>OY728138.1:55140609-56390609 GCA_963277665.1 Viscum album
ATCATCTTATCCCCACATTGGAGTTTCAAGGATAAAACTGTGATAGATTGTAGTAGAAGTTTGGTGACCTTGTTTATGAAGACGAAGAAATCGAATCGATGATGGATTTCAATCATTTTTTGCACCACGAATTTCATGTATTGAATTGTATTTTATTCTTCATCAAGCTGATTTTTTTGAACATCAAATTCAATGGACAAATGAACGTTAACATCATCTGATATCAGTTTGAATTTCATATTGTCCCTTTCTTTGTCCATTATTCAAAAATTTCATCATTAACTATTCAGCATGAAAAATTGTTGATAGATCATCGAGTGGGGATTAGTTCTATGAAAATCTTAACATGAGGATTCTAAATACCTGTTCATCATACTTTTTGGAAAATTGAAGGAGGACCATTGGTCCATATAATACACCACCGGTGAGGTTAGTGTCGGAGGCGACGGGCTGCTGCTCGCGGTGGTCAGGCAAGGTGCGACTGGGAAGGTGGTATAATGTTGGCGACAAGCGGCCAGTGGCATTAGAGTTGGCTATTATGCAAGGCATAAATGGGTGAGAAGCAATGTTTTAGGGTGTCACGGGGTGCGACCGGATAACGGAAGTGTCCCTTCAGGCACGACCATGATGGTGGAGCCAGGAGGAGCAGTAGAGGTGGCCAAGAAGGGGGGTTGTGTCGACGACAGGCACCGCCGAACCCACAGGGGGAAGTCACGTTGATGTGGTGACAACAAGGAAGATGAGGGTAGTCGATGCAGGCAGGTGGGCTAGGATAGGAGCAGGCCTGGCTAGATCTAAGTGGGCCAACAGGAGGTGGGCCCGACCAAGTGGGCTAGGCAAGCCTTCGTGCTATAGACTAAACATGCCACATAATCTAATCAAAGTGTTAAATTTATGTTCTATATATGGAAATGTGATTCTACAATTAAGATGTGTAATTTTATTCTAGTTTGGTTACTTTAACAGTCAGGGTCTTGGATTGGTTTCAATAAATGTAATAATATAATAATATATTTATTATTATCAAGGATGTATATTTAAAGCATAATTATTGCATGCGACATCCAATTTACATGTCGTTAGTAGATTAGTTTACATGAAATTTAATTAGACTTATCAAGTCCATATTTGGGTGTTTAAACAAAAATCAATGTGCGGGGCTCATGAATCCCGGTTCTGGCATATTGTGCTAAAATACAACTTTTTCATTGGGGTCCTATATTGGAAAAATGAATAATCAATCCCAAGTGTTTTTTCATGAGGGTATTAGTGGTGTGATCCATATAATTTTTCTTGATTGATGCATGAGACCCACAAGATTCCTTTCATGCATAATGCATCGACATACAACCATTAAATTGGATGCCCGACTGAAGCAAATGAATAGTCAAACATTCATATTTTTTTTAATAAATATCACAACGGTGTGATACGTTTTGATGTGTGGAGGATTTTGTTTGATATCATTAAATGTTAAAATAAAAAGGAATATCAGTTGAAGATCCCTTTGATGGGTTTGAAGAGAATCCACGATAATAATCACGTACTGATCGAGCATCATCCATGAATATTATTAGAGGTTTCTTTCTAAGTGTTGATCCAACTGGCATACATTGCTATAGATCCTCGATGAACATAGTGGAATTTTCATGATATACTAGGGCATGGGTCATCTACAACTACTTTCTAGGTAGTACCCTCTAGCATATCACCCTTCAGTAGGGATGGGATGTGGATCACCATTTACTTCCACGTGATGATCCCCCTGACTCATGAGGGTGCAGATCCTCGATGACTAGATTGGAATCCCCCTAATGCATTATGGAGTAGATCCTAGATGACTATTGTAAAATTCACCCAATGAATTATAGTGTAGGTCATATATGACTACTATTAGAGTGGAATCCCCTAGACGTACTATGGATTAGTTCCTCTACATCGAGTTTTAACAATCTTACTATGTAGATCAGTGGCGAGACATTGTTTGACATACCATTGGATTTACAAGAATGAGGGATGATTTCCACAATAAGATTCATCAATGTGTCGCAACCTAAAACCATGAGGGAAATATAGTGCCACCCACAGAGGATAGTATCTAGGTGTGGAGGTTGAGACTATTTGAGTTTCATGTTTTGGGTAGACATTTGGGATGTTGGGCATCATTGTTGGATACATTTGGAATCATTGGGGACTCTTCTTCTTGGGTTGAGCTGTATGACAGAAATACGCTTACTCCGTCTTTTGGGTTTATTTTGAATGAGAATATATATATATATATCCCATTTTAGTACCCACTCCTTGGGTATTGGATAACTCGCTTTCTAGGAGAGACGAAGACATGTGGTGTATGCCATGTCCTTTCTATGTCTAGAATCCCCTGGTGGGATGATCCTACTCTCATATAATAGATAGTAAAGACTTGATGAGAATTTTATCTTTTCATTGTTTCTATCAACTTTTGTTTAATGAGTTTACATCACTCTTTTGTTGGGTTGAGCTGCAGTCCATTCTTGTAACATATTCTATCTATTCTATTCGACTTTTATAGAATCTCTTACTTCTCCCATTCCATTTTTAGGGTGTCCTAATAGGTATTTTTATACTCACCCTTTCATGGGATTTATCTTCATAGGTTAGGCCTTCTTCATATTATAGACAGGTTGATCGAGACATCGGAGGAGCTTAGGAGAACTGGGTACTTTGACCGCGTATGGTGGTAATATCATGAGATTCGAGGAGTAGCACTCTCCTATATATTTTACTTTTCTATTTTTTTGTCATGTTGTGACATGTTTCTTATTAGGTGTGTATTTTCCCCTTTTTACCTTTCAGTTTACTTTACTTTACCCATAATGTTTAGTGGCCCATGGGAGATTGTTTTATTTATAGTAATATAACATCTTTTACTCCCCTATACACTTTTTTATTGTTTAGCTATGTGTGTGTATAGGTATTTAGAAATTTTTTTCCCATGTTGTTTGTACCTTTGACACTTTTAACCACCCCTAACCTATGGAGGTGGGTTGGGTTGTTGGGGATCGAGCCTCAACATGGGTCGTGTCCTGAAAGATTGTTATTAGAAGTTGTTCGAACATAAGAAAGTTGTTTAGATGATTCCCAAAAAAGGTCTTGGTTCAGTTTTGGGACAAAATTTTGAAGTTTATTGATACAGTATATCTGGTCAGGGTGTCTAGTGATGGTATGGGAAATCAATGTATCTATTCCCCAGGACCCTGATTACCCGCTTGTCGACTCCGCCCCCTGAGACACTTATTGTAGGGAACAATGATACATGAAATAAAGAGTATTGAGTCTTTGACTATCCTTATTGATTCATCTCCCCATTATTGTTATCAATATATATATATATACTTATTATACCGTGGTACCCCATAATAACTTTTAGGATGCCATTGTGATGACAACGAGCTCAGATACCAGCTCTGGTTCATAGTGAAGATCCTATGACCGAAGAGGCCTTAGTTCATGGTCCATCATGTGATCCCATTACTCTAGGGGGACAGGTATGAGTACCTCCACCCATTGAGTCGAAGATAGTCCCAAAAAAGAATACTGAAGATAAGTGCCGGATGTGTGCACACTATGAGTTTCTGCACCTTAGAGTGTTTTGGTTCTGTTGTGAGCCAGATTCTCTTGCAACATAGAAATGGATGGGGTTATTAATCCATGTTTTCTAGATTATATGGACACTAACAGATAAAATGGTCTATTCTGAACCAATCATTTCCATGCAGTAGCTAGATGATGGTGGAGCTTGGTTACTCATATGTATGATGAGTCATCACTCCAATGGGATGTCTTTCTGTCTCTCTTTGGTGAGGAGTATTAACCCTTTTGTTAATTAATTATTTGGATTCAGGAGAATTTGGATCATCATTTGGGAGGGATTTCAGTGGAAGAGTACTGAGATATGTTTAAAGAAATGACTAGGTACTCACCGGACAGGATCTGTGACAACTAATTCTGTGCATAGATTTTTGAGGAGGGACTCCAAAGGGATATAGTGCCAACAATGTACCTTTGTTCATCCCCACCTATTATGGGGTTCTAGATTTTGTTCTATTGATACAGAAATTTATGTCTGATGGGTGTCAGTTAGATGGGACTGGAAGTGGATGATTTAGATTCGAGATATCTGAAATAGCTAGTAGATGTCAGTTGGAAAAATCTCAATGAAAGAGGCTTCCCTATGATAATAAATAGGCACTTTGTAAGGAAAACCTGTGTAGAACAGAGAACTGGGTCATCCTTGAGGTGGCCAATGCTATGATTGTGATGAATGAATTCACAAGGAATGAGGCTTCCAACCATATGTGATGAGTATCTGAGGAAGATAGTGAGTGGAACACCACAACAGAGACAATTTCATGACTAGGTATCCCATAGGGAGGAAATTGTTTTCCATATGTATGATGTTACAATATAGGTAAGGAGGATCTATAGATGGGGGAAGACCCTATGAGGTTCTCCTAAACAACCACCGGGAGGACCATGTCAAGCTTAGAGAGCTAGGAGGTGAGTCCAATGAAAGCTATAATCTTTGGATGTATGCAATCCCATAGAGTATAAGATGATTTGAGGTATGATCTATGTTTATTATAATCTCTATTTAGTATTAGTATTCACAAAATCTAGTCACTATTTTATATTGTTAGTCTTGGTATGGGAGTTGAATCTCCTAGTAGAGGTGCTAGCACATCAACATTGTTTCGAGTTACCTATGGGGTTAGATTATTCTGTGTCTTTCATCTTCCAATAATTTGAGATATTTCTTTGAGGATAAAGGTTCACATGGGACCAACTGGTTTTCATTATGGAACCTGATGAAATCATCTTTAGAATGTATTGTATTTCTATGCTTCGAGCCCAGATCCACTATCATCAAAGACAAGTGAGATGCAGACACATTGATGGGATTAGGTTCTCATTTCTTTGGGAAAGAGACTTTTTAGTATAGAAATTAGGTGTTGTGAGTAGGAGGCTATAGAGTTATACCCAATTGTTAGTGAGAATAACCCATGGTTCTATAGAATCTTTAATCATCTCGGTTCCTTCAGTTGTGAAGCATTATATATATGTCTTCCTTGAAGACGTTATGGGGATACCATCAAGGTGGGAGTTGGTTTTTTTCCATTAATATACACCCTCATACTTCCCCAATATCTTCGAAGACTTATCTGATTGAACCCACCAAGATTCGGGAGCTACATTTACAGTTAGAGGACCATTACAAGAAAAGTATCATAAGGCCCAGTGTGTCCCCCTCGACATCTCCATTTTCATTTGTAAAGATGTCATATGGGAGTTTATGACTTTGCATAGATTATCATCACCTGAACTAGGGAATGATAATGAACAAGTACCCTTTTCCAAAGATCCATGACCTATTTGACCTATTGAGATGTGCAAAGTGGTTTTTTGAAATCGATCTTAGGTCCGGCTACCACTAGTTATGGGTTCGTGAGGGTGACTTTATGAAGTTGCCTTTTCAATGTCGCTATGGGCGCTTTGAGTTCCTAGTGATACCCATTGGTTTCAAAAACTCCACTATATTATTTATGAATTTTATGGATATTTTGAATGAGAGAATTTTATTCTCTTAATCCAGGGGAAAATAGTGGTTTTAGTCATGACACGAGAGAAGGTGATGCGACTATTTCACCCTTCTCTATTATATGTACATCCCTATGGGGGGATGATGTAAAAGGATCATCATGGATAGTTTAGGTGGTCCAGGATGAGATGAAACATAGATGATTTCATCTTCCGATACCTCATATATTAGTAGGTGATGGCTTTGCATCATGTTATGGTGGGTATTTTTAGCCTATTAAAATTTTGAATTCGAAATCGTACAAGATTCCCCTGGAATTCACCATAGGGATTCCACACAAAACGAAGGGAAATGATGCCATAAAGGTGATAGTGGGCCAAATAGAGAAGTATGTTCACTTCCTCACTACTAAGGAGCTGTGTTCGGTGAAGATGTTGGGGTAGTTATACCTACGGGAGATCATCCACCTTCACGGGGTACCCTTGATGATTTTCTCCGATCATGACCTACGGTTTATGTCAAAATTATATAGAGGACTACATGAGGAATTCGGGACCTAGCTACAGATGAGTATATCATTTCACACCTATACTAATGGAAAACCCGAGCACACTATATAAGTGTGGAAGGGTATGAGAGAGCTTGCGAGTTGGATTTATATTGAAGCTAGGAGCATCACCTAGATTTGGTAGAGTTTTTGTACAACAACAACTACCACTCCACCATCAGCGTGGAACCTTTTGAGGACCTATATGGGAGAACCTACAAGTCACATTTTTACTAGATAGAGTTTGAGGATTCATCCATCATGGGCCTAGAGTAAGTGCCGGTGACGATGGAGAAAGTGATAGTCATCCATGAAAGGATGAGGATGGACAAGATAAGATATAAATTATACACCAATTTCCATTGTAGGCCCTTAGAGTTTGACAAGGGATACCCTGTCATCTAAGAGTCTCCCCATAATGAGGAATGCTGAGTTTTATCTAGGGGTACATGTTATTCATGTTGTTTTTTGGGCCATTTGATATCATGTGGAGGGTTGGTGAGGTTGCATTCCTCCTTGCTCTACCCCACAACTAGAGTGGGTTCACATAGTCTTCCACCTGTCAAAGTTGAGGATATACATGCATGATCCTATGCACATCATCAAATAGGGAATCTAGAAATAGAAGATGGGTCCAACTTTATTGATAAACCGATGGAAATCGAGGATTGATAGATGATGAATTATGTGGACACACCATCCCAATGATTCACGTGTTGTGGTAGCACAAAAACGAGCTGGAGAGTTCTTGGGAATGGGAGAGATAGATGATAGCTCATTATCCAACGTTTTTTCCATATTTTTTCATTTTGGTTATGAAATTATTAAAGTAGGGAATGATGTTGATACATAGTATAGTACTTGTAAGACATGGAAATATTTCTATGAATATTTCCAAAGCAATTCACTGATACAACATGCGATTACAAGGACTAATGTGGTTGGAATTAATTTTATAAAAATATTAAGTATATTTTATACTATTCAATTGGAAGAAACAATAGAAATCTTAAAAATCATCTCAAATTAGAAATATGAGGTCACAATTGAGACTTAAAGGTTGTTTTTACCATAGGTGGGGCACAATTTTCTTTAGTGTGGGTTTTCTATAGAAAAAACCATAGAGGTAAAGATTGTAAATAAAATAACTAAATTAAAATATTTTATCTTGAACATTATATAAGATATATTTTGAATGGGGAATCAGATAGGAAATCTGAGACATCTGTTGAGTTTTTAATAGAGAGTTTTACATAAATGAAATAAAAAATTAGAGCTCATGGGAGGTTCGGATTCCGTAATTATTGGTGGGGAAATCATTAATTTCCTATAAACATTTCATTATGATTTCTTGATTAGGGTTGGAACCTAATCCTGCCAAGACTCCTTCTCTCAACCCATTGGTTTTTTAAGTATGAAACTCTAGTTGATTGTAGAAGAAGTGTAAAAAAACACGTTGTTGGTGATAAACAGATAGAATTGTGGTGGAATTATTTTTGTTTTTACACCTGTTATTTCAGTTCATTAATTATATTTGATTCGTTGCCAAATTAACTATTTTGAACATCCAAGGTGATATCCAAATGAACCTGACCATCGTACGATATCTATATGAATTCCATATTTGTGTATTCTTCTTCGGTTCCTTGTAAATTTTGTCATTAAAAATTTTTCACAACAAATATTTGACAGATCATTGAGTGGGGCTTAGGTTTGTAAAGATCATAACCCAAGGATATTGAATATGTTCTCATCATAATTTTTGGACAATTGGAGGATGGATGGTGGTCTATGGAAGGGACCAATAGTGATGGATGTGCTGATGATGGAATGTGGTGGCTGGGCGAGTTGCAGCCAATGAGGTGGTAGGAAGTTGGCCGAGGGAAGTCAGGGGCATGCGAGGTGATTATAAAATGGAGCATGACCGAGAGAGTAGTTCTATAATTGTTTGTTATGGTGTGCAATTTCATGGTGGTAGTGGTCCATGGGGACCAAAAAAAATGGCATAGATAGGAAAAGTGGCTAAGGTGGGTACGTGGAGCAACCAATTTAGAGATAGGCACCACAAAACCCACTCTGGCGGTCATGTTGACCTGACGATGATGGAGTGGCCGACGACATGAGCATGTTGGGACAAGGAAAACCAAGATAAGATTCCAAACAGGCCATGCCAATAGTAGGCCAACTTTGAAAGATGTGGTATGATGTGAGTAGAATAGGCCGGGGACTGGGTAGGGCTAGAGCAGTTTAGTCTGGCGGAAGGAGGGCTAGGTCGAGCGGTCTAGGAAGACCTTCAAGTTGCTGAAAAAAATATCCAAAATTTACAAACAGATCATCCTTTTTATGTGCCATCTATTGAGACATGATACTACCTTCATGGAGGAACTTTTGAGGACTATTTGGTAATTTTAAGGGTCGGTATCATGTCTGGAATGCATAACATTCTGAAACATATTATTTTTATTATTATTAGTATTATTATTATTATTGAGGATTTTTTTGGGTGTTACTGTTGCATATGACATCCCATTGTTACTACATCATTGAGTCATGACACTAAAATTTAAACGTAATTTTCATGAAAAATATAGGGTGTCGAAACTGAAATGGATGTGTGGGACCCACAAAGACTAGTATGGGTGTATTAAGGTGAAATGCATATTTTTCATCAAGTTTCCATCTTAGACGAATGAATAGTCAATCCTATGTATTTTTCCATGAGGATTGAAATGGAAAAATCCAAATATGTTATTTATGGATCGAGTGTGGACCCCATGGTATTCCATCTGAGTGTAATGTTGACACATTCAATCTTTTCATCAGATGTCTGATTGGGGTGAATGAATTGTCGAACATGCATGTTTTTCTATAAGGATCACAATGATGTGATCTATTTGGATGTGGGGAGAATTAATCACAATTTCATTAATTGTGGAATCATGAAAGGAGTTTTGATTTATGATATTTTTTATGGGATAAAAGATAATCCATGGAAGTAACCTAGTAGTGATCACACATCATTTATAATGATTATTAGAAGCTTCTTTCTAGGTGTTGATACCCCTAATGTACTAGGGCATGAATCCTCGATGACTAGAGTGGAATCCCCCTGATGAACTAGGGTGAGGGTCCTCAAAAAATACTTTCAAAATAGTACCCTCCATCGCATTACCCATTAGTGGTGCTGGGCTAGGGTCCCCATCATCTCCTAGGTGTTGATCCCCCTGACACACTAGGGTGAATATCCCCGATGAATAGAGTGTAATCACCTTGAATCAATAGGGTGCATGTCCTCTATGACTAATATTATAGTGTAACCTCCTAACATACTATGGCATGGGTCCTCTACATCAAGTTTTCGCAATCTGACAATGTGGATCAGTGGCGATGCATGGTTAGATATACCTTTGGACTCAGGAGAAAGAGGGATGCTTTCCAAAACATGAAACATCCTTTTATCGCAACCTAAAACAATGGGGGAAAGTCAGTTCCACAAAAATTGGATAGTGTCAAGGTTTGGTGATTTATCCCCTTTGACATGCATGTATATGGAAGACGTATGAGATGATGGGCATCATTGTTGGATACATATATAACTATCGGTGCCCCTTATTCTTGTGTCGAGCTATGAGATGGATATCCCATTAATCTCTCATTTGGGTTTTATTTGACTAGGAATATATATATATATATATATATATATCCCATTTCATTATCGACACCTTGGGTTTTGGATTACTCTATTCTATGAGAGGTCAAGATGCACAGGGTAAGCCACATGATTTCTGTAACTATATTCTCATGGCTGGATGAGACTATAATCCAAATATAGGGATAGAATACTCAATGAGAATTTCAAATTATCTTGATTTCTAGATCATTCTTTTTGGATTATTTGACTTCACTCTCTTATTGGGTTGAGCAGCACTCCTCCAATGTACCTTGAATTATCTGTTTTATTCCATTTCTATTGTGTATCTTACTACTACCCTTAAGTTTTTGAATCCTCCCACTTGGATTTTTATACTCACCCATGCATGGGATTTTACCACACATGTCGTTACTTATGAAGATGGCTGACTAGTTGATCGACACGTCAGAGGATCTTAGGGACATTAGGTGCTTGGACCACATACGATGGTAATAGTTTGGGATTCTAGGAGTGGGATCTCAAAACTGGTTTAATTTTCATGTTTCTATTAGGTAGGGACACTTTTCTGGTTGGGTGTGTAATTTTACCCTTTTCCCTTTCAGTTTAATTTACTATACTCATATTGTTTAGTGGTCCATGCATGTTCTGATTATTTACAATTGTGTAGAATATTTTACTCCATTCCCTTTACACATTTTCATTTATTGGTTGTGTGTATATACATAGGAAAAATATTACACCTTTTTATTGTGCCTTTGGTGATTGTTTCTTCCCTTAAACTATAGAGGCAGATTTTGGGTAACGGTAGCTCGAGCCCCATCAGTGGTTTGGTCATGGAACTTACAGTGTATTTGAAACCATACATATTTTTTTCTATATTAGTAAACCCTGACATGGACTATGAAAGATAGGAAAAAAAAATTAGGTAATTTTTATATTCTAGAATAAAATATTTTTTAATTTTTTGATCAAATAGAATATGTGGATAATGCTTCAATCTAATATAGTATGACAACTAACCAATTCGGTTATCCATAATGTGATTCATTTTATATTATACCAATTAATTATGTTAGGTATCGGTCCTGGGCTACTAGAGTAGGGGTCACTAAAGATGCTATTAAAGTATTTTTCATAGCCACTAAGGTATGATTATTTAGGAATTAATAGATTACATATCATAATGCTATTATCGAATTTTAGGATATATATACATATATATCAACATCAGGATGTTTTGGAATGAACGATATTATGTGGTTATTCCTAGAAATATATTATTTCCTAGACACTATAAGTGGATATGGTTATAGAGTAGATGTACTTATTAGTAATAACAACATAGAGGGAAAACAGGCTTAACCCAATCATCAACTACTGCAGGACTATGGTCCATTACTTATTCTTAGTTTTCACTCTTATGGGACATTCTTGGGGAATTTCAAATTTTTTAAAAAAATATTATAAATTATTTGAATATATTATGGATATTAATGAACTAGGTTCAACAAAAGGTGTATTTTTTTAAAAATAATGTGTTTGGAAGGAAGAAGAAAATGTTTAATGAAATTAATGATAGAAATCAATGATTGACAGATAAACAATTAATAGTATAATGGATTGAAATAAATCTCATTCTAGAAAACCAATTATAGTGTTTTTTCAAAAAAATGAAGGAAATGGGAATTATCCAAGTCAATGACTACATATAATGGTTAAAATATATATGAAGGAGGGAAATATGTTGTAATAAAATGTATAAAGTATTTATGTATTGAGATCAATGAATTATATTTTTTTTTACAATGGTATTAAGGTGATAAAAAACAGGAAACATATAAATATTGTGTAAAATATTATAAGTATATGTATATTAGTTAACATATTAGTTATGGATACTAATATGGGGTTATGATCCTAAGATTAATCATTATTTAATAATAATAATTTTTTTAGGTTTTATGCAATTATAATATAATAAGACTAAGGATTTTTTTATAGAAATTTATGGAAAAAACCCCATTTGTATTGTATAAGTTTTAGTGAAAAATTTATTAATGGATTAATATATTCAAATTTTTGTGAGGTGGGTTTTTTTTTATTGAAAACTGTTAGGGTTAATTTTATTCTTAGTTAAATTTTGATAAAAGTAATTTAATATTATTATAATTTTTTAAAAATATTATTGAAAAGCTTAGTAAAAATGTTATATAATGATTAATATTATTTCTTGATTGTCTATAAAGTTCTTAGGCAATGTTTTTGAATTTTCAAATCCCATGTTGGATGAAAGCTTGACTCTTTTGGCAAGGTTGTGGGTTTTGAACTATTAACATTCAATGATAATGGCCTAATTCCCACAAGTAGCATATAAAAATTACATGTTAATTTGTTATTATTTTTAAAAAAATTGAAAAATAGATATTAATGATAAACCAGCGGAGTTACTTTTGAGGTTTGTTGATTAATTTATTTTTTTGGATAAATATTTCAAACCATACTTGATTTAGATAATAGTTAATGACCAAAACAAAGACCCTCTAAATATCTCAAACTGTTACAAGTGATTTTTTGTTCTTTAGGTATGATAAATTTGTTTTTTGATAGTAGTTTCATAGTGTTAGGGTTCAATTAAAAATATATCAATGAACAACCAAAGGATGAAATTATTCTTAGTAATTAGAAATGTCTAAAGTAGTCATATTTTATTATATTGATAGATATTAAAATTATTCATTATCGTTAAAAATTATATATTGAAACAAAAAATTTGTCTTATTACATTCATATCAGATTACTAAGATGATATTTTAAAATATCCAATGCTTATGTTTTTTAGTCCCTTAAATTCCAATTAATCACCCACTTTCATGTGATCAATTTCCTCAATAACTCTCTATAATTATTTTCTCTTTTCATCTATGTTTATATCATTATATTCCACATATGTTCTCCAACATAGAAACATAGTAATATTATATTTTATAAGACCTTTTTACATCCCATTTTATATTAATAATATTATATTTAGTTAACCCTTTTTATGATCTAGTGTAATTCCCCAACACCAAAAACCCAAAGCCGGTGCATTATTTTAATACATTTGCAGGATTACAAGGAATCATGTCTTGAAGTACAGATCTATTTAGTTGTCTTGGAAAATATATTACATACATGAACGTTACATTACACATTCAGACATAAAACAAAACAAAAATAGTCTGTTGATAATTCCACTATTCCCCTATCTTAACCCTTCATGTCAAACATAATACACTTCTTGGAATCCTGGGAAACAAAACATAAGAAAGGGGTGAGCTAAGATTCTCAGTAAGGTTAAATAATTTAATAAAAGCTATAAATTTTTAAGGAAAGATGTGTAATAATAACAAAAGACTTTTAAACATAATATTGAACATAATATAGAGAAAATAAATCAAACATTAATATATAATCATGCACATGGATATTCTACTAGTTTAATAATCACATTTAATAATTAATTTCATAATGAGGCAATTCCTAATGCCCGATGTCATTACCACATAGTCAAGACCTCATACCAATACTACAGATTAAATTTTTTTGTAAAAGAGTTGTGCCAAGACACTAGTTTGTCTCATGTGACCTACCAATTCATCTAGGGGCTACAGTGGGCCCCACTCTTCACTTAATAAGTACACTGAATTCCTCATATGAAAATGTTGAAACATAACACAAACAATCATATTAAAACTAGCATACCAAATGTCAATACTTAAACAATAAAACATGGAGGGTATAAGAATAGAACACCCCCCATCAAACATACCAAAACTTATTCAATAAAATATGCAAGATTGTATTATAATAAATCCCCTTTAATCAAGAATAATATCCAATAAAGTATGTTGACAAAGTTGACAATGACCAGTAAAACTTTTTGAGAGATGTTTATTTTTATCTGAAATCATTAAAAAGTCACACATTTATAAAGGTAGTCATTTATAAGGTATTTTTTAATCAATTTTTCTCATACCACTTTAAATATTTTTAAAGGAATTAATAGTTTAAAACAATCATTTCCATATAAATAAATCCTTAAAATCATTTTGAAAACATGAACATTAATGAGAAATATTTATAAGAATAAATATCTGAAACATTTAAGATGATGTTTTAGTTATATATTACATTAAATTACTAATTTTTAAATGTATTTTATGAAACATGGATAATAAATATGTCTCAGAAAATACATACACACAAAAAATCTCGGATAATAATGAAATTGGGGAATTAACCATTAACTTGCAATTTACATTGGTGAAGGATAAGTTTAACCTCCTATATAAAGACCATGGTATGATGTTAAATTATAACAGAACCATATTAATATTTATTATATCATACATGATTCATTTATGACTTTATACTACCTATTTAATAATGATTTCCATGCTAAACTAACATTTTGGGTAAAAATTGATTTCATTATCATATGTGTTTTAACTTGTTATTCTTGATCGTATCATTTAGATCATGATTTAATTAAATCAAGAATATATAACATTATTTATATATAATATATATTTAGAATATAAATATGTATAAGTTATTTATATATAAAATTGGAAACACTGTTTATGGAGACGGTAGGCCGTACGTACGCATAAACACTATTTCTGTTTTTATATCGTATTGAATGGAAGTAAGTGAATAAGATATATGTAAGTAAATACATATATATATATAAATTAGAATTATTATGTCATATATTACATACATATTAATAATAAATATATTTATAATCATCGTTGAATGGTGAACCTAGAAATGAATTTCATCACGTCGGGGAGACGGTAAGCTGTTCGTACACACGAGCGACAATATCATTTCCTTATTGATTAAAAGGTGTTGAATTGGATGTTATATTAATTGTACAGAAAAATTAGCTATTATTTTATTTATTTATATACATATTACCCATCATTATATCCATCCAAATAACATACTGTTGAATAACAAATTACACCACGATGTGGAGACTGTAAGTCGTACGTACGCACGGATGGTGACATTATCAATCATAGGATGGATAGAATAATGAGTATGATTGTACCATTTTTATAATAAAATCACAATATTTATAAGGTACTAGATTTATTATTTTGGTATGGATGTAACAAAGAAAGAAAATGTGGAAGATGAAAATAACTTTGAAAGAGGTGATAAAATAATTATCTCTTCTTTGGGTATTTCTTTTTGATTTGAACAAAATGGCTTGTTAGGTTGGATTTATGCTCAAGGTAATGCCTCTAGGATGAAGTGAGGGATGTTGGGAGGAGATTTTGGCTGGTTTTGGCCGAGCCAAATTTCATTTAAGATGTGATTTTGAGAGAATATGAAGTACCCTTTTATAAGAGAGGTGGGGGTCACTTTAGGAAATGTTTGAAATATTATTTTATTATAAACTAAAATTCTGTTTCTAATGGATTATAATTTATTTATTTATAATATAAGGTGCAAATTAGTCTTAATACTATCAAATAATACGTTTTAGACAAGTTTAAGTCAATATATTAACCCTATCGTTTAGATTTAACTCATAGTTAAATAGTTTAACTGTTACCATGTCCTCTTGTATTAAGATAATAAATGATGAATAAACTTACAAAAAAAGTCCAGGAAACCCCAATTAGATCATTATTGATATATCTAATCTTATATATGTCATTTGGATAACCTTATATTTTTAGAAATATTATATCAATTAATAATATATTAAATGTCTTCAAAACTCATTTATGTCAATTTTGATACTATTTGGTATTTTGTTTTTGTTAAATTCATAACAATGTTATCGCATCAAAAAAATTATTTAATATAACCTAACATGAAATATTATCCTATAAAATTCGTGGATGGCATCAAAAGAATCAATTTATATTTATTTTTATATTTATAATATCAATTATTTTAATATTTCATTGATAAAGTAATTTCTGCATCATCAATGTGTCCAAAATAAATTTAATTATTTAATAAATAAAAATTATAAATAAAATACGATTATGTTGGAAATATTTTTATATTTTTTATGTGTATTTATAGTTGAATTTATCTTATGTATAAACCTATATTAAAAATGGTTTAGTTTTAAACGTTAAATTTAACACTTTTAACTCTTCTATAAGTAAAATAATAATAAATGTCCAAATCAAATCCAAGTTGACCAAAATAATCATATTTTATTAATAAGGTTGGTTTTGGTAGAATTAAACTTATCCAATAGTATTTGGACATGTGTTAGTGTAATTATAATATCATTTTTACCTTTACTTACCCTATTTACTTTTAATAGTGGTAAATAAAAGTCAAATCATATGATTCCCCAAAAAATATTATCATCTTATTGAACAAGATTTTTCTAACTGATTTCAACCATATCTCTTAGATTTTTTAAATTCAATTCAATGAAGTGGTAAAATTATGATTTATTCAAATTGGAAAATGTGTCTAGAAGGTGGGTAAAAGACATTAAAAAAATCAATAAAATTTAAAACATCGAATCATATTATAAAATTACTCTAATTAATTACATTGAACTTATATAGGTATTGTATTTATATTTCTACTGAAAATAAATTTATATAAAATAAATAATTGTTTGAATAAAAAGATGGTTTTAAACAATAACGCAATGTTTTTCACTATTCATCAAAATTTGAAAGTTTTCAGAAAAATATGAAAACATCACCATAAGATTATTTTTATAATACGAATTAAAAAATGATGTATATTTTACCAAATTAAAAACATAAGAGTGTAATTAAGTAATTTAAAATTAATCTCTGTTGTCAAAACCAAAAAGCAGGTTTTTAAAAAGTAAAACTTATCCAAAGATTGACATATGTTTATATCAAAATTGAATGTTAAATTACTTATAAACACCAACATTGTATTAAATGAAAAAAATAATATAATTATACTTCCAAAACATTAAAATTCATAATTAAACACTATAAATTATTTTTATTACCAAATTTCTTTTCAATTAAATTTTAGTATTTTTCATTATTCATCAAAATAAGAATGTTTTCAGAAAAGTAACAAAAATTTATCCAGACTTAATTTTTATATTGTAATTATAAAGTAAATTATAATTTGATTAAATTGAATATATACAAGTGTCAAATATTTTTTATAAAAAGTGTCAGCCATTAAAAGGCTGTAAAATTGTATTTTCTGAAAAATACATCTTTTATCAGAAAAAAATGAATTTGTTCTTATATTATGTATAAGAAACCCAAAATATGGATTCTAAAGTTATATGGATTATATAAAATTAAAAATTCAGGTAATAATATTCATATCATCTTTTTAATGTCTTGTTTGGGAAGTCGTGGTGCGTTCGAACTTAGTGTTGCATGTAGCGCATGTTATTGGATTACTTTGAGGAGATGAGATACTATAAAATCCTGGGATGTTACATTCTTTCATCCTTAAATAAATTTTTTCCACGCATTTTTAATTTTTTTCCAAAAATAAATGGTTAAAAATAGAAAAATACCTTTTTGGAAATCCCACATCATAAATTGGGATAATTAAATTTAGTTTGTATAAGAGGGAAAGGGAAACTAAAAGGTCACAACCAAATTATGATATTGATTTGGGGAACATCAGTGGAAATTAGAGATAGAAATTGGATGAAAAAATAAATATTTTTAGGGAGTGATTGAGGTCATCAATTAAAAACAAGTGTAAAATTAACTGCCCTATAGCCATCAAACTATGATGATTTAAAATATCATCGGTACAAAAAAACATAAGGTATTAGGATAACACATTTTTGGTTTTAAGATCCCATCCCAAAAGATTAAGAATTAATTTACTAATAGAATAAGTCAAAAAAATATACTTGATAAGTAGAGTTTCATCCTTCAACTAATTTCTACCACAAACTCATCTTTCACTCCAGAAGATAATGAAATTCAAAAATATTCTATTTATCTTAATCGTATTGGGTTCAAAAAATAATGAATTTATAATTCATTTGTCAGAATATTTTAAAAAAACTACATTATACAAACCCAGACATCACGTAAGCCAGTGGTATGTGATGCAACATTTTCTCCCTTCGATTCTGGGTTCAAGTCTCGCGGCCTTGCCGGACGCGATGGGTTGTCGCCCGACCTCTGGGGTATCCATTTTATAACACTCAAAAAATAATATTAAGAAATGATTTAACCTGAACAATAGAATTCAATTTCAAACATAGACCATTCCGACCTTTAGACATAACCAAAATACTTCTGTCCAAACTCACTGTCCAAAATTTAAAAGGAAGGTAAACACAATGAATATCTTTTTCTCTACGTAATTACACGTGAATACCTTCATCATGTGTTCTTTTAAAACACTGTAACACCCTAATTTTCCATAAAAACTTATTTATTACATTAACTATCCCTTATTAATTATAGAATACTAAATATACTCTTAATATCTAAAAATTTTGTAAACTCCAACAATAATGGAATAAAAAAAAGTTGTTTTCAATTAAAATTTAGTATTTTTCACTGTTAATCTAAATATGAATTTTTTTAGAAAAGTACAACAAATTAATCTAAACTAAATTTTTATCTCCCAATTATAATGAAAAATATAATTTCATTAAATTAAATATTTAAAAGGTTCGTGTTTTGGTTTTAAAAAGGGTTAGCCATTAAAAGGTGGTAAAATTGCATTTTTTTTGGAAAATACTTCTTTTTTTGAAACAATGATTTTGTTCTTATATTATGTATAAGAAACACATAATATGGATTCTAAAATTATATGGAGTATATAAAATTCAAAATTCAGTTAATACTATTCATAAATTATTTTTTAACAGATACTTTGGTAAGTCGTGGTGCGCTCGAACTCGGTGTTGTGTGTAGCGCAAGTAATTGAATTACTTTGAAGAGAAAATGTATTATGAAATTCTGGGGTTTTAAATTATCCCCTCCTTCAATACATTTTTTCCTTGCAATTTGAAATTGTTCTTTCCAAATAAATAGTTAAAAAAAGAAAAATACCTTTGTGGAAATCCCACATCGGAAATTGGGTCAATAAAATTTATTCTTTATAAGAGGTAGAGGGAAAGAAAAAAGTCACGAATTTTTTTTGATATTTATTAGGAAAACATTGGTGGAAATTATAGACACCTAATTAGAGGGAAAATGTAAATATTTATTGGGAATGATTAAGGTCATCAATCACAATCAAGTGTAAAATTGAGGGCTTGAAATCCATCAATCAATGATGATTTAAAATAACATCAGTTAAACAAAACATAAGGTATTAAATAACAAATTTTCGGTTTTAAGATCCTATAACTAATGTTTAGGTATTAATTTATTCATATAATAATTGGAAAAAATATATTTGACCAGTAGAGTTTCAAACTTCAACTAATTCAAACCATAAACTCAACTTTCACTCTAAAAGATAATAGAATTCAAAAATATTCTATTTATCCTAATCGTACAGAGTTCAAAAATAATGATCTTATAAATAATTTGTCAAAATATATAAATTAAATACATTATTCAAACCAGGACACCACACAGGCCAGTGGTAGGTGATGCACCCTTGTTGCCCTTTAGTTGCAGGATCAAGACTCATGGCCTTGCCGGATGCGACGGGTTGTCACTCGACCTCCTGGTTGTCCTTTTTATAACAATACAAAAATTATCATTAGAAATTATTTAACCTTAAAAATAATATCCAATGTCAAACATAATCCATTCCAACCTTTAGACTTATCCAAAATACTTCTATCCAAACTCACAGTCCAAAATTTATAAGAAAGGTAAACGCAATGAAGATATTTTTTTTACACATAAAAACATGTGAATTCCTTCATCATGTATTGTTTTAAAACATGGAAACACCCTAAATTACAATAAAAATTATTGATTACATTAATTCTCCCTTTTTCTATATAGATTATATGATATACTGCTTATATCCAAAAATGTTGTAAACTCCAACAAAAATAGAATAAAAAAACAATTAATTAGTTTCAAAGTAGTTATGAATATTGAATATAATTTATCCAATTAAATCATATATTATTCCAAAATAACTACCTAAGTCTCCGAACCATATTAAGTTTCTTCTTTCCTTCAACCTTTTATTTTAAAAAAATATTAACTTTCTTTTGTGTCACTTTTTTGAGAAACATAAAATCTCAAATCCTTAATGAAATTTTACAACAATACAATCCTTATTTATTTCCATAATTCATATAACAAGTAAATTGTTGATACAACACTCAAATGAAAAAAATTATTTAATAACAGCATAATAATACTAGTAATTCCTCTTCATCTATGGTAGTATCATTACTTGATTGTTATCCAATATCATCTTTTGGGGATTACTCTAATGATTTGGACATTGATTCGTGTAGTGTCCCAACACCTAGTAGATGAAGCATTGCACATTCGGAACCTTTTTCTAACCCTTCCAATCATGTACTAGGTGTCATTTTTATCCACACATATAACAAACTCCAATTCCCTTAAAACATTTTCCAAGATGATTCTTTCCACAATTATCACATAGGGGATAATCCTTCTTTCCCTTCTTCCCTTAATCCATCTTTCTCTCTACCATTCTTCTATTCTCTTGCTTTCCTTCAAATACATAGGACTCATGTAATTCATTTCTTATCTTATTAACACAATATACTATTTCTTCATATGATGAGAATACATTGGGAGACTATTTTCCTTATAAATTTTGTCTTAATATTATAAATGATATGATACTTCTTACTCATTGGATCATGCATATTGCTAGAGTTCTCATTCCTCTTATTGGGCGCCATTTCTAAATAATAGAATTCACTAAGTTAGATTATAAATCCCAATGCATAATTCCAAACTTTTGAAATACCCAACGTAAATTGAAAAGATTATGAATATAATCTATAATCATAAAAAATTTCAATGAGGAAGTATTTACTCATAAATCCTTCATAATGGCTTGTAACTAAAATTTGATTTATCCTAAGCATATCCCCCATGAGTGTTGTAACCATGAGTGCAGAAAGGCCTGTTATCATGTTCCATGATACCCTGAGTAAAGCCCGAAAAAACATTTAGGAGTTCTTACTCCTAGTTACAACTATGCCAGAGCAACATCTTCCTTCTCATATCCAGGCATGGATTTATTTCTTGAAAAATAAAAAAAATCACTACATTACCAAAATTTTAGGAAGTTCTTCTATACTAATCATCAAAGTATATCTTAGGGTAATGTTCTCTAATCAGAATTTTTATAAATATAGTTTCCAAGGTTTGTACTAAAATTCATATGATACCAACAATAACACCCCAATCCCAGAAGCTCGGAGCAGGTGCTTTAGTTTAATACAGTGGCATGATTAAAGAGAATCAAGTCCCAAAGGACCGATCAGTTTAGTAGTCTTAGAAATTAGATTACATACATTAAAGTTACATTACAAATTCATACATAACACAAAATATAAATAATTCATTGAGAATCCCATTATTTCCATTTCTTAACCCTTCATATCAATCATAATACACTTCTTGGAATATTTAGAAAACAAAACATAAGAAAGGGGTGATCTCAGATTCATAGTAAGAGTAAATAATTTAGCAGAAGCTACAAATTTTTAAGGAAAGATGTGTAATAAAAAAACAGCCTTCTAAACATAAACATAAACATTATATGGAGAAAATATATCAAAAAATACCATATAAACATGCAGATGGGTATTATATTAGTTTAATAATAACATGTAATAATTAATTTCATAATGAGGGAATTCCTAACGCCGAACATCACTACCACATAGTCAAGGCCTCGTGCCAAGACTACAAATAAATTTTTTTTCAAGGCCTTGTTCCAAGACATTAGATTGTCTCATGAGACCTACCGATGCATCAAGGTGTAAAATCAGGCCCCACCCGTCACTTACAATGTCTACTATATTATGCATATGAAAATGATGAATCATAAAATAAACATTCGTATTAAAACTAGATTACGAAATGACAATAAATCAACCATAATCCATGAAGGGTAAAAAATAGCACACACATAGTCAAACATATGATAACACATTGGATACAATATGGATGAATGTGTTATAATAAATCAACCTTAATCATGAATTATATCTCATAACGGATTTTGGCACATATGAAAATGATCAGTAAAATGTTTTGAGAGAAATAACACTTTTTTTGAAATCATTTAAACATAATTAATTTATAAAGGAAGTTATTTATAAGATATTTTTGAATCATAGTGTCTCATTCTACTTTGAAACTTTGTAATAGAGTTAATAGTTTAAAACAATATTGTCCATATAAATATATCCTTAAAACCATTTGAGAACATGAACAATAACGAGAAAGATTTAGATGAATAAAAATATAAAAAATTTATAATGATGTTTTAGTTAAAGATTAACTTAAATTAATAATTTTTAAATTTATTTTATGAAACATGGACATTGAAAATAAATATGTTCCAGAAAATACTTACACATAAATAATCTCGGATAATAATGAGATTGTGGAATTAACCCTTACCATGCACTTTCCTTTGGTCGAGGATAAGTTTAACCTACGATATATTGAAAATAGTATGTTATTAAATTATAACAGATCCATAATAATATTTATTATATCATATATGATTCATTAATGACTTTATACTTCCTATTTAAAAATGATTTCCATGATAATTTAACATTTTGGGTAATAGTCACTTTCTTTATCATACATGTTATAACATGTTACTCTTGATCATATCATTTAGATACATATTTAAATACCTATAGAATATTAAATATGATTTAAATATAATATATATTTATAATATAAATATGTATAATAGATTGATATATGAAATGGAAAACACTGTTTATGGGCATGTTTGGTCGTACATACGCATAAACACTGTTTCTGTTTTCATATCGTATTGAACAAAAGTAAGTGAATAAGATATATGTAAGTAAATATATATATATATATATATATAGAAATCTCCAATAGAATTTATATGTTATATATTACATACTTATTAATAATATATATTTTTAGAATCATTGTTGAATGGTGATCCTTGAAATGAATCGTATCACGTCGTGGAGACGGTAAGCCATACGTACAGACGAGTGACGATATCATTTCTTTAATGATTAAAAGTTGTGGAATTGGATGGTATATTAATTTTAATAAAAAATATTATGTTATTTTCAATATTTATATACATATTACTCATCATTATATCCATCTAAATAATATAGTGATGAATAACAAATTACACCACGACGTGGAGACAGTAAGTCATACATACGCATGCATGGTGACATTATCATTAATATGATGTATAGAATAATAAGTATGGTTGAACCATATTTATAATAAAATCACATAATGTATAAGGTACTGGATTTGTTATTTTTTTATGGAAATAATAATGAATGAGATAGTGGAAGAAGGAATGAAAATTGAAAGAGGTGATAAAATAATTATCTCTTCTTTCGCTATTTCCATTTTATTTGAACTAAAGGGATCCTTAGGTTGGCTTTATTCTCAAGGTAAGGCCTCTAGGTTGAATTAAAGGAAGTTTGGAGGATATTTGGACTAGGTTTGGCTGATCCAAAAGGATTTGGATGTGTGATTTTGAGATAAGGGGAAGTACCGTTTTTTAAAAGAGGTGAGGGTCACTTTAAGAAAATATGGAAATATTATTTTATTATAAAATATTTTTCAGTTTCTAATAGCACAAAATTGATTTATTTTAATGATAAAGTGGTTAAGGGTCAAAATAATCTCAACATATATGTTTTATACATGTTTAGGTCATCATATTAACCCTATCTTTTAGATTTAACTCTTTGTTAAATAGTTTATATTTTACCATGTCCTCTTGTATTATTATGATAAATGGTCAATAAACCTGCTATAAAAATCCAAGGAAACATTAAGTGGATCATTATTGATATATATAATCATATATAAGACCTTTTTACTAACCATATATTTTTATAAACATTATATCAATTAATAATATAATATTTATTTAAAAACTCATTTATGTCAATTTTGACACTATTTGGTATTTGGTTTTTATTAAAGTTATAACAACACTATCACTTCCAAAAAAATTATTTAATCATCCCTAAAATGTCATATTAACCTCGAAAATTCGTGGATTGCATCAAAATCATCAATTTACATTTATTTTTATATTGATAATATCAATTATTTAAATCATTCATTGACAAAGTTATTATTGCATCATCATTATGTCATAAATAAATTTAATTAATTAATATATAAAATTATAAATAAAATACCATTATGTAGGAAATATTTTTATCCTTCTAATTGAAATTTATATTAGAATTTATATTATGTATAGCCCTATATAAAAAATGGATTAGTTATTAAATTTTTTATATAACACTTTTAACTCTTCTTTAAGTAAAATAATAATAAATGACCTAATCCAATCCAAGTGGACCAAAAGGATCATATTTTATTCCTAAAGATTTATTTGTTCGATATACAATTATCCATTAAAATTATGACATGTTTTAGGGTAATTATAATATCATTTTTACCTCAAATTACCCTATTTACTTGTAACCGTGGTAAATAAGTCAAAAGTTACTATTCACCAAAAATTATTTTCATCTTATTGAAATACATTTCAATTAATGATTTCAACCATGTCTCCCATATTATTGAAATTAAATTCAAATAAATGGTAAAATTGTGTTTTATGAAAATGAGAAAATGTTCCTAGAAGGTGGGTAAAAGACGTTAAAAAATTCAATAAAATATTATACATATAATTTTATTATAAAATGGATACAATGAATTATATTTAACATATATAGGTATTATATATCTATTTTTACATAAAATAAATTTAAATAAAATAAATAAATATTTAAATAAAAAGACAGTTTTAAACAATAACAGAGTGTTTTTCACTATTCCTAAAAAAATGAAGGTTTTCAGAAAAATACCAAAACATCACCCTAAGCTAATTTTGATAATCATAATTAAAAAATGAAGTCTATTTTACAAAATTCAAAACATATAAGTTGCATTAATTACTTTAAAATTAATTTTAGTTTTCAAAACCAAAAAGCGGAGTTTTAAAAAGTAAAAACTATCAAATGATTAACATGTGTTTATGTCAAATTTAAATGTGTAATTCATTATAATGATCTACATGGTTTTAAATTATAAAAAATATAATCTAATTATACTTCCAAACCATTAAAATACTTAATTTTGCATTATATATTATTTCGATTACAAAAAAATTTAATTTAAATTTAGAATTTTTTAGTATTTATCAAAATATGAAAGTTATCCGAAAAGTATCAAAAAATATATCCAAAGTTAAATTTTATGTACCTATTCTAAAGAAAAATATACTTTCATTAATATTAATAAATAAAACTATCAAATATTGGTTTCAAGAAGGGTCAACCATTAAAATTTAGTAAAATAGATTTTTTTAAAAATAATTCTTTTATCTAAAAAAAATAGTTTGTTTATATATTATGTATAATAAACACATTATAAGGATTATAAAAGTATGTGAAGTATATATAATTCAAAATAATGTTAATACTATACACAATTTCTTTTTTAACTACTATTTTGGTAAGTCGTGGTATGCTCGAATTCAGTGTTGCGTGTAAGGAATGTTATATAATTAATTTGAAGAGAGAGTGTACTATGAAATATTGGGGTGTTACATTCTCCCCTAATTCAATAAATTGAGTCCTATCCATTTGAAACTATTCCTCAAAAATAATAGGAAAAAAATAGAAAAATACTTCTGTGGAAAACCCACATCGGAAATTGGGTTAATAAAATTTAATCATTATAAGAGGGAAATAGAAATGAAAAAGCAAACACAAAATTATGATTATGATTAGGAAAACATTAGGGGAAATTAGAGACATCTAATTGGGGGAAACCTAAATATTTATAGGTAATGATTGAGGTCATCAATCAAAATAATGTGTAATATTAAGGGCTTCAAATCCATCAATCTATGATGATTTAAAATATCATCAGTTCAACAAAATATAAGGTATTAGATAATACATTTTTGGTTTTACGATCCATTCCCTAATTTTTAATAATTAATTCATTCATAGAATAAGTGGAAAAACATACTTGACAAGTAGAGTTTATCCCTTCAACTAATTCCTACCACAAACTCATCCTTCACTCCATAAGATAATAGAATTAAAAAATATTCTATTTATCCTAATCGTATAAGGTTAAAAAACAATTAGTATATAATTCATTTCACAGAATATTTTAAAAAAACTACATTATTCAAACCAGGACATCATGTAGGCCAATGGTAGGTGATGCACCCTTGTCTCCCTTTAATTGCGGGTTCAAGTCTCGCGGCCTTTCCAGACGCAACGGGTTGTCGCCCGACCACAAGGTTTTCATTTTTATAACAATCCAAAAATAATCTTTAGAAATTATTTAACCTTAAAAATAATATCCCATATCAAAATTAATCCATTCCATCCTTTAAACTTATCCAAAATACTTCTGTCCAAACTCACATTCCAAAATTTATAAGGAAGGTAAACACAATAAAGATATTTTTTTCCACATAATAACATGTGAATACTTTCATCATGTATTCTTTTAAAACATGGAAACACCCTAAATTGACATAAAACCTTACTGATTACATAATTTTTCCTTTCTTACATATATAATATATGATATAGTCCTCATATAAAAAAATGTTGTAAACTTCAACAATAATGGAATAAAAAAACAATTAATTAGTCTCAAAGTAGTCAAGAATATCAAATATAATTTATTTAATTCAATAATATATTATTCCAAAATATCTACCTCAGTATGAGAACCATATTAAGCTTTTCCTTTCCTTCAACCATGTATTTTCTAAAAATTATAACTTGCTATTGAGTCACTTTTCATAGAAACTTATAATCTCAAATGCTCAATGAAATAGTACTACAATACAATCCTTATTTATCTCCATAATTCATATAACCAGTACATCGTTGATACAAAACGAAAATGAAAAAATTCTTTAATAACAACATTAGAATACTAGTCATTCCTCTTCATCTACGGTAGTATAATAACTAGATTGTTATCCAATAGCATCATTTGGGGCATACTCTAATGATTTGGACATTGATTCGCGTAGTGTCCCAACTCGTAGCAGACGAAGCATTGAACATTTGGAACCTTTTTCTAACCCTTTCAATCATGCACGAGGTGTCCTTTTTCTTTAAACATATAAAAAACTACCATTCCCATCAATAATTTTCCAAGGTGATTATTTCCACAGTTATCACATATGGGATAATCCTTCTTTCCCCTCTTCACTTAATCCATCTTTCTCTATAACATTCTTCTCTTTTCTTACTTCCATTCAAATCCCTAGGACTAAGAGAATTCATTACTTTTCTTATTAATAAAGGATACTATTTCTTCACATGATCAGAATACATAGGAGACTAATTAACTTCTAAATTTTGTCTTAATATTATGAAATATACAATACTTCTTACTATTTGGATAATGAATATTGTTGGAGTTCTCATTCCTTATTCTGGGTGCCATTTCTAAATAACGGAATACACTATGTTAGATTATGAATCACAATACATAATTCCAAACATGAAAAATACCAAATTTAAATTGAAATTCTTATGCATATAATCTATAATCATAAAAAAATTTCATTGAGGAATTATTTACTCTTATATCCTTCATAATGGCTTGTAATGAATATTTGAATTAACCTAAGCATATCCCCTGGGATTGTTGAAACCATGTGTGCATCGAGGCATGTTTTCATGTTCCATGATACCCAGAGTAAAGCCCAAACCTCCTTTTTAGATTTTTGACTCCTAGTTACATATGTGCCAAAGCTACCTCGACCTTATCATATCCATACAATGATGTATTTCATGGAAAATAAACAAAATATCTACATTACAAAAAAATTTGTACGTTCTTCTATACTAATAATCAATGTCTATCTTAGGGTAATGTTCTCTAATCAGACTTTTTCTAAATAAAGTTTCCAAGGTTTTTACTAAACTTTTTATTACCAACTGTAAATCCCTAACCCAAGAATCAAGGAGCCGGTGCTTTATTTTCATACAGTGGCATGATTACAAAAAATCATGTCCCGAAGGACCGATCAGTTTAGTAGTCTTTGAAAATAGATTACATACATTAACGTTGCATTACACATTCAGACATAACACACAACATAAATAATTCATTGATAATGCCATTATTCCCCTTGGTTAACCTTTCATATCAATCATAATACACTTCTTGGAATCCTAGGAAATCAAAACATAAGAATGGGGTGATCTCATATTCTCATTAAGAGTAAATAACATCACAGAAGCTAAAAACCTTTAAGGAAAGATGTGTAATAAAAAAATAGCTGTTATACATAAACGTGAACATAATATGGAGAATATATATATATATAAATACCATATAAACATGCAGATGGATATTATACTAGTGGAATAATCACATGTAATAATTAATTTCATAATGAGGGAATGCCTAACTCCAGACCTCATTACCACATACTCAAGTCCTCGAGACAATACTACAAATAAATTTTATTTCAAGGCTTTGTTCCAAGACATTAGTTTGTCTCATGAGACCTAACGATACATCGAGGATCTCTAGCAGGCCCCACCTGTAACACCCCGAGCTTTTATGAAAAATATTCTTTTTAATTTCATTAATGTCTTGTGTTGTAAGCTACACCAAAAGGAGCTTTCACAACATGCATCCCTGACTTGAATTGCATTACACTCAATCGCGACCTTCCTCGATAGCGTGTGTTGTACGAAATACCGAGTTTCATTAAACAATGATATGCTATTAAAATAATATTAAAACTAGCCGTTATGAATATTAATAACCACTTTTTCAAATTTCGAAAATTTCATCTTTCAAAACAGGCTTCATTTTTGGATTCGGAATATCAAAATTAGCCTATGGTGAAATTTTGGTATTTTTCTGAAAACATTCAATTTTTGATGAATAGTGAAAACACTGGGTTACTATTTAAAAACCGGCTTTTTATTTAAATAATTATTTATTCTATTTAAATTTATTTTAGGTAAAAATTGACACATAATACCAATATAATTTCAATGTAATTCATTAGAGTCAATTTATAATAATTTTAGATAAATAAAAATTTTATTGAATTTTTGACCGTCTTTTACCCACCTCCTAGGAGAATTTCCAAATTCACATAAAACATAATTTTACCACTTCTGTGAGTGGAATTTCAAAAATCCAAGAGACATGGATGATTTCCGTAAGTAAAATGTGGTTCAATGAGATGAAAGTAATTTTTGGTGAATAGTAACTTTTTATTTTTTTTTACCACGGTTAAAAGTCAATAAGGTAATTAAGGGTAAAATGATGTTATTATTAACCTAACACATGTACTTATTCTATTGGATAAGTGTAATTCGACAAAAAAACCTGAGGAATAAAATATGACCATTTAGGCCCACTTGGATTAGATTAGGACATTTATTATTAATTTACTTAAAGAAGGGTTAAAATAGTTATAATCGAAGTTTAATAACTAAATAATTTTTAATATATGGTTATACATTAGATAAATTAGACTATAAATATTCATTAGAAATATAAAAAGTTTTCCTACATAATGGTATTTTATTTGTAATTTTTAAACTTAAAATAATTAAATTTATTTATGACACAATGTTGATGCAGTAATTATCTTATTAATAAAATATTGACATAATTGATGTTATAAATACCCCAATAAATGTAATTTGAGACTTTTTATGAATTAAACTAATTTTTCTAGGTTAATATGCCATTTTAGTATTGATTTAGTTAACTTTGTTCGAACTAATCATTCCGTTATGATTTTCAATAAAATCAATTACGAAATAGTGTCGAAATTGACAACAAATAGTTTTTAAAACAAATATTATATTATTAATTGTTATTTTATTCCTAAAAATATAAGGTTCGGCCAATTGACTTAGATAAGGTTATATATATTAATAATAAAAAACTTGGGGTTCTTTTGGCTTGTTAATGTAATTTTATTAACCTTATAGTGTAAGAAAACAAGAATACATGGTAAAAGAAAAATTATTTAACTTAAAGTTCAATCTAAATGATAAGGTTAAAATAGAAACACAAACTTGTGTAAATTATATTGGAAGAGATGATTTCGACCCATCCCCACCTTAGATTCTAAATAACTCAATTTGGAGATATTAAAAACCGAATATGACTTTATAATAAAATAATATTTTTATATATTCCAAAGGTGCCCCTCTCCTCCCTTATAAAAGGGAACCTCCTCCCTCTCTTCCTCACACCACATTGAGCCTTCAAGCTCGGCCAAACCCTGCCAAATTATCTTCTCCAATTCCCTATAAACATCCTAGAGGTCCTGGTATTCTTCAAAGACCAATTTTGGTGCCCTAAGAGGAGGTCTCAAAGAGGCGCTTTAATGAAGAGGTAATGTCCGTTACTGATTCTTTCAACATTATTTGTTTTCCACTTCTTCTTCTTTAGTTGTTTCATTTTGAAGTAATAACATCAGTATGACTCATATATTGATATTTTATTATATGTATGAAACAACCCTATTTCACCATCTATCCATCCTATGGAAAACAAAATCACCACACATGCGTACGTACAGAATAACGTCTCCACGTCGTGGTGAAATCTATTTTCCCACCAACTCCATATATGGATGGGTATAATTGTGTAAAGAATAAATATATATGTTTATTATAACATCATACATATTCTTATATATTATAACATCCACTACAATTCTATTCAATAATCATGGGAACGATATGATCGCTCGTGCGTACGTACGGAATACCGTCTCCACGACGCGATGAGATTCATTCTCAATGATTAACCATTCATAAATAACTATAAAGTATATATAATAAGTAATAATGAAATATATGAAATAATAATGAAACTGGATTTATGTATATATATATGTATGTCATTTATTTAGTTTCATTCAACTCAATCAGGAAACGAAAACAGCGTTCATGCGTACGTACGGACAACCGTCTCCATGAACGGTGTATTTCATTCTGTTTATCGATCTATAATATATATATATGTATATGATGAATATATATTATATATAAATCTTGGTTTACATTCTAGAATTATGTAAATCAGGATATAAGTATTAATATCGAGAATGACAAGTCGAAACACATACGATAAATGAAATGATTTTACCCAAAACACTGCTTTAACATGGAATTTAAAAAAGAACGGGTAATATAAAGTCATAAGTTAAACATATATGATATCATAACAATGAATATGATTCTGTAATAAGTCAATGAAATTATTTAAATCATTATATAGGAGGTTCGGATACGTACGAATCATATCAGACCTAAGGTAAGGGAAAATTTTGCAAATCTCATTTTTTATCTCAGATTTCTTATACGTAAGTATTTACTGGGTTTATTGTTATCATACATGTCCATGTTTTATGAATGTGTTTTTATGTTTTTTTAATGTCCTTTTTACCCATTTTTAATTTTACTAAATTGTATGTAAGGAATCTTAATTTTGTTTACGTTACGAGGTACTTTTTGACTTTTCTGGTAAAAGTACGAGAAGAATGTTTTTTAACTTATACGCCATGAATTGATTTTTAAAATATTATTTACAAGAAACTTCCATTATAAGTTTTTAGGTTTATTTTTAATCAAATTCTTATATATTAGAATTTTATGACATGTTAAGAATGTAAAAGTGTTTTTTATGTATAAAGGATATTTTCCTCAAGAATGGAGTTCAAGTGTTTTATCAAAATTATGTTCCATCTAAGATAATAAAGGGTTCTATTTCTATCCCTATTATTAAATTTATTTGATTATGTTGTGATGGAATTATTTTTATGAATTCCTTTATCTTATATTAATTGTTTTATGATGTCACAATGTTTAAGAATCCCAATTTTATTACATGGGTTATGCTATGATGTATGGTTTATGATTTTGTTGCACACATAATAATGGTATCATTATGAGATGGGTGGGACCTATATCTCCCTCCAATTCATTGGTTAATGATTTATATCTCATGATATAGAAATGGATGGAACGACAAGTTAAACTGGTTCAGTAATACAGGACTGGAACGAGGAGTGAACTCGATTCAGAAAGGTACTTTGTCCACTAAGATGGTCTTGGTAGAAATGCCTTGGCTAATATGGAAATCATATCATGTGCTTAATGGTTTCCACAATTACATGTTTTATTCTCATGCTATTTTATCATTATTAATGTTTCTTTATAATCTATGCCAAACATACTTCCATGTTTTATGTCATTGCTCATGATTTTAATGTTTAAACATTATGTTCATGTTTTTATGTTGAAATTTATATGGTATGTTTTATTTTATCCTTGATTACCCTTACTGAGCATTTGAGCTCACCCATTTTATGTTTTCTTTTCCCCATGATATAAAGAAATGTTTTAGGTAAAAAAAAAGGGAATATATTTATGGGAGAAGTTGAAGATATTTCTCCACGATTAGAATATTACGTTCCACGTTTCCAAAGACACTAAACTATTACAGCCATTGTGTGTATTTTTTTGTTATGTATTAAGTATTATGCAAAATTAATGTAATGTTCATGTACGTCATGCTTCGGGTCTCTACAGTTGGTATCAGAGGAAAGGTTTAGTCAACATTGGGAAACTAGGATGCGAGAACTTTAGTGAGATCTCTATAGATATTTCTATGGTATGTCTAGGGATGTCCCTAAGGTTAAGTATACGTTATAGCCCTAGAATTAGGCTAACCATCCTAGAATTAAACATATGATGTCAGATATTGATGGTTCTGCCCCTTTATTATGTTGTTTTCCCTAGCGTGATTTTTGCCTCTCACACTATTCTTTTTGGGTTTTAGATGATGGATAGAACCTAAAGGAACTGTATTGATCAATGTAATGGACGATGCAATGATTGTCATCGTGAACAAACCAACGTTATGGGAGATGGAGTGAAAAATATTATTTCTATACTAACACAAGCTATGAATCATTCTGGACATCCAAATGAGCAGAGAAGGGAAAAATATTCTATTGAGTCCTTCGTGAGGCAACGCCCACCTTCTTTTAGTGGGTCTTCTAATCCACTTGTTTCTGAAAAATGGATCAGTACCACTGAAAAGATATTTTCAGTCCTTCAATGTTCTGAACATGATAAAGTCATCTTAGCAGTGTATCGTTTGGAAGGTGATGCTGATCAATGGTGGAATCTTATCAAGAATATGAGGCCCAGAGATGAAATTGAGTCCAGGGAATGGGATGAGTTCAAGAACATATTTTTCAATAAGTACTTACCTCATATTCTTAGAACAAATATGGAGATAGAGTTTCTTGAACTAAAGAAAAATGATGATGAATCTGTTGGTATATACGAAGATAATTTTAAAAGGTTTACAAGGTATGCATCTGGCTTTATCATCCAACCTGATATAAAAGTTGATCGATTCTTCAGTGGATTAAAACCAAACCTTCGAAGGGAATTATCTATAAGAGACTTCAGTAGCTATGAAGAAATTGAGCGATGTAATATTAAGGAAGAAATGGAAGTTTGTATTACATATCTATCTCATGGTTTTGAAAAGAAACGAAAGATGGAGTTCAAGGAGAAATCTCAGAAAAATGGTGAAAAGAAGATGAATGTTCCTTATGCTCAAATTGTGGAATGAAGCATGGTGAAGATTGTCTTAAAGGTAGTAGAAAATGTTTTAAGTGTGGAAAAGAAGGTCATCGACCATCTGAGTGTCGAAGTAATGGAAAAAGGGTTTCTAATGGTCTGAATAAAGAAAATACTACAGAGAACGCACCACCAACACTTCAATTCATCAAGTGCAAGGAAATGGGACATTATGCTAATAAATGCCCAAATCCAAGGGATAGTCATGATTGAAATGAGCAACAATGGAAGGAAAAGGGAAAAGGGAAGTCACATGCGATCACAATTGGCGATGTTGAATATGACAACGATGTGGTGGAATGATTAAGTGTTTATGTTATGGGATTCCAAAATAATGTTGTATATAGTATCGTGGAATATTGGAATATTTATGTATTGGAATATTGTGGTTTTCAATAATTTTATGGTATCGGTTACCATGGAAAGTGATTGAGATATTTTTGGTAAGAAGATGATATGCGCATAATGAAGGGATAATAAGATAATGAGATGTTTGATTGTATTCATGATCTCATGATTGATATAAGGACGAAGTTATATCATGGTTTGAGAATAAATAATTTTGAGGATTTTGGTTTGTGGAAAGTGTTAACTTTTAACAGCATTCATGTTTTCACTAAGGTTCAATGGGTATTCATTCTTCAGGAGAATACATGATTAAGGTATTCACATATCTTATGATATATTGGGGATAAATTATTGCATTCATGTGATTGTTATGTGACATTTCAAGTAATCATTTTCTTTATACTATGAGCTTGGACCGAAGTATTTTAGATTAGCCTAAAGATTGGAATCGATTATGTTGGACATAAGTTAGTATTGTTTAAGGATAGAACATTTTTCGATATTATTGATGGGATGTTATAGTAATATATCTTTAGAAAAAGGAGAACCTACAGGACGGGCGACAGCCCATCGCGTCAGACAAGGCTGTGGGAATCGAACCCACAACTGAAGTGCGACTGGCCTTTATCGCCTACCACTGGCCTAAAAGAAGTCCCTGGTTAGTAGAAACTAGTTTTATTTTATTACACGGTATGATATATGATGTATAAGTTCATTCATGGAATCGTATACGATTAACCTCACCATAGACCGACTTTTGTATATTTGATAACTTTTGCTAACCTTTTGCTTGAAATAGATGGAATGACCCATCATTCTATCATATAATCTATTAACACTTCATGAATAACAAATTAAACTTCTTTTCTATAAGAGATGAAGTGAAAATTGTTCAAAGCACGAATAACATTGAGATTGTACCCAAATAAAGTAAGTATTTATTCTAATTCAAATTCTTCAACCTTAGGGAAATGATCTTGATAACAAAAAATGTTGTCCTAGTGCACTTATAGCCAATGAATCAGATGGTACCCTAGATCATCACAAATTTATGGCTTTGTGATTGTTGGATTTTTCATAGCCATGTTCTTTACCACTTTCCATCAGAACATGACGGTTAGATTTCTCTTCTATATCCACATTTTCACCTATGTTCTCCTTTGTGGAAACCCAGTGATTAGTTAATTTGGGTAACCGTTATGTTTCATAAATTAGTTTTTATAGATTGGTTTTGGTATTCCTTTTTACGATGTGGGTTTCTATTAAAGAAAACATTTGATTAGTAAACCATTTATAACCCCAACGAATTTCGAGGGCGAAATTCATTTTAAGGGGGGTAGAATGTAACACCCCGAGATTTTATGAAAAATATTCTTTTTAATTTCATTAATTTCTTGTGTTTTATTCTATAGAAAAAGGAGATTGCACAACATGCATCCCTGACTTGCCTTGCATTACACGCAATCACGACCTTCCTCGAGAGCATGTGTTGTACGCAATACCGAGTTTCACTAAACAACGATATGCTATTAAAATATTATTAAAACTAGCTGTTATGAATAGTAATAACCACTTTTTGAAATTTTGTAGATTTCATCTTTCAAAATGGACTTCATTTTTGGATTCGGAATATCGAAATTAGCCTAGGGTAAAATTTTGGTATTTTTCTGAAAACTTTCAATTTTTGAAGAATAGTGAAATCACTGGGTTACTATTTAAAAACCGACTTTTTATTTAAATAATTATTTATTCTATTTAAATTTATTTTAGGTCAAAATTGACACATAATACCTATATAAGTTTAATGTAATTCATTAGAGTCATTTTATAATAATTTTAGATATATAAAAATACTATTGAACTTTTGACTGTCTTTTACCCACCTCCTAGGAGAATTTCCAAATTCACATAAAACGTAATTTTACCGCTTCTGTGACTGGAATTTCAAAAATCCGAGTAACACGGTTGATGTCAGTAAGTAAAATGTGGTTCAATGAGATGAAAATAATTTTTGGTGGATTGTAGCTTTTTACTTTTTTTTACCACGGTTAAAAGTAAATAAGGTAATTAAGGGTAAAAATGATATTATTATTACCCTAAAACATTTCTTAATTATTTTGTATATATGTAATTCGACCAAAAAAAACCTTAGGAATAAAATATGACCATTTAGGCCCACTTGGATTAGATTTGGACATTTATTATTAATTTATTTAAAGAAGTGTTAAAATAGTTAAAATCAAAGTGTAATAACTAAATCATTTTTAATATAGGGTTATAACTAAGATAAATTCGACTATAAATATTTATTAGAAAGATAAAAATATTTCCTACATAATGTTATTTTATTTTTTATTTTTAAACTTAAAATAATTTAATTTATTTATGACACAATGATGATGCAGTAATTATCTTATTAATGAAATATTGACATAATTGATTTTATTAATACCCAAATAAATGTAATTTGTTACTTTTTATGAATTAAACTAATTTTATATGTATTTATGACATGTTAGTATTGATTTAGTTAACTTTTTTCTAACTAATCATTCTGTTATGAGTTTCAAAAAAAGAAATTACGAAATAGTGTCAAAATTGACATCAAATAGGTTTTAAAACAAATATTATATTATTAATTGTTATTTTATTCTTAAAAATATAAGGTTCAGCCAAATGACTTATATAAGGTTATATATATTAATAATAAACATCTTGGGGTTCTTTTGGCTTGTTATAGTAATTTTATTAACCTTATAGTTTAAGAAAACAAGAAGAAACGGTAAAAGAACAATTATTTAACTTAAAGTTAAATCTAAATGATAAGGTTAAAATAGAAACCTAAATTTGTCTAAATTCTATTGGATGAGATGATTTCGACCCATACCCACCTTATCTTTGAAATAACTCAATTAGGATCTATTAAAAACCGAATATGACGTTATAATAAAATAATATTTTTAGTTATTCCAAAGGTGCCCCTCTCATCACTTATAAAAGGGCACCACCTCCCTCTCTTCCTCACACCACTTTGGCCTTCATGGTCTGCCAAACCCTTCCAAATTCTCTTATCCACTTCCCTAGAAACATCCTAGAGGTCCTGGTATTCTTCAAAGAACAATTTTGGTGCCCTAAGTGGAGGTCTCAAAGAGGCGCTTCAAAGAAGAGGTAATGTCTGTTACTGATTCTTTCATCTTTATGTCTTCTTCAACTTCATCTTCTTTAGTTGATTCATTTTGAAGTAATATAATCAGTATAAATCATATACTGATATTTTATTATAAGTATGAAACAACCATATTTCACCATCTATCCATCTTATGGAAAACAAAATCACCAAGTGTGCGTACGTATGGAATACTGTCTCCACGCCGTGGTGAAATCTGTTTTTCCACCAACACCTTACATGGATGGGTATAATGGTGTAAAGAATAACTATATATGGTTATTATAACATCATAATTATTCTGATATATTATAACATCCACTATAATTCTATTCAATAATCATGGGAATGATATCACCGCTCATGCGTTCGTACGGAATACCGTCTCCATGACACGATGAGATTCATTCTCAATGATTAACCATTCAGAAATGATTTTAAAGTATATATAATAAGTAATAATGAAAATATGAAATAATAATTCCACTGGATTTATGTATATATATATATTTAATTCATCTATTTAGTTTCATTCAACTCAATAAGGAAAAGAAAACAGCGTTCATGCGTACGTACGGCCTACCGTCTCCACGAATGGTGTATTTCATTCCTTTTATCAATCTATAATATATATATGTATATGATGAATATATATTATATATAAATCATGTTTTAAATTCTATAATTATTTAATTCAGGATATAAGTATTAATATCAAGAATGAAAATTCGAAACAAATACGATAAATGAAATGATTTTACCCAAAACGCTGCTTTAACATGGAATTTACAAAATAACAGGTAATATAAAGTCATAAGTGAAACATATATGATATAATAACAATGAATAAGATTCTTTAATAATTAAATGACATTATTTAAATCATTATAGAGGACGTTCGTATATGTATGAAGCATATCAGACCTAAGGTAAGGGATAATTTTTCAAATCTCTTTTGTTTATCCAAGATTGCTTATACGTAAGTATTTACTAGGGTTATTGTTATCATACATGTCCATGTTTTCTAAAAGTGTTTTTATGTATTTTTAATGTCCTTTTTACCCATTTTTACTTTTACTACATGGTATGTAAGGAATATTTATTTTCTTTACATTACGAGTTACTTTTTGACTTTTTCGGTAAAAGTACGAGAAGAATGTTTTTTAACTTATACGGCATGGATGGATTTTTAAAATATTATTTCCAAAAGCTTCCATTACAAGTTTTCAAGTTTATTTTTAATCAACTTATTTAGTTTAAAATTTTATGACATGATAAGAAAGGAAAAGTTTTATTGAAGTAGAAAGGATATTTTCCTCAAGAATGGAGTTCAAGTGTTTTATCAAAATTATTTTCCATCTAAGATAATAAAGGGTTCTGTTTCTATCTCTATTATTACATTGATTTGATTATTTTGTGATGGAATTATTTTAAAGAATCCCTTTATCTTATATTAATTCTTTTATGATGTCACAATGTTTAAGAATCCCATTTTTATTACATGGCTTATGCTATTATGTATGGTTTATGATTTTGTGGCACACATAAGAATGGTATCATTATGAGATGGGTGAGACCTATATCTCCCCCAAATTCATTGGGTAAAGATTTATATCTCATGAGATAGACATGGATGGAATGAAATGTTAAACTAGTTCAGTAATAGAGGACTGGAACGAGGAGTGAACTCGATTCAGAAAGGGACTTTGTCCACTAAGATGGTCTTGGTAGCAATGCCTTGGCTAATATGGAAATCAGATCATGTGCTTAATGGTTGCCACAATTAAATGTTTTATTACCATCCTATTTCATCATTCTTAATGTTTCTTTATGATCTATGCCATACGTACTTCAATGATTTATGTCATTTCTCAAGCTTTTGATGTTTAAACATTATGTTCATGTTTATAAGTTCAAATGTATATGGTATGTTTTATTTTATCCATGCTTACCCTTAATGAGCATTTTAGCTCACCCTTTTTATGTTTTCTTTTCCCTGGGATATAAAGAAAGGTTTTAGGTATGAAAAAAAGGAAAAATATTTATGGGAGATGTTGAAGATATTTCGCCATGATTAGAAGATTACGTTCCATGTTTCTAAAGACACTAAACTATTACGGTACTTGTGTGTCTATTTTTGTTATGTATTAAGTATTCTGCAAAAGTAATGCAATGTTCATGTACGTCAAACTTCGGGTCTCTACAGTTGGTATCAAAGGAAAGATTTAGTCAACCTCTGGAAACTAGGATGTGAGAACTTTAGTGAGATCCCTAGAGATATTTCTAAGGTATGTCTAGGGATGTCCCTAAGGTTAGGTATACGTTATAGTCCTTGAATTGTACTAACCAACTTAGAATTAAACCTAAGATGTTAGATATTTATGGTACTCCCCCTTTATTATGTTGTTTTCCCTAGCATCATTTTTTCCTCTCACACTATTCTTTTTGAGTTTTAGATGATGGCTGGAACCCGAAGGAACCGTATTGATCAATGTAATGGATGATGCAATGATTGTCCTCCTGAACAAACTAACGTTGTGGGAGATAGAGTGAAAAATCTTATTGCTATACATACACAAGCTATGAATCATTCTGGACTTCCAAATGAGCAGAGAAGGGAACAATATTCTATTGAGTCCTTCATGAGGCAACACCCACCTTCTTTCAGTGGGTCTTTTGATCCACTTGTTGCTGAAAAATGGATCAGTACCACTGAAAAGATATTTTCAGTTCTTTAATTTTCTGAACATGATAAAGTCATCTTAGTAGTGTATCGTTTGGAAGGTGATGTTGATCAATGGTGGAATCTTATCAAGAATATGAGGCCAAGATTTGAAATTGAGTCCATGGAATGGGACGAGTTCAAGAACTTATTTTTCAATAAGTACTTCCCTCATATTCTTTGAACAAAGATAGAGAAAGAGTTTCTTGAACTAAAGAAAAATGATGATGAATTTGTTGGTATATACGAAGCAAATTTTACAATGCTTGCAAGGTATGCATCTGGCTTTATCATCCAACCTGAAAGTAAAGTTGATTGATTCTTCAGTGGCTTAAAACCAAACCATCGAAGGGAACTAGCTATAATAGAATTCAATAGCTATGATTAAATTGTGTGCAGTGCTATTAAGGTACAAATGGAAGCTGGTGTTACAAATCCATCTCATGGTTTTGACAAGAAACGAATGATGGAGTTCAAGGAGAAATCTCTGAATAATGGTGAAAAGAAGATGAATGTTTCCTTATGCTCAAAGTGTGGAAATAAGCATGGTGGAGATTGTCTTAAAGGGACTAGAAAATCTTTTAAGTGTGGAAAATAAGGTCATCGAGTAGCTGAGTGTTGAAGTAATGGAAAAGGGTTACTAATGGTGTGAATAAAGAAAAGACTGCAGAGAATGAACCAACAACACTTCAATGCTTCAAGTTCAAGGAAATGGGGCATTATGCTAATAAATTCCCTAATCCAAGGGTTAGTGATGATTGACATGAGCAACCACTAAAGGCAATGGAAAATAGGGAAGTCACATGCGATCACTATTGGTGATGTTGAATATGAAAACGATGTGGTGGAATGATTAAGTGTTTATGTAATGGGATTCCAAAATAATGTTGTATATAGTATCGTGGAATATTGTAATATTTATGTATTGGTCTATTGTGGTTTTAAATAATTTTATGGTACTTATAACCATGGAAAGTGATTGAGATATTTTTGCTAAGCAGATGATATGCGCATAATGAAGGGATAATAATATAATGAGATGTTTGATTGTATTCATGAGCTCATGATTGATATAAGGACTAAGTTATATCATGGTTTGAGTATAAAGAATTTTGAGGATTTTGGTTTGTGGAAAGTGTTAACTTTTAACTGCATTCATGTTTTCAATAAGGTTCAATGGGTATGCATTCTTCAAGAGAATACATGATTAAGGTATTCACATATCTTATGATATATGGGGGATAAATGATGGCATTCACGTGATTGTTATGTGACATTTCAAGTAATCATTTTCATTATACTATGAGCTTAGACCGAAGTATTTTAGATAAGCCTAAATATTGGAATGGATTATGTTGGACATAAGTTATTATTGTTTAAGGATAGAACTTTTTATGATATTATTGAAGGGATGTTATAGTAATATAGCTTTAGAAAAAGGACAACCTGCAGGACGGGCGACGACCCATCGCGTCGGAAAAGGCTATGGGAATCGAACCCACAACCGAAGTGAGACATGCCTTTATTGCCTACCACTGGCCGACAGGAAGTCCCTGGTTAGTAGAAACTAGTTTTATTTTATTATGTGGTATGATATATGAATTAAACGTTCATTCTTGGAATCTTATATGATTAACCTCACCATAGATGGACTTATGTATATTTGATAACTTTTGCTATCCTTTTTCTTGAAACAGATGGAATGACCCATCATTCTAACACATGATCTATTAACACTTCGTGAATAACAAATTCAACTTCATTTCTTTAAGAGATGAAGTGAAAATTGTTCAAAGCACGAACAACAGTGAGATTGTACCAAAATAAAGTAAGTATTTATTCTAATTCAAATTCTTCGACTTTAGGGAAATGATCTTGAAAACCAAAAATGTTGTCCTAGTGCCCTTATATCCGATGAATCATATGGTTCCCTAGATCATCACAAATTTATGGCTTTGTGATTATTGGATTTTTCATAGCCATGTTCTTTACCACTCTCAATCAGAACATGACGGTTAGATTTCTCTTCCATATAAACATTTTCACCTATGTTATCCTTTGTGGAAACCCAGTGATTAGTTAATTTGGGTAACCGTTATGTTTCATAATTTTGTTTTTAAAGATTGGTTTTGGTATTCCTTTTTACTATGTGGGTTTCTATTAAAGAAAACCTTCGAGTAGTAAACCATTTATAACCCCGACGAATTTCAAGGGTGAAATTCATTTTAAGGGGGGTAGAATGTAACACCCTGAGATTTTATTAAAAATATTATTTTTAATTTCATTAATGTCTTGTGTTGTATGATACACCAAAATGAACTTTCACAACATGCATCCCTGACTTGCCTTACATTACATGCAATCACGACCTTCCTCGATACCGTGTGTTGTACGCAACACCGAGTTTCAGTAAACAACGATATGCTATTAAAATATTATTTAAACTAGCCGTTATGAATAGTAATAACCACTTTTTTAAATTTTTTAAATTTCATATTACAAAACGGACTTCATTTTTGGATTCAGAATATCGAAATTATCCTAGGGTGAAATTTTGGAATTTTTCTGAAAACTTTCAATTTTTGATGAATAGTGAAAACTCTGGGTTACTATTTCAAACCCGACTTTTTATTTAAATAATAATTTATTATATTTAAATATATTTCAGGTAAAAATTGACACATAATACCTATATAAGATCAATGTAATTCATTAGAGTCATTTTATAAAAATTTTAGATATATAAAAAGTTTATTGAACTTTTGACCGTCTTTTACCCACCTCCTAGAAATATTTCTAAATTCACAGAAAACATAATTTTACCACATCTGTGAGTGGAATTTTAAAAATCCTAGAGACATGGTTGATATCAGTAAGTAAAATTTGGTTCAATGAGATGAAAATAATTTTTGGTGAATAGTAACTTTTACTTTTTTTACCACGGTTAAAAGTAAATAAGGTAATTAAGGGTAAAAATGATATTATTATTACCCTAACACATGTAATAATTCTATTGGATAAGTTTAATTCGATAAAAAAACAACCTTAGGAATAAAATATGACCATTTAGCTGCACATGGATTAGATTAGGACTTTTATTATTAATTTATTTAAAGAAGGGTTAAAATAGTTAAAATCAATGTTTAATAACTAAATCATTTTTAATATATGGTTATACATAAGATAAATTTGACTATAAATATTAATTATAAAGCTAAACAGATTTCCTACATAATATTATTTTATTTGTAATTTTTAAACTTAAAATATTTTAATTTATTTATGACACAATGATGATGCAGTAGTTATCTTATTAATGAAATATTGACATAATTGATGTTATAAATACCGAAATAAATGTAATATGAGACTTTTTATGAATTAAACTAATTTTATAGGTTAATATGACATGTTAGTATTGATTTAGTTAACTGTTTTCTAACTAATTATTCTGTTATGAGTTTCAAAAAAATCAATTACCAAATAGTGTCAAAATTGACATCAAATTTTTTTTAAAACAAATATTATATTATTAATTGTTATTTTATTCCTAAAAATCTACGGTTCGGCCAAATGACATAGATAATCCTATATATATTAATAAAAAACAACTTTGGGTTATTTATCCTTGTTATCGTAAGTTTATTAACCTTATAGTGTAAGAAAACAAGAAGACACGGTAAAAGAAAAATTATTTAACTTAAAGTTAAATCTAAATGATAAGGTTAAAATAGAAACCTAAACTTGTCTAAATTATATTGGGAGAGAGGATTTAGACCCATCCCCACATTAGCTTCGAAATAACTCAATTTGGAGCTATTAAAAACCGAATATGACTTTATAATAAAATAATATTTTTAGTTATTCCAAAGGTGCCCCTCTCCTCCCTTATAAAAGGGCACCTCCTCCCTCTCTTTCTCACACCACTTTGAGCCTTCAAGATCGGACAAACCCTGCCAAATTCTCTTCTCCACTTCCCTAGAAACATCCTAGAGGTCCTGGTCTTCTTCAAAGACAAATTTTGGTTCCCTAAGAGGAGTTCTCAAAGAGGCGCTTCAAAGAAGAGGTAATGTCTATTACCGGTTCTTTCAAATTTATTTCTTCTTCCACTTGTTCTTCTTTAGTTTTTTTATTTTGAAGTAATAAAATCAGTATAACTCATATAATTACATGTTATTATAATTATGAAACAACCCTATTCCACCATCTATCCATCCTACGGAAAATGAAATCACCACACGTGCGTACGTACGAAATACCGTCTCCACGTCGCGGTGAAATCTGTTTTTCCACCAACATCATACATGGATGGGTATAATGGTGTAAATAATAACTATATATGGTTATTATAACATCATAATGATTCTGATATATTATAACATCCACTACAATTCGATTCAATAATCATGGGAACGATATCATCGCTCGTGCGTACGTACGGAATACCATCTCCACGACACGATGAGATTCATTCTCAATGATTAACCATTCATAATTGATTATAAAGTATATATAATAAGTAATCATGAAATATATGAAATAATTATGAAACTGTATTTATGTATATACATATTTATGTCATCTATTTTGTTTCATTCAACTCAATAAGGAAACGAAAACAGTGTTCATGCGTACGTACGGCCTACCGTCTCCATGAACGGTGTATTTCATTCCTTTTATCGATCTATAATATATATGTATATGATGAATATATATTATATATAAATCATGTTTTACATTGTATAATTATGTAAATCAGGATATAAGTATTAATATCATGAACGACGAGTCGAAACATATACGATAAATGAAATGATTTTACCCAAAACGCTACTTTAACATGGAATTTACAAAAAAATGGGTAATATAAAGTCATAAGTAAAACATATATGATACCATAACAATGAATATGATTCTTTAATAAGTCAATGAAATTATTTAAATAATTATACAGGAGGTTCGGATACGTTCGAAGCATATCGGACCTAAGGTAAGGGATAATTTTGCAAATCTCATTTTTTTATCCGAGATTTCTTATACATAAGTATTTACTGGGGTTATTGTTATCATCCACGTCCATGTTTTCTAAAAGTGTTTTTATATATGTTTAATGTCCTTGTTATCCATTTTGACTTTTATTACATCATATTTAAGAATCTTTATTTCGTTTACGTTACGAGGTACTTTTTGACTTTTCTGGTAAAAGTACGAGAAGAATGTTTTTTTAACTTATATGGGATGAATGGATTTTTAAAATATTATTTCCAAGAAGCATCAATTACAGGTTTTCAAGTTTATTTTTAATCAAATTCTTTTAGTTTAGAATTTTATGACATTTTAAGAAAGGAAATGTGTTCTTGAAGTAGAAAGTATATTTTCCTCAATAATGGAGTTCAAGTGTTTTATCAAAATTATTTTCCATCTAAGATAATAAAGGGTTATGATTCTATACCTATTATTACATTTATTTGATTATGTTGTGATGGAATTATTTTTATGAATTAATTTATCTTATATGAATTTTTTTATGATGTCACGATGTTTAAGAATCCCATTTTTATTACATGGGTTATGCTATGATGTATTGTTTATGATTTTATGGCACACATAAGAATGGTATCATTATGATATGGATGGGACCTATATCTCCCTCCAATTCATTGGGTAAAGATTTATATCTAATGAGATAGACATGGCTGGAATTGCAAGTTAAACCGGTTCAGTAATACAGGACTGGAACGAGGAGTGAACTCGATTCAGAAAGGGACTCTGTCCACTAATATGGTCTTGGCCGCAATGTCTTGGATAATATGGAAATCATATCATGTTCTTAATGGTATCCACAATTACATGTTTTATTCCCATGCTATTTTATCATTCTTAATGTTTCTTTATGATCTATGCCATACGTACTTCCATGTTTTATGTCATTGCTCAAACTTTTGATGTTTAAACATTATGTTCATGTTTTTAAGTTCAAATGTATATGGTATGTTTTATTTTATCCATGCTTACACTTACTGAGCATTTGAGATCACCCTTTTAATGTTTTATTTTCCCCAGGATATAAATAAAGGATTTAGGTAATAAAAAAAGGGGAAGATATTTATGGGAGATGTTGAAGATCTTTCACCACGATTAGAATATTGCGTTCCAAGTTTCCAAAGACACTAAACTATTAGGGTCCTTGTGTGTCTATTTTTGTTATGTATTAAGTATTCCGCAAAAGTAATTTAATGTTCATGTACGCCATGCTTCGGGTCTGTACACCACCTATAACTTACTACGTCTACTCCATTCCTTATATGGAAATGTTGAAACATAAAATAATCATTTTTATTAAAAATAACATACGAAATGTCAATACATCAACCATAAATCATGAAGGGTATAAAATATATCATCCATAGTAAAACATATAATAACTCATTTTATACAACATGGAAGACTGTGTTATAATAAATCAACCTTAATCATGAATTATATCCTGTAAATGATTTTGGTATAGTTGAAAATGATTAGTAAAACTTTTTGAGAGAAAAACCCATTTTTGTGAAATCATTGAAACATAACACATTTATAAAGGAATTAACTTATAAGATATTTTTTAATCAAATTATATCATTCCAATTTTAAAATTTTGAAAGGAATTACCAATTTAAAACAACTTGTTCATATAAATATATCATTAAAACCATTTGAAAACAAGTACAATAATGAGAAGGATTTAGAAGAATAAATATATAAAAAATTTAAAATGATTTTTTAGTTAAAGATTAACTTAAATTAATCATTTTTAAATGTATATTATGAAACATGGACATGGATATAAATATGTCCCAGTAAATACTTACACATAAACAATCTCGGATAATAATGAGATTGAGAAATTAACCATTACCTAGCACATTCCTTTGGTCGAGGGTAAGTTTAACCTCTTGTATAATTATAATACTATGTTATTAAATTATAAAATAACCATAATCATATTTATTATATCATACATGATTCATTTATGAATTTATAATTCTCATTTAAAAATTATTTCTATGATAATTTAACATTTTGGGTAATAATTGCTTTCTTTACTATATATGTTTTAACTTTTTATTCTTGATCATATCATATAGATCCATATTTAAATAATTCCATAATATAAAACATGATTTATATATAATATATATTTATAATATAAATATGTATAATAGATATATATATGTAATAGAAAACACTGTTTATGGATATGGTTGGTTGTACATACACATAAACACGATTTCCGTTTTCATATCGTATTGAACAAAAGTAAGTGAATAAGATATATATAAGTAAATACACACACACACACACACACATATATATACACATATATCTAGTAGCATTATTATTTCATATATTAAATACCTATTTATAATATATATTTTTACAATCATTTTTGAATGGTGAACCTTGAAATGATTCTCATCACGTCATGGAGACGGTAAACCGTACGTAAACACAAGTGACGATATCATTTCCTTAATGATTAAATGGTGTGGAACTGGATGGTATATTAATTGTAAAAAAATTATCATGTTATTTACATTATTTATATACATATTACTCAACATTATATCCATCCAAATAAAATATTGATGAATAACAAATAACACCATGACGTGGAGATGGTAAGCAGTACATACACATGCATGGTGAAATTATTATTCATATGATGTAATAAATAATGAGTATGGTTATAAAAAATTTATAATAACATCACAGAATGTATAAGGTACTGTATTTATTATTTTGGTATGGAAATAAGAAAGAAAGAGAGAGTGGAAGATGAAAAAAACAATGAAAGAGGTGATAAAATAATTACCTCTTCTTTTGGTGTTTCCGTTTTATTTGAACAAAAAAGATCATTAGTTTTGATTTTTTCACAAGGTAAGGCCTATAGGTTAAATTCAGGGAATATGGGAAGAGATTTGGGCTGGGGGTGGCCGATCCAAAAGTCTTTGGATGTGTGATTTTGAGAGAAGGGGAAGTAACCTTTTCTCAGAGTGGTGAGGGCCACTTTAGGAAAAGTTTGAAATATTGTTTTATTATAAAATAATTTTCGATTTATAATGGCTAAAAATTGATTTATTTAAATGATAAGTTGGGGATGGGTCAAACTACTCACAACCAATAGGTTTTAGACATGTTTATGTCACCATATTAACCATATCTTTTAGATTTAACTCTTTGTTAAATTGTTTATCGTTTACCATGCCCTCTTGTATTATTATAATAAATTGTTAATAAACCTACTATAAAACCCCAAGGGAACCTTAAGTAGATAATTATTGATATATATAATCTTATATAATACCTTTGGCCTAACTTTCAATTTTTAGAAATATTATATCTATTAATAATATAATTTTTGTTTAAAAAATTCATTTCTGTCGATTTTGACACTATTTTGTATTTGGTTTTTGTTAAAGTCATAACAACATTATCACTTCAAAATAATTTATTTAATCATCCCTAAAATGTCATATTAACCTTTAAAATTCTTTTATTGCATCAAAATCTTCAATTTAAATTTATTTTTATATTTATAATATCAATTATTTTAATCATTCATTGATAAAGTAATTATTACATCATCATTGTGTCATAAATAAATTTAATTATTTAATATCTAAAAATTATAAATAAAATAAAATTATGTAGGAAATATTTTTATCTTTCTAATTAATATTTATTGTCTAATTTATCTTATGTATAACCCTATATTAAAAATGGTTTAGTTATTAAATTTTAAATATAACACTTTTAACTCTTCTTTAAGTAAAATAATAATTAATGTTCTAATCTAACCCAAGTGGACCAAAAGGATAATATTTTATTCTCATGTATGGTTTTGTTATAAATACACATATAAAATACAATTAGGACATGTGTTAGGGTAATTATAATATCATTTTTACCTCTAATTACCCTATTTACATTTAACCGTTGTAAATAAAAGTCAAACGTTACTATTCACCAAAACTTATTTTCATCTTATTGAACCAAATTTTACATATTGTTTTCAACCATGTCTTTTATATTTTTAAAATTAAATACAAAGAAATGGTAAAATTTCATTTTATGCAAATGTGCAAATGTGCCATGAAGGTGGGTAAAAGATGTTAAAAAATTCAATAAAATTTTATACTTATAATTTTATTATAAAATGACTACAATGAATTACATTGAACATATATAGGTATTATATATCTATTTTGGCAAAAAATAAATATAATAAAATGAATAATTATTTAAATAAAAATATGGGTTTAAATAATAACGCAGTGTTATTCACTATTTATAAAAAATTGACGGTTTTTAGAAAAATACCAAAACTTCACCCTAAGATAATTTTGATAATTCAATTTCAAAAATGAAGTCTATTTTGAAAAATTAATAAAATATAAGTTGAATAAATTAATTTAAAATTAATTTTAGTTGTCAAAACCAAAAGGCGAGGTTTTTAAAAGTGAAAACTATCATAAGAGTGAAATGTGTTTATGTTAAATTTAAATGTGAAATTACTTATAATAGCCTAAATGGTTTTAAATGATATTAATATAATATAATTATACTTACAACACATTTAAATAAATAAGTTAAGACTGTATATTATTTCTATTTCAAAAGTTGTTTTCAATTAAAATTTAGTATTTTTCACTATTTTTCAAAATATGAAAGTTATCAGAAAAGTACCAAAAATTTATCCAAACTAATTTTTTATGTCCCAATTACAAATAAAAATATAATTTAATAAAATTGAATATATAAAAGTGTCAAATATTGGTTTTAAGAAGGGTTATCCATTAAAATGTTCTAAAATTGAATTTTTTGAAAAATACTTCTTTTATCTGGGAAAAATTAGTTTGTTCTTATATTATGTATAAAAAACACATTATATAAATTCTAAAATTATATGGAGTATATATAATTAAAAATTAATTTAATACTATACATAATGTTTTTTAATAGCTAGTTTGGTAAGTCGTTGTGTGCTCGAATTCGGTGTTGCGTGTAGGGCATGTTATTGAATTACTTTAAAGAGATGGTGTACTATGAAATATTGGGGTGTTACATTATCCCATACTTCAATAAATTGCATCCTCGCAATTTGAAACTATTAATTGAAATAAAATGATAAAAATAGAAAAATACCTTTTTGGAAAACCCACATCGGAAATTGGGTTAATAAAATTTAGTCCTTATATTAGGGAAAGGGAAACGAAAAATTCACCACCAAATTATGATCTTGATTAGGTTAAAATTGGTGACAATTAGAGAAACATAATTGGATGGAAAACATAAATATTTTTATAGAGTGATTGGGTTCTTCAATCACAAACAAGTGTAAAATTAAGGGTCTCAAATCCATCAAACTATGATGATTTAAAATATTATTTGTTCAACAAAACATTAGGTATTAGAATAAAAAAATTTGGTTTTAAAATCCCTTCCCTAATGTTTAAGAATTAATTTATTAATATAATAAGAGGAAAAAAATTATACTTGATATGTAGAGTTTCATCTTTCATCTAATTCATACCACAAACTCATATTTCACTATAGAAGATAATATAATTTAAAAATATTTTATTTATCCTAATCATATAGGGTTAAAAAAATAATGAATTTATAATTAATAAGTCAAAAAATTTAAAAATACTTATTATAAAAACTTGGAAATCACATAGGATAATGGTAGGTGATGCACCCATGTCACCCTTCTGTAACGGGTACAAGTCTCATGGCCTTTCCGGATGAAACAGGTTGTCTCCCACCTCCAGGTTTTCCTTTTTATAATAATCCAAAAATAATCTTAAGTAATGATTGAGCCTTGAAAATAGTTTCCAATGTCAAACTTATTCGATTACAATCTTTAGACTTCTCCAAAATACTTCTTTCAAAACACAGAGTCCAAAATTTATAAGGAAGGTAAACTCAATGAAGATCTTTTTTCTCATGTAATACCATGTGAATATCTTCATCATGTATTCTTTTAACTCATTGTAACACCCTAAATTACTATAAAACCTTATTGATTATATTCATTCTTTCTTATTCCATATATATTACTAGATATAATCCTTATATCCAAAAATGTTGAAAACTCCAACAATAATCGAATAAATAAACAATTAATTTGTTTCAATATAGTCCATAATATCGAATATAATTTATCCAAATCAATCATATCTTATTCCAAATTCACTACTTCAGTATTAGAACCATATTAAGGATAATCATTCCTTCAACCATGTTTTTTTTTCAAAAAGTTCAACTTGATATTGTGTCAATTTTCTTAGAACCATATAATCTCAAATCTTCAATGAAATAGTAATACAACACAATAATTATTTATTTCTATAATTCATATAAAAATTACATCATTGATACAACACTCAAATGAAATAATTATTTAATAACAACATAAGAACACTGGTCATTTATCTTCATCCGTGTTAGTATCATAAAATGATTATTATCCAATAGCATCACTTGGGGAATACCCTGATTATTTGAACATTGATTCACGTAGTGTCCCAACTCATTGAATATGAAGCATTATACATTGAAACCTTTTTATTACCCTTTAAATCACGTACTTGGTGTCCTTTTTCTCCACGATTATAACAAACTCCCATTCCCTTTAAGAATTTAACAAGGTTATTTATTCCATAGTTATCACATATTGGAAAACCATTCTTTCCCCTCTTCCCTTGAAAATATTTCTCTCTACCATTCTTTTCTTCATTGTCTTCCTTTAAAATCCATATAAATTAGTGATTTTTTTACCTATCTTATTAACACATGATACTATTTCATCATATTATGATAATACATGGGATACTATTTACCTTTTAAATTATGGATTAATATTATGAAAGATATGAGCCTTCTTACTCTTTGGATCATGTGTATTGTTGGAGTTCTCATTCCTTCTAATGGGCATTGTTTCTAAATAATGGCATACACTAGTTTAGTTTATAAATTTCAATTCATAATTCCAAACTTGTAAAATACATTACATAAATTGAAAAGATTATGAATAAAATCTATAATCATAAAAAAAATTATTTGAGGAATTATTTACTTTTATATCCTTTATAATGGATTGTGATGAAAATATGAATTATCCTAATCATATCCCCTGGGAGTGTTATAACGATGAGTGAAGCAAGCCCCGTTGTCATGTACCAGGATACCCGGGGTCAAGCCCAAAACTCCTTGTTGGATTTTTCACTCCTCAATATATCTATTCTAGAGCTGCCTCTACGTGCTCATATCCAAACAGAGATGTATTTCTTGGAAAATAAACAAAATCTCTACATTAATGAAAGTATAGGAAGTTATTCTATACTAAATTTCAATGCCTATATTAGGTTAATGTTTGTTAATAAGAGTTTTTATAAATCTAGTTTCCAAGTTTTGTACTAAACTTCCTCTAATACCAACTGTACTGAACCGACCCTAGAAACCTGGTGTTGGTGCATTATTTTAATACATTGGCATAAATTCAAGTTATCAAGTCCCGAAGGACCGATCAGTTTAGTAGTCTTGGAAAATATATTACAAACATGAATGTTATATTACACATTTAGACATAAAATATGACATAAATAATCCATTTATAACACCATTATTCCCCTAGATTAACCATTCATATCAAACATAATACACTTCTTTGAATTCTATGAAAACAAAACAAAATAAAGGGGTGAGATCTGATGCTCAGTAAGGGTAAATAATTTAGTGGAAGCAATAAACTTTAAGGAAATATGTGTAATAAAAACACAAACCTTATAATTATAAACATAAATATAATATGGAAAAAATAAATCAAACTATACCTTATAAAAATGCACATGGATATTATACTATTTGAATAATCACATGTAATTATTAATTTCAGAATGAGGGAATGCCTAACACTAGACATAATTACCAAATAGTCAAGGCCTCATGCCAAGAATACTAATATGTTTTTTGTCAAGGACTTGTGCCAAGACACTAGTGAGCCTCATGAGACCTACCGACGCATCGAGGGGCTTTAGTGGCCCCCACCCGTCACATACTAAGTCCACTGCATTCCTCATAGTAAAACTAGGATACGAAATGTCAATACTTCAATTATAAACCATGACGGGTATAAAAATATCATATCCACAGTTGAAAATATCATAAATCATTTGATAAAATATGGAAGATTGTATTATAATAAATTTACCTTAATCAAGAATTATATCTAGTAATGGATGTTGACATAGGTGAAAATGATCAGTAAAACTTTTTGAGAGAAAAATACCTTTTTTGTGAAATAATTTAAATGTTACACATTTTTAGAGGAATTCATTTATAAAATATTTTTTAATTAAAGTGTCTCATTCCACTTTGAAACTTTTTTATGGAATTAACTGTTTAAATCAATAATGTCCATATAAATAAATCCTTAAAACCATTTTGAAAACATGGACATTAATGAGAAACTTTTAGAAGAATAAATATTTAAAACATTCAAAATTATGTTATAGTTAAAGAGTACCTTAAATAAATAATTTTTAAATGTATTTTATGAAACATGTACATGGGTAATAATAATTTTCCAGAATATACTTACACATAAGCAATATTGGATAGTAATGAGATTGAGGAATTAACCATTACCTTCAGTTTCCTTTGGTCAAGTGTATGATAAACTTATATATAATGAAAAAATTATGTTATTAAATTATACAAGAATCATATTAATATTTTTAATATCATACATGATTCATTTAAGACTTTATAATACCCATTTAATGATGATTTCCATGTTAAATTAACTTTTTGGGTATTAATCTCTCTCTTTATCGTACGTGTTTTAACTTTTTATTCTTGATCATATCATTTAGATCATGATTTAAATACCTACTAAATATAAAATATAATTTATATATAATTAATATTTAGAATATAAATATGTATAATATATATATATATATGAAATGGAAGACACTGTTTATAGAGACGGTAGGCCGTATGTATGCATAAAAGGTGTTTCCATTTTCACATCATATTGAGTATAAGTAAGAGAATAAGATATATGTAAGTACATATATATATATATATATTCAGTATAATTATTATTTCATTTATTAAATACTTATTAATAATATATATTCTTATAATCATAGTTTAATGGTGAACTTTGAAATGAAACTCATCGTGTCGTGGTGACAGTATGTTGTACATACACGCGAGTAATGATTTCATTTCCTTAATGATTAAAAGGTGTGGAATTGGATGGTATATTAATTGTTCATAAAAATTATCATATTATTTTCAATATTTATATACATAACACTCATCGTTATATCCATCCAAATAACATAGTGGTGAATAACAAATCACACCACGACGTGGAGATGGTAAGCCATATGTACGCACGCATGTTGACATTATCATTAATAGGATGGACAGATTAATGAGTATGGTTATAAAATATTTATAATAACATCACAGTAAGTATAAGGTAATAGAGTTACTTTTTTTATGGAAATAACAAATAAAGAGAAAGTGGAATAAGAAAATATATAAGGCCCCAGCCTTAAACCTTACTTAATCTTGAGTTATTACATGATTACACATTGAGGATCTTTTCGGGTTTAGAGTTTTAGAGAATTAGATCATAAAACATGCGTTACATTCCACATATAAACAAAGTGGTTACATAAAGATAGTATTCTTCATTCCTATCAATGGAAACACATTTGAAATAAAACATGGATTCTTTTTGACACATCCTTGAACCTATCATCTTATCATGTACCTTTCCCTTGACCTGTGAAAAACATTTCAAAAACTTGGGATGAGCATAAAAACTCAGTATGGGTTATAAAAACATGGGAAGGAAACATGAGTTCACATATATACATAAGAATGAAATCATAATATACTCATAAAACATAGGCACTTTAACATACCTCATAAAACCATGAATAAATCATAGAAATCATAAGACATAAAGGTAACTTGAGGCATTCATAACATTCTTACGTAGGGAGTAACCATCTTGGTTACGTTTGGAATACCCATCAGAGTATATTACCTAAAATCTCTTCGGAGAAACCTTAAAGTTTCACTCCTTCACATTACCCAATGCATTGGAGAGCTATAACGGGCTCACCTGCCCTTAGTTTATCACGGAACCACCCGTCTTCATAATAATTCCCAAGAACCATAACATAATCATATCACATAAAACATGCATAATGGAAACATAACATTTCCACATTTCAATCAAGAGGTATCAATACAACACATTGATATAATAAAAACATTATGAAAACCATTTTCAATAACAAAGTAAAACATGGTATTTATTTTTCTTTTAAAAAAAGTATGGCTTGTAGAGGAAGCCGAAACTCAAATAACGGTCACGACGGCGGAGAAGTCGTTGTCGCCGCATACGTTCGACAAAAACATTCCCTTTTGTCGTTTAGTAAATGCTTCGTATAACAATATTCCTTTTGAATAAACGTAAAAGTCAAAGGGGTTTATACACCGTATAAAAGAAAGTTGTGTATAAAATAAAATATGCCTCAATGAAATAAGATTGAGACGAAGTCCCATACCTCGTATCCGACTTGACCCGACCGTTCTTTAATCTCTTGAATAATAAACTTGAGTTAATCTCTACTAGCTTATGAATCTTTTTCAAGTTCATTATTCCTTTTTATACCATGTTGTGAACATCATGTAATCAGTTAAGTTAATAATGTTCATTTTGTCGGTATTTGGTTCTTAAGTCAAAAATAGACTTCTTACACTTACATGTTGTTAGTTTGGTCAAAGGTTCATTATATACAGAATGGTATTCATGATTTAGATATCATATATGTCATATATATCCAGTACATACATGCATTTATAATATTACATAATCATTTAGAGGTAAGAAATGAAATGCACCGTTCATGGAGACGGTAAGCCGTACGTACGCATGAACGCTACTTTCATTTCTATTTCGTATTTTATAGAATGGAATCATAATTATATAAAGTTATATTATAATTCCAGTATAATATCATATATAATATTATAGATCCATCCTTTATATGTCCCGCATATGGTATTTAACGAATCAAATCACTTTGAGGGGGCGGTAGTCCGCACTTCCTAAAATGAAGATATCGTGTTTACCCATAATGGAAACCATAAAGGTATGCCCAAAATGAAAAAAACAGAAGATTAAGGAAAACATAAACATATTATATATCATATATAGAAATAGTGACATCATAATGGCCACCTTTGAAGGTGTTAAATGAGTATTGAACAATCATCGTTTCGGGAGGCAGAATTTCGCCATCCACGGAAACCGTATGTTCTTTAACCATTTGATGTAGTTGTGTGAGAGTGTAGCTCAAAAAAATATTATAACAACATCCTTGTATATTGAAGATACTGGTGTTGTTACAAAATAAGTAAATAAAAAGAGTTTAGGGGGTTGGAGAAGCAAAATAAAACAAATGAACATTAGAGAATGAATTACCTTAAAAAGTGTAACTCCTTTTGATTTGAGCCTAAAGGCTTCCTTTGAAAGGATTCTGCCCAAAGGTAATCCTCTAGGATGAGGATAGGGATGTGGAGAGAGTAAATGGGCAGGGTTTGGCCGAGCCAAAGGCTTGAGAAGTGTGTGAAATGAGGTAGAGGTGGGGGCCTTTTATAAGAGGAGAGGAGGGACACTTTTGGAAAGTAAAGAAATATTACTTTATTTGAAAATGTGATTCGGTTTTAAAAAGTCCCACATTGATATAATTCCTGGATAAGGTGATAAGGGTTCTAAATCAACTCATCCAATTGGTTTTGGACATGTGTAGTTCATAGATTTTATATTATCTTTCCATTTTATTTAAATCGTCAAATAATGATGTCATCGCTGCATCATTATTATGTCATAAATAATTTAATTTATTTAATGTCTAAAAATTATAAAAAAAATACTATGAAGTAGGAAATATTTTTAGCTTTCCAATGAATATTTATAATCAAATATCTGATCTTTATAACCCCATGTAAAAATTGTTTTCGTAAAACATCTCTTGTTTGTGTCATTTTTACATTAACATTTAATAAAAAGTTATTTATGTCATTTCCAAACCAAGTGTCTCCATGGGGTCCCCAAGTTGACCCATGGCTTGTCTTGGTTGGCCATGACACAACCAATATGTTTGGGACATATTTCTAGGTCATTTCATTTTATTAAAGTATTATTTATACCTTAAACTACCCTAATTACCACTAATCGTGATTAAGAACTTAATAAGTTACTATTCACCAAAAAATTATTATAATCTCATTGAACCACATTTTACATACTAATGACAACCATGTATGTTGGATTTTCAAAATTCAAAACACATTAGTGGTAAACTTTCATTTAACTGAAAAATCAGTTTGCTTGATTACCACTTAGTGGTTTCACTATTCATCAAAAATTGAAGTTTTTCAGAAAATTACCTAAAATTCACCCTAAGCTATATTTGATATTCCGAATTCAAAAATGAAGCCTATTTTACAAAATTAAAATCATATAAGTCACATTAATTAATTTAATAATTAATTCACGCTGCCAGAGCAAATAGTGTGTTTTTACAAAACAATAAGTATCAAAAGATTGACACTAGTTTAAGTCTAATTTCAAAGTGAAATTGATTCCAATGACAACCATTGGATAAAATGGTAAAAATATATTCTAATTTCACTTCAAAACCAATTCAAAACATAATCTAATCATATAAATAAATTAGATTAAAAAGAAGTTTTGATGTAAAATGCAGTATTTTTAACTATTCATTAAAAAATGAACATTGGCAGAAAAATACCAAAAATTCACACAAGGTAAATTTTGATGTCCCAATCGTAAAGGTTAAGTTTATTTTGACAAACATAGTTTATAAAATTTTCAAAATATAGATTCAAAAATGGTTTGCCATCAAAAGGCAGTAAAACAATATTTTAAGAATATTAGTGTATTTCATGCTTAAGATTGGATTTATTTTCATCTTAAGCCTCTAAAACACTATCTTAATCATTAATAGGAATAGGTAAAAATATCTATTATTCATTACTTACTTGGGATGTTACATCCTTCCCCCCTTTAGAAAATTGTGTCCCCGAAATTTATTTACTTATCGAATAAATGGGGGTACTTATCCCTCATTGCATTTTCAGATTCCCATGTTGCCTCTTCCAGCATGTGGTTTTTCCACAAAACCTTTACCTGCTTAATCACCTTATTCCGTAACCCTTGCTCCCTATGGTCAAGAATATGGACCGGTTGTTCCTCATAAGATAGGTTCTCTTCCAGCTGAACTACCTCTGGACTCAAAACATGAGATGGATCTGGCATATACTTTCTCAACATCGAAACGTGAAAAACATTATGTACCTGAGATAAACTCGGAGGTAAAGCCACTCGGTATGAAACTGATCCAACTCTTTCCAGAATTTCGTATGGTCCAATGAACCTTGGACTCAACTTTCCTTTCTTACCAAATCTCATCACACTTTTCCAAGGAGAAACCTTGAGAAAAACATGATCACCTACCTAGAAAGATAGACCCTTCCTCCGGTTATCCGCATAGCTCTTCTGCCTGCTCTAAGCTGTTCTCATGTGTTTATGAATCATCTGAACTTTTTCTGCCATCTCTTCTACCAATTCTGGTCCCATCAACTTCCTTTCACCCACTTCATCCCAGAAAGCTGGAGTTCGACACCGCTTCCCATATAATACCTGAAATGGTGCCATCTGTATACTGGAATGAAAACTGTTATTATATGAAAATTCAACCAAAGAAAGATGTTGGTCCCAACTTCCCTGATAATACATAGAACAAGCTCGTAGCATATCCTCCAATGTCTGAATTGTTCGTTCTGACTGCCCATCTGATTGAGGATGAAAAGCTGTACTAAAATTTAATTCAGTACCCAACGACTTCTGAAGGCCTCTCCAAAAGTTAGAAGTAAACCTGGGATCACGATCCGATACAATGGAGAGAGAAACTCCATGTAACCTGACTATCTCTTTAAGATACAAACGGGAAAGTTGATCAAGAGAGAAAGTATCTCATATAGCAAGGAAATGATCAGATTTGGTCAAGCGATCAACAATAACCCAGATTGCATTATTACCTCGAGATGTCTTCGGTAATCCAACAACAAAGTCCATGGATATATTCTCCCATTTCCACTCTGGCACTGGTAATGGATGAAGCATCCCTTTCGCTAACTGCTGCTCTGCTTTAACCTGCTGACAAGTCAAACACTTCACAGTAAAATCAGCAATATCTCTTTTCATTACATCCCACCAGTAATACTCCCGCAGATCTCTATACATCTTAGTACTGCCCGGATGAACTGAAAACGGAGAACTATGAGCTTCACATAGCAACTCTCTCTTCAACTGTGAATCACAAGGCACACACAATCTCTTCCCAAATCTCAAAACACAATCATTATCAATGTTGAATTCAAGAAACTTACCTTTCTGAACCAGCTCTACCTTTTTCTGCAACTCACTATCTTGCTTCTGTGCTTGCTTGATTCTATATGATAGAGAAGATCTCACTGATACCTGAAACCAAACAGAAGGACTTCCTGCACCAACAACTTCTATGCCAAAGTTCATCAAATCGTTAACCAAATGATCACGTTCCAACCGCAACATTGTTAATTAAGCATTACTTTTTCGACTCAAAGCATCAGCCACTTTATTTGCTTTTCCCGGATGGTAATGAATTGTACAATCATAATCCTTGATTAATTCCAGCCATCTCCTTTGTCTCATGTTTAACTCTTTCTGAGTGAATGTATACTTTAAACTTTTGTGATCAGTATATATTTCACACTTTACTCCATACAAATGATGCCTCCAAATTTTTAAAGCAAAAACAACAGCAGCTAATTCCAAATCATGTGTAGGGTAATTTACCTCATGAGTTTTCAACTGTCGTGAAGCATAAGCAATTACCTGATCATTCTGCATTAGGACGCAACCAAGTCCTTTCAATGAGGCATCACTGTATACAACAAACTCACCATTCCTGGAAGGTAGTGCCAAAACTGGAGCATTCACCAATCTTCTTTTCAATTCCTGAAAACAATCATCACATTCTTTTGTCCAGATAAACTTAACACCCTTCCGAGTTAGCTTAGTCATTGGACTAGATAACCGTGAAAAATTTCTAACAAACCTTCGGTAATAGCCCGCCAACCCAAGGAAGCTACGAATCTCGGTTACATTTGTGGGTCTTGGCCATTCTTCTAAAACTTTTTTTTGCAGGATCAACAGTTATTCCATCTTTAGAAACAATGTGACCAAGGAAAGAAATTTGTTGCAACCAAAACTCACACTTGCTGAATTTCCCATACAATTTTTTTTTCTTTTAAGGTTTGCAAGATAACCCATAAATGTTTTTCATTCTCCTCTTTACTTTTAGAAAACACCAAAATATCATCAATGAAAACCACCACAAACTTATCCAAGAACTCATGGAAAATTCTATTCATTATGTCCATGAATACAGCAGGTGCATTGGTTAGCCCAAAAGGCATTACTACAAATTCATAATGGCCATATCTCGTACGGAATGCGGTCTTCGGAATATCTGCCTCCTTTACCTTCAGCTGATGGTACCCTGATCTCAGGTCAATCTTTGAAAAAAACTGAGCTCCCTGGAGCTGATACAACTTCATTTGATGGCCCGACATCTGCTGAAGTAGTTGCAAAGGATTTCACCACCCCTTTCTGCTTGTAGTCTAACTGCTTTCCATCACTGAAGCTCCTTGTCGGACACTCGTTTTCATAGTGACCCATCTCATTGCACTTATAACATTTCACTAACTGTAAATTAAATTTGTTCTTACCTTCACCTTGATCCTTTTTGGTGCAATCACAAGCCTTATGTCCCATCTTACCACATCAGTAGCACTTTCCATAATTTAGAAGACATTCCCCAGCATGCCTTTTGCCACATTTATCACAAACTGGAAACTTAGTTCTCTTACCATCAGACTTTTTTGAGGAATTCTTACCTTTCTCCTGCCACCTCGGTCTCTTCTTCTGCTGGTTGTTATAGAAAACTTGGTCATCGGCAAACTCCATTTCCACCTTCTCAGCACATCGAACAAGCTTTTCATAACTTTTAAACTCACGAGAAGCTAATGCCCTTCGATATTTTGGCTTTAATCCTGAGTAAAAACGATTGATTTTACTATCAAGGTCCCGGATAAAATTTGGAGCATACCTTTCCAATCGAGTGAACCTTTCTTCATAGGCAGCCACTGAGTCTTCCTCTTGCCTCAATTCCTAGAATTGCTTTTCCATCATAAGTCGAACAGTCTTAGGAAAATACTTCTCAAGAAACATACCTTTGAATTCATCCCAGTCAAGAGCATCAATGACATCGGCGTCCCTGATATTTTTAACCATAGACCACCACTGATCTGCTTCACCCTCCAAACGGTAAATAGCAAGACTAACCTTTTGATTGTCTGAACACCCCATGACATCAAAAATCTTCTCCAGTGCTTTAATCCACCCTTCAGCTAGCACAGGTTCAGATGATCCTATGAATGATGGTGGATGTTGCCTCATGAAATGTTCCACCACTGACATGTTACTCTGCGGTTGATCTGGCTGATCTCGTGCATGGATACCACCACCATTTATCGCTTGAGTCAACTGCATCATCACTGCAACAAATTGTTCAGTTCCAATTCCGACCATTTCTGGATGCTGATTCGGAAGGTTATTTCCTTCTGTATGCCTTCCTAGCACTGCTTCCCTGTTTCCTCTGCGGAAAACCATTCTGAACAAACATGTCTTAGATGAAGCAACATGGTAATCTTTAAATGCTATATCATTTCAAAAAAAAATATTTTTGGATAATCATTTAATAGAATTCTAACTCCTAAAGTTATCTAAACCGACCTCTGATACCAACTATAAGGCCCCAGCCTTAAACCTTACTTAATCTTGAGTTATTACAAGATTACACATTGAGGATCTTTTCGGGTTTAGAGTTTTAGAGAATTAGATCATAAAACATGCGTTACATTCCACATATAAACAAAGTGGTTACATAAAGATAGTATTCTTCATTCCCATCAATGGAAACACATTTGAAATAAAACATGGATTCTTTTTGACACATCCTAGACCCTATCATCTTATCATGTACCTTTCCCTTGACCTGTGAAAAACATTTCAAAAACTTGGGATGAGCATAAAAACTCAGTATGGGTTATAAAAACATGGGAAGGAAACATGAGTTCACATATATACATAAGAATGAAATCATACTATACTTATAAAACATAGGCACTTTAACATACCTCATAAAATCATGAATAAATCATAGAAATCATAAGACATAAAGGTAACTTGAGGCATTCATAACATTCTTACGTAGGGAGTAACCCTCTTGGTTACGTTTGGAATACCCATCACAGTATATTCCCTAAAATCTCTTCGGAGAAACCTTAACGTTTCACTCCTTCGCGTTACCCAATGCATTGGAGAGCTATTACGGGCTCACCCGCCCTTAGTTTATCACGGAACCACCCATATTCATAATAATGCCCAAGAACCATAACATAATCATATCACATAAAACATGCATAAAGGAAACATAACATTTCCACATTTCAATCACGAGGTATCAATACAACACATTGATATAATAAAAACATTATGAAAACCATTTTCAATACCAAAGTAAAACATGGTATTTATTTTTCTTTTAAAAAAAAGTATGGCTTGTAGAGGAAGCCGAAACTCAAATAACGGTCACGACGGCGGAGAAGTCGTTGTCGCCGCATACGTACGACAAAAACATTCCCTTTTGTCGTTTAGTAAATGCTTCGTATAAAAAGATTCCTTTTGAATAAACATAAACGTCAAAGGGTTTTATACACCGTATAAAAGAAAGTTGTGTATAAAATAAAATATGCATCAATGAAAGGAGATTGAGACGAAGTCCCATACCTCGTATCCGACTTGACCCGACCGTTCTTTAATCTCCTGAATAATAAACTTGAGTTAATCTCTACTAGCTTATGAATCTTTTTCAAGTTCATTATTCCTTTTTATACCATGTTGTGAACATCATGTAATCAGTTAAGTTAATAATGTTCATTTTGTCGGTATTTGGTTCTTAAGTCAAAAATAGACTTCTTACACTTACATGTTGTTAATTTGGTCAAAGGTTCATTATATCCAGAATGATATTCATGATGTAGATATCATATATGTCATATATATCCAGTACATACATTCATTTATAATATTACATAATCATTTAGAGGTAAGAAATGAAATGCACCGTTCATGGAGACGGTAAGCCGTACGTACGCATGAACGCTACTTTCATTTCTATTTCGTATTTTATAGAATGGAATCATAATGATATAAAGTTATATTATAATTCCAGTATAATATCATATATAATATTATAATTCCATCCTTTATATGTCCCGCATATGGTATTTAACGTATCAAATCACTTTGAGGGGGCGGTAGTCCGCACTTTCTAAAATGAAGATATCGTGTTTACCCATAATGGAAACCATAAAGGTATGCCCAAAATGAAAAAAAAACAGAAGCTTAAGGAAAACATAAACATATTATATATCATATATAAAAATAGTGACATCATAATGGCCACCTTTGAAGGTGTTAAATGAGTATTGAACAATCATCGTTTCGGGAGGCAGAATTTCGCCATCCACGGAAACCGTATGTTCTTTAACCATTTGATGTAGTTGTGTGAGAGTGTAGCTTAAACAAATATTATAACAACATAATTGTATATTTAAGATACTGGTGTTGTTACAAAATAAGTAACTAAAAAGAGTTTAGGGGGTTGGAGAAGCAAAATAAAACAAATGAACATTAGAGAATGAATTACCTTAAAAAGTGTAACTCCTTTTGATTTGAGCCTAAAAGCTTCCTTTGAAAGGATTATGCCCAAAGGGAATCCTCTAGGATGAGGAGAGGGATGTGGAGAGAGTAAATGGGCAGGGTTTGGCCGAGCCAAAGGCTTGAGAAGTGTGTGAAATGAGGTAGAGGTGGGGGCCTTTTATAAGAGGAGAGGAGGGGCACTTTTGGAAAGTAAAGAAATATTACTATATTTGAAAATGTGTTTCGGTTTTAAAATGTCCCACATTGATATAATTCGTGGATAAGGTGATAAGGGTTCGAAATCCACTCATCCAATTGGTTTTGGACATGTGTAGTTCATATATTTTATATTATCTTTCCATTTTATTTAAATCGTCAAATAATGATGTCATCGCTGCATCATTATTATGTCATAAATAATTTAATTTATTTAATGTCTAAAAATTATAAAAAAAATACTATTATGTAGGAAATCTTTTTAGATTTCCAATGACTATTTATAATCAAATATCTGATCTTTATAACCACATGTAAAAATTATTTTCGTAAAACATCTCTTGTTTGTGTCATTTTTACTTTAACATTTAATAAAAAGTTATTTATGTCATTTCCAAACCAAAGTGTCTCCATGGGGTCCCCAAGTTGACCCATGGCTTGTCTTGGTCGTACATGACACAACCAATAAGTTTGGGACATGTGTCTAGGTCATTTCATTTTATTAAAGTATTATTTATACCTTAAACTACCCTAATTACCACTAATCGTGATTAAGAACTTAATAAGTTACTATTCACCAAAAAATTATTATAATCTCATTGAACCACATTTTACATACTAATTACAACCATGTATGTCGGATTTTCAAAATTCAAAACACATTAGTGATAAACTTTCATTCAACTGAAAAATCAGTTTGCTTGATTACCACTTAGTGGTTTCACTATTCATCAAAAATTGAAGTTTTTCAGAAAATTACCAAAAATTCACCCTAAGCTATATTTGATATTCCAAATTCAAAAAATTAAGTCTATTTTACAAAATTCAAATCATATAAGTCACATTAATTAATTTAATAATTAATTCCCGCTGCCAGAGCAAATAGCGTGTTTTTACAAAACAATAAGTATCAAAAGATTGACACCAGTTTAAGTCTAATTTCAAAGTGAAATTGATTCCAATGACCACCATTGGATAAAATGGTAAAAATATATTCTAATTTCACTTCAAAACCAATTCAAAACATTATCTAATCATATAAATAAATTAGATTAAAAAGCAGTTTTGATGTAAAATGCAGTATTTTTCACTATTCATTAAAAAATGAACATTGTCAGAAAAATACCAAAAATTCACACAAGGTAAATTTTGATGTCCCAATCATAAAGGATAAGTTTATTTTGACAAACATAGTTTATAAAATTGTCAAAATATAGATTCAAAAATGGTTTGCCATCAAAAGGCAGTAAAACAATATTTTAAGAATATTAGTGTATTTCATGCTTAAGATTGGATTTATTTTCATCTTAAGCCTCTAAAACACTATCTTAATCATTAATAGGAATAGTTAAAAATATCTATTATTCATTACTTACTTGGGATGTTACAAAATAACTTTGAAAGAGGTGATAAAATAAATACCTCTTCTTTCGGTGTTTTCTTTTGATTTGAACCAAAGGGATACTTAGGATGGAATTGTTCTCAAGTGAAGGAATATAGATTGAAGTTAGGGAAGTTGGGAGGTGATTTGGGTAAGGGTTTTATGTGCCAAATGGATTTGGAATAGTGATTTTGAGAGAAGGGGAAGTACCCGTTTATAAAAGAGTTGAGAGTCAATTTAAGAAAAGTTTGAAAGATTATTTTATTATAAAATAATTTTCAATTTGTAAGGGCTTAAAATTGATTAATTTATAAGATAAGGTGGGTATTGGTCTATCTCCACTCATACTATAGGTTTTGGACATGTTTAGGTCCCCATATTAACTCCATATTTTAGATTAAACTCTTAGTTAAATTGTTTAACTTTTACCATGTCCTCTTGTATTATTATACTAAATGGTTAATAAACTTAATATAAAAATAAATAGAACACCAAGTGGATCATTTTTGATAAATATATTCTTATCTAAGTCCTTTGGCCTAATCGTAGTTTAAAAAATATTATATCAATTAATAATATAGTATTTGTTTTAAAAACTCATTTTTGTCAATTTTAAAATTATTTGGTATTTTGTTTTTGATAAAGTCATAATAACATAATCACTTCGGAAAAATGATTAAATCAACGATATCTTGTCATATTAACTTAAAAAATTATTGGATGTCATAAAAGACTCTATTTATATTTAATTTTATATTTATAATATCAATTATTTTAATCTTTTATTGATAAAGTAATTACTGCATCATCATGTTTCATAAATAAAATTAATTATTTTATCTCTAAAAATTATAAATAAAATACCATTATGTAGGAAATATTTTTATAATTATAATAAAAATTTATAGTCAAATTTATATTATGTGTAACCCTATATTAAAAATGGTTTAGTTTTTAAACTTTAAATTTATCACTTTTAACTATTCTTTAAGTAAAATAATAATAAATGTCATAATCTAATCAAAGTGGACCAAAAGGATCATATTTTATTCCAAAGGTTTTTTTGGGTCTAAATACACTTATCCAATAGAATTAAGACATGTGTTAGGGTAATTATAATATCATTTTTACCCATAATTACACTATTTACTTTTAACCGTGGTAAATAAAAGTCAAAAGTTACTATTCACCAAATATTATTTTTACCTTATTGATCCACATCTTACATACTGATGTCAACTGTGTCTCTTGGATTTTTTTAATTCAATTCATAGAAGCAGTAAAATTAAATTTCATGCAAATTTGCAAATGTGCCTTGAAGGTGGGTAAAAGACGTTAAAAAATTAAAAACAAATTATACATCTAATATTATTTTAAAATTTATCCAAAAATTAATTAAATTTAACATATATAGGTATTATATATATTTTTTTACTTACAATAAATTTTTATAAAATAAATAATTAAATAAAAAAAATTTGATTTTAAACAATAAGGTAGTGTTTGTCATTATTCATCAAAAATTGAAAGATTTAATAAAAATACTTATACCTAACCTTAAGAAAATTTTGATAGAATGAATTCAAAAATGAAGTCTATTTTACTAAATTTTAAACATAGATGTTTCATTAATTAATTTAAAATTTATTCCAGTTGTGAAAACCAAAAAGCTAGTTTTTAAAAAAAAATATCAAAAGATAGACATGTGTTTATGTGAAATGTAAATATGAAATTACATATAATGATCTAAATTATATTAAATGATAAAAATAAAATCTAATTATACTTCAAAACCATTCAGAAGAATATATTTAACACTAAGAATTATTTCTACTGCAAAATTTATTTTCAATTAAAATTTAGTATTTTCCACTGCTCATAAAAATATAAATGTTATCAGAAAAGTACCAAAAATTTATCCAAACTAAATTTTTATATTATAATTCTAAAGAAAATTTTAATTTAATTTAATTTAATATATAAAAGTGTCAAATATTGGTTTTGAAAAAGGTCATCCATTAAAAGGTGGTGAAATTTCATTTTTTCAAAAATACTTCTTTTATCTGAAACAAATGAATTTGTTGTTATATTATCTATAAGAAACACATAATATGGATTCTAAAATTATAGGGAGTATATAAAATTCAAAATTCATAAAATAATATTCATGACCATTTTTTTAACGGCTAGTTTGGGAAGTCGTTGTGCGCTCGAACTCGGTGTTGCGTGTAGCGCAAGTTATTGAATTGCATTGAAGAGATAATGTATAATGAAATCATGGCATTTTACATTATACCATCCTTCAATAAATCGTGTTCTCGCGATTTGAAATTGTTCTTATAAATTAAAATGTTAAAAATAGGAAAATACCTTTGTGGAAAGCCCACATATAAAATTGGGTTAATAAAATTTATTCTTTATTAGATGGAAAGGGAAATGAAAAAGTCAAAAACATATTGTGGTCTTGATTAGGAGAACATTGGTGGAATTTAGACACACATAATTGGTGGGAAAAATTAATATTTATAGGGAGTGATTGAGGTCAACAATCACAAACAAATGTAAAATTGAGGGCCTCAAATCCATTAATCTGTTATGATTTAAAATATCATCTGTTCAACAAAATATAAGGTATTAGGGTAACACATTTTTGGTTTTAATATCCCTTCCTTAATGTTTAAGAATTAATTTATTAATGGACTAAGAGGAAAAAAATTACATTGACATGTCGAGTTTCATACTTTAAATAATTCCTACCACAAACTCATTTTTCACTCGAAAAGACAATAGAGTTCAAAAATATTATATTTATCATAATCATATTGGTTTCCAAAAATAATGAATTTATTATTCCTCTATCAAAATATTTTAAAAAAACTACATTATACAAACAGGGACATCACATAGGCCAGTTGTAGGTGATGCACCCTTGTCGCCCTTCGTTTGTGGGTTCAAGTCTCGCAACCTTGTCGGACGTGACGGGTTGTCTCCCAACCTCCGAGTTATCCGTTTTATAAAAATCCAAAAAAAATCATAAGAAATTATTCAACATTAAATATAGTATCCAATTTCAAACATAATGTATTCCAACATTTAGACTTATCCAAAATACTTCTATCCAAACTCACAGTCCAAAATGTAGAAGGAAGATAAACACAATGAAGATCTTTTTTGTCATGTAATAACTCGTGGATACCATTGTCATGTATTCTTCAAAAACATAGTAACTCACTAAATTACCATAAAACATTATTGGTAACATTAATTCTCCCTTATTCCTTATATAATACTGGATATACTCTTTATATACAAAAATATTGTAAACTCTAACAATAATGGAATAATCAATCAATTAATTATTTTCAAAGTAGTAAAAAATATCAAATATAATTTATCCAAATAAATCGTATATTATTCCAAAATCACTGACTCGGTATCAGAACCATATTAAGGTTTATCTTTCCTTCAACCATTTTTTACAAAAAGTTTAACTTGCTATTGAGTCACTTTTATTAGTATCATATAACCTCAAATCCCTAATTAAATAGTACTAAAATACAATATTTATTTATATCCATAATTCATATAACTTGTACATTATTGATAAAACACTCAAATGAAATAATTATTTAATAACAACATATGAACACTAGTCATTTTTCTTCATCTGTGGTAGTATCATAACTTTATTATTATCCAATAGGATCATTTGGAGCATACTCTAATGAATTGGACATTGATTTGAGTAGTATCCCAACTCCCTGTAGATTAATCATTGTACATTTGAAACCTTTTTTCTTACCATTGCATTCACGTACTTGGTGTCCTTTTTCTCCAAACTTATAACAAACTCCCATGTCCTTTAAGAATTTAACAAGGTGATTCTTTCCACAGTTATCACATATGGGAAAATCCTTTTTCCCCTCTTCCCATTATCCATTTTTATCTCTACCATTTTTTCTTCTCTTACTTCAATTCACATCCATAGGACTCAAAAAATTATTTACTTGTCTTATTAACACATGATGAGAATACATGGGAGACTATTTCTCTTCTAAGTGTTGGCTTAATATTATAAATGATATGATCATTCTTACTCTTTGGATCATGAGTATTGCTGGAGTTTTCAGTCCTTCTACTGGATGCCATTTCTAATTAATGGAATACACAAGGTTAGTTTATAAATCACAATGCATAATTCCAAACATGTAAAATACCAAACGTAAATTGAAAATTTTATGCAGATAATCAATAATCCAAAAAAAAATGTTTTCTTTGAGAACGTATTTACTACTAAATCATTAATAATATCTTGTAAAGAAAATGTTAATCATCCTAATCATATCCCATGGGAGTGTCATAACCAAGAGTGAAACAAGGCCCATTGTCGCCTACTAGGATACCCCAGGTCAAGCCCAAAACTCCTTGTCGGAGTTTTCACTCGTAGGTACATCAGTGACAAATCCGCCTCTATTTTCCCATATCCAAATAAAGATTTATTTCATGAAAAATACACAAAATCTCTACATTACCAAAATTCTAGGATGTTCTTTTATAATAATCCTCAAAGTCTATCTTAGGGTAATGTTCTATAATCCTAGTTTTTCAAAATCTAGTTTTCCAAGGTCTGGAATAAACATCATCTGATACAAACTGTAATACCATGACACTAGAAGCCCAGAGCTGGTGCATTATTTTAATACATTGTCATGATTATCAGGAATCTTGTCCTGAAGGACTGATCAGTTTTGTAATCTTGGAAAATATAATAGATAAATGAACAATACATTACACATTCAGACATAAAACACATCATAAATATTATTTTGAGAACACCATTTTTACCCTATCTAATCCCTTCATATCAAACATAATACACATCAGGGAATCATTGGAAAAAAAAATTAAGAAAAGGGGTGAGCATAGATTCTTAGTAAGGGTAAATAATATAGCGAAAGTTATAAAATTTTAAGGAATTATGTGTAATAAAAAAAATCCTTCTAAACATAAACACGAACATAATATGGAGAAAATAAATCAAAAATTAACATATAAACATGAACATGGAAATTCAACTAGTTGAATAATCACACGTAATAATTTATTTTATACTGAGGGAATGTATAACATCGGACATCATTACCACATAGTCAAGGCCTCGTGCCAAGACTAGAAATAAATTTTTTTCATGGCCTTATTCCAAGAATATAGTTTGTCTCATGAGAGTTACTGATGCATTGAGATGCTATTTCAGGCCCCACCCATTACTTACTAATCCCACTACATTCCTCATATGAAAATGTTGAAACATAACATAAAAATTCATATTAAAAATACCATAAAAAATGTCAAAAGTTCATCCCTAAACCATGAAGGGTATAAAAATAGAATATCCACGTTCAGACATATCATAACTCGTTCAATAAAATATAAAATATTGTATTATAATAAATCAACCTTTATCAAGAATAATATCCAGTAAAGGATGTTGACATAGTTGAAAATGACCAGTATAACTATTTGAGAGAAATATCCCTTTTTGGGAAATCATTTAAAATTAACATATTTATAAAGGAAGTAATTTATAAGTAATTTTTGAATCAAAGTTTCTCATACCACTTTAAAACTTTTTAAATGAATTAATAGTTTAAAATAATCATGTCCATATAAATAAATCCTTAAAACCATTTCGAAAACATGGACATTAATGAGAAAGATTTATAAGAATTAATATTTAAAACATTTAAAATATGTTTAGATAAAGAGTACCATAAATGAATCATTTTAAAATTAATTTTATGAAACATGGACATGGATTATAAATATGTCCCAAAAAATACTTACACAGAAACTATCTTGGATAATAATGAGAATGAATAATTAACCCTTACCTTGCACTTTCCTTTGGTCGAGGGTATGTTTAAAAACATTTATAATGACCATTGTATGTTTTTAAACTATAACAGAACCATATTAATATTTATTATATCATACATGATTCATTTATAACTTTATACAACTAATTTAATAATGATTTCCATGTTAAATTAAAATTTCCGGTAATAATTGCTTTCTTTATCGTGGGTTTTTTAACTTGTTATTCTTACTATTATCATTTATATCATGATTATAATATTCCCAGAATATAAAAAATGATTTATATATAATATATATTTAGAATATAAATATTTATAATAGATAGTTATATGAAACGGAAAACCCTGTTTATAGAGATGGTTGGCCGTACGTACGCATAAACGTTTTTTCCATTTTCATATCGTATTGAACATAAGTAAGTGAATAAGAAATATGTAAGTAAATATAAATAAATATATATATATATATATATACATATATATTTCTAGTAGAATTATTATGTCATATATTACATACTTATTAGTAATATAAGTTTTTATAAACATCTTTGAATGGTGAACCTGGAAATGAATCTCATCGCGTCATGGAGAAGGTAATACGTACATACACATGAGCTATGTTATCATATCTTTAATGGTTAAAAGGTATGGAATTGGAGGGTATATTTACTGTACCGAAAAATTATCATGTTATATTTATTATTTATATACATATTACTCATCGTTATATCAGTCCAAATAACATAGTATTGAATAATAAATTTCACCATGACATGGAGATGGTAATTCGTACGTACACAAACATGGTGAGATCAGCATTCATAGGATGGATAGAATAATTATTATGGGTGTACCATGTTTATAATAAAATAAAAGTATGTATAAGGTACTGGATTTATTATTTTGTAATGGAAATAACAAAGAATGAGAAAGTGGAAGAAAAAAATAACATTGAAAGAGGTGATAAAATAATTCCCTTTTCTTTGGGTGTTTCCTTTTGATTTGAACAAAAGGGATACATAGTATATATTTATGCTCAAGGTAAGGTCACTAGTATTAAGCGAAAGAAGTTGGGAGGATATTTTTTAGGGGTTTTTTTGATACAAATAACATTGATGGTGTGATTTTGAGAGAAAGGGAAGTACCCTTTTATAAGAGAGGTGAGAGTCACTTTAGGAAGTGTTTGAAATATTATTTTATTATAAAATAATTTTCGGTTTCTAATGGCTAAAACTTAATTTATTTCAAAGATAAGGTATGGATGTGTATAAATACTCTCATCCAATAGTTTTTAGACAAGTTTAGGTAACCATTTTAACCCTATCTTTTAAATTTAACTCTAAGATAAGTAGTTTATCTTTTACAATGTCCTCTGGAATTATTATAATAAATGGTTAATAAACATAATATAAAAGGCTAAGAGAACCCCACGTAAATAATTATTTATATATCTAGTATTATCTAAGTACTGTCCTAACCTTATATTTTTAGAAATATTAAATCAATTAATAATATAGTATTTGTTTTAAAAACTCAATTATGTCAATTTTGACATTATTTAGTATTTTGTTTTTTAAGTCATAACAATATTATCACTTCAAAAAAAATTATTTTATAAACCCTAACACTTCATATTAACCTAGAAAATTCATGGATGTCATAAAAAGCCTCAATTTACATTTATTTTTATATTTATAATATCAATTAATTTAATCGTGCATTGATAATGTAATTATTGCATCATCATTGTGTTATAGATAAATTTAATTATTTAATATCTAGAAAATATAAATAAAATACCGTTATGTAGCAAATTTATTTATTTTAGTAATTAATATTTTTATTCTAATTTATCTTATATATAACTCTAAATTAAAAATAGTTTAGTTATTAAATGTTATATTTAACACTTTTAACTCTTCTTTATGTAAAATAAAAAAAGTCCTAATCTAAAGAAAGTGGACCAAAATGATCATATATTATTCCTAAGGATGGTTTTTATAGAAATACATTTATCCCATTTAATTAGTACATTTGTTCGGGTAATTATAATATCATTTTTACCCTTAATTACCATGTTTAGTTTTAACCGTGGTAAATAAAATTCTATAGTTAATAATCAATAAAAATTATTTTCATCTTATTGAACCAAATTCTACTTACTGATGTCAACAATGTCTCTTGGATTTTTGGAATTCAATTTAGAGAAGAGGTAAAATTATGTTTTATGCAAATTTGCAAATGTGCCTTGAAGGTGGGTAAAATACGTTAAAAAAATCAATAATATTTTATATATATAATCCTATTATAAAATAACTCATATTAATTAAATTGAACATATATAGGTATTATATATAATGTTTGACATAAAGTAAATTTAAATAAAATAAATAATTATTTATATAAAATGTCAGTTTTATACAATAAAGTAGTGTTTTTCACTATACATAAAAAATTGAATGTTTTTAGAAAAGTACCACAACATCATCCTAAGATAATTTTGATAATTTTAATTCAAAAATTAAGTATATTTTACCCAATTCAAGACATATAATTGCATTAATTAATATAAAATTAATTCCCATTGTCAATACTGAGAGGAGGGTTTTTAAAATGTAAAAACTATCAAAATATTGACATGGGTTTATGTAAAAACTAAATGAAAAATTACTTATAATTTCCATAATTTAATTAAATGAAAAAAATATTATTTAATTATACTTACAAACCTTTCAAATGAAAAATTTAACAATATAATTATTTCGATTACAAAATTTGATTTCAATTAAAATTTAATATTTTTAACTATTCAACAAAAGGTGAATGTTATCAGAAATATACCGAAAATTTATTCAAAATAAATTTTTATGTCCGGATTCTAAAGATAAAAGTAATTTCATTAAAGTGAATATATTAAAGTGTCAAATATTGGTTTCAAAAAGGCCAGCAATTAAAATGCGGTAAAATTTCATTATTTGAAAAATACTTCTTTTCTCTGAAAAAATTGAATTTCTTCTTATATTATGTACAAGAAACACATAATATGGATTCTAAATTTATATTAAGTGCATAAAATTAAAAATTCATTTAATACTATTAATAACCACTTTTTTATCATATTTTTCGGTATGTCCCGGTGCACTCGAACTCGGTGTTGCATGTATGACATGTTATTGGATTAATTTGAAGAGATAATGTACAAAGAAATATTGTGGTGTTAAATTCTCCTCTCATTCAATAAATTATGTCCTTGAATTTTGAAATTGTTTTCTAAAATAAAAGGTTAAAAATAGAAAGATGCCTTTTTGGAAACCCACATCGGAAAATGGGTTAATAAAATTTGATTTTTATAAGAGAGAAATGGAAATGAAAAAGTGACCACAAAATTATGATATCGATTAGGGGAACATTAGTTGAAATTAGAGACACATAATTGGAGGAAAAAATGTAAATATTTATACGGATTGATTGAGGTCATCAATCATAAACAAGTGTAAAATTTAGGGCCTCCAAGCCATCAATCTATGATGATTTAAAATATCATCGGTTCAATAAAACATAAGGAATTAGGATAACACATTTTTTGTTTTAATATCCCGTATCTAATGTTTAAGAATTAATTTATTCATAGAATAAGAGTAAAATATTATGCTAGAAAAGTAGAGTTTCATCCTTCAACTAATTCCTACAAATAATTCATATTTCACTCTAAGAGAGAATAGAATTAAATAATATTCTATTTATCATAATCATACAGGGTTTGAAAAATAATGAATTTTTAATTTGTTTGTTAGAATATTAAAAAAACTAAATTATTTAAACTAGGACACCACGTAGACCAGTTGTAGGTGATGCATCCTTTTCGCCCATAGGTTCTAGGTACAAGTCTCACAAACTTGCCGGACGTGACAGGTTGTCGCCAGACCTCAGGGTGGTCATTTTTATAACAATAAAAAAATAATCTTAAGAAATTATTTAACCTTAAAAATGTTATCCAATGTTAATCTTAATCCCTTACAACCTTTATACTTATCCAAAATACTTCTATCCGAACTCACCGACCAAAATTTATAAGGAAGGTAAACACAATGAAGATCTTTTTTGCAACGTACTAACATTTGAATACCTTAATTATGTATTATTTTGATCATGGTAACACCATAAATTACCATAAAATCATATTGATTACATTCATGCTCCCTTATTCCATTTAAAATACTGCATATACTACTTTTATCCAAAAAATTTGTAAACTCCAACAATAATGGAATAATAAAAAAATTAATCAGTTTCAAAGTAGTCAAGAATATAGATTATAATTTATCCAAATTAGTTATATATTATTCCAAAATAATTACCTCAGTATCAAAACCATATTAAGGTTTATCTTTCCTTCAACCATGTATTTCCCAAAAAGCTTAACTTGTTATTGAGTCACTTTTCTTAGAACCATATAATCTCAAATCCTTAATGAAATAGTACTATAGTACAATCCTAATTTATTTACATAATTCATATTACTAGTAAATCATTGATAAAACACTCAAAGGAAATAAATTTTTAATAACAAAATAAGAACACTAGTCATTTCTCTTCATCTGTGCTAGTATCATAACTTGGTTATTATCCAATAGAATCATTTGGGGAATACTTGGATGATTTTAACATTGATTTGCATAGTGTCCCAACTCCTTGCAGATGAAGCATTGTACATTTGAATTTTTTTTCTTATCCTTTCAATCACGTACATTGTTTCATTTTTCTCCACACTTATAAAAAACACTCATCCCCTTCTAGAATTTACCAAGGCGATTCTTTCCATAGTTATGAATTTTTGAAAATCCTTCTTTTCCCCTCTTCCCTTTATCTATATTTGTCTCTACCATTATTTTCTTCTTTTGCTTCCCATCAAATCCATAAGACTCAAGGAATTATTTACTTATCTTATTTACACATGATACTATTTCTTCATATGATAACCATACATGGGATACTATTTCCATTAAAAATGTTTTATTAATATTATGAAACATATGATCCTTGTTACTCTTTGGATCATGCGTGTTTCCAGAGTTCTCATTCCTTCTTCTGGGCACTATTTCTAAACAATGGAATACACTAGGTTGGTTTATGAATCACAATGCATAATTCCAAACCTATAAAATTCCCATTTTAAATTGAAAAAATTGTTCATATAATATATAATCATAAAAAATGTTTTCTTTGATGAATTATTTACTCTCAATTCATCATAATGGCTTGTAAAGAAAATGTGAATTTTCCTAAGAATATACACTGAGAGTGTCGTAACCAAGAGTGAAGCAAGGACAATTGTCATGTACCAGGACACCCTGGGTCAAGAATGAAACTCCTTGTCAGATTTTTCACTCCAAGGTGCAATTGTTCTCGAGCCGCCTGTACCCACAAATATCTAGAAAGGGATGTATTTCATGGAAGATTCCCAAATTCTCTACATTACCGAAAATCTAGGGAGTTTTTCTATAATAATCCTTAAAGTCTATCTTAGGGTAATGTTATCAAATGTAAGTTTTTCTATATCTAGTTTCCCAGGATTATACTAAACTTCCTCTGATACCAACAGTAATGACCTGGCCCTAGAAGCCCAGAGTCAGTGCATTATTTTAATTCATTGGAATAATTATAAAGAATCCAATCTCAATGGACTGATCAAATTAGTAGTGTTGTAAAATAGATTACATACATGAAGGTTACATTACACATTCAGAAATAAAATAGAACATAAATAATCCTTTGAGAACACCATTATTTCCCTAACATAACCCTTCATATCAAACATAACACACTTCATGGACTCCTAAGATATCAAACGATATGAAATGGGTGAGATAAGATGCTCAGTAAGGGTAAATAATTTAGCAGAAGCTATAAAATTTTATGGAAATATGTGTAATAAAAACAACAGCCTTTTAAAAATAAATTTGAAAATAATATGGAGAAAATAAATAAAACATTACCATATAAACATTCAAATGGATATTCTACTAGTTGAACAATCACTTGTAATAATTAATTTCATAATGAGGGAATGCCTAATATCGGACATCACTACCACCTAGTCAAGGCCTTGTGCCAAGACAACATATAAATTTTTTGTAAAGGTATTGTTCCAATACACTAGTTTGTCTCATGAGACCTACCAATGCGTCGAGGGGATATATCGGGCCCCACCCATTACTTACTAATTCCACTACATTCCTCATATGAAAATGTTGAAACATAACATAAAAATTCATATTAAAACTGGGAAAAAATGTCAATACTTCAACCATAAACCATGAAGGGTATAGAAATAGCACATTCATGGTCAAATATATGATAACTCATTCAATACAATATTGAAGATTCTATTATATTAAATCAACCTTAATTAATAATAATATCCACTAAAGGATTTTGACATAGTTGAAAATGATCAGTAAAACTTTTTGAGACAAATACCCCTTTTTTGAAATCTTTAAAAAGTCACACATTTATAAAGAAATTCATTTATAAGATATTTTTTTAAAAAATTGTCTCATACCACTTTGAAACTTTTTAAATGAATTAATAGTTCAAGACAATCATGTTCATATAAATAAACCCTTAAAACCATTTTGCAAACATAGACATTAATGAGAAATATTTAGAAGAATAAATATTTAAAACATTTAAATTGATGTTTACTTAAAGAATACATTAAATGAATCATTTTGAAATGTATTTTATGAAACATGGACATGGATAATAAATATTTCTCATAAAATACTTACACATAAACAATCCCAGATAATAATGATATTGAGTAATTAACCATTACCTTGCAATTTCCTTTGGTAGATGATACATTTAACCTCCTGTATAATGAACATTGTATGTCATTAAGTTATACCAGAACCATATTCATATTTATTATAACATAAATGATTTATCTATGACTTTATACAAACAATTTAATAATTATTTCTAGGTTAAATTAACATTTCATGTTTTAATAACTTTCTTTATCATATGTGTTTTAACTTTCTATACTTGATCATATCATTTTGATAATGATTTATGCACTTACAGAATATAAAACATAATTTATATATAATATTTATTTAGAATATAAATATGTATAATAGATAGATATGTTAAATGTAAAAACACCATTTATGGAGATGGTAGGTCGTACGTACACATAAGCACTGTTTCTATTTTCATATCTTATTGAACAGATGTAAGTGAATAAGACATATGTAAATATATATATATATATATATATCCAGGATTATTATTATGTTATATATTACATACTCATTAATAATATATATTTTTACAGTCATCATTGAATGGTGAACTTGGAAAAAAATATCATTATGTCGTGGAGACAGTAAACTGTACGTACACACAAGCGACGATATCATTTCCTTAATGATTAAATTGTGTGGAATTTGTTGGTATATTAATTGTACAGAAAAATTATAATGTTATTTTAATTATTTATACACTTATTACTCATCATTATATCCATCCAAATAACATAGTGTTGAATAAAAAATTACACCACGACGTTGAGACGAGAGGTTGAACAAACTAACGAATGGTGACATTATCATTCATAGGATGGATATAATAATGAGTATGGTTGTACCATATTTATAAAAACAATAAATTATTTATAAGATACTAGAGTTACTATTTTGTTATGGAAATACCAATGAAAGAGAAAGTGTAAGAAAAAAAGAACTTTGAAAGAGGTGATAAAATAAATACCGCTTCATTGGGTTTTTTTCTTTTGATTTGAACAAAAGGGCTCCGTAAGATGGATTTCTACTCAAGGGAAGGACTCTATGTTGAAGTGAGGGAAGTTAGGAGGAGATTTGGGATGGGTTAGACCGAGCCAAATGACTTTGGAGATGTGATTTTGAGAGAAGGGGAAGTACCCTTCTATAAGAGAGGTGAGGGTAACTTTAGGAAAAGTTTAAAATATTATTTTATTATAATATTATTATAGTTTATAATGGCTCCAAATTAATTTATTTCTAAGAAAATGTGGGTATTTATCTAATTACTCTCAACAAATAGGTTTTAGGAAATTTTAGATCACTATATTAACACTTTGTTTTAGATTTAACTCTTAGTTAAATAGTTTAACAATTACCATGTCTACTTTTATTATTATAAAAAATGGTTAGTAAACATACTATAAAAAGAAAAAATAACCCAAAGTGGGTAATTATTGATATATCTAATCAGTTATATGTGATTTGGCCTAACCATATATTTTTAGTTATATTATATCAATTAATTATATTGTATTTGTTTTAAAAAATCATTTATGTCAATTTTGACACTATTTGGTATTTTGTTTTTGTTAAAGTCGTAACAAAATTATCACTTGAAAAAAATGTATTTAATCAACCCTAACATGTCATATTAACCTAGAAAATTTTTTTAGGACATCAAAATACTTGATTTAAATTTATTTTTATATTTGTAATATTAATTATTTTAATCTTTCATTGATAAAGTAATTATTGCACCATCATTGTGTCATAAATTAATTATTTTATTTAATATCTATATGTAATAAATAAAATAACATTATTTATGAATTATTTTTATCATTATAATGAATATTTATAGTATAATTTATCTTATGTATAACCCTATATTAAAAATGATTTAGTTAATAAAATTAAAATTTAAAACTTTTAACTCTACTTTACGTAAAATAATAATAAATGTCATAATCTAATGCATGTGCACAAAAAGGATCTAATTTTATTACTAAGGTCGGTTTTTTTCAAAATACACTTATCCAATAGAATTAGGAAATGTGTTAGGGTAATTATAATATCATTTTTACATTTAATTTCCCAGAATACTTTTAACCGTGTTCAATAAAAGTCAAAAGTTACTATTCAACCTAAATTATTTTCAAATTATTGAACCAAATTTTTACTTACTGATGTCAACCATGTCTATTGGATTTTTGAAATTCAATTCACAAAAGCGGTAAAATTATGTTTTCTGAAAATTAGATAATGTTTATAGAAGGTGGGAAAAAGACGTTAGAAAATTAAATAAAATTTTATATATCTAATATTACTATAAAATGACTCCAATGAATTAAAATGAACTTATATAGGTATTATAAATCTATTTGACATAAAATAAATTTAAATAAAATATATATTTATTTAAATAAAAAGTCATTTTTAAACAATAACGCATTGTTTTTCACTATTCATCAAAAACTGAAAGATTTCAGATAAATACCAAAACATCCCCCTAAACTAATTTTGATAATACGAATTCAAAAATGAAATATATTTTACTAAATTCAAAACATAGAGGTTTCATTTAATAATTTATAATTAATTCTCCTTGTCAAAACCAAAAGGCGGTTTTTTAAAAAGTAAAAACATTCAAAAGATTGACATGTGGTTAGTTCAAATATAAATGTGAAATTAATTATAATGACCTAAATTGTATTAAATAATAAAAATATAATATTTTTATACTTAAAAACTATTAAAATTCATAATTTGGCATTATAAATTATTTCGATTTCAAAATTTGTCTTCAATTTAAATTTAATATTTTTCACTATTCATCAAAATATGAAAGTTCTCAAAAAACTACCAAAACATTATCCAAAATAATTTTTTTTACAATTATAAAGAAAATTTTAATTTCATTAAATTGAATATATAAAAGTGTCAAATATTGGTTTTAAAAAGGTTTTTCCAGTAAAAGGTGGTATAATTGTATTTTTCAAAAAATACATCTTTTATCTGAAAAAATGAATATGTTATTATATTATGTCTAAGAAACACATAATATGGATTCTAAAAATATAAGGAGTATATAAAATTCAAAATTGAGTCAATACTACTCATTACCAGTTTCTTAACTTCTAGTTTGGTAAGTCATTGTGCGCTCGATCGCGGCGTTGCGTGTAGCGCAAGTTATTGAATTACATTGAAGAGATAACATACTATGAATTTTTGGGGTTTTATATTATCTATCCTTATATAAATTGAATCCTTGTAATTTGAAAATTTTCTTTTAAAATAAACAGTTAAAATAGAGAAATACCTTTTTGGAAAACCCACATCGGAAAATGGGTTAATAAAATATAGTCTTTATATGTGGGAAAGGGAAATGAAAATGTCACCACAAAATTATGATCTTGATTTGAAAACATTCATGTAAATTAGAGACACATAATTGGAGGAAAAAATATAAATATTTATAGGTAGTGATTGAGGTCATCAATCACTAACAAGTGTAAAATTGTGGGCCTCAAATCCATCAATCTTTGTTGATTTAAAATATCATCAGTTATACAAAACATAATGTAATATGATAACACATTTTGGTTTTTTAGATCCCTTCCCTAAAGTTTAAGAATTAATTTTTCGTAGATTAATATGGAAATAAAATAGATGACAAGTACAGTTTCATCCTTCAACTGATTCATACCACAAACCCATCATTCTCTCCAAAAGATAATAGAATTAAAAAATATAATATTTATCCTAATCATATAGGGTTAAAAAAATATTCAATTTATAATTCATTTTTAGAGTATTTAAAAAAACTACATTATACAAATCTGGACATCAAGTAGGCTAGTGGTAGGTGATGAGGCTTTGTTGCCTTTCGATTGAGGGTTCAAGTCTCGCAACCTCACTAGATACGATGGGTTGTCGCCCGACCTTTGGGTTGTCCTTTTTATGACAATCCAAAATTAATCTTAAGAAATGGATTATCCTTAACAATATTATCCAGTGTCAAACCTAATTCATTCCAACCTTTATACTTATCCAAAATACTTTGTCCCAATTCACCATCTAAAATTTACAAGGAAGGTAAACACAAGGAAGATCTTTTTTCCCATGTAATAACATGTGAATACCTTAATCATGTATTCGTTTAAATCATGGTTACAACATAAATTACAATAAATCCTTATTTATTACATTAATTCTCCCTTATTCCTTAAGGAATACTGAATATATTCTTTATAGCCAAATATGTTGTAAACTCTAATAATAATGGAATAAAAAAAATTAATTAATTTCAAAGTAGTCGAGAATATCGAATATAATTAATCCAAATCAATAATATCTAATTCCAAAATTATTACCTCAGTATCAGAACTATATTAGGGTTTATCTTTCTTTCAACCATGTTTTTTCCAAAATATGTAACTTGCTATTGAGTCACATTTCATAGAACCATATAACCTCAAATCCTCAATGAAGTAGTACTACATTGAAATGCTTATTAATTTCCATAATTCATATAACCATTACATCGTTGATACAACACTCAAATGAAAGAATTATTTAATAACAATATATGAACACTAGTCATTCCTCTTCATATGAGGTAGTATTATAACTTTATTATTATCAAATATCATTATTTGGGGTATACTATGATTATTTTGACATTGATTAACTGAGTGTACCATATCATTGTAGATAAAAAAGTGTTCATATCAAACCTTTTTCTTACCCATGCAATCACGTACCTGGTGACCTTTTTCTCCACACTTATAAAAAACTCCCTTTACCTCGATAATTTACCAAGGTGATTATTTCCTGAATTATCACATATAAGAAAGTCATTCATTCCCCTCTTCCCTTTATCTATCTTTCTATCTACCATTCTTTTCTTCACATACTTCCCTTAAAATCCATAGAACTCAAAGAATTATTCACTTAACTTATTAACACATGATACTATTTTCTCATATGTTGAGAATACATGAGAGATTATTTTCCTCTTAAATGTTGGCTTAATATTATAAAAGATATGATCCTTCTTACTCTTTGTATCATGCGTATTGTTGGAGTTCTCATTTCTTCTACTGGGTGACATTTCTTAAAAAATGGCATACACTAGGTGAGTTTATGAATCACAATGCATAATTCCAAACTTGTAAAATAACTAATGTAAATTGAAATGTTTATGCATATAATCTAGATTCATTTAATAGTGTATTCTTTGAGGAAGTATTGACCCCTAAATCCTATATAATTTCTTGTAAACAAAATGGGAATTATCATAAGCATATCCCCTAGGAGTGTCGTAACCAAGAGTGCAGCCTGGCATGTTGTCGTGTACGAGGATACCTTGGGTCAATCCAGAGACTCCATGTCGGAGTTTTTACTCTTAGGTACATCTGTTCCAAAGACGCCTCTACCAGCTCTTATCCATACAGGGATGTATTTTTTTTAAATACAAAAAAATATCTACATTACCAAAATTATAGAATGTTATTCTAAACTAATCCTCAAATTCTATCTTAGGTTATTGTTCTCTAATCAGACTTTTTCAAAATATAGTTTGAAAGGATTGTACTAAAATTCTTCTGATACAAACTGTAATGCCCCGAGCACAGAATCCCGAAGCCTCAACATTATATTAATACATTTTCATGATTACAAGGAATCATGTCTCGAAGGACCGATCTGATTAATAGTCTTGGAAAATAGATTACATACAAGAACGTTACATTACACATTAAAACCTAAAAAAACATAAATAATCCATTTATAATTCCATTATTCCCCTAGATTAACCCTTCATATAAAACATAATACACTTCATGGAATTTTGGGAAAACAAAACATAAGAAAGGAGTGATCTCAGATGCTCAGTAAGGGTAAATAATTTAGTGGAAGCAATAAAATTTTATGGCCAGATGTGTAATAAAAATAACAACCTTTTAAACATACAAATGAACATACTAGGGAGAAAATAAATCAAACATTTCCATATAAACATGAAAATTATTATTTTATAAGTTGAATAATCATAAGTTATAATTAATTTTCCAATGGAAGAATGCCTAACAGAAGACATAATTACCACATTGTAAGGGCCTCTTTCCATGACTAAAAAAATTATTATGGCCTAGTGACAGGACACTAGGTTGTCTCATGATAACTACCGATGCATCGAGTGGTTATAGTGGGCCCCACCCGTCACTTACTAAGTCCACTACACTCCACATATGAAAATATTAAAACATTACATAAACATTCATATTAAAACTACCATAAAAAAATTTCAATAGTTCAACCATAAACCATAAAGGGTCTAAAAATAGCACATCAACAGTCAAAGTTATCATAACTCATTCAATACAACATAGAATATTGTATTATAATAAATCAACCTTAATCAACCATAAAGTATGTTGACATAATTTAAAATGATTAGTAAAACTTTTTTAGATAAATATAACTTTTTGTGAAATCATTTTAAAGTCACACAATTATAAAGTAAGTCATTTATTACATATTTTTGAATCAAAATGTTTCATACCCTTTGATATTTTTTAAAGGAATTAAAAGTTTAAAACAATCATGTCCATATAAATAAACCCTTAAAACCATTTTGAAAACATTGACATTAATGTGAATGATTTATAAAAATAAAAATTTAAAACATTTAAAGTGATGTTTTTGTTAAAGAGTACCTTAAATGAATCATTTTAAAAAGCCTTTTATGAAATATGTACATGGATAATAAATATCTACCAGAAAATACTTACACATAAACAATCTTGGATAATAATGAGATTGAGGAATTAACCCTTACCTTGCACTTTCCTTTGGTTGAGGGTATGTTTAACATCCTGTATAATGACCATAGTACGTTTTTAAATTTAACATAACCATATTCATATTTATTATATCATATATGATTCATTTATGACTTTATACTACCCATTTAATAATGATGTCCATGTTAAATTAACATTTCGAGTAATAAGAGCTTTCTTTATCGTACGTGTTTTAACTTATTATTCATGATCATATCATTTAGATCATGATTTAAATAATTCCTTAATATAAAACATGATTTATATATAATATATATTCAGAATATAAATACGTATAATATATAGATATATGAAATGGAAAACACCATTTACGGAGACAGTAGGTCGTATATACGCATAAACATTGTTTCCGTTTTCATATTGTATTGAACGGAAGTATGTGAATAAGATATATGTAAGTACATATATATATAAATATATTAGAATTCTTATTTCATATATTACATACATATTAATTATATATATTTTTATAATCATCATTCATTGGTGAACCTGGAAATGAATTTCACCGCGTCGTGAAGACGGCAAGCCGTACGTACACACGAGCAACGATATCATTCCATAATGATTAAAATGAGTGGAATTGGATGGTATATTTGTTTTAACAAATATTTATCATGTTATTTCCATTATTTATATACATATTACTCATTATTATATCCATTAAAATAATATAGTGTTGAATAACAAATTACACCATGACGTGGAGATGGTAAGTCGTACGTACGCACGCATGGTAATATTATCATTCATAGGATGGATATAATAATGAGTATGGTTGTACTATATTTATTTTATCATCACAGTATGTATATGGTTCAAGAGTTATTATTTTGGTATGGAAATAAAAAATAATGAGATAGTGGAAGAGGAAAATAACTTTGAAAGAGGTGATAAAATAAATTCCTCTTTTTTGGGTGTTAACATTTGATTTGAACAAAAGGGAACTTTGGTTGGCTTTCTTCTCAACGTAAGGCCTCTAGAATAAAGTGACAGAACTTGGGAGGAGATTGGGGTAGGGTTTGGCCGAGCCAAATGGCTTTGGAGGTGTGATTTTGAGAGAAGGATAAGTGCCCTTTTATAAGAGAGGTGACAGTCACTTTAGGAAAAGTTTAAAATATTATTTTATTATAAAATAATTTTCAGTTCATAATGGCTCAAAATTTATTTATTTATAATATAAGGTGGTGATGGGTCTAAATCCTCTCAACCAATAGGTTTTAGACATGTTTAAGTCACCATATTAACCCTATTCTTTAGATTTAACTCATAGTTAAATTTTTTAACTTTTACCATATCCTCTTGTATTATTTTAATTAATGGTTAATAAACATACTATAAAAATACAAGAGAAAACCAAGTGGGTAATTATTTATATATATATTCTTATATAATTCTGTTTCCCTAACCTTATATTTTTAGAAATATTATATCAATTAATAATATAGTATTTTTTTCAAAACACATTTATGTCAATTTTGACACTATTTGGTATTTTGTTTTTGTTAAAGTCTTATAAAAATCATCACTTCAAAAAAAAATTAATATAATAAACCATAACATGTCATATTAACCTAAAAAATTTTTGGATGGCATAAAAAACCTCAATTTTCATTTAATTTTATATTTATAATATCAATTATTTTAATCATTCGTTGATAAAGTAATTTCTGCATCATCATTGTGTCATAAATAAATTTAGTTATTTAATATCTAAAAATTATAAATAAACAACCATTATGTAAGAAATTATTTTATCTTTATTATGAATATTTATAGTAGAATTTATCTTATTTATTACCCAATATTAAAAATTGTTTAATATTATTAAACATTAAATTTAACAATTTTAACTCTTCTTTAAGTAAAATAATAATAAGTGTCATAATCTAATTAAAGTGGACCAAAGTGATCATATTTTATTCTTAAGGTTAATTTTGGTCAAAATAAACTTATCCAATAGAATTAGGACATGTGTTAGGATAATTTCTAATATCATTTTTACCTTTGATTACCATATTTACTTTTAACCATTGTAAATAAAAGTCAAAATTTACTATTCACCAAAAATTATTTTCAACTTATGGAACCACATTTTACATACTGATGTCAACCATTTCCCTCAGATTTTTGAAATTCAATTCCCAAAAGTGTTAAAATTAAATTTTATTCAAGTTTTCAAATTTGCTAGAAGGTGGGTACAAGACGTTAAAAAATTCAATAAAACTTTTGGCATATAATATTATTTTAAAATGACTCCAATGAATTCAATTGAAATTATATAGTTATTATATATCTCTTTTGACTTGAAATTAAAAAAAATAAAAAAAATAATTAAATAATATTAAAATGTCGGTTTTAAACAAAAACATGGTGTTTTTTACTATTCATCAAAAAATTGAATGTTTTCAAAAAAAATACCAAAACAACACCAGAAGATAATTTTGATAATTAGAATTCAAACATTAAGTCTATTTTACCAAATTGAAAACCTAGATGTTTCCTTAATTTATTTAAATTTAATTTCCGCATCAAAACCAAAATGTGAGTGTTTAAAAAGTTAAAACAATCAGAAGATTGACATGTGTTTATGTAAAATAAAAATGTGAAATTACTTATAACAACCTACATTTTATTAAATGATAAAAATATAATCTAATTATTATTTTAAACCATTAAAATGCATAATTTAACTTTATAAATTATTTAGATTACAAAAAATGTTTTCAATTAAAATTTATTGTTTTCAGTATTCATCAAAATATGAAACTTATCAGAAATATACCTAAAATTTATCCATACTAAATTTTTATGTCCCAATTCTAAAGGAAAATTTAATTTAATTAAATTGAATATATAAAATTCTCAAATATTGGTTTTAAAACGGGTCAGCCATTAAAAGGCAATAAAATTTCGTATTTTGAAAAATAATTTTTTTATCTAAAAAAATGAATTTGTTCTTATATTATGTATAAGTGACACATAATATGGATTACAAAATTATATGGAGTATATAAAATTCAGAATTCGGTTAATACTATTCATAACCCCTTTTTTAACAGCTAGTTTTGTATGTCGTGGTGTGCTTGAACTCGGTGTTGCGTGTAGCGCAAGTTTTTGAATTATTTTGAAGAGATAACATAATATAAAATATTGGGGTGTTACATATAGAATTTTTAATAATGGTATTTACAAATTTGAAACCCTGGATTAAATACATCTAGTTTGAATTGGGAGAACATAATTTATTTGATGTTCATAGAATGTAACACCCCAAAAATATAGAATAAATAAATTGTATTTGATAACTGGTATGATACATAGTATAAATATTAGATGAAAATATAACACCATGTGAAATTATGATATATTTATGTCTAAATAAATTAAACCACTTCATTTTTTTAATGAAAAAATGCATTTCATCTTGTGTTATATGCTACAATGAGTATATCTTACATTAAATGTAAAACTGGGTTTAATCAAAATGTTTAATATTAGTAAAATATTATAATATAAAATTATAGTTATAAAGTAGATATTAAATTTGTGGGTTTGAATTATAGAATCATTATTTTGTACATTATGGTTAGATGATTATTATAAATAAAATAATAATCAATTTAAATAAAAATAAATAATATTGTAAAAATTTATTTTTCTCAGGTATAGTTTAGTTGTACATTGTTAGCATAATTTGAACATCAATTTTACAAATTTTAGATAATTTATTTAATATAATGTAATAAATTTATGAAATCATAATATCAAAAATATCTTAGGGTGATTTATTTTTGTATTTTTATAAAATATTTAACTTTTCAATGAAATGTGATATATACTTAATTGTAATTTAAAACTATCATTTCAAGTAAATTATTTATAATGGTATATTATATTTTAAATAGGTTTTATAGTAAAAATAGATCAATTATATATAAATTAATCCGATTTAGGACATTGTGATTATTTTCATATGAATTTTCATACAAACCCATTGTAAACGTTGAAAAATTTGTTCATAAAAAAGATTTCTCATCACGTCCCTAGAATTAATTTTAAATTATCTAAATTTAATTTTTGAGAAAATTATTACATTTTTATAATAAAATTAATTTACAATTTCGAAAAATTAAATAATAGTTTTTTTTCAAAATAAATAATAAAAAATAAAAAATTTTGTTGTGCTTAATTTAATAATTGATTTACTAGGTGTTAAACTAAGATGGTAAGGGTAGAAATCACCAATAAACTTGTCCAACACACAACTTGATATACATATTTTTACCATATCTCTTGTATATTCTCTAATTCTTTATAATTTATGATTTATTTTTGATAAAAACATTTGTATGATTGAATCCTGTCAAAATATTACAAGTCTTCCACTCACCTCACATATAAAAGGACACCAATATTTATTAATTCTTCACATATTCACACCAATTTGGATCATCCAATTACTTACCAACATCCCTTTTATCATCCTTGAATACTTATTTTGGAAAAAAACCATCCTATGAAGTAATATTGTGGAAACGTAAAGTGGATTCCCAAAGAATATATAATGTTCTTGAACAAGAATTTTTATTTTATTTATTACACCACTCTTAAAAATATTAATAAACAATGTTTAAATGATAACATGAATTTATTCCATATATTGAGATGTGTTAATTTTTATTAAATTACCTATGAATACCTATTATTCCATCATATGGGTTACAAAATCATCTCTCAAGTGTACAGTGGAAAACCACCTCAGGAACTAAGGTCATTCGTTTTTCTATTATGACATTTCACTATAGGGTATCATAATGGATCCAAATTTTATATATTATATATATAAAGTAATTAAATATATCTATTCATTATATAATATATTTATTTTTTAAAATTCAATTATATTTGGGATAAAATAATGTCTCTCTTTTGTATGATGGATTACCGTATCACGAAGAAATTTGATCCGTCTATCACTAATGCTTTACATTGAATGTATTAAGGGAAATGCTAATAACTATATGTGTTATAAAAGTAATAATTATGTTATTAACTAAATATTTATCAATATTATAAGATAATATATCATTTTCATTTTTACCTCTTCAATCACATAATGATGATAACAACGTTCAGGTACATGTGGATTATCACCTTCATGAGGGGATGCAACTCTCTTTTCATCACCACACCTCATTGATTATTTATATATGTATATATAATGAAATTATGTTGTAAATTATAATATTATTTTTATTATTTAATGATAAAAATTTACTTTCTATATTTCCATAATGATTATTGAAAAATGGATACATTACTCATTCAAATGTACACCCTACCATCTTTATGAACATAATGTACTTTATTTTCATAAACATATTTTTTATTATTTTAAAAAAATGATTTATAAATATAGAAATTATATCTTTATTTTTTTACAATAATATTTAACTATATAATAATAATAATAAATGAATCATTCATTATAAATCATGAATTAAAAAACAAGGTATTAACACCAACAACATGAAAATAATTGAATCTTATTAACGATCATAGAAGCGTGATGTAAGGGAATTTGTCTCAATTTCACATAATTTCATCATATTGTAATTTTTTCACATATTAGTTTATATTATTTATATATATCCCATTTTACATTTAATATAATGATTTATTAATATTTTATTGTATTATATTTTCCAATGGGATTTATTTCATCGAACTATGTTTTATTTTATAGTGTCAAAGGGGTAACAAAATTCATAGATCAATTTCATTTCATTATGTTATATTAATTATTAAGTGTCTTTGATTCTATAGTATTATTTTTGTATTTAGTTTTAATTATATTATATTTGATTTCCAATTGATTTATGTGGATTTATAGTTGATACACGTAATTAATTCAATAAATAATTCTCACTTCAATGTTATGCGAATTTTATGTGTTTATTCCACAACCACATTCTCCTCGATATTTTTAATTATTCAATTTCAATTGAAGGAAATAATTAATAATTTTTTATAATGCCATATAATTATAACCTCATATAGTATTTCTTGATATATTAAATTAATAGTATAAATTTTTAAATCTCTGGTACATAAAATAACCATGATTATTTATTTAAGAAAATGAAACAATATATCACTCTTTGGACTCAAATCCTTCTGTTATTAAACTGTCACGACCCGTCCTCGGGGCCCGTGTCGTGACTACCGCAAGCCCGCATTCCATAGGCCAGGGGATAGCTAGTAGCACCAAAGGTGTAAATCCCTAAGCTGAGAAGGCATTGTCTTTAAGAAAGTAAAAAAACACACCAGAGTACGCAACTGAAGTAACCACTAAGTAATATTGTATACAAAAGAAAGTGCTGAAAGGAAAAGGGGTCGAAAATACAATCCCAATAGTAAGTACAGTAAAAATGAATACCAGTACAACTGAAAAGCTAGTACAACTAATGTAATGTAAAACAACAACTATTGAGTCATCCTCCGGGAACCCCCACCGGAAGTGTGGGTACAGATGGCCTCCTCTACACCTCTGGTCCATCTGTCTGCTCTGTGTATGTCTCGACAAGTGGTCCACCTCTGGGTATTGTCTAGCTATACAAGTCTCTACCTCGATCAGTGTTGTCCATCATCTGCATCCAACACAACGTAGTGCGGGTATTGCCCATGCAGGGCTGAGTATACGATACTCAGTAGGGATACCGAGACCCTGAAGGTCTCCCATAATCCAAGAAGGATAAACCAATGAAGAATGATACAACCATGAATTATCAACGAACCCTACCTAGGTATATGCCCATACATGTACCTAAGTTATCAATATCAGTTCGGCTCCAACTCTCGATCCCAAGAACAACCCAGTCCACACATGAAATAAGTCAATCACATCGATGATAAAGATTGAAAGTAATGATGCAGCTCACACAGGTATACATATTTCCTATAGCAATATAGATGATCAGATGTAGTTACTAATTCATCTAAGATGTCAGACCCACATAGGATACAAGACCCACTAAGCTGTCGGACCCACATAGGTTACAAGACCAGCTAAGCTGTCAGACCCATACAGGATACAAGACCAGCTACTCTGTTGGACCCACACAGGATACAAGTACAACGATCAATACTACCGGACCAACACAGGATACAAGAACATTACTCATCAATTTTGACCCCATGGATGATTCCAATATAGTACTCATCGTTGTAGAACCCATGGGGGATTCAATTACAGTAGTTGACGTAGTCGAACCCACAGAGGATTCTAGTACAGTAGTCGACGTCGTCGCAGCCAGCTCTAGGGTTCCCACACATATCATGCTCGATTCCAGGAGGGTCCGCTCCTCAAGCTAAGGAGGGTCGATACATATACTATCAAGAAGTCTAGAGTTGATGTATCTGAAAGTTATGTCTCCTCAAAAGGAACCCAACGCAACACACGACGCGTCAATTGGACGCCCGATCTGATAGTTAAAGGATTTTCTATTCCAGGGGCCTGGTTGGAATTATGCTAGTTCCAAACCCGGACGTTTTCCAAAGTTGTCCAAAACTAAATTATAGTATTTAAAAATTACCACGTCGTTGTAAGGGTCCCAATGCCACAGACGGCGTGTCGATCGGACGAACGGTCAAGAATTTATTCGCATTTATGCGAATCGGGCCCGGCCCGTCAAGCCCGGTGGGCTGGTGGGTACGCCCGTCCCGGCTCGGTGGACCTGATCCAGCTAAGGGGTTGGCCCAAACAGATGGGGAATGGCCCAACCTGGTGGGGCGTGGCCCGGCCCGGGGGCACAGCCTGGCCTGGCTGGTGCGGCCCGGCCCGCAGTTGGCCGTGGCTCGGTAAGGTGGCCGAGCATATCGGGGGGTGCAGCCCCAGGTTTTACAAAACGGCGGTGCCAAGCGGCGCCGCCCACCATTACATCCAGCCAAAGCATGCCGATCTTCCCTGTCACAAGCATCCTGCACAGGCCGACCGCGGTTTCCCCAGTGCGGCGCAATGAGGCGTTGCGGGGTCTTCCCAGCCCTGTCAGTCATATCTTTTTCGCAGCGTGGTTCCAAGAGGGTGATGGGGGTCTTCCCAGCCCGGCCGATTCGTCTGCTGAGTGGCCAGCAGAAGCAGGCTGTATCTCCTTCTCACGGTCGGTGCGCGGTTGACGCTTCCAGTCGTCGTCCCCTCCGTTCACCACCACAAAAATCACTAACCAACGGAGGGTCATCAGGCCATGTTCTTTCAGCTCGCGCCCTCCACGTCAACAAGCTGCGGAAGGCGAGTGTCGTAGAGGTAGGGCGTCATGGAAGACGGACATCAGTTCCATTAATGTCAGGGTGCGTCTGAAGAGGAAGCGTCATTGAAGAAGTTTTTCATGTTCTTTGTCTGAGAAGATCTTCTTTGAAGAATTGAGTTCTTCATCGAGAGAGGAACACATTTCTTCTAATTTTACAGAGTTTTACCCCACCGAAATATTTTCCATGAAAAATATTATAATAAGGCTCCCCAATTTTAATAGCATTGTCATGCAATTCAAATTGATTCAAATAAGAGGTGTCGATTAATTAATAAATATATTAATTAGATGGGTTGGCATATTTATGAGAGAAGGGAAGTGAAAAGATTAAAATTCAAAGAGAGGAGGTGGAGTGTTTTAAGAGTTAATAAGGGGGGTTTCGTGGGAGTTTAAGGGGGAGTTGAGGGGTTAGGCTCTCGTGTGGGCCCCACCCTTAGTTATATCCTCCCAAGGGAATTTATGTTGTGTGTGGGACCCACCTCCAACATCCCTTTTGTGGAAATAACCACCACATAAAATAATTTGTGTAACACAACAAATTATTTAAATTATTATGAATCCCCAAAATATAACTTCTCCTCTCGTCCAAACGCAACTGCGGTAAAGGTCCAAAGGCATAAATCCCTAAACTGGGAATGCATTGCATTTATTAATGTAGAAAAACACAACATAGTACGTAAGTGAAGTATGAACTATGTAATACAGAATACAAATGTAAGTGCTGAAAGGAAAGGTGCCAGAAATAAAAGCCCAACAGTAAGTACAGTTCAACTGAAAAACTAGTACATCTTCAGAAAAGTAAAACTGCAACCACTGAGTCATCCTTTGGGAATCCCACCTAAAGGGTGGGTACAGATGGGCTCCTCAGCACCATGGGTCCGTCTAACTACTTCGTGTACGTCTCACTATGTGGTCCACCTCTGGGTACCATCCAGCTCAACAAGTCTCTTCCTCGGTCAGTGTTGTCTGTCGTCAGCATCCAACCCAACGTAGTGCGGGCAAAGACCGTGCAGGGGTGAGTATATGATACTCAGTAGGGACACCGGGTCCCCCAATATTCTCCAAGAATCCATGAAGTATAAACAATAGAAGATATATACAATCATGAAGTTTCAACTAACCCTACTTAGGTATATGCCCATACATATACCTAAGTTATCAACCACAGTTCGGATCCAACTCTTGAGCCTATGCACAACCCAGTCCACACAAGAAAGTAAATAAAGCACATCAATGATAATGATTGAATGTCAAGACTCAGCTCACACAGCTATAAATCTTTTGAATAGCGGTAGAAATGATCATATGTAGTAACTGATTCATCTATGCTGTCGGACCCACGTTGGATACTAGACCAGGTAAGTTGTTAGACCCTCATATTATACAAGACCAGCTACTCTATCAGACCCACTCAGGATACAAGAACATAAGTTAAAACTGTTAGACCCACATACGATATAAGAACAATAGTAATCACTATCGAGCCCACAGAGGATTCCAATACAGTAGTCGTCGTCGTCGAACCCAAGGAGGATTTCAGTACAGTAGTCATCGCAAACTTAGCCAGCTCTAGGGTTCCAGCACACAACACGCTTGATTCCGGGAGGGTCCACTCCTCAATCCAAGGGGTAAATACATAAAATATGATGAATTCTGGATTTGATGTATCCTGAAGTTCCATATCGACAAAAATAAACCCAACACGACAGACGGCGCATCAATCGGACACCCGGTCTGAGGGTTATTGGCATTTCCGTTCCAGTGGCCCGGTTTGAATTGCACTCATTCCAAACACGGCGATTTTCCAAAGTAATCAAAAACTCACTTAGAGTATCAAAAAATTACCGCTTTGTTACGAGGTTCCCAGTGTCGCAGACGACACGTTGATTGAAATCACGGTCTTAATGTTATTCACATTTAAGGGAAACGGGCCCGACCCTTCAAGCCCAGTGGGCTGGTGGGTCGGCCCGAACTAGTTAGGAGGGTTCGACTCGGCTGGGGGTCGGACCGGTAGGGTGGGGCACGACCTAGCCAGGTGGGGCACGTCCCGACCCAGTGGTAGGCATGCAGGCCCACGCAAGGGCACGGCCCGGCCCGGACCAGCGGCATGCAGCCTTTCCGGTGACTCGACTAACAGGTTAGGCCAGTGCGGGGGTGCCCCTCCCCCTGGATTTCCTGAACCGGCGGAGCTGAATGGCGTCGCCCCTCCTGTTGAACCGGCTAAAGCTGGATGGTATTTCTGGCATGAGAAGCCTGCATGAGGGGGTTGTGGTTCTCCCACGCGACACCAGCGGGTGCCCTAACCTCCTTCAACCCGGCCGGCAGGGGGCCGGCCAGTTCGCTGCTGACGTAGCCCGTAGTGTGCGGACCGTGGTTCTCTGCAGCGCGGTGCCGCGGTTCTCCAGCCCGGATGGCTACAGCTGGCCGGTTCAGTTCATCTGTTGAGCGGCCCATGGATGCGGGCCACGGTTTCCTCCACAAGACCGCCGCCTCCAGTCACTGCCACCTCTGTTTTCCGTAGCCTCTGGTCGCCACCGCCTCCCATTGTCGCCGCCGACAAAATTCATGAACTATCAGAGGGTCGTTGAGACGTGTTTGTTCGGCACGCGTCCTTCGCGTTAGTCATTATCAATTGGCCGAAGACAATACAAGCATTCACCAAGGATGGAATATAATTTCATTCACTTAATATTATATCAAACTTCCTACATTGATTTTGATGCTCTCTTGTCCGTGTTGCGAAAAGAGGATCTGAAGTCGACGTCTATTCATTGATGTCGGGGTGCATCCAAAGAGGAAGCGTAGTCTATGTTTCCTCTCGGACGACGTTTCCTACCTTGACGCGGTGGAAGAAGAAGAATGGTTGTGTTCCTCATGAGCATCGTCTCACATTCTTTCCTTGGTCGTCAAGAGGATATAGTTCCTTGTGTTCTTTGTTGGTGAGGGATGAAGCTCTCCTCGAAATATCCAAAGGCTCGACCACCAAATATTTTCCAAGAAAATATAATATTAAGGTTCCCCTATTTTAATAGAATTTACATGAAATTCAAATTGATTCAAAATAGGTTCCAAATAATTAATGAATATATTAATTTGATAGGTTGTCACATTCAATGGGTGGGAGGTGGAGATGCCCCACCATAATAAATGAGAGGTGTTGTCAAATTAAATAAAGGTGTGTAAATGGGGGAGTTTAAGGGATGTTTAAGGGATAGAGGGTCGTGTGGGCCCCACCACACATTATCCTCTCATGGGAGGTTATGTGGGTGTGGGCCCCACCTCTAACTTCCCCATGTAGAAAATAACCACCACCAAACAATTAAATTGCGTACAACAATTTTATTTAATTTAAAATAAACCCCCAAAAATTAACTTCTTCTCCCGAGCAATTGAAACTGTGGTAATGGTCCCCTTAAGAAAATACTGATACTTCGAGTTCATCGGTGCCCTCAGATTTCAATTCTGAGCACCGGTTCAAAAGATAGAAAAACTCTCACGTAGGTTATTTAAACGTACCCTATGAAAATTCAGAAATTGATTCCGAGCAGACCGGGCCTCGGAATTAGGTGCCGTCAGAAACCACAGACTCATAAAATTAAAAAGTATTTAATAAAAAAATTTCCATGAAATTTAAAAGTCTATAAATTACCCCCACCTCAGAGATTTATGTCCTCTTAAAGCTACAACACACACTAGGGGAAACAAATTGGGTACTGAGAACGCATCTGAGCCTCCCGCTCCCCTGTGCTCTCATGGAGGATCTCGTGCTACCAGTGAATGCGCACTAGAGGAATATAACATCCATGTAGGAACCTATCCTATCAATCTTCAATCTCTACCTGGGCATCTGTGAATTTCAACCCGTTATCTATATCCATCTCCATATGGTCGATGATGTGAGATGGGTCATGCACATATCTCTTCAGCTGAGATAAGTAGAAGACGTCATGCACCCGGTACAATTGAGTTGGATGGTCCAGGCGGTAATCCACCTCAACTACTCTGCTGAGGGCCAGTGGAGGTTTGATGAAGCACAAAGATAACTTGCCACCCCAACCAAATCATCGTATACCTCGTCGAGGTGAGACTTAAAGGAAGACATGGTCGCCATCCTCGAACTCTAGTGGTCTCTGTATCCTATCAGCATAGGACTTACGTCTGCTCTGTGAGGTCTTCATCTTCTCCTTGATGATCTATACATTCTCCATTGTAGCATGAACCATCTCTCATCCTACAAGTACTGAATCCTCTAGGTCAGTCCGTCACCGATGTGATCTGCAAGGTCGGTTGTACAGTTCCTCGTAAGGGGCCATCCCGATGGTGGAGTGATAACTTTTTTTGTACGTAAACTCCACCAAGGGTAGGTGATCCTCCCAAATGCGACTAAAGTCAAAGACACATGCATGAAAAATGTCCTTGAGAGTATTAATGATCCTCTCAGTCTGGCCATCTGTCTAAGGATGAAAGGTGCGCTCAAGCGAAGTTTCCTCGCAAAAGCCTCATGCAACCCCTTTAAAATTCGGGAAGTGAAACGAGAATCTCGATCGGAGATGATAGTCAATGGAACACCATGAAGTCTAAAGATCTCCCGGATGTAGATGCATGCCATGATCTCTACTGATCCGTGATCTCTGATCGGTAGGAAGTGGGCCGACTTGGTGTGTCGGTCGACAATCACCCAGATAGTGTCTTGCCTTCATGATGTACATGGAAGCCCCATCACAAAATCCATGGATATTCTTTCCCACTTCCACTTCAGAACCTCTAAGTGCTATACGAAGCCTGCTGGTACCAATTTCTCTACATTCACTTGCTGAAAAGTGAGGCATCGTGAAACGAACTCTTCTACAACATTTTTCATACTCGGTCACCAGTGCTGTCGTCTGAGGTCCTGATACATCTTCACCACTATTGGATGTACTGCTAGAGGGGAAGTGTGGAACACCCTCAAAACCTCCTCATTTAGGGAAACAGGTACCATGGTACATCCCCATAAGAGGATGATGTGCTCTCCACCATCAGAAAATCCTTCAGGTGCCAACCCTGAGGATATCTGAGGATGACGTGCCTCGCAGTCACCGTCCTCAGGATGAACCTCTCTAAATCACTGAAGAAGTGGGGGAGTGACTATGAAAGAATGTAGAAAGGCTGCTCCATCTATATCCATAAAGGATATCTGCAATGTGGAAAGCTGCTCTGTCACCTCTCCTAGCAGCTGAATGCCCGATCTCATGCAGAGAGCATCTGCTACAACGTTCCCCTACCTAAGAGTATAGACTATCTCAAATACATAGTCCTCGAGGAACTAAATAAATCGCCATTTTCTTAGGTTCAGGTCCTTCTGGGAGAAGATATACCTGAGACTCTGGTGGTAAGAGTAGACTGTAAAGCACTTGACCATCAGATAATGTCGCCACATCTTCAAAGTGAAGACCACTGCTGCTACCTCCAGGTCATGGGTATCGTAGTTTTGATCATGTTGTCTCAACTGACAAGACCATAAGCGACCACTGCTCACTCCTACATCAGGACACACCCGAGTCTGGTTCCTGATATGTCACAGTACACTACATACCCAATGCCCTCCCCTGGTAGCCTCACGATGGGAGCACCGACCAACCTTTGCCTCAGCTCCTGAAAGCTCTGCTGACATCTATCTGACCACAAGAAGGGTTTCCCCTTCATCATCATTGATGAAAGGGGTGCTGCAACCCTGGTGAAGTCTGGAAAAAATCTCCGATAGTACCCAGCCAGACCTAGGAAACTCATTACCTCTGTCACACTCCAAGGTGGATCCCAGGAAAGTACTACCTCGATCTTCGCTGGATCCACTGCAACTCCAGTGTTCGAGATGACGCGTCCTAAGAAGTGAACCTCTCAAATCCATAACTGACACATTGATATATTACCATAATGATTGTGCTATTGGATTGTATCCAGTACAAACCTCAAGTGGTAGGCATGATCCTCCTCCGTAGTCGAGTAAATCAGTATGTCGTCGATGAAAACTACGACAAATTGATTGAGGTAAGGCTGGAAGATCCTGTTCATGAGACTCATGAACACCACTTTAGGAAAAGTCAGTAGTATTTGTTTTACTTTACTATAGTTGTAGCAGCTTTTCAGTTGTACCAGTTTTCAGTTGTACTGTACTTACTGTTGGGATTGTATTTCCTGCCGCTTTTCCTTTCAGTACTTTCTTTTGTATACAATATTACATAGTGCTTACATTAGTTGAGTACACTATTGTGTTTTATTAATATCTTAAAGGAAATTCCTTCACCCCTTAGGGATTTACATGTTTGGTTCTATTTTCCAGCCCCTGGCCTATGGAAGGTGGGCTAGGGGTAGTCACGACATGGGCCCCGAGGACGGGTCGTGACAAATGGGTATCAGAGGATTCGACTCTACCGTAGAGCTCAGGACTCTGATCATTATTTTATGTGAAGCAATACTGTTAAGAGTATCGAGATTGGTTCTTGTTGGGTCAAAAGTTATCTTTTGACTTTTAAATTTTTTTTGGAAATCACAAATGTATTTTTAATCGCATCGTACTGACCATGATGATCGTACTGACCATGCTGATCGTACTAACCATGCTGATCGTACTGACCATGCTGAACGTACTGACCATGCTGATCATACTGAATAAGTTGATCGTACTGAACATGTTGATCATACTGAACATGCTGATCGTACTGACCATGATGACCATACTGAATTTGGAAATTGTATTAACCCTACTACACATATCTTTCATTTCATACTTGTTTTAGTACTTTGTAAAAAACAAAAGCTTCATTATAAATCATACCCATGTTTATCTTATTCATATATCTTGTTCTAACCAAAACGATGTCATTGAGTTAGTAACAAACTAATCAAAACGATGTCGTCCTTTCTGTTTCAATATGACCGTTATGATGCCAGGTGTCGATGTCCCTCCAAGTTCTTTTTGAGAAATATGACCGTTGGAGGAGATGTGACCGTTGGAAACTGAGGCCTATAAATAGTAGGTCATTTGAAGTTGAGAAGGAGGACTTGACAACTGAGAACACGCGTGATACAACTGTGATACTTTGATCTAGAGAGAGATGTTGTGACTTCTCTCATGCCATGTGCTTTGTGAGTCCGATCATCGTATCGAGGGCTTTCAAGTGATTGAAAGACAGAGGTGCCGATTACCTACAAAATCGAGGGCTTCTGGGGATAGGCAGAAAGACGAACCAGTCATCGTATCGAGGGCTTCCAGGGATAGGAAGATGGACAAACCGATCATCGTATCGAGGGATACCAGGGATAGGCAGACGGACGTATCGATCTTTGTATCGAGGGCTTACCAAGGTGTTGGTGAGACAAACCTTTAATCCTAGGTGAAAGGATAACCCTTATTTTTGGGTCAAAAGAATTGTAATACTTTTACATTTCTACAGTTACTTGTATTAGAAAAGAATTTGTATTGTTTCCTTTCTTCTTTACATATTCAATTGTAACTGTTTAAATTACATCCATTCTATTACATATTGTTTTGATTGATTCTATATGCTTTAAGGTAGAATCATTCATCTTTATATTACTCTGATTATTGTGTTCATCATGAATACAATTGTTTTACATTACATTAGTATTACAATACATCATACCATTTTATATTCAATACATTTGTGGGTGACTGTATTTGTATTAGTTTAAGATCATTTAAACTAATCTCTTAGTTGCTAAAACTCGAAGGTTTTTAAACATACAATTCACCCCCCTCTTGTATTTTTCCATCTAATAGACATACATACATACTTATTCGATCCAACAATTGGTATCAGAGGAGGTTTTCCAATGATTTGTATTACTAGATTTATTTATTTCATATTACTATCTTAACTACTTACTACACTAACGTGTGGAGTGGAAATGTTTTTGTTGTATTAGATGGTAGGAATGAATATTGGGTCAATAGACAATCTGAATCCTTCTAGACCACCTATCTTTGATGGAAATGATTATGAGTATTAGAGAGATCGTATAAAGACGTTCGTCATCAATACTGGCATAGAAAATTTTATTATGCTTACTGGAGGTTATAAAATTCCTAAAAAAGAAGTCAGTACTTTCACTAACCAAGAGAAGCAAGAATATCAACTGAATTACAAGGTACACAATACTTTATTATGCTCTATGACTAGGAATATATATAGTCATATATCTCCATTTGAAGCAGCCAACTGTATTTGGAAGAAATTGGAAGTCACTCACATTGGAACATCCAAGGTTATAGAAACAAGGAGAGAAATGCTTCATAAGGAATATCATGGGTTTGTTTTTCCTTATGGAGAACCAGTATGTAAAGTGAAACAAAGGTTTATGACAATTGTCAACAGCTTATAATCAATGGGAGAAAAAGGTCTTGATGATGAAGCTCTTGTTGATAAGATTATAGATATAATTCCAAATGAATGGGAGTAAAAAAGGACAGTTATTGATGAAAATAGAAAAGTTTTCCAGATTACTCTTGATGAAGTCTTTGGAACTCTTCTACAACATGAGACAAGAATGAAGAGAGATGTTGATTTCAACAAGAAGAAGAATTGGAATGGAAGTGTAGCCATTGCATCTAAAGCTAAAACACCTGAAAGGCTTACAAGGTCTAAATCCAAGAAAGTTGTTATATCTGATTCAAGTAACTGTAATATTTCAGATAATGAGTTAGCCAATATTTATCGAAGAATGAACAAGATTGTGGGAAAGAAATACTTTCAATATATATTCAAAAATAAAGATAGGAATGATAAGAAAGATTCAGAGGTAACTTGTTATGAATGTAAAAAAGCAGGACATATAAGGCCTGATTTTCCTTTACATAAGAGGAAAGACAGAAAGGAGAAACACTCTGAAAGAAACAAGAAAATTTTCAATAAGACAAAGAAAGTCTTGAAGGAAAATGATACATGGAGTGCAAGTAGTAGTGATTCTTCAGATGATTCTTCAGAATATGAGTCCTCAGGACAGAGGAATGTTGGACTTCTAGCCATATTACCAAATGAAGATCAATTTATCATGGATAATGTACACAATGCTGAAGCTATTACAAATATCTATTTGAATGCAAATTATACTGATAATAGATATTATGAATCTTCAAATGATGAATCTTCATCATTAGAAGATGATACGTTACCTTCTTTTGAAGAAGTATCTAGATTTTCTAAATTACTTTAGAATGAAAATTCTAAACTCAAGAAGAAGCTTGAGAAATCAAATTCTAGAATTTCAATCTTGACTAAAGAAGTATCAAATCGTTCTAATGATCTTGATGTGAAAACCTCTGATTTTGAAAGTATCTTAAAATCCTTTGAGAAAGTCAAATTTGATAAGGATAAACTTTCTAAGGATCTTGAAAATTTAATTTCAAAGAAAAATAATTTAGAGCTTAACTCTAGTTCAAATTCAAATGTTTTGGAAAATAAGAATTTGGTTTTAAAATTAAAGGCAGAAATTTTTTCCTTGAAATTTTTTTTGTCAAACTTTACTCGTGGGAAGGAAAACTTTGACAGTATTTATTCTCAAATAAGACCTTTAAGAAATTGTTCTGGTCTTGGTTTTAATCATTCCAAACCTGTTTTTAGTAATAACTAATTTGTTCCACAAAAAACCTATCTTTGTTCTAAGTGTCAATGTGGAGGACACTGGAGAAGATATTTTTCTCTTAACATAACTCAATATTTAGGATTTCATAAAGATCATTTTGCAAAAAAAATGTGGATTCCTAAAATTCTTTTATCTACCCCTTCTGGATCCAAACATGTTTGGATTCCGAAAAACTAATTGTTTCTCTTTCAGGAAAATGAGATGTGTACCAATAATAAAATTTGGTACATGGATAGTGGTTGTTCCCGACACATGACCGGAAACAAAGATCTCTTTGAAAAGGTTATCAAAACAAAAGGTGGAAAAGTTACCTTCGGAAATAATGCTCATGGAAAGATTGTTGGTATAGGTAATATCGTTTTTCTTGGAAAAGTTATTATTTCAAATTTTTTGTTTGTTAAAGTTCATAGGCACAATCTCATCAGCATAAGTCAATTATGTGATGAAGGTTACCTTGTGAATTTTAGAAATGATAAGTGTTTAGTTCACAATTCCATGGATGAGTTCATTTTATCTGCCCATAGGCAAGAGAATGTTTACACTATTGACATAGAAGACCTTAGGAGCCAAAACTTACCCTAATTAAGTGCTATAGAAGACCAATCATGGCTATGGCATAGGAGACTAGGACATTGAAATCTGAGAAACCTTAGTAAACTTTCAAATAAAAGACTTGTGAAAGGACTACCAGATCTTATATATGATTCTTCAAAAGTCTGTGATCCTTTTCAATTTGGCAAGAAACATAAAACTAGCTTTAAATCAATTATTGAAGTTTCAACATTTAATGCATTACAGCTAGTGCATATGGATCCATTTGTTCTTACACAAACTGAAAGCATTGGAGGCAAATACTATGTATTTGTTTTAGGTGATGGCTTTACTATATTTACATTGGTCTACATTCTCATAAAGAAATCTAAAGCCTTTTCCTATTTCAAAACATTTAGAGCCCAAGTTAAAAATGAGAAAAAACTACCATTGATAACTATTCATAGTGATCATGGTGGTGAATTTAAAAATTCATATTTTGAAACTTTTTTTAGTAAGAAAGGTATTATTCATAATTTCTTAGCTCCAAGAACTCCTCAAAAAAATGGTGTTGTTGAAAGAAAAAATCGTATTCTTCAGGAAATGACTCGAACCCTGTTGAATGAATACTCAATTGCTAAGAACTTCTAAGATGAAGCTATTAGTACTGCCTTTTATACTATAAATCGTGTTTTAACAAGACCATTTCTTAATAAAACTCCTTATTAGTTATGGACTGGCCGAAAACCTAAATTTTTATACTTCAAAGTTTTTGGATGCAAAGTATTCATTCTGAATACAAAAGATAATCCTCATAAATTTGCACCAAAATCTAATGAAGGAATCTTTCTAGGATATTCTACAACCTCTAAGTCTTATAGAGTTTTCAATAAAAATACTTGTACTGTTGAGGAATCTGTACATGTGAAATTTGATGATTCTGATCCTTTTGTTTTCAACCAACCCAATCCTACATCCTCGGATGTGTTTTCTAAAAATGTTTATCAACCGTTATTAGAAGATCATTCTGATAAGGAAAATGTTCAAGAAAGTATTCCTGAAGCATTTACCACAGAATATTTTCTACCATATGTTGATGAACAGGTTTTACAAAACCCAAATCAATTGTTTCTTAGGAATCATCCGAGTGATAACATCATTGGTGACGTAAATAAACCATTAAGGACCAGAAATTCCTTAAGAAATGAAATAGAACCTCTTACTTTTCTTTCCCAATTTGAACCTAAAAGTCCAAGTGTGGCCTTAGGTGATGATGATTGTATTAAAGCAATGCAAGATGAACTAAATGAGTTTGAGAGGAATCAAGTCTGGACTTTAGTTGATAGACCTAAAGAAACAACTGTAATTGGTGTAAAATGGGTTTTCAGAAACAAATGTGATGAAAATGGAATCATTGTAAGAAATAAAGCAAGACTTGTTGCTAAAGGCTATAATCAACAAGAGGGAATAGACTATGACGAAACATATGCTCCTATAGCTAGACTTGAATCTATTTGTATTCTATTAGCCTTTGCAGCATATTGCAATTTCAAACTATTTCAAATGGATGTCAAATGTGTTTTTCTAAATGGTTTTGTTCAAGAAGAAATTTTTGTCAAACAAACTCTTGGTTTTCAAGGCCCAAAACATCCTGATCATTTTTTTAAAGTTACCAGGGCTCTATATGGTCTTAAGAAAGCCCCTAGAGCATGGTATGATAGACTTACAAGATTTCTTTCATAAACCAATTATACAAAAGGTACAGTAGTTCCAACCCTTTTTATAAAAATGGAAAATATAAACGTTTTGATTGTTCAAATCTATGTTGATGACATCATATTTGGATCAACTCAGAAATCTTTAACTAATTATTTTGCAAATTTAATGAAATCTGAGTTTGAAATGAGTATGATGGGTGAGTTAACATTATTTTTAGCTTTTCAAATTTCTAAAACACCAGAGGGATCATATATATCTCAACACATGTATATAAAAGATTAACTCAAAAATTATGGTTATGACAAAACTAAAAGTATTAGTACTCCAATCGGTACCTCAAATACACTTGATCCTGACGAAACTGGGAAACCAGTAGATCAAAAAAATTTCAGAGGTATGATAGGAAGTTTGCTATACTTGACATCTAGTCGACCAGATTAATGTTTTCTGTATGTTTATGTTCAAGATATCAATCTAATCCAAAAGCGTCTCAATTAAAAGCCGTAAAGAGAATCTTTCGGTATTTAAAAGGCACTATGGATTTAGGTCTTTTTTATTCATCTGGGAATGATTTTGTTTCAAAATGTTTTTCCGATGCTGACTTTGGCGGTTGTAGAATGGATAGAAAAAGGACATCTGGAACATGTCATTTCTTAAGAGATTCTCTGGTTTCTTGGTCCTGCAAGAAACAACACTCAGTAGCACTATGCACTGCTAAAGCTGAATATATAGCACCTGGATTTTGCTATGCTCAAGTATTGTGGATGCAACACACACTCACTGACTATGGATTGAGTTTTTCCAAAACAAAAATTATTTGTGATAATACTAGTGCCATATCTCTTAGTAAGAATCCAGCACATCACTCTCGTGCAAAACACATAGATGTTAGGCATCACTTTCTTAGAGATCACACACTAAAAGGAGACATCATTTTACGATTTATCAGAACGCAAGAACAACTTTCTGACATTTTTACAAAATCATTACATTCCGATAGGTTTGAGCTTATAAAATAGAATCTTGGAATGATTAAATTAAAATATTCATTCATATCCACTTCTTGTTTTATTTTTCTCCTTACATCAAACAACTCCCTTTGAAAGGGGGGGGGGACATTTTTTTATGTTCTTTTTATCTTATGATCTTAAATTATTTAATCTCCTGGTATGTATTTTTACTTTTTTGTTTATCGTATTGAAAGTTTTATCGTATCATTTAATTATTTTTCTTTTCCATCGTATCGACCGATGATGGTAATGAATTTCTTTTCCATCGTATCGACCAATGATGGTAATGAATTTCTTTTCCATCGTATCGACCGATGATGGTAATGAATTTATTTTCCATCGTATCGACCGATGATGGTAATGAAATTTTTTCCATCGTATCGACTGATTATGGTAATGAATTTCGTTTCCATCATATCGACCGATGATGGTAATGAATTTCTTTTCCATCGTATCGACTGGTGATGGTAATGAATTTCTTTTCCATCGTATCGACCGGTGATGGTAATGAATTTCTTTTCCATCGTATCGTCCAATGATTGTAATGAATTTTCTTTTCCATCATATCGACCGATGATGGTAATGAATTTCTTTTCCATCGTTTCGGCTGATGATGGTAATGAATTTATTTTCCATCATATCGACAGATGATGGTAATGAATATCTTTTCCATCGTATAGACCAATGATGGTAATGAATTTCTTTTCCATCATATCGACCGATGATGGTAATAAATTTCTTTTACATTGTATCGACCGATGATGGTAACGAGATTTTTTTCCATCGTCGTGTCATTTCATGGTAACGAGATTGTTTTCCATCGGCTTGACAGTTCATGGTAATAAGATTTTTCTCCATCGTACGGTTGTGTATTATTTTTTGTTCTACTATAACCAACAACTACCGTATGTTATCCGAAAGGTACTTTCCATTCTTTTATTATTTTTCTCTTTCATTTAATCCTATCCTTTGATATGTTTTCCTCTAATCCTGGCCGTAGAAGATCAACGGTCATCCTTGAATCGCCTATAAATAACCCCCCTCCCCAAACCCACATCGTTGTTTTTTTCAGGATCTACTTCAAATCTCTGCCTCATTGTTTTAAGTCATCGTACGATCTTTCATCGGCATTATCCTTATGTCTCAGTCTTCTTCCAGCACTCCTGCCGATATGTCTTCAAAGGCTTTCTCAGAAAAAGACCTTTTAAGGGAAAGGTTAGTCTCCCGAGACTTATTTGATTCAAACGATTCTACTATCAAGAGGATTACCTTTTTTCAAGGATGGGAGCATTTGTGTGTTGAAAAACCTGTTTCTCAGGACCTGGTTATCTTTGATGAAGTCTGTCAGTTCTATAAGATCGTATCGTTTGACAAGAATATGACTATCAATTTTTCTATGTATGATAGAAAGTTATCTATGTCTGTGAATCAAGTGGCTCATTTTCTAAATGTCCCAACAGAAGGGGATTCTTTCTGTCCATCTCATAAACTACCAGAGGAAATTGGTATGTTTAATAGAGAAAGTGCTGAAAAGTCTTTGTTTGTTTTAAATTAAGAGAAGAGAAAAGTGGCTCATCTTTCTCTGGAGAACCGGTTTGTAACATTATGGATTCAAGGTTTTCTTATCCCAAGGAGAGGGGATAGAGAATCTCTGAAAGTATCTGATATCTTCATGTTGGACTATCTTGTCAACATGATAAAAGTGAATCTCATGGGGTATGTTTTCTAAACAATTAAGAATGTGAAGTCAGGGGCAATCAAATCTCATTTGATTATGTATCCAGCCATTCTTACAAAGTTTATTCCCGAGAGTATGAATTTTTTGCAACATCCTTTTCAAAGGAACCCTGATAGATCTAAAACCTTCCTGGATTAGGAAAATTACTATGAAGAAGTTGAATTTTTGTTTTGATCAGAATTCAAAACTTTTTGTTAAGGATGTCGAAGTGGAATCTCCTCAGAATCAATCGGAACCTATACCAGCAAAATACATTCAATCTACTGGTTTTACACAAAAGTCTGATCCTTAATCCAGTTCAAAGCCTAAGAAGAAGCCAAAGTATAGTAAGGAGGATTTAGCCAAATAGAGAAAGGATAAGGAACAAATAAAGGAAGGTGATCCAAATTTCGGTCTTGACCTGGCTGAGGATTTTGCAGAAAGAACAAGGGTATAAGAAACTCTTAAGGCAGAAAGGAAAAAGAAAACTGTGTTGAAAAGAAAGGCTCAAGACTTTGATATCTCAAAAGTCTTGAAAATGGTTGAGGATGCTAGTGCTCAACTGATGGAAGAAGTGCATCAAGAGCCCATCGTACAGAGTCTTCATGAGAAAGAAAAAGGAAAACAAATGTTTGAAGAGATAGAATAAGTTGAAGAGGAGGAAAGAGATTTTCTTTTAGAATTCCTTCAATGTTCGAAGAATAGTAGGGAGGAATCGGTTCAAAAGCTTAGTGAAGGTGTTCAACAAGTCCCTCACGCCGATAAAGCACGAACTCCGGATAGAATTTCGTCCCAAGAAAAGAAAGGTGCTGAATCCTATCACACTGATAAAGTTGTTTTCATTAGTGACAAAGTGGAAGAAGAAAGAACGAAGAAAGAAAAAGAAAAAGGAAAACAGCCAGTTGTAGATTCAACCTGATCAAATGAACTGGCTTCGTATGTTGAAGATACTTATTCAGAGCATACAATCTCTCTCAATAAGAGTGATTACATTATTCATGTTTTGAGAAGGGTTGAGAAGACCATTCCTTATTTCCCTAGGCTAGAAGGGAAGATTGATTTTATTACTGACAATCAAAAGATGAAGTTTGGCTCTCTAAAAGAATTGAGAAAGAAAGTCTTGTTAGTCAAAGCCAATTTGAAAGTCCATTCAGAAAGTTCGGTTGCTCATAAGAAAGCTTGCAACAAGATAACCAAGTGGTTATACAAAACAGAGAGCTCAATCAATGATCATGAGATAGAAATTGAAGATATAAGAAGGTTGTCAAATGAGCTTGCAATGGATTTTAATAATCTGGACAACGAAGCAGTTGAAAGGTTGAATCTTTTGTCTTCTCAACGAGCCAATGTTCCTGCAGTAAAAGACTTGCAGGAGAGAATGAATGATTTTCAATCTGAATTATCGAAGGTTTCATCTTTCAAGGATGATGTGTTTTTGTTGAAGAAACAAAATTCTGTGTTATCCAAAGATAACAAGAATTTTAAAAATAGAATTGATACTCTTGAAGAAGTAATCAATGTTCAGGAAGAGACAACCAAAAATCAGGATCAACTCTTTGCCGATCTACAAGAACTTCTTAGGTCTCATGGTGATGCTATTTCTGAAGAAAATAAGGAGATAAAAAATATGAAGGTAGTTCTTCATGAGTTGATCAAAAAGGAGAAGGAAAGAGAAAACAAGTGACTTGTATTTTTTTTCAAGTTTTGCCTTGTTTGTTACTGAAATTAAATATCTTTTATCCATTGTATTGTATTCTTTTTATAACTCTTTCAGATAATTCAAGTTTACTCCTTTATTTTTGTAAATCACAAAGGGGGAGTTAGTTGTATTCAAATATCTTATTCATAATAGTTTCCGATATCTCAGGGGGAGATAAGTATTTCTTGTATATTTAATTTGTGTGTTGTGCTTTCTAAAAAGGGGGAGACTGTTGGGTCAAAAGTTATCTTTTGACTTCTATATTTTGTTTTGGAAATCACAAATGTCTTTTTAATCGTATCATACTGACCATGCTGATCATACTGACCATGTTGATCGTACTGACCATGCTGATCGTACTGACCATGCAGATCATACTGAACATGTTGATCGTACTGAACATGCTGATCGTACTGAACATGCTGATCGTACTAACCATGATGATCATACTAAATTTGGAAATTGTATTAACCCTGCTACTCATATCTTTCATTTCATACTTGTTTTAGTACTTTTTCAAAAACACATGCTTCATTATAAATCATACTCATGTTTATCTTATTCATATATCTTGTTCTAACCATAACGGTGTCATTGAGTTAGTAACAAACTAAACAAAACGATGTCGTTATTTCTGTTTCAATATTACTGTTATGATGCCAGGTGTCCATGTCCCTCCGAGTTTTTCGGAAAAATATGACCATTGGAGGAGATGTGACAGTTGGAACCCGAGGCCTATAAATAAGAGGACATTTGAAGCTGAGAAGGAGGATTTGACAACTAAGAACAAGCATGGTAAACTGTGATACTTTTTTTCTAGAGAGACATGTTGTGACGTCTCTCATGCCTTGTGCTTTGTGCGCCCGATCATCGTATCGAGGGCTTTCAAGTGATTGAAAGACAGATGTGTCGATTACCTACAAAATCGAGGGCTACCGGGGATAGGCAGACAAACGAACCGATCATCGTATTGAGGGCTGTCGGGGATAGGCAGACGGACGATATGATCATCGTATTGAAGGTTGCCGGGGATAGGCAGACGGGCGTACCGATCTTTGTATCGAGGGCTTACCAAGGTGTTGGTGAGACAAACATTTTATCCTAGGTGAAAGGATAACCCTTCTCTTTGGGTCAAAAGAATTGTAATACTTTTATATTTCCACTGTTTCTTGTATTAGAAAAGAATTTTTATTGTTTCTATTCTTCTTTACATATTCAATTGTAATTGTTTCAATTACATCCATTCTATTACATATTGTTTTGATTGATTCTATACGCATTAAGGTAGAATCATTCATCTTTTTATTACTCTGATTATTGTGTTCATCTTGAATACAATTGTTTTACATTACATTAGTATTACAATACATCATACCATTTTATATTCAATACATTTGTGGGTGTTTGTATTTGTGTTAGTTTAAGATCATTTAAAATAATCTCTTAGTTGCTAAAACTCAATGGTTTTTAAACCTACAATTCACCCCCCCCCCCCATCTTGTATTGTTCCATCTAATAGACATACATATTTATTCGATCCAATAGTTCTTAGTCTAGGGAGTCCAGTGTTGGTTCGGTGATCGACGTATCCATACATCAGGACCCTGACCTCTGATTTCTGACACAATGCACGAAAACACTGATGGCATGTGTGTTTCAAATGTTTTCTTTGTGATTACTTTGTATCATCTCACCAGGTATACTGTTTTGACCATGGAAAACTTTTTTCTTTTCAGGATGGCCCCACGAAGGCAGTTAACTAGGGTTCCGAGTTATGTATGATATGGTACCCACCGAGCGAGGAGGCCTCGGTGCAAGGCCCCGTCACAGAGGAGGATCCAGAGGTACCACTACCCGCTTAGACATTGATACCATCAACCCTAGAAGCAGACTGTGTATGCTGCCTGAGTGTGTTCCACAAGTTCTAGCAACAGAATCCACCCAGGTTCCATGGAGAGATGTACCCACAGAAAGCAGAGGATTGGCTGGAGGCTATCATCAGAGTTTTCAGATTGGTAGGGGCACCATCCGACCTTATGGTGGTCCTTGCTGCGAGTCTCCTACATGAATTAGTAGGTAGATGGTGGATCCTGATGCTCTAGGTGCATGACGAGGTATCACTACTTTGTACAGACTTCGAGAGTCTCTTATGCTCAGAGTTTGTTCCATCCACCCTTCGTGCAAGGTAGATTTAGGAGTTACTTCATCTGTAGTAGGGAAGCAAGATAGTATCTCAGTACTCAGCAAGGTTCACTGACCTCTCACCTTACTCCACTAATATGTTACGAGACCCGTTCTTCTGGGCCCAGACCATCGAGCAGGGACTGAGGCACAAGATCTGGGCTTTGACGATTCCCCTCAACATTCCCGACGCATGGGTGGGTGCTGGAGCGAGCCCTTCTAGTGGAGAGATTTATCCCTGTGTAGTCTATAGCAACGAGACCCACCGCAGGGCGACACATAGAGGAGTCTTATGCAGCCGATAGTAGATAGTTGATGTAGAGGTCCAAGTGGACAGGCCATCTGGTGGGCGAACTTAGGACCCAGGTTCGGTTGTGCGAGGCACACGAAACAGAGCCTGCCTTATGAGGAGCGGGTAGTGATATGCATACGGCGGGCAGGGCCACATGGATCGTGACTATCTGACCCGCCATGCAGATGAGCAGAAAAAGGTAGAGGGACCTCCCAGGAAGAGGCAGAGGTTCGACCGTGGTGGTCCACCGGGATCAGGCGGACAGGGCTAAAGAGCTGGCTGAGTAGTGGGTGGTGGATGACGTTTCAAGGCTCTACCACCACCACCACCCGAAGGTCCACCCTGACCACAGGGAGCTGGTAGACAGAGACAGGCTCAGCTCCAGGTAGTCGAGGCCTATGACCACGGCGCACTTGAGATGAATCAAGGTACTATCTGTGTCTAATCCACCCTTGTTGTAGTATTTGTTGACATAAGTGAAAGTCATTATTTTATTGTTGCTTCCCTTGTTCGGAGCTCGGAGATTCATATAGAGTCTTTGGATCAATCCTTATGTCTAGAGACTCCCACCGGAGCAGACTCGATTATTACGCACTAGTTCTGGCAGTGTGAGATTACTCTAGGAGGTGAGAGCTTCGGCTGGGATCTTCTTTTAGCGGCGTCGAGGCTTTACGACGTCATCTTGGGTATGGAATAGTTATCAATAGTCCATGCTCAGATCAACTGTATTAGGCACAAAGTGTGGTGTATCTGCATGGATGGGGCCAAGTTCACCTTCACTGGAAAGAAGGGAGCATTTTTAGCATAGGATGGACTTACATAGAATGGAGGGCAGCTGATCACACATCAGATGGCTAGTATCATCCTCGAAGCGGTTAATGTGCGGATTCTATGTTTTTCTATTGTGGTGGATCATTACACGGATGTTTTCCTTGATGATGTTCTAGGACTACCTCCTCGTAGAGAGGCATACATCTACATCGACATGTACCCTGATACAGCACCGATATCTATTCCAGCATATCTGATGGCTCTCGCTGAGCTTCGTGAGTTACGGGTACACCTGGAGGAATTGTAGGGGAAGGGATTTATCCGACCTAGTGTTTTACCCAAGGAATCTCCGATTTTGTTTTCCAAAAAGGTGGATGGGAACTTGTGACTATGTGTCAACTACCATCTCCTGAATTAGGTGACCGTGAGAAATAAGTACCCACTCCCGAGGTTTGACGACCTCTTTGATCAGCACAAGGGAGCAAGATGTTTCTCGAAGATAGACCTCAGTTTAGTATATCACCAGCTCAGAGTTCCATAAGAGGATTTGTAGAAGATGACCATTAGGTATCAGTATGGCCACTACGAGTTCTTATTTATTCCCTTTTAGCGTAACAATCGCTCCAGCAGTGTTCATGAGTCTCATGAATAGGATCTTATAGCCTTAACTCGATCAATTTGTTATAGTCTTCATTGTTGACATAATGATTTACTCGACTACTGAGGAGGAGCATGTTTACCATTTTCGGGTAGTACTGGACACACTCCGTGAGAACCAGCTTTATGGTAAGCTCTCAATGTGCCATTTCTAGATTCGAGAGGTTCACTTCTTCGGACACGTCATCTCAGAGGCTAGGGTAGCAGTGGATCTAGCGAAGATCGAGGCTGTGCTTGCTTGGGAGCCACCTAGGAGTTTGATGGAGGTGCAGAGTTTCCTAGGTCTAGCTGGGTACTATCTTAGATTTGTGCCAGATTTCTCCAGAGTTGCAGCACGACCTTCATCTTTGACGAAGAAGGGGAAACACTTAGTGTGGTTAAATAGATTCTAGCAGAGCTTTCATGAGCTGAGGAAGATGTTGAAAAGTTCGCCCATCTTGAGGCTACCTAAGGAGGGCATAGGGTACGTGGTTTACTGCGATGCATCAGGGACCAGACTTAGGTGTGTCCTGATGAAGGAGAAAGCAGTGATCCCATACGGTTCATGACAGTTAAGGTAGCCCAAGAAAAACTACGCTTCCCATGACCTAGAGTTAGTAGAAGTGGTCTTCTCCTTGAAGATGTGGCAACACTATCTGATGGGTGAGCACTTTACAGTCTACTTTGACCACCAGAGTCTCAAGTACATCTAATTATAGAAGGACCTAAACCTAAGACAACGATATTGGCTCGAGTTCATCCAGGACTATGAATTCGGGATAGTATATACTCCTGGGAAGGGTAACATTGTAGTAGATGCTCTCAGCAGAAGATCGGACATTCAACTTCTAGGAGAGGTGACAGAGAAGCTAGCTGTGTTGTAGATATCCTTTGTGGATAGAGATGGATCAGCCTTTCTTCAGTCTCTCACATTCACTCCTCCACTTATTCAGAGAGTCAGAGAGGCACAACATGGGGACGTTGACTGTGAGGCGGGACGTGCTCAGATATCCACAGGGGAGGTGCCTGATGGATTTTTCTGCAGGAGGGAGGCATTTCATCCTCTTCAGGGGAAGTATTGTGGTACCAGTTTCATTAAATGTAGAAGTGTTGATGGATTTTCACTTTTTCCCACTAGCGGTACATCCAGGTGGGGAGAAGATGTATCAAGACCTCAGACAACATCACTGGTGGATGAGTATGAAGAAGGCTATAGCAGATTTTGTTTCACGATGCCTCACTTGTCGGCAAGTGAAGGCAGAGCAACAGGTACTTGCAGGCTTGGTGTAGCCCTTAGAGGCCCCAGAGTGGAAGTGGGATGGGATATCCATGGATTTCATAACAGGGCTTCCATATACAATTAGAGGACATGACTCTATCTGGGTTATTTTAGACCGACTCACCAAGTCGAATCACTTCCTACCGATCACAGAGAAGGGTTTGGTTGATACAATGGGATTCTTCTATGTTCAGGAGATCATACGGCTTCATGGTGTTCCATCAACGATCATCTCCAATCAATATTCACTCTTTACTTCCCGGCTTTGGAAGGAGTTGTAAGAGGCTTTTGGTACGTAGCTACGTCTGAGCACCGCCTTCCATCCACAGACGGATGGCCAGAAGGAGCGGACCATCCAGACTCTCGAGGACATGCTCTATGCATGTGTACTTGAATTTGGTCACAACTGGGAGGATCACTTACCCTTGGTGGAGTTTGTGTACAACAACAGCTACCACTCCACCATCGGGATGGCACCAACAAGGCATTGTACGACCAACCTTGCATATCGCCTCTGTGCTGGAAAGACCTAGGGCAGTAAGCACTTGTAGGACCAGAGATGGTGCAGGCTACGACGGAAAAGGTGTAGATCATCCAAGAGCAGATGAAGACTGCACAGAGCAGACAGAAGTCCTATGGTGATAAAATACAGAGACCACTGGAGTTCGAGGATGGTGACCACATTTTCCTATGGTTCTCACCACGATGAAGTCTATGAAGATTTGGTCAGGGCAGTAAGTTATATCCTTGTTTCATCAGGCTATTCCAGGTCCTCTGAAGAGTATGTGAGGTGGCTTACCACCTGGACCTTACACCTCAGATGCATCAGGTGCACGACATCTTCCACATATATCAGCTTAGGATATACGGGCACGATCTGACACACATTATCGATCATGGGGAGTAGACATCGATGACAGGGTGACATTCACGGAGATCCCATTAGAGATCAAGGATTGATAGGAGTGGGTCCTACGTGGATGGTCGATTCCTCTGGTGTGCATTCGCTGGCAGCACGAGAACCTCCAGGAGAGCACATAGGAGCGGGAGGCTCAAGTGCATGCTCAGTACCCCATTTTGTATCCCTAGTGTGTGTTATAGCTTTATAGGGATGTAAATCCCTGATATAGAGTAATTTAAAGACTGTTAAATTTCATGGAATTTTTTTTCTTAAATTCTTTTGAATTTTACGAGTTCGCAGTTTCTAACGGCGCATGATTTCGAGGCCTGGTGTGCCTTGAATAAATTTCAGAAGTTTTGTTCAGGTATGTTCAGTAAATGTATGAGTTGGATTTTCTAACTTCTAAACTAGTGTTCGGAATCGAAATCCAAGAGCATCGATGAACTCGCAGTGTTGATATTCCTCTAAGGGGACGATTACCGCAGTTGTGTTTGGATGGGAGGAAAAGTAATATTTTAGGGTTTCAAAATAATTTAAATAATTCGTTGTGTTACACAAATTATTTTATGTGGTGTTTATTTACTCCAAGGGAAGTTGATGGTGGGTCCCACCCCCCACATAACTTCCCTTGGGAGGATATAATTAAAGGTGGGGCCCACACGAGAGCCTAACCCCTCAACTCCCCCTAAAACTCCCATGAAACCCCCTTATTAACTTCTCCTCTCGTCCAAACGCAATTGCGGTAAAGGTCCCCTTAGATGAATACCAACACTGCGAGTTCATCAGTGCCCTCAGATTTCGATTCCGAGCACTGGTTTTGAAGTTAGAAAATCCAGCTCATATGTTTACTGAATGTACCCAAACAAAACTTCATAAATTGATTCCGAGCACTCCGCGCCTCAGAATCAGGCACCGTCAGAAACTGCATACTCTTAAAATTCCAAAGAATATAATAAAATATTTTTCCTTGAATTTTATGGGTCTTTACATAAACAATATTTTCTGAATTTTTTTCAATTTTAATAGAAATATTCAAAATGATTTAACAAATAAAATTTTAACCATTTTTAAATTTTATGAAATGTTTTAAAATGAATATTTATGTTATTTTCAAAACAATTCATGTTTGAATTTTACTAATAATGTGAAATTGATCAAAATTTTGTCCTATATTAAATATTTTTAATTACCCACAATCATTACCAATGATTCCATAAATATTTATTTTCAAGATTACATGGATATTTTTAAGGGAATTGTTTTCCTAATATTATTGATATAAATGATTTTAAAAGGTATTTTCAATGAAAATTAATTTCAAAATGTATTATTTTTTTAAATGTGATTTTTCAAAATGAAATGTTTGTTTCCATAAATAATGTTTATGATGATATTCTTATTGTATTTCTAATTATTTATGGAAACAAACCTTACATTACATGTACTCAACTTATGATATGTTTAATTAATACCTTTATTATTATTACTCAAGATATTTTATGATTATTTTGACCAATGGATGATATTGAAATTAAATTACCTAATCATTTCCTGTGGTAAATAAATTCCCCATGAATTATTCACATTATAATGATTATTAAAAATTACTTCTCCCCTAAATATCCAAATTAATTTCCATGGACATGTCTATTATATAAAAAATATATAATTTCTTCATATAATGTATTACATTGAATGTTATTTGTTAATCTATAGAAATATTGATAAATTAATATTTTTACCTAATAAGGATATATATTTAAATGGGAAAATGAATCAAGAATTAAATTTATTACTCAATTCATATGGAATTTTTTGGACCAGTTGTAATGGATTGGTCCATATAATAAATACCATCTTGATGCATCGGTAGTCTAATGAGGTGAATAATTAAACTATAATTAAATGTGATTTTCCAACATTTTTAAACATCCTTGTAAATTCTCTTGATAGAAGAGGTATCAAGATGCATAAGATCATGGATTCAAATACATAACCATTTCCTGCATTAAGAATTCAATTATTATAATCCATGAATAATTAATATTGAAATTGAAATTTAATATAATAATATTATAATATATCTCAAAATAAATATATTTTTTGTTTTCTATTGTTAATAAAAGAAAAAAATTATTTTCTTATGTGTTTATAAAATGAAAAAAGTAATTAATTTCTATAGAGAAGTAAAATTAAATTTGTACAATAAAAAATTTTCATTTCAATGCTATAGATAATTTTCTATAAAAATAATACATTTCAAACAATTTATTCTCATTTATTGTTGTGTATTTCACACTAAAAATTTAATAATACAATTTTTTAAATATTATATTAATATTTATTAAAAAAATTGATTTGGAATAATATAAAAAACAATAAATGATCAAAATATACATTTTTGAGTAAAAAATATATTGTAATTTGCATTTATATCTAAATTTATATTTATTTGATTTACATTAAATTCAATAAATAAATTTCGTTGATATAGAATATAAAATTTACCTTATTATGAAAATTTGGTAATTTTTTTTTGGAAATAATCTATTTTTATCTAAATATTGATAATATATTTTTCATGAAAACATTATTTATTATCATAGTATAAATTAATATAAAGTTATAAAAAATATTAATTGATCAGGTTTCATTTAACAAGTACTGTTAAATACTACAAAATATTAATCAAATTGTGTAAAATTAAAGTTTAATATTTCATTAATTGATGTATTATTTTTAATAAATGGAATAGTTTAAGGTCTTTTAATTTAATATAATTTAATTTTATTTATATAATAAATGTATTTGGTTATCATTCGATGAAGCAAAACATTATTGTGTTTTATTGTCATTTTTTCTTAGAAGTCATATATAATAATATGTTTACATGAAATATAGTTTTTGATGATTAAATATAATGCTTATCTATAAAATTATTTATACGTGTCACATGGAATAATGATAACATTAATTTTTCATTCATAGTGAAATATTGTAATATTAAATTAATCTTATTTTTCAAATCATTGGGTAATAATTATAATTATATCCAATGTTATTTTTGGCCAATAAAACTAAATCAAATTTGTAAAAATTATATACCACCTAATAACATTCATGTTTCGATTAAAGGTAAATTTATATGTATTTTTTATTCTCTAATTAAATGGATATATTATAAATTATGACCTCATAGGAAGTTTAAAAATATAACATATATATATATATTAAAAATCATTTAATTTATTATTTATGATAAATGTGATAATAAATAAATAATAATTAAAACTATTTTTTCTACATATAACTTTTTAATACACAATATATATTTTATTTTAAGTCAAAATTTTCTCAAATTTAGAAATTTAATTAAGTTTAATAGATAATAAATAAAAAATACAATAATTGGGTATAAAATAGCATCTAACATTTTTAATGATAATGTAATTAACATGGTAAAAAATTTAATCTGCATAAAGATAACATTGGTATAAATTTAATTAATTGATTGGAGAGTTATAACATGTTGAATAACTTTGATTGGTTGGATAGTAATACTTATATGTATCACAAAAATGTTCCCCACCTAATTTACCACCCACTTGTGTTACTAATCTTACCACATAACTAAAACTAGTTTGCAAGGAATATTCTATGTATTTCACTTATAAAAGGATATTACTTATAGAAATTCCCTAATCACACTACACCCTAATTGATCATTCAATTAATTTCCAACCCTTCTCTAATGTTATCATATTTTTGTGTCACAGTGAACCATATTATGTTTTGAAATATAAAAATATTTTAATATTTTTATTTCTATAATCACAACTAATATATCAAATTGTTTAACTATAATTATTGTTTTATATAATTAGTAAATTATTCTTACACAAGATTATATCATAATATTTAATACAAAATATATCCTCACATTTTACTTTTTGAATTTTCATTATATTTTCTAGAAGTTTTATATTATGTTCTCAGGTTTAATTTGGTATTTATGTTCATTAAATATCATGTATACATTTTTTACAATTTCTATATATCCTAACCGAATATAAAAACCTCCCATATAGTAAAACAAATAATTCAATCCACATTTTCAAATTTATATATTTTTTTACCTTATGTACTTTTTTGACAACAAGGGATATAGAACACCAAATTGAGAGATTATATTTTTGTATTAAATCCAACAAAATTATCAATATATAACCACAATACAGAAAATTTTGAATCAATATTTATCATCTCTGACTATAGGATTGAATTCATTGACTGTTTTCAGTCTTATTTTAATAGTTGTTTGAAACTATTCTTCAAATGTATTTTAATGATAACATGGGATAACTAAATCTAATTAATGTGATTATAGAAAATTTGGATGTATAATTAAATTATATATATATATATCCACTTGACCAAAAGATGATCATGACATTTAGAAGGACTTTTTATGTTCTAATATTACATAAATTATTATTTATAAAATTTTTAGAATATTGTTTATCTGAATTTGGATACATTATCAACTCAATTACATGAATTTGACTATAGAATCAGTTTTGGTGTATTATTATAAGATAAGTGAATATGGATATATAAATTCACCAATAATAATTCTACAATAACAATTTAAAAATTTTAATTTGACTACATTTATAAAACTATGTTAATTCCTATTTGGTGATTTAAATTCTGTGAAATTTGACTTAGAAAAATATTATCTTCGGTGATGAAATTCAGAAATTTTGTTTTTTGAGTTTCAATTGGTTTTTCATAAACATATAATTTTGGTTTTTTATTACTTTATATTTAAATATTATACTGGTTTATTTAAACTGGTTTTTCTATTTTATCTGTCATAAAATTAGTCATTAATTATTTGGAATCCATGGACAAATAATTTATATTAATCTGTATGGAATTAAATGTGATTCGTATATGGTTAATCATGTATAGATATTCACACTAAAATTTTGGATATTTAATATTAAAATTCAAACCTGTTATAATATGAATAGTTAGACTCATATATTTTAAGATTATTCTCATGAAATTAACTCATTATTAGGAATGTATTTTTATCATAATAAATGTCTAAAAATTTACATTTTATAGTTTGTTTCAAATAATATCAAGAGATTATTCACCACTATTTTAAATATATTTAATTTATTAAAAATACAAGTGAACTCATTATCTATGAAATAAAGACGAATAGTGTGAAATAAATGAGAGAAAAATGTTCGCATTTTTTTTGGTTTACGAATAGAATATATTTATTAAATTCAAGGAGTTACATACAAAATTTATTTTCAACATTAGTGTATATATTTGATGCTATGTATATTATTTATTAATTATTATAATTTATTTTTCTCTATATCATGGTATTAACTTTTTAAAAAATATCACATATAACTAAAATCATCATCCTTATGGATATTAATTATTGTAATTTAGGAATGATTAAAATAACCTTTTTAATTAAGATTATTTCCATTTACATTTTTTAAAAAAATACCTTCAAGCATTAACAAAATATAGAACTGGATTTTCCTAATGTCTTATTTGAAAACTATTTTCCAAATGAATCTACGAGCTTTATCATTCAACATCTTACAAAAGTAAACTAATTGTTCCCTATGATTCATTATTTCAACCTCATGAAGTGTTCAAGAACGGATTGATCTAAATTTTGAAAAATTAATAGGTAAATAGTGACTTGGATGAATTTTTTAATTCTTTAATTTTATTTTAACTGCTGGTGTTTTATCAAAACACAGAGTGTGTATTACATGGTTATATACTACACTAAGAAAAGTTATGTAATAGTGATTTATTTCCCCATATATGATTGGTTTTATTATGTTCACCTCAAACAACGTGTTACACCTAACCTGTAACATTGTGTAAGAATGTACTACATCATCAAGAGTTGGGTTTTCATCTATCCGGTTATAATATTGGGTTACTCTTGACCCATAATAAACAATTCATAAGAATTATCCACTAAAATCCAAGATTTGGGTTATATCTATAAATGATAATGTTATCTATTCACTCATAAAATGCACGGTTCCCTCAATACATATAAAAAGATTTTTTTTTTGGATTTATCAGGTAAATGTATAGGTTTGGTCTTCTATTACAAATTATTTGGCTTTTTATAAACAAGAATAATAATATTATATTTTTGTAAGCCTTAAGGTGTGAAAAAAGTGGACATAAATTTCTTCCACTCTATATAAAATGTAATATACCATTTTGGATTCCATGCACTAGTTTCATGTGTTGAGAGTATATGTATGATCAGTTAGATCTCAAATACTATAAATTTCTTGTATTCATATTTATCTATCTTGTATTTTATTTTCTCTTTCCTTTCAAATATTAGTGTGGTTGATTTTTATATTATTTAGAACATTTTAAATCATATATATAGGTTTAGAAACGAATTAATTTTTAAATAATGACAATTCAACCACACTAGTAAACTATAATCAACCGTTTGTGACATAATAATTGATATTAGAGCTATAACCTATATAGAAAATTTAGTTTTTCACTTTTTTTTGAAAAAAGACATTATAATTAAAAAATATCTCCCTTAAGTATATATTTTTCATTATTTTGATTATTTATAGAAATTTTGATAACTTTTAATCCTAGTCTATAATAAAACAGTGTGGAATATGCATTTTAGTGATAAAAGAATTATTGAAAAAAATTTATGAATCTTAAATTTAAACATTATTTGAATAGATGTATGTATAGTAAATTAATGACCTTGATGGAAACGTATCTAATGATAATTAATATTACATTTATTGATATTTTTATTTAATCATATAATTTAAAAAATATGATATTATTTATTTTAATGGAGTTTTTTCTATTAAATTTTATTATACATATACAATTATTAATAAATTATTTTATTTTTTAATGAAAATATTAATCAAAAACTAAATTATTTGTAGAAAGTCAAATGAAGTTTTCATACAAAATTAAAAACTAAATTTATTTAAGGAGATTATAGGAAAAAAAATTCATTTTTTCTTCATTGTATTGAAACATTAATGTAGATTATTATGAAGTTAAAAAATAAAACACCATTTTCCTAAGAGAAATTTCACTGTATGTAATTTACATTGGAATTAAAAATCATAAAATAATATTTATTATTTTTTTTATTGAAATGAAATATTAAACCCAATTTTTTAATGATTAAAATCATCTGAAGATCAAAATTCATAAAATAACATATTTTACTTCATGGAATGATTTTTATAGATCATGAAATAAGGTTGATTCTACAAACTAAATTGATAATGTCACATTATTTAAAAAAAATTCTATGATATCATATTTACATACCCATTTTTCTAAAATGTGATCATGGTTCATATTGAAGAAAATGTTGACATAAATTTGGAACAATTATTAAAATAATAGTAATTCTAGTTTGGATTCTCATCCTAATATGAAGTCTACAAATTCTGATCCACGTAATGAAGAGGAAAATGTAATGGGAGATTAAAAAATATTATATAAAGGAAATAATTTTTTTTTCAAGTGTTAATATAAGAATGATATAAAATATTATAGGATAAGAAATAGAATTTATCTCTAAAATTAATGATCTATAATTAATAAGTATTCAAACATAATAAAGAAGGTAAGATGATACATTAAAATCATAGAAACATGGATAATTTCATTAATTAAATTGTTTTTGAGGATTAAAAATGTGTTCAAAAACAAAATAACATATAAATAATGATTTAGAAAATAATAAAAATAAAATTAATTGACTAAAAATGACAATTCTTAAAAAATGTAATTTAAATATTAAAATTTGAATGGATGAATAATTAAATAAATGTAATGAATAATAGAATATAATTTGTGGTTTTAATTTTATCACTACATAGTTTAAAAAATCAATGAAAGGAAATTTTGTGTTTATTTGCCTAGATAATTGTTTTAAATGTTGTTCTTGTAGTCATTGTTCCTGTTATTTTCCATTGATGTTAACAAAATATTTTTGTCACAAAAGGTCTTTTACATCTAAATCTTATTTAATTACAAATTTTCTTCACTGTATAAATATTGGGAAACTAAAGGTATGTATAATATTTAATTGTTAATTAAGAAATTATTTAAACCTAGGTAATATATATTTATTGATTCTTTATTATAAGACCACATGATTTTAAAAATATCTATGGAGTGTTTGTATGAGGATTGTATGATTTTTTAATACTTGATTACCCTATCCATTTTTGGTTCATTTCTTATTATTTAATATATGACATTAATTTTGTTCAACAAATGTGGGTAAATTTGTGTTTATATGTCAAGAAATTTAATTTCAATTTTCATATGACTTTTTAACATGTGATTTTATTTTTAAAATATAGTTTATATATCTGGTATTATCATTGGGTCCAATTAAAAATTCCTTCAAAATCTTATATCATTTTCTATGGCTCCTTGTGATATTAACATGTGTTTTTTAGGATAGTTCAATGATGGATTAAATATTCCCTATATAAGTTTTTATAATCTAATTGTGAAATTAGGGAAATAATCTACATGGAGTTAATGTTGATCATAATTCAAATATAATTTTGATATTCCATTTTTTTAATATTTAAGAGATATTTTTATATTTTTAGTTATGAAAATATTATATGTAAATTAAGGCCCAAATATATCCCTAATAATTTTTTTAAAAAAAATTTAAAATATGGATGGACATTTTTTGTTTTTAAGGAAATGAGGAAACTATAATTGTGAATCAATATATAATTATATCTTATTTTATTATTTATTCCATAATTTGAGCAATTTAAAAATTCAATTAATAGATGTGTAATTCAATTTTTTGAATATGTTTATTCTAATTGTCAAGTCATTTACTATGTATGAAATTTTTTCAAGATTAAAATATATATAATTTTAAAAAATTATTATGATTTATGAAGTTAAATGTGTGTGTTAAAAAGGTGTTTTAACAATTATTCAGACCAATAATTCAGTTTCTATTAAAAATACTCTGTTTATTCATAATATGATAGCTAGAATTTAGGATAAAAATATAAAATTTATATTTATATTTTTGACTTGATATATATAATGAATCAACTAATGATGGTCTAATTTTATTTCAATTCTGAAACATTAGTCAAAATTTATTACTCTTTTAAATCTTCATCACGATTTTTGGAATCAATTTTTTTTTATATTTAGCAATGTTGATATTTTAAATCTAAACATTAGTGAATAACAAGAAAAATGAAGAGGTGGTTAATATGGTTAATTATAGTATAACTGTTATCAGTGTATATGTATTTTTAATGATGAAATAATATAAATATTATATTATGAAAACAAATTTATTCTATTACACTCATGGAGATTAAAATTTAATGCACAATTTCCAATAGAATTTTATCATGATTATATAAGGATTTTTTAGAAATAAATAAAATCTACAGTAATTTAGAATATATTATTTGGTTTAATATTTTTAAATTTTTGCAAATTTGTCAACTTTTTTAATAATTCTCATTGATATTATTTAATATCAACATATTGATTGAATATTTTCTTTGTATGAAAGGAACTTTTTAGAGATTACATATCATTATTTTTTTGCAAACAACTATTAAAATGTTCTCCCTATATACAAATCACAGTTCCAAAAAATATAAGGAAATTTATCGGATTGTTGAAACATTTCCCTCTCAATGTGAAAACATTCCTATTGGGTTTTATCATTGTGATAATTTCAAATAGGGGGATAATACAAGAAATCACAATGGGGGATATTTTGTGGCTCCTGGAACCACTTAATATTTTTATATTTATGATGATTCATATGATTTATTTCCCTTAAAAGATCAATAATTTTAATTATAAAACAATATTTTTTACCATCGGTATTGATTAACGTAATATTTACCTTGATTATATAATAATATTTACATTCTATAAATATTATTATACTTTATGTTTTGATTTTTCATAACATTTTCTAAATGTTCAATATTATTTTCATCTAATAAATAAGAATTTTTTGGGAAATAAATATCATTTATTTATGTTCTTTTAAATTATTCACATAGAGATACCCGATATCCAAATATACTAAGATGAAAAAATACATAGAAAATTATGCCACATAGAAAAAACACATATTAAAATATCAAAATTAGGTCACCTTATGTATCTATGTGATAATATTTTCATTATAACTAAAATTGAGGGATAATTTTTTATTTTTAAACATAATAAAAGTATCCACATTTAATAAGGTTATTAAAATTATTAATTTATGTTATAATTTCATAAATTATGTTAAAATTTAATGAATGATTCAATAAAAGATATAATGATTTTATGAATTGATATTCTATTGAATTTGAATGATACACGAGATATAATATTTTGATTATGGTGATTATAAATTCATTCAAAATAAAATGAAATTTTATTAATATAAGTCTTGTGGACACAAATATGGTTCTTATATTGATAAGTTTGGATTTAGTTTTAAAATTTCATATGTAAATATTTTTACATATAACAAAATATTGGATATGGGAATTCATCTATGTGATCAATTTGATTACATGAATTCAGATTCATGTTCAATTTGGTAATATGATTTATGGATATATGAATTTTTATATATGAATTCACTTATGTGAATTTATCAACATCAAGTTTCATATGGGAATGTGGTTACATGAATTCACCTATTTGAATTCTCTTATGTTAATTTGGTTATGTGAAAAATATCAATGTAGAATTTTTTTACATGATAAAAGTCACATATATTGCTTTTTGAGACATTATATGTTGTTCTTTAATATTAAATTATTAATTTTGTATTATTTATAATTTCATTTTTTTTAAATTTATTTTAATATATTTAATGTCATATTTTTCCTAAAATAGGTTGTTACTTATTTGAAATCTATGTGAATATGCTTTATATTATTTTATATTGAATTAGTTATGTTTTATAATGGATTATGTGTGTTTTAATAATCATGTATAAATTTTTTATCTTGAGATATTAAAAATCAAATCATTTGAAATATTAAGTGTTATCCTATAATATTTTTTGTATTTTTCCACTAACATTAACACTCATTATTATGATAATATTTTTTACTATATTAAATTTATATTAATTTACATGATACATTTCATTTTATAGAATATCGACAGGTAAACCATGTGTATATTAGTTATTTATATTTCTCTAAAAATAAACTTAAAACATTTTTCTTGGAAATAATATTGAATAATATGAATATATTGAAAGAGAAAATATCAAATTATAATATATTTCCAAATGAACTGTTATTTTTTTATTAATATAGGTTTTATTCATGGGAATTTAGAATTAAATTTTATGGTTTTGTTTACTTCTATATTAAATTTTCATTAATTTTCCAACGATTTCTTAATATTATAGGTTTTTAATTTTTTTCAATTATTTGAAGTTAACTAAAATTTTATTATTTGTGAATATTTTATTAATGTTATTGATGAAGTAGAATAATTTCATTTATAGTGATGAAAATATTCATTTCTATTTTTTGAATAATTTTTTAGGTATAATGTGCTGAAATATAGACATGCCTCTACATTATATTTTACATGATTCATATTTAAGAATTCAGTTATGAATATTCATCATTAAAATGATTTCTATGATAAACCATAGGTACCTTGAGCTCCATCCTTTTTACATCAAGAAGGGAATGAGCACTACATGATGCAAATAAGAGTATCTTCGTCGACAATAATTCACTAGGTTAAATCATTTAGTTATTTATTTTTATGTAACTAATTTTTCTCTATCTTCATATATATTTGATCTTTTATAGGGTTATAATACAATACCAATAAGAACATATGGGTTTTGTATGGCCACATATAATTCAATGATTATCCAATCCCCATATAAGAATATGTTCTACCTAAATAATAAATCATTGTATGATTGGAAAGATTCTATTAATGTTAATGTTTTGTCTCTCCCCTTTGAGGAAAGGATTCATCATGGCCCATAACAAGGACTACGTTAGTTATTTTTCATTTAATTTCTATGTTTATCCTTGTCATATTAAATACTAAATATAGTTTCTGAGTATTAAATAGGGGTCACATCTAAAACTGAAAATGAAATGATTTAAGGATTGATATTGTAAAGGATAAGTATCATTATTCTATAATAAAAGTTCATATTATTATGAACACATAAAATATAAGTGAATTGGATAGGGTCATATTATTTGATAAATCTATACAAAAAGGGAATTAAATCTCCTTCAAATAGGATACACTATAGGGGGTTCCAAACACAATGTTGGTGTGGCAGGAATATACATATGATCATTTACATCTAAACAATAAAAGAATAATTTTTTCACATCTTTTTCATTAATTTATTTTCATTTCCCTTTCATTTTATATATCTATGTGGTTCGACTGTTTAAAAAAATAATACACTTTGAACTCATATTGTTTAAGATTTTATTATATTTTTAAAAAGGGGATTCACCCCCTCATGTCAATTTTTATCACCCCTTCTAGACGTGATGCTCCCATGGAGTTCCTATGATTTATATAAGTCATCCATAAGCATTCATAATATACCTAATAATGAAAGGGTTCTCATCCGCCTCCATTTAAATTCATTAACATATTTTGTGATGACCCATTTTAGTTTCAATTTATTATGGTATCAAATGTCACTAATCTACACAATACCTCCAAATAATTCTCCAATAATAGGAGACTACACTTCACTCCCATTTATCAAATTCTAAAACAATTTTTATAGTCACTTTGCTACTAAATTCACTCATTTATTTTATATTTGATATACTAATTTTGTGAATACCCATACCTATTTCATTCAATTATATTCACCTAGGTATAGAAATCATATAGTATTTTTGTACATCTATTAATGAATCCATTAATAGATAATCATAGTACTAAAATGATGAAAAACCTTTCTATGTTATATGATTGAGGTGGCACACATAATGATATAACTAATAATAGTATAAAATGAAAGTACTCAAATACATTTGGTAAATAATTAATTTATAGTGAGTCTTGTTCAAGATACCATGAAATTTACACCAATTAATTTCTTATTATACCATAGTGAGTATAAGTTGAAATATAAAAATGTGTAACATTAGTTATGAACATCCGAAATATTCTTATGAATTAAAAACTATTATGTTTTCACCACATTTTCTTGTCATTACTTATTACATATGATCATGTTATGTAAAGACCCATATTTCCATGTAATTTTTTAAATGGAATTATTATGACTCTGTGAAAATTGACAACACATGATTCTGAGGCCCGGTGTGCTCAGAATGAATTTCTGAAATTTTTTTGGGTATGTTCAGTAAATGCATGAGCGGGATTTTTTAACTTTGGAACCATTACTCGGATTAAAAATCTGAGGGAACCGTTGAATCTACAGTGTCAGTATTCCCTTAACGGAGGATTTACATTGACCACAACAAGTACTGAGAAAAATTTATGTTTTGCGACATTTTAAATAAAATGAAATTAAATGATTTTATTATTTTTTTTTCATAAACCTCTAACAAACCAACTAAAGGATGGGGCCAGCAGTGTGTCAAGCCATTAAATGGCTTGACCAACCAAACTTTAGAAATGATGACATAGGGAAAATTGGGAAGCTACCTAATTATTGACCCCCATTATTTCTCCATGTCCTTACCTACCCTCCCCATCTCCTATATATATGGAGCTAGGGAAGGGGTATCTGAAAGATTCACCAAGTAGCGATGTGCTGAAGGAACACCATGCCACCAAACCCTTAGAATATGAAGCTGGCCTAGTGGGAGGTGACGGTCGACAGTAAAACAAAGGTCGAAGTGCGAGTGGAATACTTGCGAACTGTTCATGGGAATGAAGAACATGATCCACCTTCAATCACGGACGTCCCTCCGATATTTTGATATAGTGGTTTTTATTCTCATTTCAAATTCATGTGAATTTATTAAACTCCCTTAGTATCCTCCAAAATACGAGCCAATGTAAAGGGAGTAGGACAAATGAACCCAACCCAAACCCTACACTATCTTGCTATCCTTATTATCCATACACCTCCTTGGAAGACCACGAGCATGTCGATGCACACCATAAGAGGAAGGTGACGGCTCATCAACTACGGTGAACGAGGGAAGCAGTCGACACGATGGCCGGCCATGGGAAGGGAGGCGGCGTAACCGCTACGCCACTGGAGAATGAAAGCTGCAACAGAGGCCGAACCCGCCTTTGGTGGGTTCCATGGTGACCGAGCGGTGCCCACGATGTGTCCCTGCCTCACAAACCAAACGGTCTCCGGGCTGTTTGGGAATCTGAGAGACCACAGGGTTCCCCCCCCCCCACACGTCAGACCAAACTAGTCCACCTCCCTCAGAGTAGGCCGCCGAATTTAGAGTATGTTGCTGCCCTCACACTGGGCCTCTACCCTCAGACCGAGCCGCCTCCCTCACATTGGTCCGATGTCCTCAGACCAGGCTACTGCCCTCGGACTGGGTCACTGCCCTCATATCAGGCCGCCTCCCTAGTGGGCCACCGCCCTAGGCTAGGCCTCCCTTTCTTGCCACCCCTCTTGCGGGTTGGAATGTACATTGGCCTAGCGGGAAGAGTTCACCTTGGCCCAGCCTAGATCGGGTCAGGCCGGGTCAGACCAGACTCATGCCCAATCGGGCCCATAAATAGTCAAATGACCTTAACTAGAGTACCAAACTCCTGTTTGACGAACCATCTATGGTGTTTGGAACCACGGATGGAGATATTCATTTTTTCTTTACACAGTTAGAGTTTCAAAAAAACTTGGATTACGGCCGGGTTGGATCGCACTCGAATCCAACTGGGCCCTCAACCCTGAAATGCAAATAACGCACAGACCGGGAGTCTGATTGTTTCTCTGTCAATTGCGTTGGAACCTATATGAAATAGAGAATCATTTTGTTACTTATTCGTGAGACTTAGGGCTAGTTTAGATACAACTGATGTCATGGGGAGATATTCTCCCATGCACACTACCTACGGAACCCTACTACTGGCTGAGACCTGACGAATGATGACAATTGAACTCGGTGTGACTCGATGGACATAGTACTCGATGGGAAGGATTACCTCAGTGGGCCATGGTGGGGAGCGGGAATGGTACACAATGGGTAGGAGTACCTTAGTATGCCACGTTGGGGGAGGTCGGCTCTGTGTGACATAGATGAAAAATGGTACACGATGGGGAGGAGTAACTCAGCAGTTCATGGTTTGTGGGACGTGCCTATGTGTGACGCGACTGGCCCACTGTACTTGATAGATTAAGAGTTCTATAGAATTTGAGGTGTTCAGTGATGTGACTGGGGATGTTACTTGTTACTACCCTTAGAATAAATCCTAGTGTGAGCTATCTTTACTTTGTTCTTTTGATTGAGGTTATGCTATGTGGTACTTTACATGTGTGATACTTTACATTCGTGGTGTTACCCTGTGGTTTTTCTTTTTGGAACTATTGGATACCTTTGGGGTATCGGGGTCCCTACTACGTATTGTTATACTCACCGTTGCACAGGCTTTGCCTGCACCTTGTTGTGTCTTGTGCAGATGATGAGCAGCTGGGCTGAGGCTTGAGGGAGCCAGGACTAAGCGGTACGCAGAGGAGACAGGTGGACGTGGAGTGCTGAGCAGCGAATCTGTACCTACCCTTCAGGTAGGATCTTTGAAGGATGACCCAGTATCTATTTTCCCTTTTTTATTTGTATTGATATTTTATTTGTACTTGTACTCTTAAATTTGGGCTTGTATTCTTGCCCCTTTAACTTTCAGCACTATTTTTCTACAACACTTTAATTCACAGTTGCTTCTTGTTGTGTTCTTGGACTGTGTGTTTTAATAGGTTAAATGAAATTCCTTTCCCTGTTCTAGGGATTACACCATTCATTGTTAGTCTCTAGCCCCTAGCCTATGGAAGGCGGGTTTGGGGTAGTCACTACAGGGGCCCCTGGGGACGGGTCGTGACAATGTGGTATTAGAGGAGTCGGTTCTATCAATGAACTATGACTCTGGTATTTTCTATGTGGTAATATTTTTAAGTATTTTGAGTGTGGTTTTTAGTTCATGGAGTCCATTGTTGGTGTGGTGACCGATGTATCCATAAACTAGTAACCTGATTTATGATTTCTGAATCAGCGCACGAAAACACTGATTTTTTGTGTTTTGAAAAGTATTTCTTGTGTTTTCTTGAGTCATCTCACCAGGTATAACTTTTAACTATGGAACTCTTGTTTCTTTGCAGGATTCCTCCGTGAAGACAACCACCCAGGTTTCCTGATAGAGTATGTGATGACGGCCCACTGAGCAATGAGGCCTCGTTGTTGGCCCCCCATATGGCATTGGCACCTTCTGGTGGTGTACTAGCAGCACCACTGCCTATTGGACAGCTGTTTCCACTAGCCCCAATAGGAGAGGGTGCATGTCGACTGAGCGCATTTCACAAGTTCCAGTGGTAGAGGCCTCTAAGGATCCAAGGTGAGATGGACACGCAGGCGGCTCAGGACTCCCTAGAGGCTATGGCTAACGTTTTCCGCTTAGTTGGGACACCAACCGATTTTATGATGATCCTGGAAGCTAGCCTTTTTTAGGAAAAATCAGTGATATGTTAAAGCATGATGCTCTAGATACACAATAAGGTGACTATCATCTGGGTGGACATAGAGGGACTTTTCAAGGAAGAGTTTATCCCAATGACCTTATGCTCTATTCGTATATAAGAGCTACTGCACTTACAACAAGTTAGAAAGACAGTGGACCAGTACTCGGTGAGGTTCACTGATCTCTCTTGCTACACCAGCGACATGGTACGAGACCCTTTCGTCAGCACCAGGACCTTTTCATAGGGTATCAGACTGGATATTAATGAATTGATGCTATCACTGAGCATTCTGACACAGGTTTGGGTGCTTGAGTGAGCACTTTTGGTGGAGAGCTTCCTTACTGAGAATGAAACGACAACGAGAGATACCACTGGATGACAGGAATCCAAGTCATCTGCAAGAAGTAGAATTCAGATGACACAGAGGTCCAAGAGGACTATACCTTCTGGTGGAAGTCCCTGGGACATAGGTTAAGAGGTGAGATTATCACAAGGTAGAGGAAGTTGGGCGAGGGACACACAGTATTACACTTGTGGTGGGCAGGGTCATATGGATCACGAATGCCTGACCTGCCATACCGATGACCAACAGACAGTCGAGAAACCGATGAGGCAAGGGAAAAGGTTCGATTGATGAGGTCCGTAGGATGGCAGATGTGGTAGAGGATTAGGCCATGCAGTAGGTGGTGGGTGACATTTCAAGATTCTACCACCACCACCGCCAGGTGGTCCTCCTCGACTACAGGGATCAGGAGGATAGGGATGTGCTAAGCTCCAAGCAGCTGAGGCCTACAACCACAACGCTCTAGAGATGATTAAATGTATGATATTTGTCTAATACATCATAGCTGTAGTACTTATAGACATAGGTTCCATTTACAGTTTTATTGCCACAACCCTCGTTCAGAGCTCCGAGATTATGATGGAGTCATAAGATTGATCTTTATGACTAGAGACTCCAACGAGAGTGGATTCAGCTATTACACACTGGTGCCGGAAATGTGATATTACTCTTGGAGGTGAGAGCTTCGGTTGGGATCTCTTAGTAGCAGTTTCGAGGTCGTATGATGTCATCTTGGGTATGGACTGGTTATCCATATTCTATGCTTAGATTAACCATATTGGGTGCAAAGTGCGGTGTGTCCACATGGACATGAGCATGATTTCCTTCACCGACGAGAAGGGAACCTTTGTAGCATAGGATGGACTTACCTAGAGGAAGGTGTAACCAATTACTCACTAGTTGGATATCCTAACACTCAGAGCTGTTAATGTCGAGATTCTGAGCTATCCTATAGTGGAGGACCAGTATGCCAATGTATTTCCTGATAATGTTCCATGACTACCTCCATGTAGAGAGGTAGAATTTTACATCTACCTGTACCCTGGGATGACACCGATATCAACACTAGCATATCGGACTGCTCCCGTGGAGTTTTTTGAGTTACGTGTGTAGTTGGAGGACTTATAGGGAAAGGGGTTCATAAGACCTAGTGTTTCTACATGGGCAGAACCAATATTGTTCGCCAAGAAGGAAGATGGGAGTTTGAGACACTCTGTGGACTATCGACACCAAAAATAGGTGACTGTTAAGAACATGTATCCACTACTGAGGATTGATGATCCATTCGATCTTTTCAAGGGAGCTTGCTGGTTTTAGAAGATAGACCTCTGATCAAGTAATCATCAACTTAGGATAAGAGATGAGGATGTTCAGAAGATGGAATTCAGATGTCGGTATGGTCATCATGAGTTATTGGTTATGAATTTCGACATGACCAAAGCCCCAACAGTGTTCATGGGACTCATGAATAGGATATTGTAGCCATACGTCGATCGCTTCATGTTGGTGTTCATCGATGAAATGTTGATATACTTGGCAACAGAGGAGGAGCATGACTATCATCTATTGATTGTTCTGGATACACTCCAAGAGCACCAGCAATGTGATAAACTCCCAAAGTTCTAGTTCTGGATACGAGAGGTCTACTTTCTGGCACATGATAGCTCAGAGGCTGGAGTTGCAGTTGATCCAGTGAAGATAGAGTATGTGCAAGCTTGGGACCCACCCAGGGGAATGACGGAGGTGCAGAGTTTCCTAGGGTTGGCTGGATACGACATGAGATTCGTTCCTGACTTTTCCAGAGCTGCAGCACCCTTTTCAACTTTGACAAAGAAGGGGCATCCTTTCTTATGGATGGAGATATTCCAACAGAGTTTCTAGGAGATGAGGCAGAGACAAATAAGTTCCCCCAAATTAAGTCTTCTAGAAGAGGGCATTTGTTATATAGTCTATTGTGACACATTAGGGACCGGGCATGGATGTTTCCTGATGAAGGAGCAAGTAGTGATCACTTATGGTTCATGAAAACTAGGACAGAATGAGCACAAGTACGCTACCCATGACCCAGAGTTAGCAGTATTGGTATTTTCCTTGAATATGTGGAAACATTACTTGATAGGTGAACGTTTACAGTCTGCTCTGATCAGAAGAGTATTAGGTATATCTTCTCTCAGAAGTACCTGAACTAGATAAAATGGCGATGGCTAGAGTTTTTTCTAGGACTATGACTTTGAGATAGTCTATAATCTTAGGAATGGGAATGTGGTAGCAGATGCATTCAGTAGGAGTTCTGGTCTGCAGTTGCTGAGTGAGGCGATAGAGAAGCTAGTTGTGTTGCGAATATCCTTCATGGATAGAGATAGAATATCATACCTCTAGTTATGACAGTCACTCCCCGAATCCATAATCGAGTCCAGGAGGTGATGCTTGGGGAAACTGACTATGAGGCTCAACATGCTCTGACATCTTCAGGGCAGGCACCAGATTGATTTTCTGATTGTGGGGAGCACGTCATCATCTTCAGAGGATGTACCATGGTGCTGGTGGCACTACGGGAGTAGGTTTTGAGGTAGTTCAATACCTCCCCTCTGGAAGTACATATTGGTGTGGTGAAGATGTACCAGGACCTTTGGTGTCAACACTGGTGGCTAGGGATGAAGAATGATGTAGCGATGTTTTTTTGACGATGCCTCACTTGTCAGAATGTGAAGGCCGAGCATCAGGTTCCAGCAGGCTTAGCTCAGCCAGTAGAGGTGCTAGAGTGGATGTGGGATGGGATCTCCATGGAAATTGTGACATGTCTTCCACGTCTGTTTGGGGGACATGATTCCATATGGGTGATCATTGACCGACTCACCATATCAGCCCACATCCTACCTATCTGAGAGTAGGGATCAGTAGATGGATTGAGATTCCTCTACATCTAAGAGATCGTGAAAAATCATGGGGTTCCATCGACGATCATCTCTGACAGTGAAAGCCATTTTACATCTGTGTTGTGGAAGGGATTACAGGAGGTGTTCGGGACTCATCTACATTTGAGAACCGCCTTTCATCCCCAGAAGGATGGTCAGATGGAGCAGACCATTCAAATGCTATAGGATATTCTTCATGCATGCTTACAAGATTTTTTATGCAGTTGGGGGGGATCAGTTTCCCTTTACGAAGTTCGCTTACAACAATAGTTACCACTCCACCATTGGTATAGAACTATACGAGGCCTTATAAAGACATCGTTTAAGATCGCCTCTATGCTGGATAGACCTAGTGGAGTCGGTACATATGGGTCCAGAGTTGGTATGGGCTTCCACTGAGAAGGTACGGATCATCAAGGAGCATATGAAGACTGTACAGAGTAGACAGAATTTATATGTTGATAGAAGAGAGAGACCATTGGAGTTCCAGGAGGGGGCCATGTTTTCTTGCGAGTATCTCCTTGGCGGGGACTATGGTGTTTTGGCCGAGGAGGAAAGTTATCACTGAGGTTTATCGAGCCATTTCTAATACTTCATAGGAAAGAGAGGTGGGATACCTCTTGGCACTTCCACCACAGTTGGGGAAGGTGCACAACATCCTTCATGTATCCTAGATGAGGAGATACGTGCACGACCCATCTCATGAAATCGACCACGACGAGTTGGACATAGACGATGGGTCAATGCTTACAGAGGTTTTAGTAGATATTGAGTATCAATAGGATCGGGTCCTTCATGGGTATTCGATATCTGTGGTGCACATTATCTAGTAGCATGGGAACATCCAGTTGAGAACATGGGAGCAGGAGGCTCAGATTCTTTCCCAGTACCCCCATTTGCTTCTCCAGTCTATATTATGGCTTTTAGGGATGATAATACCTAAGGTGGGGAGAATGTAAAGACCCATATTTCCATTTAATTTTTTTATATGGAATTATTACGAATTTTTGAAAATTAAAGGCACATGATTCTGAGGCCCTTTGTGCCCGAAATGAATTTATGATCTTTTTTGCAGGTACGTTCAGTAAACACGTGAGCGGTGATTTATAACTCTTGAACAATTTCTAGGATTAAAAATATGAGGGTACCGTTGAATTCGCAGTACCATGATTTTCTTAAGGGAGGCATTACTTTGAACGCAGTAGGTATGGATAAAAAGTTGATTTTGATGACTTTTTAAATGAAATGAAATGAAATAATTTTGTAATTTTATTTCATAAAATTCCAACGAAAAAATTAAATGGTGGAACCGGTGGGGTGTCAAGATATTAAATGGCTTGAAATGCCATCCTTAAGTAACAGAAATGTTGAAGAAATTAGGAAGCATCCAAATTAATCAGCCACATTATTTCCCCAGGCTATTACCTACCCTCCCCCTCTTATATATATATGGAGCTAGGGAAGGGGTATTAGAGAGCTTCATCAAGAAACGATGTATTTAAGGAACACTGTGACCCCAGACCCTTAGAAGATGAAGCCGGGCCAATGGGAGTTGACAGTCCACACCGAACCAAAGACTTGTGAGTGGCGTATTTGGGAACCGGTCACGGGAACAAAGAACATTATCCACCATAAAGAACGGATGTTCCTATGACATTTTAATGTAGGGGTTTGGATTATCATTTCAAATTCATGTGAATTTATTGAACTCTGTTAATATCCTCTAAAATATGAGCAAATGTGTTGGGTACATGCCTAATGAACCTGAACAGAACCATCCACAATCTTGATATCCTTGCGCCTCCTTAGATGACCATGAGCATGTTGACGTAGGCCACAAGAGGAAGGTCACAGCTCGTCAGCCGCAATGTACGAAGGAGGCATCCAACATGATAACCTTCTAGAGGAAGGGAGGAGGCACAACCACCATGCCACCAATGAACGAAATCTGCGACCAAAGCCATAACGGAGGCCGAACCCGCATCCGGTGGGTTCCGCAGTGACCGAGCGGCACCCACACGGCATCGTCGCCTCAAAAACTGAATGACCTAAGAGCCGTTCGGGAATCTGGGAGACCAGGGGCTTACACCCCCCTGCATAGTTCTGAACCGAGCCATATCCATCAGACCCAGAAATCACCCTTGGAGTAGGTAGTTTCCCTCAGGACGAGCAACCACCCTCAGATCGGGCTGGCGCCCTCGCGCCGAGCCACCGCCCTTGAACCGGGCCACTGCCCACCCACTGGGCCGCCGCCGTCAGACCGGGCCCCCTCCCTCAGAGCAGGATGTCACCCTCACACCAGGTTACCATCCTCAGACCGGGCCGCTGCACTCGAACCGGGTCGCCGCCCTGGCGGGCCGCCACACCTGTGTTAGGCCGCCGCTTCACATGGGTCTGGTCGTCATTTACGAGAAACCCAATTCTGGTCGGCCCACCCTTGTGGGTAGACCCTCTTTTGAGATGGACTGGACATCGGCCCGACATAGACTAGGTCAGGCCGAGTTTGTCCGATCAGGTTAGACTGGACTCGTGCCCCAACTGGGCCTAGAAACACTGAAATGACCTTAACTCGAGTTCCGAATTCGCTTGTGAATAAATTTCAGTGGCGTTTGGACCCTTTTAGCGAGACAGTACTTTTTCGATACTCCTTTACAGTTTTTGAAAATCTTGGAGTACGGTAAGGTTCAATCACACCTAAATCCAACATGGCCCTTGGGACTGAAGTGCCAATAACGCACAGACCGAGCGTCCGATTGACGCACTATTTGTTGCGTTGGAACACTTAAGACATGGAGAATCATTTTGTTACATCATTGTGATACTTTTTTCTATTTTAGATATGAATTATGTAATGGGGATTGGTTCTCCCAATTTTACTACTTATGTAACCCTACGAATGGATGAGACCTAATGATTGCTGACATTTCGACTCAGAGTGACTCGACAGACATAGTACGCGATGAAGAGGAGTAACTCAGCAGGCCACAGTGGGGAGATTATGTGGTACGCGATGAGTAGGAGTACCTTAGCAGGCCATGTTGGGGGAGGGAAGCTCGATGTGACCCAGCAGACCCACAGTACGTGATGGGGTGGAGTACCTCAGCAGTTCAAGGCTAGTGGGAATCACCTTTGTGTGACACGGCATGCCCACTGTACTCGATAAAGGAGGATTTCTCCAGTAGCCGAGGCATTCGATGATGTGACTGGGGATTTTAAATGTTACCACCCTTAGAATAAAACCTGGGGTGAGTTGTCTTTAATTTGTGCATGTGATTGAGGTTATGTTATGTGGTACTTTACATTTGTGGTTCTCTAACTTCAGGGAGTTACCCAGTGGTTTTTCATTGTGAAAATCTAGGATAACATTGGGGTCTCGGGGTCCCTACTGAGTATCTTTATACTCAACCCTGCACGGGCTTCGCCCACACCTTGTTGTGTCTTGTGCAAATGATGGGCAGTTGGGATGAGGCTTGATGGAGCAAGGACTAGGCGGTATGCGGAGGAGACAGGCGGACATGGAGTGATGAGGAGCCGATTTAAACCAACCCATTAGGTAGGATCCTCAGAGGAAGACTCAGTAGATATTTTTACTTTTTTAGATATATTTTTCTTTCAGTTGTACTTGTACTCTTACAGTTGGGATGGTATTCTGACCCCTTTTACTTTCAACACTCTTTTACTACATAAGTTTACTTCACAGTTGCTTCTTGTTGTGTTCTCAGACTATGTGTTTGTACAGGTTATAGAAAATGACTTCCAATTTTAGGGAATACACCTTTCAGTCCTAGTTGCCAGCCCCTGGCCTATGGAAGGTGGGCTTGGGGTAGTCACAACATGGGCCCCGAGGGATGAGTCATGACATGTTTTTTCTCATGGTCTTATTATCATGTTACGACTCATGAAAAATGTTCATATTCATTTTTCATAACACATAATTCACCCATTATATTCATTTTTACTTATTTTATCACTTAAAAGTTTTTATGGTCACCCAATTTGATTAAAAATTGTCCTTAGAAAATCCAATAAAGTTCGGTGACTTAGATTGAATAATAATAAAGTCATTCAAGATAGTTATTTTTTTATATATTCATTTTAATATATTTATTCCATGTATGATAATCATATCTTCCTAGAATCTAAAAAAAATTCTTTTAGAAAATATCATTATATTAGTTTTTCTACAGAATTATGTTTAAAATATTGAATAAAATTATGGGTTGTTATATATATCATCTTCCATCATGATTTTAATATTAATAAAATGGTTCATATAATATAATTCCATGGTTATGAGACCATCCCAATGTAATATTATAAGAACAAAATAGTAGGGATACATATATAAATATTAATTTAACCTTTCAGTAATTTTTTTGATAAATTTTTTCAATGACTTCACAAATATTTGAACTATTATGGAACTGAATGGGATAAAAAATTAAATCAAACTTATGATAAATTACATACTATATATTAAACCTTATACATTATTCTCTTATATGAGACTCCATACAAAAATTAATCAATAATTCCAAATATTTGGATACAAGAGAAATAACTACTATTTTTTAATTAATATACTAAAATTGAAGCCCCAAATTTCAAGAATCTTTAAATCATCATTAAAAATTATATAGGAAATATATTAAATAATATTAATTTGCTTCAATTACCAAAAACTATAATAATTAAACCCTCAATAATTACATGATTATTCTGAAATAGAAGCTCTATATATTTGAAATGGATATGGTATTAATCCTATATTTGGATCTTATTATCAAACAAGATCTTATTGTGATCTTCATACTCTCAATAAACACATAATTTAGGAATGATTATACCATGAATAAAAATTTCTTATTCATACTTATTTTCAAAACAATAGATAGAAAATTAATCTAATTTTATGATCTTCATTTCATCAAATTCGATAATGCGTGTTTGGTCATGCACATTCCTCTTCAGCTATGTCATACAGAAGATGTTGTACACTAGACCAAATAAATATATAATGACATTTTTCATGAAAATTGAAAACATTATAATGAATCATGGAGGCCCCATTGAATATCAGGGATACTTCGTTTCCCCAGAAAAATCTATATTAACCACAACAGAAAGGGTCCATTAGGAACACGTGGTCTCCCACCAAGAAATTGTAAATAATATGATATCAGTAAAAATTTGAATTTTTTGTGATCTTATAATTATTATTATTCTCATAAATCACATAAATTTTCATGTTCATATCATTCACTGGTTCTATAAAAATGTTTGATGACTAACCTATCAACATCTAGAAGAATGGTGATCTACAAGCCCCCCAAAACCAGTTATGTTCCTCTTATAGTGTCACAATAGTAGATGAGTGATACAAATTATTGTAAAAACACTAAATTGGGAAATAGATCATTAGAAAAATTGGAAAAATCTATCACACATGAATATAGAATGTATTTGAGGACATGAATGGTCTATTATTTTCATGAATCCATAATATAATGGATCACATATCTCATTTCTATGTGGGTATAAAAATCCTCTTCTAAAAACCTCAATATTTGGAGATAGAATCGAGTATTTTTGTTGGTGATTGTCATCATTTAATTTTTTTTACTAAAATTATTTATTGTAGATAAAAGTTTCTCATAATTTCAAAAAATTAAGTCAATCCATTTATTTTGAACATGTAATACATAGTTAGATATTTAATATTCAGCTAAATGGAATTATGGTTTCCCATTTTTTTCATTGAATTTTCATCACATTATCCATTGAAATACCATCCCAATACTATTCTTAAACCTTGTGAGTTTGTTTCAATCCCTCAAAGATGTAATTACTTTCCTTCCCCTAATGAGATTTAATGCATTCAGAAACATAATCAATAATACCCCTACTCATACCTACCAACTAAAACTAATTCTAATCGCATTGATATATCATTTCCACCTGGTATAATATTTTTTATGGGGAGTTATAAAATTAATTGAATAAAAATCCCTGAACCAAAATGGGTTATACATTCTATCCTAGTATGACATGACATTCTCAAAAACATAAATATATATATATATATATGATGTGGCCCTAGTATATATTTGGTCATGTGGAACAACAAAATAAATGTTTTATAATTGTACATCTATTACACATTGATGTAATAGTCGTATATCCAAAATTAATAAATTATAACACACTCCACTCTTGTAAATAGATATTTTCTATAATGAGGACTAATACTCTGAAAAATCACCAAAAACCTTGAATGGTAAAACTTAATATGTTAATTGACTACTAAAATTCTCTTACACTAACTATAAATATTCATAATGTCATAATAATGGAGGAATTATTTCCATTATATATACCTCAACTTTAGATATATATAGTTGATAATATTACTAACATAACAGTGGCTGGTGTAAGAATCCTCTATTTATATATTTTATTCTCTGTTAAATTATACTATGTTCAATAACTTACATTGTAGAGAATAGAAAACTAAAATAAGTTTAAAATTAAAATAAATCTATAGTAAATAGAATAATTGAAATCAATTATGATACAAAAAGTTTATTTCATTTTCATTAATGAGTAATATTAAATAGTAAATAAATAAACAATATGATATAATTATAATTTTTTAATCTTAATAATGGACATTTTTAAAAAATTACAATTTTTTAATAAATTGTTTATTTTATATTAACATATTAAATTGATCAATTTAAAAAGATGATATTTATTAAAGTTATTATTTAAATTTGTCACATAAAATTTTAATACATAAATAACATAAAATGATATGAAATTTGATTAATAGAACTATATATTTAAATAGAAATTTTCATTATAAGTATAGGGATTTTTATATAGAATGATCATTTAATAGATAAATTAATTAAATATGAAAATTTAATATGATGAAATGAACATCATTTTTGAAGTAATTAAGATAAAATTACCTAATGTTTATGTTTTTGGATATTTTCTGAATCACTTTTGATGGTGAATATTGAATAATGCTGGTTTTAAAAAAATATTCATTTGTTTTAATTAAATTAATTAATTCAATAATCTTTTTATATTTTTATTTATTATAGATGTGAAATAATATCTAATTTATTATAATAATATAATTATTTCTTTCAGAATCATAAATATTTATTTATATGATCATTTTTTATTAAAATTAATATTTCTAATACAATTACCTACCATTTGAGAAATTATATTAATAATAACTTATTTTAATTATAAAATTTAATTGATGAAAATTTAATTCAAAATTATGAATCAATATGATCAAATTTATTACTAAGTTAAATTTCATAGTTTTTTATTATGAAAAATAATTTTCGTATAAGTTCATTCACCACTCTAATGGGATAAAATTGAAAAATATAGTAAAAACAATATGATTGGGAAGAAAAATATCAATTTTTTTTATTTCATGAGTTTATAAAATGTGGGTTATTGTATGGTTGTGACCTAATATATTGGTATTGTCAATGGCTATGTGTATATAGATTAATAATATCATTATTTCCATACACACCCACCCATGTCATGGACTATTATCAAACGTGGGTTTTTTTCTGTGCATCTGGCGAGGAGGATTTATGGATGGTTACATTCTCTTTCCCATTATCACATAAAGTTAATGTATCTATTACATAGAATGTGATGGTTGGAGGTGTGATAGTGAAATATATGGTGGTCGTGATAGACCATGTGTATTAATGAATGATGTGATGTGGTTGTGCTTTGGGGGAGGCAATCCCATGTGTATTCAAGTGAGATATGACCTAGCCCATGTGTTTTTGGGTGCAGTGATATGTGATGAGGTGGCTTATATTGGGGGTCATTCATGGATGGAATATGTAATTAGGATGATATACTTCATGTTCACGGTAACCTACTACTCTTTTTATGGATGCAGATATATTTGGGGCCATGTTCGTTCATGTGAGATCTGATCTGGTCATATGTGTAGGGAGGTGATCCCAGATTTCTTCACGAAAGATGGGTTGTCTCCATGCTTGTGTGGTGATATGGTATATACAGGAGATTAAAGATCCAGGACAAATGATGGTGGGGTTATAGTACAACATACCAACCAGAAAGTGGGGTGGGGTACCCCTTAGTGATGCACTACGTTTAATAATATATTATATTGCATGTGTTATTTATTGAGCATTACTTGTTGGGGTTGGGATATATATTTTTCTTTTTAGGTGTTTTTCATTTTTCCGTTGGTTCAAGGGTGCATTAGTACAATTATTTCACATGGGAATGATACAATTTTTTATTCTACTATATATTTAAAGTAAACCTATGTATATAAAATTTTTATCAGGTTTCCATGAGGATTATGTAGACCATTCTAGACATTACTGTCTTCAACATCTAGATAGTCGAGGTGTCACAACCTTATCATTTATTTTGGGTATTAACTTTGGACACTATTATAAATATCGATATTATTTATAGATTCATTTGTGGGGTGGATTTGGTTTATTTTATATTATTCCATATAGTTATTTGTGGATGATTCACCATATATACCGATACTATATTATTATAGTGTGAAATTCCACAAATTTCATGAATTTTTTTACCCTCAGTTATATTCGCTAACCAGGGACTACTTGAGGTAGAGATTTGGCCTCAATATCTATATCCCATTTTCGTGGTATCGTTTTAAGGAGTGATTCATGACTATGTTGTATTAATAGATAATGTATGGGACATAGAATGGTGTTTGGAGTTATGAAAATATATTATTTCATATGTTGGTATGGAAGTAGTTTTAACTAACCTTTGTACATGACATATACCATGGAGACAGTCTAAAACATGTCATTCTAGACCCACCCCCACGATCTATTTCATGTAATCAAATATTTTTTAATTACCATGTGATGTGGTCACATTGTTCATGAATAAACCATGGATATGTAGATACATAATGATTTTTTGTGTTCTTTTTTAAATAGGATTTCTCTGGGAAGGATAAATGGACAATGTGAATTAAATAAATCATAATAAAAATTTCCATACTAATACTGTTATGTAAATGTTATTCTCAATTTAGTTATTGCTCAAGTTCAATGACTTCTTGTGGATTTGGATGTTTAGGTCCACCAAGATCATCCATTTAATCGTTGTAGGGTTCATTTATTAGATAATGATGAGTCTTGGTAGATGGTGTTGCATTCTTCTATGCAGGAGGATTTACAGATGAACAAGAGAAGTGTTTTATATATGAAGACAAAGAGCCATCTAGAGGATATTTAGATAGATTTATTTTTTATCATGCCCTTATAACAATATTGGTTCTGTTTTGTAGTTATTAGGATGTAGTGATATACAAGAGAGAGGTTAGTGCAGTATCTATGAGATTGGAATGAGGTAGACATTCGATGGGTATAATTTCAGAAATAGTTACAAATGAGTTTCTTTCATTAACCATGAATCCAAGAAATAGGAAGAATGTTATTTCTATTTATAAATTTATCTATATGTGGAGGCTCCATAAAGCTGTATTTGGGAGGCATTCATTCCATCTATCCCATATACAATTAAAAAATTATTCATTCCAATGCATCTAGATGTTTGAAGTTGTTGGAGGTGATAAAATGGATATACTCATGAGGAGGTTCTCCATGAGAGGGTAACCAATTGGGTACCCCAAAGAGCTAAGTTGGTAGCAGCTAGTCTGAGGTGTCATGGTTGTTGAGGTTTCAATCATTTTGGAGTCAAAATTAAAATTATCCATTCCATCTTATTCGAGGTAATAGTATTTATACTCTTCCTAGGGGGTTTAATATAGTTTTTATCTATAGTGATTGTGTCCATCATTAGAGATACTTCCCATTTTTCCTTCAATATTAGTTTGGTGGAGGTGGATATGTTATGATCTATCCTTATAAGTAGTTTCCATTGATAATGTGTTACCATCTGGGGAGGTAGGCCTATGATTCTATTAGGGGATATGGATATAAAATAGTCCTAACTCTCATTGTAACTCATTTTTTGGGATATCAACCAAATAATTGTAACTCCCTGACACTAGTTTCTTAGAGATAGTTCATTATTTTATTACATTAGCATTCTTATAATAAATTTGTATCTCGAAGGACTGAGTAGATTAGTATTTTTGAAAACAAGATACATACATAGGTTCAATTTTAAAAATTGAAATGAAATACAATATATAATTTTTATTGGAACATCCACAACCTTATGTTTATCCCTAAAGGTCATTTGTAATAAACTTCTTCATTTCCTCATAAATTAAAACATAAGAAAGTTGTGAGCTCAAATTATCACTAAGGGTAAGCAATTGTAATGTCTCAGATCCAGGTGCCACTCAACGGGTGCCCCGAACCGGGTTGGTCCCATGAACTAAAGCGCATTTCCCGAAATACCAGAGGTTTTCGACTTGGAGTGAGGTCTTATGTGTGATAGTGGGGAAATTATGCCATAATTTTTCAAGGTGTAGCGCAACGAGAAAAAAAATAAACATACAAAAGTGGACACAGTAAACAATATAGACCTGAAATGGACAATGGAATAGAAGTAAAATATAACCTACAGTCATATATATGATGATGAAACATGTCTCTATTTCTAAGAAAGCATCCAAAATAGGCTACACTGCAATCTAATATAATACAGCAGAAGGTACGAAGTATAGAAAAACAAAAGAAAACAAGTGCAACAGGAATGCAGCAGAATCGCAAGCCAAAGCTCAGTCCCATGCTCTCCTACTCCTCTACAACAATCATGTACCTATGAAGGGACCCTTCCCCTTATCAACACCTGGAACAATATAATATATTTGGGCCTAAGACATGAACCAAACATTTGTTGAAAAATAAATCCCAGTAGGCAACCACCAAAGGCCCATGCCCACCTACCCGGGAAAAAGTGCAACAACAGTGTGCAATAAGGAAATGCAGTAAACTAGAATGTACTAAAAATTCACCATTCCTACCAATTACATTTCCATTTTATTAATTTTTTAACAATTCAATATAATTAAATTATGATTTTTCAGAGAATCGGCCTCGACTAAAATTCTCTTATACCAGTGCTATAGTAGAAACCACAACATGCTATCTAACAAGTAAAAGATAATAATAATACAAATCTTGTGCATTTTCTTGGAAGGTACAACATAGGAAATCACCACATTGAATATTCAAATTAAATAGTGTCCTCAGACATGCAAGTCCTTACCCTCAAGAAATCATAAATGAAACCCTCAGGTGACTGCCCTCAGGCATAACGAATATTTCCCGCAGGCATACACGATATAGCCCCCAGGCATGGGAGCTACTACCCACAGTCATAAGAAATGTTTCCCTCAGGCTTAAAAAACTCTTCCCTCATGCATTCCATAGGAAAATAAAGTAACTAGGACAAGACCAACTCATAAGAAAGAAATTTATATATGTTTCCTCTCAAGAAAACTCAAAACTTGCTATAATCATGGCATACCCATGTGTATCCTGGACAAACAGATAAACAAACGAAACACAACCTCAGGGTGGCCCTAGATCAAATAAACTATCTCAAACAGCAGTTATAATTATTCATTAGATTACCTATTCAATTCTAGATATCTGAAAAATCAAATTATAAGCCATAAAAAACCCCGAACATGAGCACGTGGCACAACGATACACAAAATCAACTTGACAGTTGGAATTAAACACAAGAAACCTACTTCGATCTCCTCTGATAGATATACGTGAAAGGCGTCTCCAAAAACTACCATGAATGACGAAGATCTAAGATAAATTACTACCTATTAAAACCTAAATATCTTCCCATAGGGAAATAATTTTAAAGAAAAAATTCAAGAAGGGGGAAGATATTACCCACGTAGTTCAACCGAGACTGACGGCAGGAAAATTGGAGTCCCAGTGAGCGTTAGGATCTCCTCCAAGTATCGGCCTCCTCTCCCGCTTCTCCTGGTGAGCCCTATGCCTCCTCTATCAAATGAGGAGGCTACTGCCTATTTTTTACAAAAAAACATGACTATATGGAGTGTACTCTCAAGTACACGACATATACTATTCTTCTTAACTGTTACTCTAGCAGCTACTTACCACCGCCTCACAGTTCATCTACTGACTGATTACACGGCATGAATTATGAAGGACACAGTGTGTAGTATTTTTTTACACCATTAATCGATGACCAGTCTACACTCTCTGTACTCTAATCCAACACAGCCAATGTACACGACGTGTGTACAAAATTGTATGGAATATAGTTTTTTTACACCCTTAATCACCGACCAGCCTACACGCCCTATATTCTCATCCCACACAACCAAAGTATATGACGTGTGTAAAAAAGTACACTACGTGTACCCATAAATTTGGGAATTTTTCCACATTACCCTTATTTTCTCAAAAGTATTTAAGGAAAAGGAAAAGAAGAAACTCGTACATCAAAAATAAGAATCGGGTTCTCACAAACATCCCCCCTTAAAGCTATTCGTCCCTGAATTTCCCTTCTAAGGGTGGTGAAGATAAAGCTGGGAACAATTCTGGAAACTAATCATGTACATCGGTCTCCCACTCCCAAGTTTCGTCCTACACTCAGGAATGCTGCCATAGCACCCGTACGAGAGGAACTGTCCAGCCTCAGAGAACTTTTGTGCTCCTATCAACAATATGAATCAGATGCTCCTCAAAGGATGCATCTACCTGAAGATCAACCTCCTCGGGATGAAAAACGTGAGATAGGTCTGAGTGATAATAGCAAAGCTAAGATACATGTAAGACGTCGTGCATGACCCGGTAGCACTCTGTTAACCACAACCGATAGGTGACTGGCCCAAATCTCTCCAAAATCTTAAATGACCATACATACCTCGATGAATGTTTACCCTGTATCCTGATCTGCCTGTGTCCCAGCCTCGGTGAAACACCCAAGAAAACATGATCCGTAACCATGAACTCCAAGGGTCTTCTATGATGATCAGCACAATATTTCTAATGAGACTCTGTAGTAGCCATCTGCTTCTAAATCAAATAGATTTTTTCTGAAGTCTCCTACACAAGATGTGGTCCTAGTAAAGCTGACTCACCTGCCTCCAACCAGCATAAGGGTGATCGACATGGCCTACCATATAAAGCCTCTTAAGGTTCCATATCAATAGTTTTCTGAAAACAATTATTGTAAGAAAACTTGACCACGGGTATTTGCTTCTCCTAAGAGCCCCGAAAGTCCAGGACGCATGCATGCAACATATCATTTAGCACCTATATTGTATGCTCTGACTAGCCATCGGTCTGAGGGTGGTAAACTGTGCTTAGAAGTACCTGAGTACTCAGTGCCCTCTAAAAACTCTGCATGAAAAGTGGCGTAAAATGGGTGTCCCTATCTGAAATGATAGAACAAGGGACCCCATGAAGACGTACTACCTCTCGGTTATAAAACATCCTGAGCTCTTTAACACCAAAGGTCTATTTAATCAGAAAAATGTGAGCTACCTTCATAAGTCTGTCCACAACAACCCATATCATTGTGTCGAGGTGACCACGAGAACCCAGTCACGAAGTCTATCACAACATCAACCCATTTCCACTAAGTAATGTGTAATTTTTGTAACAGACCGGCTGGCCTCTGATGCTCTTCCTTCACCTACTGACTGGTGGAACATCTCGTAACAAAACTAGCTACCTCTCTTTTCATACCCAGCCACCAATACTAACTTCTCAAGTCACGGTACATTTTGGTAACTCCAGGATTCACTGACCAAGATGAAGAATGAAATTACCACATCAAATCCTTGTGTATATCCCTTGGAACCCACACTCATCCATTGGTACACAATACCTCTTCATCGCCTATCATCCAACAAGGAAGAGGTTCCTCACTTTCCACCAACTCCAGTAGAACTAGGCCTTTTGAATCTGATCGTTGTATCATCCTCACTCTATCCAGGAGGGTAGAAGTCACAACTGTGGATAAAACATAGGTTTTTTCCTGACTATCGTGCACCTCCAAATGCACCTCAGAGAAAAAAACCATAAGCTGCCACTCACCACTAGCCTCTGACACTGCCTGTATCTGTGTTCTCCTACTCAGGGCATCATCTACTATGTTACCCTTAACAGGTGTATAGAAAAGATCAAAGTTGAAGTACTGAAGGTATTAAATCCACCTTAGTTGTCTCAAATTCAATTAACACTGGGTAAAGTTGTATTTAATACTTTAATTTTCCAAAAACACTAAATAATTTTTTCCCAAGAGATAATGTCTCCAATAGCATAACACATGAACAACTGGAGCGAACTCGACATCATGCGTCGGGTAATTCCTCTCATGTGGGCTCAACTACCAAGACCCGTACGCAACTACTCAATCACCCTGCATCAAAAATTCTCCCAACCCAATACTTGATGCATCACAGTAAACTATAAAGCTCTTCCCTTACTCTAGAAGTATCAGGACTAGTGGTGATGTCAACGGCGCTGCTAAGAGGGAGAATTACTGTATAAAGATCCTGTAGTAACCAGCCAACCCCACTAAAATCTGTATTTTAAACATGTTCTTAGGATGCTCCCAGGAAACCACTGCTCTCACTTTCTCTAGGTCTATAGTTACTCATGCCTCTGAGATAATATGACCCAATAAGTGAATCTGGTCCATCCAAAAGTGGCACTTTGAGAGCATAGAATATAACTGATGCTCTATCAGTGTACTTATTACGATCTCAATATGGGAGGCATGGTCATGTCATGTTTGAGATTACAAAAAGATATCTCCCATGAATACTGCCACAAAAGTATCTAGATATGGGTAGAACACATGATTCATCATAGCCATGAAAACTACTAGCACATTTTTTAGTCCGAATGACATGAACAAGTACTCATGTAGATCATATCTTCTCCAAAATGTTGTAATAGGTTTGTTTGATGATCTAACACGCAACTGATGATATTCAGATCTAATGTAAATATTTGAGAACTCTCGTGATCCTCAAAGTTGATAGAAAACATCATAAATCCTTATTAAGGGATATCGGTTCTTAACCATCAACTAGTTCAGTTTCCGATAATACACACAGAGTCTGAGGGTACCATCTTCCTTCTTAATGAAAAGCTCAGGAGAACCCCAGAGAGAAATACTAGGTCAAGTGAAACGCTTGTCTTGTACCTCCTCTAACTGCCTATTGAGCTCCTGTAATTCTGGTGTTGCCATCCTATAAGGAGGAATGGAAACTGGTGCCGCTCCTAGAACAGACTCAATAGAGAAATACCCCTCTCGCTCTGGACGTAGGCCTGAAAAGTCTTCCAAGAAGACATCCCTAAAAATATTAACCACTAGAGGGAAATCCTTATGAAAAGTTCCCAAGTTATCTAGATATAAACATGCAATATGTCCCATTACTCCTCCTCACCCATGATGCTCAGGTCCAGATCAGCTCTCCTGGACATCCCAATCACCCTTGTATAGAAACTCTCCACCATCTGGTGTCGTGAAACTCACCCTACGATGATAGTAATCTAAAAAGTATTAAATGGTTACAAACCAGTCCATCCCAAGAATGACATCATAGGTTGTCATATCTATGACATAGAGGTCCCATAGAAAGTGACACCCACTAAACTATAGGGGAACTACTTTCACTAACGTACACATGACCTTTAAATTCCCAATGGAGTGTCTAGCGTCATGATATCCTAATAAGAAGAAACACATAGCCCAAGGATCTCAACAACAGGTACAGATATAAAGATATGTAAAACACATATATCGAACTGTACAATAGATAAAACAGAAGAAACTAGAATAGTACCTATGATAGTGGAAGGTCCAAGATTCTACTCTTGTTGGGTCTGTTGCACTACATATGTCATCCCAGTGCTGTGGCCCTGCGACATAGCATGGATACCCAGAGCTGACCCACCCTGTTCTCTCTGAGATCCAAGAGTCTGGATACCATAGACACAACCACCACCTCAGCCTGAACGTCCTGATGTCTTCCAATTAACTGATTGGTAAGACGTTGTAGGACCTACACCTGCATGCAGAGTCTGCCCATAACCCCTCTCACTAGTCACTGGTGGAAACGCCCTGCAAAAATTCTGAATATGACCAATCTTGCTTCAATATTAGCACTCCACTGGGTCTCATGGAGAATAAGGTCTCTTATGACCCTATTTACCGCACAGGGAGCACATTACATGGCCACCTAAAGAATGATTCTGGATAGTAAATACAATACGAGAGAAATCTGTCTGCCTCTTCCTATTTTTGGATGAAATAGTACCATAGAATAATGCCAGACCGCCCTAGTCTACACCACTAGATTCATGTAGGTTCCTCTAAGTAATCAACACCTGGTTCACAATAGAAAGCACTGTAGGCCACCTGAAATCATTTACCATTCCTTAGATGTCATATTAAATACCATCCTCAAAGTTTCAATCCTTCAACATCTCATCAACAACCGGAACAAGTGAAAAATATTGTAGGTCGGTGAAGTGGGAAGAATATCCCGTCACTGACATGGAGCCCTGCTACAGATTCATGAACTATCAAACCCGATATTCCCTTAGCATCTCCTAAAAAAATTCATAGATTACTGGCTGAAAATTTTCCCACGCCATGTCTTGGTGATGCCTAGTCTGGGTGGTAACATCCCACCATCTCTTGGAGGAATCACCCAAAATGTATGTAGAGAGCTTGACCCTCCTCCCAGGAGGAATCTACAGATGCTCAAATATCATTTACATAGAATCCATGCATGACTCCACAGCCTATGGTCCTCCATACTCTGAAAATGTAGGTAGATGATACTGCTAGAATATACGTGTCAGATCTGCCATAGATGTGGCAACTGGAGGTTCTCTCTGGAAGTTCTTCATGAACCACATGAAGCCTTCATAGAACTATGAATCCTCACTTGCATCTGGTATAACAGCTGGCGCCACATCTGGCACAACAGGAGGATCCATCAATAGCCTATGGCCTACCATCTCTGGACTATAATCGTCACCACTCTCTTGGAGAACATGTCATGGTTGTCTCAGCATCATGAATTTGCGAGGTTAAATTCACATCTTAGATCAAGATCATCAAGGAACCAAAACTGGAATTGTATGAAGGGAACAAGAGAAATAGATCATTCATGTTTTACAAGACTCCACAGTGTGTATAATTACTACAAGGCTTGTTCCTTTAAGCATTTAACATGGGAGTGTACACTTACAAGAACTGGTCATGTAACACCCCAAACACAAGGAGTGTTTTCTCAACCCACAACGTGTACTTTAATTCTCTCCCCCTGCCTGAGTCCTTCTACATGGGTATGCCACACGATTCTCCTTGGAAGAAGGCTACACGGTGTGTTAATTACAAACACAGAAAATACTAGATGAACATCACTGACCCGTGTTGTTCGTGACATGGCTGGATACTTGTATCACACTACACAGCGTGTTCCAGATGGACATGGAATGCACTTATTAGGTTTCAACTACCCGTGTTGTTAGTGAAATGTCGGGATTCTTGACTAAAACTACATGGCGTGTTCTATATGGACACAACATGCATATCCTAAGATTTCTCTGCCTATTTTGTTAGTCACACGGGAAAACACATGGTCAAGATGAGACGACATGTACATCCGGTACATGGAGTATTCCCACAAGAACTTCCCTATCCAGTGTCTCTACCCACACTGCCTATGAAATGGTTAGAGACCACATGGCGTGTACATAAGGTACACAATGTGTACTTAAGAAAAATAGTTTCTTACCGAATAGAAGAACACAAGGCATGCTATCAAAACTAAATGGCATGTATTCTGGGTTTTCTAGATAGTAAGCCTCAAAATCTACTCTGGAGTAGAAAAAAACACCGAAAAGAACACCAAAGTTCCAAATTCCCACCCCTTAGGGCTCATACTCCCCACGAATCAAATATTGTCTTTTTATACATGTTATAAACAAGGTAAGAAGACAATGATCCAGAAAATTCTAGTCAATGGGGGCCTATAACACCTCAAGAACCAAATTTTGGCATTCATTAAAGAAAAAATTTACTCATTCAATACCCTATCAAACATTAGTAATTTTTATCATGGCATCTATCACAACATCATGTATTTTCTACAACAACATCTATCATAACAACATGAAATTTCTAATGCACCTACATGGCAGGAAATCTATGCATGACATGTGATTCTAACATGTGATTAATGAGGCATGAGTTGGCATACCCTCATCTCATCGAGTTTCAAATAAATAGATCCCAAGTATAAAAATCTAAATAGAACCTCACAAGTGTGTCACCCAACGGTGAAATCAAATCAACTGTAATAATTATAAAACCAGAAAAATTACAACATGAGGTAAATTGGCTTTTCCTTGTACACGATTTAGCTAATCCTAAGCATATATTATTACTATGTACCTATTATTTCATATCCCAGGCTATAGGCTCCAAATAGTAAGTCAAGAATAAGAGGAACTCCTTTGATACCACTTTGTAACATCCCGGATCTAGGTGCCACTCAACGGGTTCCCTGAACCCGGTTGGTCACATGACCTCAAGTGCATTTCCCCAAACGCGAGAGGCTGTCGACTAGTAGTGAGGGCCTAGGACTCAAAGTGGGGAAAGTATTCCCTCATTTGACAAAGTGTAGTTCAATGGGAAAAAAATAAACATACAAAAGCGGAAGTAGTAAACAATATAGTCCTGAAATGTACAACAGAACTGATGTAATAGATATCCAAATGTCATATATATGATGATGCAACATGTCTCTAATTCTATGAAAGCATAAAGAACATGATACACTGCAATCCGATACAATACAACCCAAGGTACAAAGTAAAGAAAAGAAAAACCAAATCAGTGCCACTGGAACGCAACAACATCACAACCCTAAGCTCGTTCCCATGCTCTCCTTATCCTCTACAACAATCATGTACCTGTGTAGAGACCCTTTCCCTTATCAACACCTGTAGCAATATAATTTTTTTGGGCCCAAGACATGACCCAAATAGGGTTTGAGAAATAAATCTCATTAGGTATCCACAAAAGGCTCATGCCCAACTATCATTGAAAAAGAGAAACAACAATGTGCAATAATGAAATACAGTAAACTAGGAAGTACTCGAAAGTCACTATTCCTACCTGTTACATTGAAATTTTATTATTTATTTAACAATTAAATATAATTAAATTATGTGTTTTCCAAGACTCATCCTCGACTGTCATTCTCCTATACCAGTACAACAACAGAATCCAGAACAAGATATCTAAAAAGTAAAAAATAATAATAATATCAGGCCTTTTCTTTAGCTTGGTAGGTACAACATAAGAAATAACCTCAATGAATATTCAAAGTAAACATTCTCCTCATAAATGAAAGTCCTTAACATCAAGAAAGTATGAAATAAACCATCAGGTGACTATCCTCAAGCATAAAGAATATTTCCCTCAGGAGTACGAGATATCTCCCTCAGGAACATAAGCTACTTCCCAAAGGAGTAAGAAAAATTTCCCTCAGGATAAACAAAACATTTCCCTCAGGTATTACAAAACACTTCCCTCATGCATTCTATAGGAAAAGTAACTAACTAGTCTGATCCTAACGCATAAGTAATAAATTTATATACGTTTCCTCTAAATAAAACTCAAAACATGTTATAATCACGACATACCCACAAGTATCCCGGCCAAACAGATAAAAAAATAAAATGCACCCTCAGGAAGGACCTAGATCAATGAAATGATCCCAAACAGTAGTTATACTTATTCATTAGATTACCTTTGCAATTCTAGGTATCTCAACAGTCATTGACTCAACCATACAACTCCCCGAACGTGGGCGCGTGTCACAACGGTACACAAAATCTACCCGACAGTTGGAATTAAACACAAGACCACCAAAATCGATCTCCTCTGATCGATATACGTGAAAGGTGCCTCCCGAAACAACCAATAACGAAGTATATTCTAGATAAACAATTACCCATTCAAACCTAAATAACTTACCTTAGAGAAATAATTGGAAGGAAATATTCAGTAAGTGGGAAGACCTTACCCATGCGGTTCAACCGCGACCAATAACAGAAGAATAAGAGTCCCAGTGAGTGATCAAGAGCTCCTCCAAGTCTCAGCCTCCTATCCCACTACTCCTGGTGAGCCCTCTACCTCCTCTATCGATTGAGGAGGCTACTGCCTATTTTTAACAAAAAACATGACTATATGGCATGTAATCTCAAGTAAACGGCGTGTACTATCCTTTTTAACTATTACTCTGGCAGCTACTTTCCACCATCTCATTGTTCATCTGCCAACTAATTACATGGTGCATATTACTAAGTACATGGAGTGTAGTTGTTTTTACACCATTAATCGCCGACCATCCTACATGCCCTGTATTCTCATCCCACATAGCCAAAGTACATGTCGTGTGTACAAAATTACATGGTGTGTAGTTTGTTTTAACACCCTTAATCGCTGAAAATCCTACACGCCATATATTGTCATCCCAAACAGCCAATGTACACGGTGTGTGTACAAATGTACATGGAATTTAACCATAAATATGGTATTTTTCCCACGTTTCCCTAGTTTTGTTAAAAAAACTTAAGGAAAAGGAAAAGAAGAAACCCATACCTCAAAAATAAGAATTACGTTAATACAAAAATACAACAGAAGATACCAAAAACATAAACATTTGGCATAGTGAATCACTAAAAGCACATTCCATTAAAATTAAACATGAACACATAAAGGTAGCAAAAATAGATGAATAAATAATTCCATAATAAAGCATAATCATGGGTGTTATACTAGTAGACCGACCACATGATCTTTCAATTACACATTTCATAATGAGGGAATGCATCATGCGGGACATCATAATTATATATTCAAGGCCTAGATCCTATACCATAAATAATCATACTATCAAGTCCTCATTCCCAGATCATAATTTTTCTCATGAGACCTTCCGATACCAATAGGGGATATAGCGTGCCCCACCTGACACATACTAAGTCTAATGTATTCCTCATATGAATGAGCACCATCAAAAATACATACACATTTATATATAAACTAACATATGAAATGTAAATAGCTTTTCTCAATCATTGAACATAAACAGTAACCATTTAGAGTAATATGGTGATTTGTTTCAAGATAGAACATCCATAGTCAAACTAATCATAAATCATTCAAAAAAATGGTAGATGATATGATAGGTAAAAAAACTCAATGATTTAAAAAATTCAACAATGTATATTGACATAGATGATGGTACTTTAAAACTATACCATTGAAAATTTCTTGAGGAAATAATACTTAAACATTCCAAAGTGTCTCATACCACCTTGAAACATTCATATCATAATCTCTTAGAATATTGTGAGGATATGGAAACTCTTGATATGATATAACAATGGGTAGTAAATGAACCACATGAAATGAATAAGTGGTGAAATAGGCATGTATCTCATTAAAGATAATGTGATATGAGAAAAATACATTTCACTTTGGAATGAAGAGATATTTTAGAAAATCATTTATATTTGTTGTGAAATCATATTTTAATTATGTATATCATAGAAAATAAAAGGTAAGGTCGTTGAAATTATATTTTATTCTTAAATGGAGTCATATTGAGGTGAAATAATTTAAAAATAGTTTTTAAATAATCATTAGAAAAAAAATTTGTGCGGCTTACAGAAAATATTTAAGGGTTTTAAAGTGAAAAGGCTTAGTTGCATTCATAAAACCAGAAATGAACTAAAATATTTTTTCATTTTAAAATATGTTATTTAAAAAGAAAAATATACCTTAAAAAGATTATAGTGTGATATTAAAAATAGGTATGAATTAGAAATGTTCTTTGAATTGGGCTTGCATTTCTGAACAATTTTTTAAAGATTATTTTAAAACATATAACTACCTATAAAATAAAGAAGGATTATAATTGGTAAAAATCTGTAGAACATTAATATAGTATTTATGAGGAGTAAATATTAATAAATAATTATTTATTTTAGGTGAGTAGAGAATAAGTGAAATCTGAAGGAAAATGGAGGATCTAGTAGAAAACACGTACAACTTTGTAACCAATTGAATCATATGACCAAAAATTAGTAATAATAAAATGATACATTTAGTATCATGAAAATAAATAGATTCATTATATGAAACATAAATGGGAAGTATACATACCCCATACATAATTAATTTTAATGAATATGAAATATCTCACAAAAAATGGAAGTGAGATGAAGAAACCCTTACCATAAGTATAAAGGTGCTTTCCACTTAAACTTAATGACCCGAATAATAAAATTTAGGTTCATTAATAAAAAATTATTGAACATAATAACTATATTATTTATTTATTATAACATTATTATGTTCATTCATGTGCTTTTTGATGGGTCAAGATGTTTAATTTCATTATTTGGGTCTGTTTGTTTCATAATCGATATACTAATTTACAAGAATGGAGAATCATGTAAAATTAAGATGGTTATCCATAATTGATTTTATATGTTAATAGTGAAAATTTATAAGTTTTCATGGTTTTAAATTTCATTTTTTTACTTGTAGTAAATATGAATCATTTTATAAATTATTTAATGAGAACTGTTTGGGTTAATTAGTGGTTTTTGAACCCAATAAACTCCTTTTTCATTAGAAATAAAAACCATATGTACAAAAGATTCAAAAACCATATATGAGAGAAAATAAATATATTATAGTCTGTTTTAACCATAATAATAGTTTCATGACTAGAATTGAATACAATAATATGAATTAAAAACTGGTCGTCCTTGAATGTGGTAAATTAATAGACATCGGATAGTGTTTTATACTACTAGCATAATAGAAGGGTAAAAGAGAGATGATACTAAATTATTACATAATCATAAAAAATTTAAAGTACATGTATGTTACAAGAGTTATAATAGTATTTTTAAGGGTAGTGGTGATTATAGAAAAGAAAAAAAATGAACTGGAATAGAAACTAAAAGAATTGAAAAGAAGAATTTACCTCTTGAATTAATCATCCGTGAGGGACAATTTAGGGACATGATTTGGGATATTTATGATACCAAGGGATGATGGATGTGGGGGAGGATATTGGGAGGATATTTTATTATAATTTAGACAAGGAACAAGGCTTGATAGTAGTGAAGAGAAGAGGATATTGTTAGTTATTCTTAGAGTGGAGGAGAGGATCATTTTATTAATATTTTAATCATTAGTTTATTATTCTTCCTATGATAATAAATACTAATTATTCTCTGACCAGAGATTGTAATAAGTTCATGTGAGATCAAAACAAGGGTTATTAAATTAGAAATGTTGTTATGAATAGTGTATTTAACTCATAATGTATGTATACGGTAAATTACATAATTTCACTATTTATAAAAAATTAATCTCTTTTAGAAAAATAGAAAAAATTCACCCTAACCATTTTTCAATATGTTGAATACAAAAATGAACTCCATTTTATCAGAATTATTTTCTAAATATGTGGAATTTAATTTTTAAATAAAAATTTCATTTACTCATAAAATATAGATTTAAAACTTAAACTAATACTGTAATGCTCGAAAAAATTTACAAAGTTTTTTTAAAATTACCCTGAAAAAATAGGGAAGAAATTTGAATTAAAAATACATTTATTAAAAATTATTTTCTTTTAAATCATGTTATTAATTATAAAATTATAATTAAATATTTATGTCTCACAAAAAATCCCAACACATAATTATAAAATTATAAAAGATTTACTCACATTTATAAGGTGCCTAATTTTTTTTATACATACATGGGTTATGGTACTATTCATAAGGTACATTACTATTCATAAGGGTTAAATTACTATTCACAAAGGTAAATTACAATTAATAAGTATGAAGTTAATTTTGATAAGACCAGGTTACTATTCATACGGTTTTGTTACCATTCATAAAAAATTATTTTTTTATATCAGACTCAAAAAGACACCCTGAAAGAAAGAATTATATCAGATTTTTGACATTCAAATAATAGATGAAATGATTCTATTCATTGGTTAGGTTATAACAATCTGTTGTGTTGTAGAGACTCAGTGCTTTCCACTTTAAATATTGAATTTATTTACAAATCTAGGGGGTGTTATATTGTACCCTCCTTACTAACATTTTTTCCTGAATATTTGAAATTGAACTTCGAAACATAATGGTTGATACTTGAAAATTCCATTATGGGACACCCCTTTTAGAAATATGGTTAATATATCCACTTACTATTAGGGAATGGTAAATTCATCGATTACTAATAAACTACGCATTCTAATGGGACAACGTGGTCAAGTAAGAATAGTCAATCGATAATGTTTTCATAGAATGTGATTGAGAACGTGTTTAGAAGAAACATTATTACCATAATACCATAAACTATAGTTAGGAAAAATATCATTGATATCATGAAAAAATAAATAATAATAGGAGAAATTTTTTATTTAAGTATCTTTTACTAGAGTTGAGTAATTATTCAACTCTTATTAGAGCACTACTATAAATTTCTATTCATGACCACCATATTATACATTGTTTTATCCTTAAATAATATATATTTCATATTTTAGAATATTTTGCATCATGTTGTGACATTAAAGTCAAAAACATCATACAATGACGAACTTAAACCATTTCATTAATGGTCTAACATTCCAAGAGATTGTGATCTAATACTTTAGAATCAATTTCATATTTATCCTTTCTAAATCCATGTATATGGGGTCCTTTGAAATCCTATTTTTTTAGAACCCCTTGATCCATCCTACTCAATGAATATGCTACCTTATTTTTCTTTAATCAACATGAAGCAACCCTAAATTTTCTCATTCCAAACATGTAAATATCTTCATCATGTGTCCAATTGAAATATTGTAATAACTCAAATTACTATAAAAACATATTGGAAACATGAATTCATCCTTAAAAATGATAATCGATATATTATTTATATACATAAATGTTGTATACCCCATCAATGAAATAATAGATGACTTGTCGATAAGACAATATTCAGTTTTGAGGTAGTTTTACTAATCTAAATCAATCATTTCATCATCATTATCATAATCATCATGAATATATTTCGGGTTGTCTTTCCCTCAACTATATACTTTCTCAACATATTAACTTTTTTTCTTAGTCACTTATCCATTGTACAATACATCATATGACATTAAATACATAATGAAATTGTACTACAGTACTATCCTGATATATTCATAATTGTTATAACCAAAAAATTAATGATAAAATATTAAAATGAAATAATTCTTGACAGGGAATATTATTCTTTTCACTTCATCTAAAACAGTATCATGATTTGATCATTATCAAGTAACATCATTTCTGTCACATTCCTTTTAATCATGGGACATTGATTTGCATAGTGTCCCATCTCCTTGTCCTTGAAGCAAATCACCTAGAAACTCGATTTCATACAATTGAAATCACGATGTTTTTTCTTATTCTCGACACTTTGTAACAAACTCGTTTTCATTTTAAGTAGGTTCTGAGGTGTTTCCATCCGAAAGTACCACATGATGGAAAACAACCCTTTTTATTATTCCATTTATCCATTCTTTCCTCTGTCACCCCCTTCTTCTCTTGGTTCCCTTCAGAGCCATAGGACTCATATAATTTTTTTATATACCTTGTTAACACATTATATTATATCCTCATATGATGAGAATATTTTAGAGACTATCTTCCTTTGAATGATGGATTATGACCAAAATAGATATGATCCTTCTAACTATTTGCAACACGTGAATTGCTGATGTTATCATTCATTCTTCTAGGAATCATTTCTAATCAATTCCATATACTAAATTAGAACATAAAATTATGAACTCTATTTAACCCTATACATGGAATGTTACATTAACTAAATTTATGAATCACAAATCCTAGAACCATATATTTTGTACACTTCAAGGGAATAAATCCTTTATAAGGGATTATAATGAAAATGTGAATTATCCAAAATATATCCCCTAGGAGTGTCAAAACAGTTGCATAGTAAGACCCATTTTCTTGTACCGGGTTTCCCCATGTAAATCCCAGAACACCATTTCAGTGTTGTTACTCTTAGGAAAATTTGTACCCGAACCACATTCCCTTGTAGTATCCAGACATGGATTTATTTTATAGGAAAATATAATAAATCTATTCCTTTTCAATTTTTTTAACGTATTCGTAGGCATATCTTCAAGTCAAACATATGGTTTTGTTCCATAATATACATTTTATAAATATAGTTTCAAAATTTTATAATAATTTTTATTTGATACCAACTATAACACCCCAACCCTAGTTACTTAGTGCTGGTGCATTAATTCATTACATTGGAATGCTTACAAGAATGTCGTATCCAAAAGAACCAAGTAATTTAGTAGTTTTGTAAACCCATATACGTAAATAAATTCAAAATATAAACATGAAATAAAATACAAAATATATTTTTTATTATAACATCTACAAATCTATGTTTATCCCTATAGGCCATTAATAGTAATCTTCTTCATGTTTTGAGAAAATTAAACATAAGAAAAAGGTCAGATAATATGCTTAGTAAGGGTAAAAAAACAGGAGATGATATCATAAACATAAGAATTCGGCTTTCTGAATAACTAAAAACGCATTTCATTAAAAATAAACATGACACACTATGGTCATAATACGAGCTGAATAAATAATGCCAGAATAAAGTATAATCATGGGTATTATACTAGTCAAATACCCATGATAACTTTCAATTACTTGTATTAAAATGAAAAAATACGTAATACGGGACACCATTACCATGCCATAAAGGCCTCATACAATGACCATAAATAATCATATTGTCAATTACTCATAAAAAGACCATAGTTTGTATCATGAGACCTACTGATGCACCGATGGGACATAACAGACCCCACATGAAACTTACATATTCCAATTAATTCTTCATATGAATGGGGATCTTCATACACAACATACACATTCATATTGAAACTAACATATGGAATGTAAATAACATTCCCCAATAAGTAATCGTAAAACTAACCATTCAGAGTAATATGGTGAATGATTTCAAGAGAGAGCATCCACAGTCAAAATAGTAATTGATAATTCAATAAAACATGGTGTATGGTATTGTAGTAGATAAAACCAAATTATTTAACTGATTCAACAATGGATGATGACATAGATAAAGATACTTTTAAATGAGAGCCTTGATAATCCTTTAGGAAATAATCGTTAAACATTCAAATGTGTCCCATGCCACTTTGAAACATTCATCTCATAATCCCTTATAATATCATGAGACTAAGGAGACTACATATATGACATATAAAATGGTACTACATACACAACAATCAAGGAATAAGTTGTGAACAAGTCATATATCTCATAAATGTGAATGTGGGATGAAAAGAATCCTTTTCACTTTAGAAAGAAGATTTATTTTGGGAAATCATTTATATGTGTCATGAAATCTGATTATATATATTTTTATCCCAGAAAATTAAATTTATGGTGATTAAAATTATATTTTAGGCTCAAATATAGTCTTATTGAAGTGAAATAATTTAAAAAGTGTTTTTAAAGATGTATTAGAAATAAAACATTTTAGTGCGGTTTAAAGAAACTATTAAATGCTTTAAAACACAATGGAATGTTTGATTTAATAAAACTAAAAATGAAAAAAATAGTTTTTTCATGTTACAATGTGTTATTATAGAAAGATAAATATGGATTAAAATATAATATTCAGTGAACTTTAAAATAGATATGAATTTGAGATGTTCCTTGAATCGAACTTGCATTTCAGAACAATATTTGGAAAGATTCATTTAAAACATGTCACTCGTGATAAAATAAAAATGTATTATTATTTTTAACCATATATAGAACATTAATAATGAATTTATAAGCATAAATAGTAATGAATATGAATTTCAATGAGGTGAGTAGAGAATAAGGGAAACCTGAATGTAAATTGAGGTTCAAGTAGATAATATTACAAATTTGTAATCAATTGAATCATATTACCCAAAAATAAAAATTATAAAATAATACATTGAATATCAAGAATAAAAATAGATTCATTATATGAATCATCAATGGTATTTATACAATCAACGTGGAAAATTAATAGTATTTAATACAGAATATCTCAAAAAATGGAAGTGAGATAAAGAAACCCTCACCGTAAGTCCGAATGTGATCTCCACTTGATCTTTATAAACAGAATAATAAAATTTAGTTTCATTAATTAATTATTAAAAAATATCATCTCCAATTTATTTATTTATTATAACCTTATTATGTTTAGTCGTGTTCTTTTTGATGGGTTAAGGGGTACAATTTCATTATTCGGGTCCATTTGTTTCATGGTCAGCATATTTATATACATGAATGGAGAATCATTTAAAATGAGGATGGTTGTACATAATTGAATTTATATGTTAATAGATAAAATATTTATAGTTATATTTTTGTAAATTTCATTTGGTGACTTGGAGTAAAGATGAAGCATTATATAAATTTTTTAATGATAACCGTTTGGGATAATTGTTGACTTTCCAACCCAATGGAATCATTTTTCTTTTTAAATAAAAACCACATGTTCAAAATATTCTAGAACCATAGATGAGAAATAATACATATTTTATATTCTAGTTCAAACATAATAATGGTTTTATGACTAGAATTTAATAATATAATAGAAATTGAAAACCCGTCATATATGAATTTGGTGAATTAGCAAATATTGGATGGTGTTTTTTACTAATAACTTAAAATAAGGTTAATGGAGATAAGATATTAACTAATTCCATAATAATATCAAAATTAAAGTAAATTTAGGGTAATGGAGTTATCATAACATTTTGATTGGTATATGTGAGGATATAAAAGAAAAAAAGGAACTTTAAATGAATATAAAAGAATTGACAAGAGGAATTTACATCTTGAATTAATCTTCTTTGAGAGCCTCTTTAGGGGAGAGGATTTGGTCATTTTATGAGACTAGGGGATGATAGACATATTTTAGGTGTATAAGAGGATATTTGGGCTTAATTTATACAAGGAAAATGGTTTGAGAGTACCGACGAGAAGAGGGGAGTGTGGGTGGTTTTTTTATTGGAGGAGAGGAGGGTTTTCTTAATAATTATGAAATTGTTTTTATTTTTCCATAAGAAAAGAAATAGTCATGATTCGATGAAAAAAATTGTAATAATTGCATGTGAGGTCAAATTAAGGGTGTATAAATTATTAATGATGTTAGGAATAGTGTATTTATCTAATAATGTATATATACAGTAAATTACTATATTATACTATTCATAAAAAAATCATGTTATTTAGAAAAATCCCAAAAATTAACCCCAAATTTTTTTCGACATGTAGAATGAAAATATGAACTCTATTTTATCAAAAATAATTTTATAAATATGTACAATTTAATTTTTAAATAAAATTATCGTTTACTTATAAAATATTGTTTTAAAACTAAAACAGATTTTGTAATTCCCTGAAAAATTAAATATGGATTTATTAAATTACCCTAAAATACTAGGAATTTATTTTTGATTTAAGAATATATTTTATGAATTTTTTTTATTTAAATAAATATGTAAATTATAAAGTTGTAATTATGTATTTAATGCACCCAAATATTCCAACATTTATTTATTAATTTTTAAAAAATTCACTCTCATTTATAAGATGACTAAATATTATTTAAACTTACATGGGTGATTTTACTATTCATAATGGTACATTAATATTCATAAGGGTCATGTTACTATTCATAATGGTACATTAATATTAATAAGGGTCAACATAATATTAATAAGGGTACATTACTATTCATAAGGGTTAAATTACTATTCATAAGGGTTAGTTACTATTCAGAAGGGTATGTTACTATTCAACAAAAAAATATGTCTGTTCAATAAGACTTCAAAAATCACCTTAAACTCAACCATGTTTTTCAAAAAAAATTAATTCAAAACACACATGTTGAAAAATATGTTCATTGGATAGTTTACAATAATGTGTTGTTTTTTAGGGACTCAATGTTAATGCCTTCAATAATAAATATATATTCAAATCTTTGGGGTGTTATATTCTCTCCTCATTACAAAAAATTCATCCTCAAAATTTAAAATTGATCATTGAAAGGTAATGGTTGATTGATGAAAATTCCCTTATGGGAAACCCATATCAAAAATATGGTTATAATATCCACTAAATAAGAGGGAAAGGGAAATACATCGGTTACTAAAAAATATGCATTCTAATTTAAAAAAAATATTATTGATGAATAATCAGTCCATCATGTTCTAATGTAAATTCATGGAGAACATTCTTGGAGGAAATATCTTTAAAAGAACATAAACTAAAGTTATGATAAATTTCATTGATATCATGAAAAGATATGATAATATGACAACATTTTTATTTAAGAATCTTTTCTTAGAGTTGATGAATTATTCCACTCTTATAAGAGTATAAATATTTGTTTCTATTTCATAAACACTATCATATCTTTTTTTGTTCCTAGAAATTTATATCATTAATCTCTTATCACAATTTTCATCATATAAAGACATAAAACTCAAAAAAGTCATACAATAGTAAACATAAAAAGTTTCATAAATGGTTTTACTTTCCAAAGTTTCACGATCCAATACATTAGATTTATTCCCATACCCATCCTTGATAGACCCATGTACATGGGGTCCTCGTAAATACTTTTTTGCTTAGAACTCCATGATCCATCCTACTCAATACATCTTCTACCTTATTTTCCTTTAATCAACATGAAGAAGCCCTATATTTTAACATTACAAATAAGGGAATATCTTCATCATGTGTCTTCTTAAAATATGGTAATAAATCAACATACCATAAAACCTTATTGGAAACATGAATTCATCCTTACACATGATACTGGATATTTTCCTTACCTCCAGAAAATTTTGTATACCCCATCAATGATAGCATAGACAACATGTCGATGAGATAATAATTAGTTTTTTCGTAGTCATCACTAATCTGAATCAATCATTTTTTCATTATTATATTAGTCATCAAGAATATATTTATGTATTTCTTTCCTTCAACCATATAATTTCCCGAGATATTAGATTTCTATTGAGTAGCTTATCCTCGGCACAATTCATTATACAACTTCAAATACTTAATGAAATTGTACATTAGTACAATACTTATTTATTCAATAATTCTTATAACTTTTAATTTTCTAATAAAATATTCAAATGGAATTATTCTTAACGTGGAATATTAATCCTTCCACTTCATCTTCGGTAGTATCATGACCTGATAATTATCCAGTGACATCATTTGTGGCATATTCCTTTGATGCTTGGGACATTGATTGACATTGTGTCAGACCTCCTTGTAGTTAAAGCATTGTATATTTAAACCCATTTTCATACCCTTGCTATCATAAATGTTTTGGAATTATTTTCTACACTTGTAACAAACTCATTTTTCTTTTATGAAGGCTCTGTTGTTTGTCCTTCCATATGTACCAAATGTTGGAAAACTATTTTTTTCATCCTTATATCCATTTTTTTCATATTCCACCACCTTATTCTCTTGCTTCACTTAAAATATATAAGACTCATAGAATTATTTATATACCTTGTTAACTCATGATATTATCTCTTAAACTGATACAAATACTTTGGATAGTATCTTCCTTTGAAAAATATTCACATTTGGTGATCATTCCAAATAACCTATCCTTACTCAGTGTTTTCAATATAACCCTTTGATGGTCTTCATGATCCCTATGTCATTTAAAATATATCAGAATATCATTAATAAAACCCCCAAAAATTTTATCACGGTATTCCTTAAAGACTCTATTCATCAAATCCATAAATATATTCAGATCGTTATTCAATATAAATAGAATAACAATTAACTCAAAATGACCATATATTGATCAAAAAGTGGTCTTTGGAATATCATCATTCTTCACCCTCAATTAAGGATAACCATATCAAATAAAAATATTTTAGAAGAATTGAGACACATGATGTTGGATAAATAAATCATTAATCCTTCGAAGAGGGTAATTTTTCTTCAGTGTGATCTTGTTATGTTTTCTATAATCAATGTATAAGTGCTTTCGGGTCCGTTTGATTCATGATCAAAATTCTTATAAACATGAATGTATAATTGGGTAAAATTAGTAAATTTGAACCGAATTGAAGTTATATTTTAATAATTAACATCCATAACGTTATAGGGTAGTAAATTTCATTTAGTTACTTGGACTAAAGATGAGTCATTATGTAAATTATTTAATGATAACCATTTGGGTTAATTTGTGGTTTTTAACACAACGAACTCATTTAGAATTATAAATCAAACCCATGTGTAAAAAAGATTATAGAACCATATATGTGAAATAATAAATATATTATAGTCTATTTAAACCTTAAAAATTTTTTCATGACAAAAAATGAAGACAGTAATATAAATTGAAAGACCCATACTCATTAAATGTGGAAAATTAACAAATCTTGAATGGTGTTTTTTACAAATAGAATAACTGAAGGGTAAAGTAGATATGATGATAAATTATTCAATAATCATAACAACATTAAAGTAAATTTATGGTATTGTAGTTTTCATAACATTTTTATGCGGATATGTGAGGAAAGAAATGCAAACAATGGAACTTGAAAATAATGTAAAATAATTGAAAAGATGAATTTACCTCTTGAATTAATCTTCCTAGAGAGACACTTTAGGTGAGAGGATTTGATTTTTTTTATGTGTCCAAGAGATTATTGACATGGCTTGGTGATTGGGAGGATATTTGATCTGAATTTTTACAATTCCCAAGGCTTGAGTTCAGTGAAGTGAAGAGGAGAGTGTGGCTAGTTTTTTTAGTGGAGGAGAGGAGGGAATTCTTAATATTTTAATCATTAGATTAATATTTTTCTGAAAGACATGAAATGGAGATGATTCCATGAAGAAACATATTAATAAGTTCTTGTGTTTTTAAACCATAGTTTATTACATCCAGAATGATGCTAGGAATAATGTTTTTTACTCATAATATATATATATATGCAGTAAATTACCATATTTCCCTATTCATAAAGATGTCAAGTATTTTAGAAAAATCCAAATAATTCACCCCAATAATTATTCAATGTTTATAATATATATATGAACTCATTTTAACATAATAATTTTCTAAATATGTGAAATTTAATTTCTAAATAAAATCATCAATTAATTGTAAAATACAGTTTGAAAGCTAAAACCGATTTTCTAATGCTCTGAATAGTTTTCTAAGGAATTATTAAATTACCCTAAAATCATAGGATAACTAATTTTTTATTTAAGAATACATTTTATGAAAAAAAAATTCCATTAACTAAATTTATAAATTATAAAATAGTAATTAAATATTTACTACCAAAAAAAAACAAACACTTAATTGTTAATTTTCCAAATTTTCACTCTCATTTATAAGGTGCCTAAATTTTATTTATACTTACATGGGTGATGTTACTATTCATAAGGGTACATTACTATTCATAAGTGTGATGATACTATTCATAAGGGTACATTAACATTTATAATGTTCAACTTACTATTTATAAGGGTACATTACTATTCATAAGGGTCAAGTTACTATTCATAAGGATATGTTAGTATTCATAAGGGTATATTACTATTCATAAAAAATTAAATTTGTTCTATTAGACTCCAAAAATAGCTTTCATAGAAACCATGTATATAATATTTTTCAAATAAAAAACAAAGATGTCGAAAAATTATTTTCATTGTCTTTGTTATAAAAAAGTGTAGTTTTGTAGAGGCTCAGTGTTCCATGAATTCAATATTAAATATATTTGAAAATTCTCGGTTTATTCCAAGAATTTTCCTTGGTGTGTTCAACAATAGTGATGGTGTGATGATTGGAATGGTCGGGTGCATGGATTGGTGGAGGTAGTTCTTGAGGTGATACAATTCATCAATGGTATGAACATAATGTTTACTATCATAGTTTCTTCATTTTTTGATTCATTGGATTATCAATCATTTGATTCACCAACTCTAGTCTGTTATTTGAGTATAGATGAAGAGAATATTGTCATTCCTATAGTGTTGAATAAACAAGTAATCAGTTATACCATCTTGTTTGATGTGTGCCAGTGGTGTAGATTGATGATGGGCCATGATAGTCTTCTGGGGATATATTCTTGAGATTATTGAACCCATGTAATTTCATCTTAGGAATATATTTGTTTAATTCCATGATTTATATTGTATAATAATTTTTAGTGATAGTTGTGTTCTCTGATGTTGATAGCCAACATGTGGGTTTTATTGGCAGTTTGCGTTTTTAGGTGGGATGTCAATGTATGGAGAATACTCATTCATTAATGGGTGATTTTTAATTGGAATATGGGTATGATGGATAGTGGAGGTCCCTTGGGTCATTGGGGAATTTTTGAATGTTTTTCTTGATGAGGTTATAATGCAAACCCTTCAACGTGATGTTGAGTTTTGGGTAGATCTATTGCCCTGAGCTTCAATGATTAATATGGATCATTATTGAATTAGACCATTTGAGATGAGGGTGTAGTGAATACAGATTGATGATATGGTGAATATGTTTTTTATCCATCCCAATGTTTCTTTATGGGGTCCCCGTGGTTTTCTCTAATAATTCCGACAATAATATGAGGTTTTGTAATTAAAATGAGAGGTTAAATAAGGTGATAGTAAAACACCATTAACCTCTTCTAAAGATAGATTATATTTTTAAAAAAATTATATGGCTCTATTGGTTATCTAAAATTTTTCTATGATATGGATATTTCTATCTGTGAGTTAAAGAGAGAAATATCCCAAAGATGGCATTCAGATGTAGGTATGCAGAGTTCAAGTTTGTATTGAGGAAGTTTAGTGTTATGAACACTTGATCTATTTTCATGGAAATTTTGAACTCAATCCTTTGTGTCATCCTAGTCCAAGTCATCATCATATCCATTTATGATTTCTAGATATATAAAAAATTCAAATAAGGATAATATCAAAAATCTCATAGCTATTTTCTAGGTACTTTGACATGATCTTCATAATGAAATGTAATATAATTTAGAGTTATGGTTGTGAGAGGTGTGTTTCCATGTATATGTGGTGTGTCATTAGGGTGTGGAAGTGGACCCATCGAATGTCAAAGTAGTTCATTCATGAGAGGAACCAATGAACATAAGAGGGTTTTATATATTTCTTAGTCTTATAGGATATTATAGGAGGTTTGTTCCGTATTTTTGTCTATTTAAAAAACTATTTACATTTTTAAGAAGGAATGACTAGAATTTTGTGCAAACTAGTTAGTGCCAATAACCATTTGGTTAAAATAAGGTGATGTTCTTTACTGATCCAATGTTTATTTTTCCTGAGATTGTTTTGATGTATGAGGTGTTTTTTGAAGCTTCATTCATAGGATTTGGATGAGGTTTGATGTACTATAGATTTTGATTTCTTATGGTAATAGGAAGTTAAATCTCCATGAGAATTACTATTCTATCCATGATCTGGAACATGTAGCATTTGTATTTACACAGATGCTGTGGAATAATTACCTTATATTGGGGTTTATTATCATCTTCATGGATTAAAATATATTTAGGAATATATTTTCTCAGTGTTATATGAACTTGTGACATTGAAGATGAATGGATTGTTTCCAATATTACAATTTCTGAGATAAACTATACCTTAAAAAAGGAATGTAAGGGAAAACTCATTAATAATAAATTTATGGAAGGATGTTTTATAGGATTCAATGGATTATTTGAGATAAATTAAAGATTATTCATCCTTTTATATTGACAGAATGTGGTTTTATAGTGAAGAAAATTTATTTAAAATGAAGGTGTAATATTCTATGATGGGGTAAGTAGATGCATCTCATTGTGAAGATTCTGGGGTAGATGTAATACACAATCTTGTCAGACATTGTGATGCACTAAAGAGATGGTCAAATCATGGTTGGAAGATGATGTTGTTTCATGGGATGATTTTTTTCTTGTAGTGATGGTAAGGGGATACCGTAATAAGTTTAATATTTCAACAGTGGTGTTACTAATAGTAGTTTTCAATATATGTTGATGTTTGATGATATAGTTTTGGTGTCTTTGGATGAAAAGGGATGTGGTTGTGTTTTTGGAAAAGTGTATGGTTTTCATGTTGTTAAAGGATGATCATCACATTCTTAGATTTTTGTAGTTTCATTTGGCTGTTTCCTAATAGAAATGGGAGAAATATCAATGGATTTCATCATAGGTATACCATGAACATATGGAGTTTGGGATGCTCTCTGGGTGATCATGGATTAAATGATGAAATAATACTACTTTTTGGTGATCAAGAGTCAAGAATAATAGATTCTATTCCAATGAAATAAATGGTTGAGGTGGTGCGGTGTCATGGTGTTAAATGTAAATTGTCTCGAACTGGGATGCATGTAGTAACTCCCAAGTCTATAGTGGATTACAACATTCATTTTTCACCCAGTTTCACCTCAATAAAACATTCCCTAGTCACACTGATTCACTAAAGGAGTGGACCATCTAGATGTTATAGAATATGTTTTGAGAATGTTTCATGAATTTTAGTGGATTGTGGGTATAGAAGTTACCTATGGTATAGTTATCATAAAACCAAAAATTTCACAATTATATTGATATTTCCTTACTTAAGTCATTGTATGGATGAACATTTGGTTCTTAGTTGTGTTGGAATGATGCTGGGGGTAGTATTTCTTTAACCTAATATGGTGTATAGTACAACTGAGAAGAATTATGTTTTCTGAGAGAGGATGATTGAAACAGAGGGCAGGAAGAAGACTTATTTTGATCATAAAAGGTGACCCTTGTATTTCGTTTTTAGGTACCATGCATTCATAATAGTTTCATTCTGATTATGGTTCTGATGAATGGGTATGGGAGTAAGATTTCTCCCATGTTTTATGGTCCCTTCTATGTTCTGGGGAATGTTAGTGAGGTATCATATCAAATAGGGTAGCCACATCAGATAGAGAGGATCCAATAACATTTCAACAAATCTTATATTCATTGGTATCATCACAATGAATTCCATGTCATTGAATGGGGATAGCTGAATATCAAGGATGATGTGACAATTTTTGAGGGACTAGTAGAGACCCATGACTGGTAATAGAATGAACTGGGTAGATTTTCTATTCCCTTGAATCAAATTTGGTGTAGGAATGGTTTCATAAGGGATTGTACATAGGTGTTATAGATGTAGATTCATGGCCATTACCCAAGTTTTTTTGGTGTTTTTATTTTCCCTATTTTTTCATGTGGTGTCATGTTTGGATCCTTTTGTTTTATGAGATGAGTTTGTCCCCATTTTATTGATGTGTAGTAAATAATAATATCCATAAATATGAAAAGGGGATAAAATAATTCAAAATATAGACACATTAGATATGTAGCAATTAAAACCAATTAAAATGAGTCATTTCCACAAAGAGAAAGTTATATCATGACCTAGAGGATGGAATTACTTGATTCACAGGTTCAGGGAAGTGCAGTTTGTTTGTTGAAATTATATTATGGTGAATATTTTTTTTAAAATTTCTTGTATTCATTTTCTTGGTGATTTTTCATGATGTATAATTTTAGGTATAAATATATATTGGTTGTGTATCTCTACAGGTGGTTGTTCGTAACTCTTTATTACGGGGAATGATATTGGAATATAGAGGGAGAGAATCATATGGGAGGTGTTTGATGTAACTATTTGTGCCTTCTCATACCATAATATTTCCTATTTTGGTGTTCGTTGTGTTTTAGAGGAGGATCATAAAGGATCATGGAGTATTAAATAGAGGCTAGAGGTGTAACAGATCTGCTACAAGAAGAAAGACTATGTATTGTTTACAAGAAACAAAATAGCAGTTCACAACTTGTGTTGTTGGATAGTTTATGTATTAGAAATTTGTGGTGGGGGAATCAAAGAGATTTTTACATGTATTATATGTGTAATTCATGGAATGTTTTAAATAATGATTTATGGAAATTTATTTTTTGTAAAAAATTATAATTTTGTGAAACACATGATTTATAGGCCATGTAAATGTCTTATATGATGTGAAACCGGAGAGAACATGGTTTGAATGTCGTCTATCATGGGAAGAATTTATTTTGATTATATCCCTTATCACTCTATCTTTTCTAGAATAATATGTTCCCTTAATGGATATTACATACCCCTTCCATTCTTTTATTTGATGATTTAATTTGATCCCATTGGTTGATCTGGGGTATATTCTTCTCCCTTTCTGGTGGGTTTCCCATCATATTATTTAAAAAAATTACAGTGGTAAGGTTTTGATTTATGTAATGATTCTGGATATGTTTTTATGATCCTTTAATATACACTATGTTGATCTATTGTTTACCATATATGGGTTTGGTTTAGAGGAATTTCTTCTTCACCCTCTGGTGCGCAACGTGTCAACAAATATTAATTGAGGTAGATTATCCATATATTCTCTATTTTTTATAATTTGTGAGATTTTTTATCTATATTTTCATTTTAATATTGATGTTCTAGAATAATAATGTTAAATAATTGGATAATTTAATATTACGTGGGGAAAGGGTAATGATTTCTAGTTATTTATATCTTTTTTGTTATTCTGATTTGAGTGCTTGTATCAGATTTATAGCTCACATTAAATTTATGTTAGTTGGGTAATTTTGTTTACAATGGATGATATATATTGTGTCTATTGTGTTTGTTGTGATTTTTGTGGTATCACACTAGATTGGTAATTTGACAACCACTAATATTTTTCCAATAAAATAGTTTCCACGAGAATATGTATTGTGTGATAACACCACTAAAAATATATTGAAATGTGATAAAACCCTTTTGTTAAATATGAAAAATCTATTCATGTGTTTTGAGGTGTCCTGGTTCTTATGGGGTGTGATTTTTATTTTTGATGTGATGTGGGGTTGATAGGTGAGATATGGAATCACTTTTGGGGTGGTGAGGGAGTGGTTGTGTGGTCATTCATTTGGGGAAGAGAGGCGGTGGATTGTGTATCCATTCTTGTGGGGATGTAAGGTGATTTTACAATGGGGATGATGGTATTCATGGGTCTTGTGTTTGAATTTTTCTAGAATACCAGGTAGTGATGAAATAGTTATTTAATAATGATTGAAATGGTTTTGGGTTATTTCAATTAAAGTGTTGGGAATGGATAAAGAATAAATAAATGATTTGTTGAGTGATTAAATGTGACTGATTCGTAATAATGAAATGAATGAGATGGATAATGTGTTTAGTTAGAAATTCAAAAATGGTTCAACTGGTATGTTATGTGGTGTTGTTCATTTAGAAGTTGATGTGAAGGTGGGGAAGTCATGAGTTTTTAAGGGTCTAGTTGTGAACCCATTGGTTGGGATCAAGTTGGGATATATTTATATAAGTATATATATATATACTTGTTTTACTCCTATACAAACCCCATTATTATTGAGAAATATGTGCTGAAACCCATATCCTCACATTGGGGGTGTGTTAATGTCATATAGTGAGGATGCGGGATGGATTGGTACTCACCCATTCCCTTTCTCTAACATTTTTGAGGTTTTTACTAAACATGCTATGTTGGATAGAGGTATTATTGATTAGTAGATAGTGGTTAGGAAATTCTATGTTTTTTGGGTGATATGTGATGTGGCCCTACTTATGGTGTGGAGATACTAGGTATATTCGAGTGATATTGCATGTTTCCCTAGTGTCATTGTGTGGGATGAGATGGGATGAGGTGTCTTGTGTTGGGGTTCACACATGGAATGAGGAGGGAATGAGGGTGATGTACTTGATGTTAATGATTCCAAAATGCTCTGGTTATTGTTTTGGTTCTTCTGTTTACCTTGTGTTATCGGGAGTGAATATACATGGATGCTGATGTTGGATGATGAGATGATGTAACTTTGGGAAATATTTGTTGTGACCATTTTAGATAGTTTTGGTATAAAATAGAGATTTAAGCCCCATGAAATAAAACATTGGGGTGTGAGAGTAGCATATGAGTGGGAAATTCATTTAGGGTTCTCATTATTAAGGTTACTCATGTAACATTACACATATTTTATTGATTTTTTATTTGGAATTACATAATGATTTTGTGATGGATTTTTGACAACTTTTTGTATATTTGGCTCTCCTATTTTCTAATGGGATAAGTAATATTCTTATTTCAGATGTCCATGAGAGAATTTGGATTCTCACTCAGTATACCTAAATCCTCACCCTAGGTATATGACATTTTTATTTGGTTTCCATGATGATTACATAGTCCTTTCTCTACATTACTTTATGGTAACATTGGATGGCTGTTGTTTCACCATTTTTTCTATTCTTTTGAGTATTTACCTTTGAGAATATATATATATAAAATTTTTTATAGATGCATTTCTGTGATGGTTTTGTTTACTTTTAAATTAATCCCTAAATATTTCAAGAGATGATTCATATTATCCCCCAATAATATATTATTATCAAGGGAAATGCCTCCCATTTCATGATATTTTTATAACCAATGTTCTAGTTTCCAACTCGGGGCCTATAGGTGGTGGGACTCATGGGTCATATCTCCCTCTCCTGATTATGGTATCTATATAAAGAAGGGATCATTACTCATTATATGATATATCAACAAAGTCTTTTTCAAGAATTATTATTTATGGGAGATATTATGATCTAGAACATTCAATGTTACTTCATGAGAGGATAAAAAATTTGGGAAGTGGTTGTAGGGTACCCATTTATATATATATATATATGTTCACAATAATGTTACCATACATCAATGTGTTTTCCAGTGAGTGAGCCATGATGATGATGATAAAATAAGAGTTTACCTATATAGATGATTGTTAAGATTAAATTATTTATTCACTATGCTTTAGTATTATTTTATTATATTTTTTAATATATTTTTCATGGATGATCTGATTGGGTAAACATGTTATGACCACCCATGGTATGTATAGAATACTTTTCAAGCTGACAAGATTGATTTGATTAATGATTCTAGGAGATATTCAGGTGTTATTGGAGGGTTTCTTCACTTTTATGAATTTATAAAAAAAAATTCATCATAGTTGTATCTATTATTCTATGTAATAAAATCAATTAATAGGTGTTCTTTATTTTTTTGGATTAGTATTTTTGGTATGATTTTCTAATTTTTTCTCTTAGTTATCAAATAATTATGAGTAGAATGCCTAAAAAGTTTTTATATATATACTTTTTCCTAATTTCCAATCTATGGTCTATTAGAGGTGGGTTTCAGGGGTAATTATTTCTCACCATTCATTCCTAGACCAGGTGGGATACTATTACAGGGAGGTGTTCATGATAGATTATGATCATGTAATTATATTTATGAAATAGTTAAAATATTTACATTTCTTATACTACTATCTCAAAATGATTTTTTTATAAATAAAGAATTTTATTATTATTCTATTATATTATATAATTAATTAATTTTAATTATATTTTGAAAAGGTAGGGCTTGATATATTATTCCTCTCGATACATCATTTGGTCTCATGTGAAAAACATGCTTGGGCAATGGAAATTTTCATTAACTATTTATGAATGATTTGATGGAACAAGGAATTGAAATAATTATTAGTATATATTAAATTATTAATTATATAATTATGAATCTTGGTTTTATTATAAATTTGAATATTTATTTCGCTATCTATTCCATGCACATATTATAGTCACATGATATTAGTTACATCCTTTTTATCATTATTCCTTACCTCATCTATTATATATGTGGAATAGTTACTCACCTATTTCATACACTATATGTTCTAAATTCATTATCATATGAGATGTCACATTATTATGTTTTTAGATCCATAGGGTAACATTAAGTGATCATTGAATTATTTTAATGATATAATATAATAAATAATAAATCTACCCTTGGGATTTTATGATTTACTTCATGAATTAAAATGTATTGTGATAATAATATATATTACCAATCTATCAATAATATTGAATAATTCAATCACATGCGTAGTGATCTATTTTAATTTGTACAGTATATTAATTTAACCATTATCTATAGGTTACTATAGTCAGTTTTCTTCCAATTATTATTAGATCTTGTTTTTTTGGATGATTTTTAACTTGATTTAAAATTTTTTTTGAAAATAATACCATTTTAAATATTTGAATAATAATTATATGAACAGAAAAAACATATTAAAACATTTTTAAATTATATAGTTTTTGGGTTCCTCAAAAAAAACCCTCATATGGATTGAAATAGGTTGATGCAGCCTTTGGAATAGATACACCTAGGGGTAAAGACACATAAAATTTTCAGTTGATCATTTAATTGAACTTAACTGTGTATAAAATATATGGGACTGACTGCACACCATGTTTGGAACACCATGGGGGTTTGATTCGGTTAAGTCACATATACATTATCAACAATTATAAATGATTTTAAAATATTTTTATGGATTGAATAAATTAACACTGAAACAAAACACATGATTTTAGGATTTGTTATGCATAAATTTTCAATTTATGTTAACTGTGGCACTAGATTCTATTTAACATAATATGATTTAAATTTGATAATGATTTTAGAAAATAATCTGGTTTCTAGTTTTTATATATTTCGCCAAGTGAATTTATGGGAAAATGTATCTGTGATCATTATCTATGTGGGGATTCCCTCAAAAAAGTCAACTTGGTTAGTGTTATAACTGATAATATTATATCTATATTTGGGATGATGATTTTTTCCATAAAAATAACCTTCCCTATATGAGAAAACCTATTTATTATCAATATTAATAAATGATGTTTGATATTAGGAGGAAGTATAAACTACTATATTGTATTGGAACTATTATGAAATGGTTAAAAAAATAATCAAGTACATAAAAATAATATTTATATAATTGATCTATAATGAATGGTAATGAATATTCCATTAGTGTATTATTTAATGAAATATACCAATTTGTGGTTTTAATAAATTTAATATAAAAATGAGGTTGATGATATTTAGATAATGAAATAAATCACTATTAAGGTGATATTCATTGAAATATATATTCCTCAGTAGAAATATGATGTTATGGAATAAAGATTCATGCATTTAATGGTTATGTGAAAGGTGATTCTATGTATGAGGAAATCATAACAATATTTTTAGGGAATACTATAGATTAAAAACATAATCTTGAAGAGAGATTAAAATTTTAAATATTGGGTTTATGTGGAGATTCCAAAGAGAACATAACTCACAAATGTTCCCATTATATTGTAATATTTTAATATTCACCATTAAGAAAAAATATTGAGTTATCCATGTCTAAATTTTAAAAGGAAATCCTGATATGAATAGGATTATTGAAAACTAAGTATAAATAAATGAGGGGGAGGTGAAAATGGAAGAATAAAAGAAAAAATATCTTATAATTGTGCAAGGGGAATGTGAGTTTATTAAAAATATATAGATAAGGAGAATATGTATTATATTATTTTTGGAAATAAATTATCCACTGTTGTTTTTTGTTTAAACAATATGGAAAAAAATAGAAACACATATTTTATTAAACTATTATTCATTTTTACATAAAATAACATTAAATAAAACCTAAAACATCCTAGAGCCTTGTTTCATTGTGATGTTAATTATATATCATAAAAATTGGAACAAATTATAAATCATCATTATATGAAAATATTCATAACAGGTTATTATATTAAATAGACCTTTTAAAATGGCATGGGATAACCTATGGCAAACATTTAAAAGGGGGAACTATAATGTCCAGTAAGAGAATAAAAATTAAAATCATAAATTAAAGATGTACATGTTATCCAAGAGGCATATCTAGGTATCAAAAGAGGGTTACGACCATAATAATTAAATGTTGACTATGATAAATCGTGACTACATAAAGATTACATAGGAATATGGAAACAACATTAATCCCAACATCATAAAAATATGTCAAAGATAATTGAAAAGGCATAATTACTTGGTGTAAAAATTTCTATAATGGATTAGGATTACTCCATAATACCATAAATGAATTATCATTCTACAAAAACATTTCCTAATTCATTGGAGTGCTATCTGGGAAAAGCCATCTTAATATGTACACAATCATTTGTGCTATATAGATCATTAAAAATAATGAGACATTTAATGAAATTCAATCACTGGATTATGGGGAGTTGGTTAAATACATATAATTCCCCAATAAATTATGCATTGGTGCCTTTAGGTGAATGTAAGTGTATGGAAATATTGATGTGTATTTACAAAATTAATTTTCGGTATAGAAAAATCATAGGATAATTCAGGTTTCTTATTTGGGGTACATAATGGATAATGAGATGGATATTGAGAATTATAGGGTTCATTCATCACTTGGAAATCAGAATGTTAGTAAGAGTAATGAGTTATATATCATCCCAACATTAACACGTTGAAACTAATGGCACATCTTAAATGAGGTGCTTGGATGAAATGGAGATGGAGAGGATCCCTTACCTTGAGATGGTGATTCGAAAAGCATTGGAGGAGACTATTGAGGGATTGGGGAACCATGGAATCTCTCTATAAATATAATGAAAAATTAATTTCATGATATATGACTTTATGGGATAGAAAATTGGGTTTTGGGGAGGGTTTATAATGAAAAATAGAGTAAAGTTCTTAATTAATATCCAAACATATGTTTTGGGAACTATATCAAAAATTAATCAAAACCACAAAAAATCCAATGGGTTTGGCCCATCATTTATCTAAAAGTGGAGATATTTTCACGATTTTACGTATTTAATAACTAAGATCATTAATATAATACCCCCACTGGTGTGGTAGTGAGTCATGTTTATAAATAATTATTTTTAATCCCTTTAAATATATTACAGATATTGGAGGTCATATTATAGATTTATATAATTTATAAAATAACATAATAAGACAATATATTAAAGGTGGAATGTATGTATTTTGTAATAGAATACATTTTATGGAATAAATTATTGAACATTTTTGTAATTATAAAGTAATAATACACACTGTATATTTATAACGCATTTCATTTTTTACCTAAGAATTCAACATTATCGAAAAATTATTAATACATAACCATTGGATAATTTATATGTTTACATCTCAAAATTAATATTTATTTTATCAAATTAATTCACCCTATATGATATATTATCTATTTAAATAAAACATTCAATTTAATGAAAAATAATGGTCTTGTTGAAAAAATTCTTTTTTCACCCTATATAAAAAATGAATTTCACTTTATAAAATTATATTATTATTTATTCTTAATAAATATTAATTAATTATATTATCTTATAAAAATTAATTTTATTTAAAAAGTTTATAAAATAATAAGAATAGTGTCTTCATTAAACCTATATATCTCTCTAAAATACAATTTATTTTTCATCATATCAACATCTAAATTTTAATCAAAATCACTATTTATTCATTTTGAAATTAATATTAAAATTTGAATAATATAATTATCATTTTATAAGATGAATATTTATAAAATAATACTATTAGTGTGTTAACACATAACCCATTATTACAGTAGTGAATTCTATAGGGTATGGTCTGAGATTATGATATTTTCATGGTGTGGTTCAATAAACAAGGCTTGGGTCATGAACTCAATGATATTTAATTTCTCCCACAAATGTTTTGTTTGTGTTTTTGTTGTTTAATGTCATAATGGGAAAGGTCAATTGAAAATACTAGAGATTTTACCTCCCTTATAAGCTCTGATAAATGTGTTTCATAAGGTTCAATCCTATAGGTTGGGGTCATCACTTTATCAATATATTCATATTGGTCTTTATCTAAATTCTTTGGAAACAATAGTCATATAATCAATTTTTTTCTTCTATATTATAAACTTATATGATATATAATATCATTTTAAAATCACAAAGGTTAAACCAATGAAATTTATGGCATATTTATTCTATAAATAAATTATTTAACAATGCTTTTAATAAAATATGGGAATTACATTAATAAAATTTCTATTCATTACATTATTACACCCTTAAGAAAATTTCTAATATCCTAGACCAGGTTTGAAAAAAAGTGACCAATCCTTATTGGACACATGTATTTAAGTTCCCTTCCTTATATGCCTGAAGATTCTAAGTAGTACTGAGGGTCCATTGTGGAATATAAGGGAGACCAGAGAGAAACATATTAGTGAAATAATATTAAGAAAGAGTAGAAGAAAATAAGATAACTTAATAGTAGAGTGTAATGATCTATCATATACAAATTCAAGTAATAACATTTACCAATTGAAAATAAAAAAATTATTAACATGGAATGCAAGGAAAAAATTGAAATACATGGGGTCATGGGAACATGCATATACAACATTATATGAAAATGAAAAATATCAAAGACTATATATAATATAATCTATATTATAGGATCAGTCCTCTAACTCCATACAACCTCAAAGAGAGGTAATGAATAATCAATAGAAGGTTTCATTCCCTTAACCATCAGGGATCAATGATGTTTGTTGGGATACTAAATTTCAACCGAATAATTATTGGAGATATACCCAGTAGGCCACCTGCGATGGTGTATAATATCATTTAGTCCATGAGTATATATAAATTATGTATTGTGATATAGAAGAAATATTTATAATTTAATGTACCAAATAAATAACCCACATAGGTACATGTTCACATGGAAAAACATAAAATGTAACATGCTTCATCCTTATCCAAAATATCTTGGAATAAAAACACATCATGAAGTATGTTATAATAATGTTTTGGTTATTCTCTCATTGACCAATAATCCCTATGACAATCATATCTATAAATGATATGTATAATAAGTGCAACATAATTTGTAAGACTCCAACTGAATCCAAGATTGTTCTTTTCCTTTCCATACACACAATATAAATAAATTTTTAATTTATTTTGAAGGATACTATATAATTTTATTTGAATTCCAAATATGGATCCTAGGAATCATAAAAAGAGTATTATTAACCAATAAATATAAAATATTGTACATATAATTCTTCATAGGAACCTTGGTATCACTTTAAGTATTCTATAATGTCGCAGCCCATTGATTTAATCCTTGGAAATCCATTTAGGGATCCCAGGTGTGGCCCATTGATTATAAAATGATCTGTCTAAATATTCCATCCTTGTTAGTCCACATAGTAATTCCAAGTATTATTCATGTAATATATAATTATCTTCTATATGAATCTTTATTTTATGTTCACATATAGAATATATGTATCACTTAGGAAACATATAATAATTTATCCTCTTAGATTTACCTTGGTAGTCTAGATAGGGAGTCCAAGTATCAGTTATGGCACACATAATCTAGATACCATGTCATTTTATCGAAGACATTAATATGAGAACCCATGTGTCACCAAAAGACCATGATAAAATCATTTAAAAATAATTTTATTAAATAAGCATGTCATGTTTTCTCATGTAGTTATGATTTATAACCAATGTTTCACTCTTGACATGGAGAAATGAATGGTGATAGGATTAAAGTTCACACATTCCACTTAAGTCCAAATTTGAATTCACGTGTGCTTCTCATTTATACTGAAAATTTAATCACCTTATAAGGCTCCTAAACTCAACAAATAAGCACAGATTTCCTAGCATCACAAAATTTATCCAATTATTATTAATTGGGAATTTGTATAAAAATAACATCTCAATCATAAGAATGAAGGAGAAATGTCCAATAGAACTGGGACATGTTCTGACATTCCCTATATCATTTAATTCAACATAAATTTTAATTAAATCATTTATCATTGAAAAAATAAGGGTTAAATGATCATCCCTCAAATTTTAAATCCATTTATAGGTTACCTATATTGGTTTAATTCAATTTTTGAACACACTAATATGCTGGTTCAATTAATTTTCGTTAACCTACAATAATATATAAAATAATCTCATGAGACATATAGGTCAAGACTATCCAATTAAGTTTATTAAAACACCATTTAATAAGATATGCTAGGGATATCTGGTGCAAGACACAAATGCATAACAAATAAACTCAAATACAATAATTGAATGGTAGGAGACCACCTACCTTAGTTTAGTAGTCATCTCCTCTTCTTTTTTTGGCCTCTCATATGGTATATAATGGGAAAAATTAAGAAAATATAAAAATTCCATGAAACCAATAAATATAATCTCCCACCAAAATAACTTCATTTATATATAGATAAATAAGTAAATATGAAATTTTGAGGGATATATTACTAGTAGAAACCGATAAGACTGATTGTGGAACTATCACGATATGGATAGAAGAGATCCGTCAATTCCCTGAGTTTTGGAATGGGAGAAGTTTAAATGGGACTGGAAGAAACTAATAGGAATGGGAGGAAAATGATAATGTGTAGCACCATTAAACAAAATGACTTAGAAATGGTTATTCCTCCTTTTTAATAGGGGTTGATGGTTTGGCCACACTATTTGACAAACTGTACAATATCTGTGTATCCAGAACTATCCCAAGACACCCCTAATGGGGTATACATCCATGATTTAACTAGATTATTAAATTTTGTAGAAAAAACATCTTTTAAGAGACCAATATCTCTCACATAGACATAAGTATGGGGAAGAACTTTTAGAACAAACTATAGGACCCATAAATGATCTCCAAAACACCCCACATGATGTAATATAACCATGTGCACTGGGTTTCATGGTTTCCTATAATAACGAGTCCCGTATTCATATCCCAAAATCATGTTATATACGCTCATTACAAGAACATGACACCCCCTGATACTCACATCACCTCATTAGGAACGTTCAAAACTATATTAATAAATAAACTAATGGAAATCCAAAAATAATAATTCCTCAAACTCTATGTCTTTTCCTATATATGGAAATTCCCCAAAACACACATACAAGATGAATGACTATCCATAGAGACCCTTTATTCCTCAATCCAAAATATTAACCTGGTTATTCTAATGGATTCATCAAATGCCATTTAAACATACATATAATGAAAAATATTAGATGAATAAAAATGATGTTTTAGAAGTTGAGATACATGAAATACATCATGCATGGATTGGTACTATATTTTCTTTATTTAGAATATATTTATGACCTTGTGTTGGTGATACATATAAGAAACATGGAATCCCTTCCTCAAATAGTACTACCAGACAAGGTTGATGGGAATATGACTTCTAATTATATTGAGCTCTATAAATAAACTTCCTAATAAGTTGAGTGTTAGTTACATAGACCCAATAACCATTATTATTTTTCCACCACTAGTAACCTGGGTGAATAACATGTCCTATGATATATGTCCTTATCTGGATCAATATGTATAATATATTAGATGATGTTATTATAAGAGAACTCAGAGAGAATTTGTTTTCAAACATGAAATCCCAAAATCAAAGATGAATGATCGGATAATTTCCTCCAAAGATATCGCATACACTAAAATTGATGGTTGGCTTATGGGTGAAAGGAAGTATATAGCACTACATGTGAACGCAGATCCATATGAAACCCCTACCAAAACCATGACCTAAAATTAGAGTCCTTATCTGATATGATAAAATATGGAACTCTATGGAGGGATATGATCTCATTAACATAGTGACTTTTAATATCATCCACTAAAAATCCTCCAAAAATATTTATGATGATGGTGAACTTTTCAATCTATCTTTGATTACCCATATAGTGTCACTTCCCTATGGTAACCTAGGAAATCCCATCACAAAATCCATGGTGAGATCATTCTTCTTCCACACATGAATAATTCATGTCTATAAAATCCACACATGTCACATGTGTAATACCATTACCTACACATATTCGGAACACCAACTAATCAACCATGAATTTCCCTTTTTCTTCTCTGTCCACCATAATTGGATTTGTTTTTCATGAAATTTCTTTCTAAGAAATAAATGTACTACCCATATAGATTAATGGGACTATTATATCAAATCCACTGAGATGAATGTAGGAACCCATATGAATTCATGAATAAAGAAGATATTATTCTCATCCAAATCCTCATAAGGTAGTGGGATATCACCAATAAAGATCTCATGTAGGACCAACCCCTATGGATCTAATAGGTGTCTCATATTCCCTCTCTCCATAATTTAAGAGTTACCTGATAATTATTAATGTTAATATTTTCCATTGTGGTCCTAAAAAACAATGTGAATCTCAGAAAATATGGTTATATTCATCCATTAACTACTATTTTCCATAACATCTTATGTCATAGTCATCCTACTCAGATCTTTGGAAACTATATTACCCTATATACGAAAATAGGAAATTTTGGTGTCAAAATAATATTGTCGTTCATCCCCTTTACATTTCCTATTATATGAACCACATTTTATAATATTGTACATGAGTATTTTTTATACTGTAACTAATATAAAAAGATATCCTAGAAAATAATTTCTCAAACAACATAAGGAAATTACAAAAACTATAAACACTAGATCATGTGATCGGTAGTTCCTATTTTGTTTCTTCATATAACAAGAAATGTATGGCTCAAATCAACCTTCCCACTACATTAGAACATATCCTAGGAAGGCTCATGATGCATTAAAATAAAAAATATAGTTTTTAATCAACACTAAAAGAAACAAGATCAGTCTTGAAGTCAATCACTCTTTCGCCTCCTAAAAAGATAACTCTTAGGCTTTGGAACTAATAAACAATAAAACCTTATTATTGATTCACATAGTATATTTTTATGTGAAATAAATTTCAGATACATGGATTCATTAAAAACTAGATAGCTCTATGAAACTATATAAATCAAATATGTTAGTCATTTCTCATGGGAAACTACACCATTCTCCATATCAATGTCAACTGATACTATTTTCATTGTGATAATGTGACTATAGAAGTTAAACATATCAACTAAAAGTAGGTTCATATTGATATTATCATATAACTAATTATATAATGGTATATTGAATTTATCTCCTGATATATGACATGTACATGTCATGTGTGAGAATAAAAAATGATATATTCCATGAATACAACCACAGTGAAATCGAAATATGGGGAAAAAATGATTCATCAGTTCCATGAAAATTGATGGAGTGTTCATGATAATGAATGGAATTAAAAAATACCCATTAAATACATATCAACTATGTAATGTTTTATGTAGAGTCTCTAATGATATAACTAAAAAATAATAGTAACTAGATATTAGTTCAATCTTGGAGAAAAACCTTGTTCCATAGAGTTTTCATAAAAGATCATCTATATGAGGCAATGTATATTATTTATTAACCATATATAGGTTCAACTAATGGTAATATACACAAAACCTTGGTGTATAATATTTATTTTTGGAAAAAAGGATCTTTAAATCCCTTGGTGGAGAAATATGTTTTATAAAACTAGTGGATTCAAAATCATATAGCTTCCACTTGATCTTATACTACTCAATATCAGTTATAATATAAGGAGTTGTGGATACCAATGCATCTATTATAACTAGGATGATGGGAAAATATCATGGTAGGTAGTCCTGAAATGTTTCAAAAGAAATATTGACTAAAAATATCTACAACTGGTGTGATATATTCCTAACGCATTCCCTAATCATCCAAATAAAATATAGCAATATGAACTGTCATTCCACCTAGCCTATAAGATCCCAGAGATTCTTAAGGTATGTATTTTTATGTTTTATTTTGGTCTCTTCTTTTTGGATAGATAAGGGCCTCCACCTATTCATGTGAAGGCTCATGGGTGTTCTAGGGGTTCATAATAATAAAGAGGAAGAAAATGATGTTTTTGGGCATGTTGCACAATTTGTGCACAGTTAGTGGAAACCACGCGGAAATAACATGTAAACGTGAAAAATAAGGATTTTCAGATAGTATAATCAGCGCTGTTTTAAACAAGGTTTGGTAAACTATTCTTATAAACCGTGCAAATCAAAATTTGAGAAGAAATTAAAAAATTTCCATTACAGCATTTTATGGCTAACTCGATATTTCCTCTATTCCTCCTTGGAACCCTAGTGATGTCCCAAAAACCTCAAAAGATCCCATGGATCAATGCCCTTCATCTCAAAGACTTATAGAGTCTCTCCAGTTGCGGATCAAATAACCAGTTATGTCTAATATCCTTCATTCTTATCGTTTTCGGATTAGGGTTTGTATTTTCTCCCATATTCTTCTGAAGCCCTAAAACCCTCTTTATTCAGTTGAACCTAGTTTAAGGCATAAAATTCTGTTTGAATCTAGATGAAAGGTTACATTCAAGAGTGTGTTCATCCTCAGATTTGAGGTAGGTAGTCTACAAGTATTATTCCATAGTTTTATTTTCGATTTGTGCATGGAATCATGTGTTCTTCTTTTTCCCTAATTGTGTTCCTGGTTCCATTAGAGTGTTTGATAAAAAGGATTTTCTAAGTGTCCAATTGAAAACATCTTGAACCCTATGGGATGTGTAGGGGAGGGCTTGACCATTTTAGAGCACCCCATGGGGTTTTTCGGCAAATCCTTACCTAGAGAGTGGTGGGGTTAAGTGAAGGATTGTTGAGTAATGTGCGAATTCCATGTATAACATGAGATAATGGTTTAATAAGTTGTAAATGGAATGATTCTATATATTCCAAGGGTGATAAGTTCATATGTTTTTTGTGTGTAATGACATTATAATGGAATATCGGGATCAAAGAGACTATGTCGAATGATTAATAAACTTTTTGTTAGAAATGCCAAAGGGGATTAGTTCGTATTAAATAGTGTAAATGTAATTGGGTAATGGAATCAAAAATGGGGAGTATGTTAATGTGATGTAATAATGGAATGGATGATTATGTTTAATGGGATAATATATAAGGATTATATGGTACACCAAAATGGTCTAATGTAATATGTGGCTGTGTTATCAGATATGATGAATGTACTTAAAATGCTTAAGTGGGAAAATTCTTGAAAAATAATTAATTGGATAAATGGGTTAATGTATGGACATTTATGAATATTGGAGAATGCATTAGGTTTATGGAATAAACATAAGAGTTAAGTAATGAGAATGAGAATGTGGCTAAATGGACATTAATTATAATTTATAAATTTATTAATGGGTTGTGGCATAGTATTGATTTCCATGTTGTTTATTATGTATTTTGATCTCCAATAGAATTTTTATGTTTGGTTCTATTATGATATGGTTATGGTGACTTGATAAATAAATATGTGCACATGGATTGGTAGAGTGGGGTATTGGTATGAGGTTATATTCCCAGGGGTCGAGTTAAACTGAGGCTCTAAAATCCCACACATAAATGCATTGATTAGGGAAGGGGAAAGTGGCTCTATTCCACTAATACTTTCCTTGAACCTGGACTGAGGCTTCGAGGTGACAATACCATGTTGATGTTATATGTGAATCCATAGTGAGATAGGTTGTTTACTTATGTCCACAAAGCATAGTGATATATCACCTTTGGCCCTTTTAGTGATGACGTATATGCCTAACCTAAATTACATCTGTTTAAAATGGATTATTTATTAAAAATGGTATAAGAAATGGAATTGGGATAAATGCAATTCATGAATTAAATTAACATTATTAACTAATGGCAGCCAAAATCTCCCTTTTTTACTTATTATTTATTACATACTTCCATGCACTATCTTTTATAATGGATATATTGTAGACACCATTGTTGGTGGCCTACTAATTTTTGTACTCACACCCAGCTCAGGCCGCTATTGGGTACCCAAGTAGATTTCTTGGTTGCAGGTCAGGACAAGGGGAATGTTCCTACACTTAGCTATTGAGTTGGGCTCGATATGTACCTTGAGAACAATCCAAAAATAGAGTGGGGACCCGTTTAGTGATTTTTCCATTTTTCTTATTTTTGGTTTTGTTTACTTTTCACTAATATTATGTCATGACATCGATAATTTTGAGTTATGGTTTGTACCTAGTTGGGAGAAGTTTGACTTGTATGTTTATTAGTTGTTCAAATTATTCCACTATTTATTTTGTGTTATACTGTATCATATTTTGGTAAAGAGGGTATAGTCTCCCCACTGTGACTCATTAGACCCCACCGCTAGTTGAAAACCTCTAGAATATGGGGAGGTTCTCTTGAGGTTATGTGACAACTCATCTTAGGGCCCCTATTTAGTGGATTTTGGGTCGGAGATGTTACAAAGTTGTATTGGAGGAGTACTTTTCTCTCTCTTACTACTTGTGGATGGTATTGAGAGGGTTAATATGTTTTAGGCCTTGGTAATGAGCTCATTCATGGGAGTATCTAAACTATATATGAGGTAGAACCCAAATCACCATGTGTGGTAATTGATGTTCTTGAAGTGTGCTACTACAGTTGAATGATATTTCACCAATGGGTGATTCACATGTTGGGTAATTTTATTTATTTATGATATTTTTCTCATTTTCTAAATCGAATGAGGTTGTGTATTCATGCATCATTTTAGGCATATAATGATATAGGTGGCATGCACCCATAGATAATTAGAAACAGGATGGTCGTGCAGGGCATAAAGAGTAGAATTCCTTTACCTTCCTTGAAAAATGTAATGATAATGATGGATAATAATGGTAATGTAAGTGGGAGAATGAAAATATAGTAAATTAATGGTTAATGAATATTGTGTATAAGGAAATGTTATGACAGGGTTCAAATTTGGGTTGTGATAAATTACAAAGGTTGAATGTGTGTCTAAACGTAAAAGATTGTATGATGATGGAAAAAATTGTTAATGAATTTTTCTTAATGAAAGTTTTAAATGAGATAAAATGATGATTGTAACAGTTGTGAAATGGGAAATGTGCCTAATAGGAAAGGATCATGTTATAAAGGAAGAATTTTTTTATAGGGATGTTGACGAAAGACTTGGGATTAAGTAAATTTGTTATCCAATGTTGACCATGACCAATGGTAGGTATGGTAAAGGGTAGTGTTGGTTGTGTGATGATGTCCATTAAGATATAGTATGAATAATAGTTTGTTTTATGGTTGGTAGCATGATATCTTTTAAATCTTTGGTTTAATCCTCTCAGTTATTATTCGGCGCATCGGGTGAAAGATAAGTTAAAATTGAAAATGATTGAGTCAATGGTGGGTATCCTCGGTGTTGCCGGTTTGAACCTTATATGTGTAGGCTGAGGTAGTGATAGTGCCCAAGTTTATGAAATTGGATTTGTATTGATAGACGTTGATGGTTATGATATGGCCTCGGTGGTGAGTTTAGGGAACCCTTGGTGAGGTTGCTGCCTTTGGGATGAGAGGAATTTCTTGGTAACATGAGTGTGGATAATCTCATGGTTCATAACCATGTGGAATTCATGATGGACTATAAGGATGGTCCATTGGGCTTAGTGACCTTATGATTAGAGACCTTATATGTTTTGTTTTGAAACTGGAAGGGGATGTTTTTCTCATAGTGTTGATGAATGTGTACACATTTGGTACGAAAAATTGAGCAAATGGTTGTTTGGTGTTCTAGGAATAGTGTGCATCAGAACTGGGGTAGGTGGTCCATGTATGAGCATTGAATTTATCATGTCATGATATGTTTTTTTTGGAGATAAATAAATGGTTTTTCTTAGTTTTGACTATAGTATAAGGATTTCATATCATTCAACCTTCTAGGTGACCTTTGAGAGTGGTTAGATAGGGTTCGTAGTTCTTTTGGGTGTGTGTCTCACATATAGATGTTTTGGACATTGATAGTGGAACTCAGAGTATTGTAAGGTGTGGGTTCAACCTAGGGGCTATATGGAATGGTTTGTGGTTGGTGGTGCTACTCGAGTTGTTTTTACATGATTATAGTTTAAAAAATCATGGCTTCCCTCATGGGAGGTTAGCCCAGTGGTGAAAGTACATTCAAATATGAAGCTTGGGATATGCTTCAGATGTGGTTTCAACGCATACTAAGTACACCAAATTTTAGAAAATGATATATTTTTGCATTATTCTTTTCTATGGGTATCATAGTTTTTGTGATATGAACTTTGGTATGTTTTGAAGGGTTGTATCGTATGGATTCCTGAATCACATCTAGGATGATGATTAAAAAAGGAATCTAAGTCGTTTTGAGCGGAAGTGACAAGGGTTGAAGATTTTAAGTCACATGCTTGGCCTTGATGGTTACAACATATGTGAGGGTAGTCATGTAGGTAAGTATGTCGGAGATGGTATACATGTAGATAAAGGTTGATTTGTGAGATACCATTGGTTTGATATCTGTGGTATAACATTGTGCTTTGGTTGTTAGTAGTTAGAGATGCATTGGGAGAAATCGAGCAGTGTGGCATAAGTAGCTCCACATGAATCGTTTGTTCCCATATTTTTGACGATTTATCCATGGAGCAGTTGTGATATGTTGTTGGAAATCACACCTGAGTAGTGGTGGTTATGTGTTGATGAGATGTGTTCGGCAGGGGAGCTTGAGACCCTTCACAGGTCATGGTGTCCCATAGTTAAATATCATAAATGGATAAGTTGCTGAATGTTTTATTTGAAAACTTCTTAGTGTACCACACCTAGTGACGATCATTCCTAATGTCTTGATATCTTCCCACATATGTTGACAATCTAGGGATTTATGTTACGAGACAAGATGTTGTTTGGTTGTAAATGGGACGCCATGGAGTTTATTTTCATGGAAATGTTTTGTTTGGATCTTGATGATGGGATGTTAAACCTCTATCTCTTATAGTGAGGTCATCCAGATGGACCGAGTGTCGAAACACTCCATGGGTGCCATTCATGGAAGAAAATAATGGTCACTACGTAACGTTTGTGTTCTTGTTTTGGGAAAAATATAGATTTCCATTTATATGTTTTGGGGTTTAGATTAAGATCTAGTGTAAGCCACAGTGGTTTGAATCCCTCATCGAGAGTAATGGTAATGACACTCCTAGGGTGGGAAGTGATATGTCAGCCATAGATGTGGAGAGTGTAACATTGAGTTTATGTAGTGGCACAGGAATTCCAATGAAGTACCAGTGAGGTGAATGACTTCTTCCTCATAGATCCAAGTGGGACTCAAATGTGGTGACTAATGAGCCAATTGTTGGCTTCGAGCTAAGGGTAGTTCCTTGTGAATCTTGTGATGTCTATGCTGAATTCATTGAATGGTGTGGTTGGACAAGATAATAGGTTTTGGAATGAATGGTTGGGTCTCAAAACTACAACAAAGAATGAGGTTAAACTCGGGTAATATCTCATTGTATGGTTTCAAAACATCTTGAATTTGAGGGAACCATGGCCATCTGATTTGGTGACATGCCAAGGGTGATGTCTGATGAGGGTCTAGAGGGAAGTAGTGAAGTTATTATGGAATCCTAGAAGAATTCAAGGAACGACCTCAGTAGATATATGGGATGATAATAAAGGGGTTAATGTCTATAAGAACTAACGAAAAGTGAAAAGGGGGTAGTGTACCATCAATGTATGGTAGTTGTTCTGGGACATTCCAGTTCGGTGTGGTCTGACCAATGATAGTAAAATTGATTGGGTTTTATGAGAGTGACTCAATTCCAGGTTCATGTTGGGGGTGGAAAGTTCCATTTTGGAAACTAATTTGTACCTGAGTGAGGTTTATTTTATATTAGTCCTTGATTAGATAGTTTAGAAATTTCCACCATAATGGTTTTGATGGTTTGAAAGGATACTAATATAGGATAATAACCTATGGATGTTTGGGAACAGTTAGTTGGAACATGTCAGGGGATGTGAAATATGAGTAGGGATTCAGGTGATATTTCTTCGTTAGTGGTGAATTGACATAAGATGGGAAATGTGATTGAAAGGAAAAAATAATCCTCCTTTCGGAGATTTTGTGTTTGGTTATCGTTATAGTTGTGTTAAAATAAAGGAAAATGATGCCAATTGATTTGGGACTAGAGTTTTGTTAAGGATAAGACCGAGGGGGTGTCGATTATTTCCTCAATGATGATGTGATTTTGTGTGGAATGTTTCTATGTTTAGTGAGTCAGGAACTATTGTATAATTTTTCTCTATGATGTTCTACTGGTTGGGTATAGATCATGTGAATGCATCCCTGAGGAGTTTTCAATTCGCATTTTTCTTATGGAGAGGAAGACTTATGGGGAATTTCCATTACCGTGATCTATGTTTGGTCGGTATTTTGATGTGAAACTATAATATTGTATGATGGGAATGGATAGGTAGGCCCAGTGGAATGATCTATAGTTACAGAATCATAGTGATTCTTAGAAGAGTGGATCGAGGATAAGTTGTTATAATGTTGGGATTCTGTAACATCTCAGAGTTTATTATGATATGTTTCTGATTATATTTTAGTTTGGTATCTTCTTTTTGGATAGATAGTAGTTTCTCCATGCTCTTGTGAAGGGACTAAGGTGTTCAAGGGTTGTAGGACATGAAATGGGAACTAAAAAGAGTTCCTGGGCATGTTGCACTGCTTGCACATGGTTATTGAAAACCATGTGGGAATCCCAGATAACCATGCAGAAGGGAGATTTTTGGGACAATATCATCCTCACAGTTTGCGCATATTTTTGAAAACCGTTTGGGTAAAAATTCTGGCCGAGAAAAGATGGAAAAAATTAAAATAAATTCCATTATGGGATTTTAAGCCTCACTCAATATTTCCTCATTTCTTCCTCTTGAAACCTAGTGACCTCCCAAAAAAACTCAAGAGCTCCCATGGATAAATCTCCCACATCTTATAATTGTTTGCAGTGACGTCAGTTACAGATCTAAGCTCTGGTTATTTCTCATATTCCTCATGATTCTCTTTTTTGATTAGGGTTTGTAGTTATCCCGTATTCCTTTAAATCGCAAAAATCCTTATTTCTTGATGGAACATAGGTTAGGGTTTCAAAGGGTGATTGAATCTAGATCTAATGCGATGGTTAATATTTTCTCTATCATCAAATTTGATATAGGTGGTCTAAAAATATTATTCTATAGTTTTATTTTTTATTTGTACATGTAAGCTTGTGTTGTCATTTTTCCCTAATTGTGTTCTTGGTTTCATATGATTGTTTAATTAAAGGGGTGACTAAGTGACCAATTAAAACCCTCAAAATCCCCACAGGATTCATAGAGGTGGAATTAACCATTTTAGGTCCACCCATGGGGTGCACCGACAATCCCAGGAATAGAGAGAGGTAGGGTAACATGAAGAATTATTGAGTAAATATTAAAGCCCATGTAGAACATGTTTTATAAGTTGATTAAGTGTTAATGGAATGATAATAGATAATCTAAGGGTGATAAGGTAATAAGGTGTTGTGGGAATGAGATGAAAATGGAAAATTTGGTTGAAATGGATTATGTAAATTGTTTAATGAATTTTGTGTTAGAAATGCCTTATGGGATTAGTGCGTATTAAATAGTAAAAATTTAATTGGGTAATGTAATAGGAAATGGGAAAAATTTTAAAAAGGTATACTAAGGGAATGGATAAATATGTTGAATTGGTTAATACTGAGGAATTATGTGGTACACCTAAATGGTTGAACGTAATATGTTGTTCTCTTATGAGATATAAGAAATGTACTTGAAATGAATAAGAGGGTAAATGATTCTGAAATAATAAATGGGATAAATGGGATAAATGGCTTAATGTATGGTAATATATGAATATTGGCTAAGTCATAGGGGTTTTTGAATAAAATTAAGGGGTTAAGGCATGGGAATGGGAATTTGGATAAATGACTATGAGTTGTATTTGGTAAATGTATTAATGGTTTATAGTAGAGTATTTATTACCATGTTGTTTGTTATGTATTGTGATCTCCAATGGAATTATTATGCTTGATTGTATTATGGTATGGTTGTGGAGACTTGATAAATAAAAAGGTGTGCAAGTCTTGGTAGAGTGGTTTATTGACATGAGGTTCTACACCCATGAGTTGAGTTAGACCAAGGATCTAAACTCCACCCCATAAATTCATGGGTTAGGGAAGGGTATGGAGATTTTATTTCCCTAATGGATGCATTCTACTTGGACTAAGGGTTCGAGGTGAGGATAATGTGTTGATGTGATATGTGAAACCCTTGTGAGATATGAACTTTACCTTTTCCCCTATGTATAGTGAATGATATCCTAAGAGCTATGTAGAGATGTTGTATATGCCTAACCCAAGGAATATGTGTTAATAATGGATTATATAGTAAAAATGGTATAAGAAATTGAATTAGGATAAATGGTAGTCATGAATGGAATGAACATTGTTATCTAATGGCACCTTAATTATACCTTGGTTATATACCATTTATTAATTACCTTCATTAAATATATATTAGACTAAATATTGTATGGATACCATTGGGGATGGCCTACTATGTTTTGTAATCACAGCCATCATGGGCCACTATTGGCTACCCAAACAGATTTCTTGGTTGAAGGATAGGACAAGGGTAAAGGACCTAAACTAGGATGTTTATTTGGGCTCAGGATGTACATGGATAAGGATCTAGTCGTAGAGTCAGGACCTATTTTTGGATTAGGCCATTTATGTAATTTTGGGTTTTTTTCACTTTACACTACTAATATGACATTGCGTTGTTAATGTTGAATTATTATTTTTCCCTTGTGGGGAAAAGTTTGACATATATGTTGATTATTTGTTCATATTATTCCACTACTTATATTGTGTTCTGTTGTGGATTACTCTAGTAAATTGGTTATAGTCTCCCTATGTGACTCATTAGACCCCCTTGCTAGTCGAAAACCTCTAGTGTATGGGGAGGAATGCTAGAGGTCATGTGATGACTCGGCTCGGGGCACTGGTTTGGGGGATTTTAGGCCAGGTATGTTACATAGACCATGAATCTCTATTCTTCCATGTCTTTCATGGGAAACCCCATTCACCCTTGTGAATAAAAATTACTCCCTCGAGTGATGTGAATGTCACCTTCCCATTATAACATTCAATGTAAGCATTATAGGGAAAAAACTAGTCAGTCATGATATTGAGTTAAACCCTTTAAACATGAGGACAATGATGTCCCATATTAAGTGACACCCACCTATGATGAAGGGTAGCTCTATTCACTGGAGTATAGTTTCTAATCAAATTAGCAATGGGAGTATTATGTTTCATCACTTTCTAGGAAAACAGAACATAGATCCCATTGATCTTTATAACAAGAACATATATGGAGGAATGTGAAGAACCTATAAAAAATGTAGTAGATACCAAATTAGAGGCTACTAAAATATTTCATCTCATCATAGAAGGCCTAAAACTATTCTCCATGTGTATCAGGGACACTGTATATATCTAGAATTATTTATTACTCTGAGTTTTATCCACGCTACATAGAACAGGTGAAACTCTACTATCATTGTATTTCTAATTTTAGGTTACACCAACCTAAACCATTGCCTCAGAATGATTGGTTGGTCTCACTCGATCACCATATCATATAAGAATCTAGGATCCCCTCTCTAAGACATAGAATCATTGGAAAACAAATCTCACTAGATACTAGAGTGAAGGATCTACAAAACCATGGAGGATGACCCATCTCTCTGTAAGATACTCTGTCAACTAGGTCCCTAGTACAGTAGGGGTTGTTTTTCACAGTCTACCACATTAATAGACCCTCACATAGATACCATACTGTGACCCATGGGTACTAATATCACTATGTAGAATATCCATATTACTCTTCCAACTATTGGTTAATGTAGTTAACAATCGAGGGGACATACCTCCCATGAATGAAATTACCCCATTGGGTTACCTGCATGAATCATTCTGCAATGATTAATTTTTTTTTGACTTAGATGACTATAGAGAATTTAATTAGGTGGAAGATTAATTTCCCAAGTGGGTGGTCTTGGAAGCGTGAAAAATTTGGGATTTCAGATCCATGAATTACTGCACTTCAATGGTGAGTGATGAAATTTGAGGGGTTTTACAGTCTTCCATCTACGAACTCCCTCGAAATATTTGAACATATTGGGTATCATTACTCATTTTTAATAAATTTTTTAAAATATGGTTCCCTTAGATCCAATTTTTTCTGGTAAAATCATCTAGAATTGGATGAAATATCACCTAATAGAATATGAGTGTGACACTAGAGCTCCTAAAACTGGAACAATAGTCCATGAATGATAATGTTCTCCTCTACAAGTGCATAAAATACTATTATCTATAATCCCTAGATGTATTAGGATAAAAATAACCATAGAATTACATATTAAAATACCTTTAATCCATATACATATGATGATTAATTTGGGTAACAACAACCAAACATCTATCAAAAAAAATCACGAAGCATACACCTAGATAGCTTTACTCTCCACTATGTAGGTGTCTAAATATGCTTGAAATCGACAGTGTGGCATCTAGACAAAACTACATAGTAGGTGGACTACCATCCCCCAAAAACATGGGTAGATTTTATAGATGAGACTCATGAGTAAACTATACCATTGTGAGGAATGGCCATGAGGTTCTCTTAATAGTGGTATAAATCCAAAGAAACCCGCTCAAAATTGGTAATTTGATCCCATTTCTGATATATCTAGTAGATCCTAAAGTGGAGATAATGAAGGTTCTATAGGTGGATCAGAGGTAACCACCTCTAGATCATGGTTGTTTCGACACTCATAGAACATGACTCGAGGATGTTAGGGATGCATTTATATGAAAATTTAAAACACATTTCTCAATATAGGATTCATAAATAGGTAGAAACACACATATATATACCTTAAAAGTACATGGATTCCTATAAAAAATAAAATAGATGTTTATACCTTTAAATTTATGTTTTAATAATGTATATATGATAAGAAAAGTATATTAATCTTCTTAATTCCCACTACCTGGGTCAGGTCAATGTCATGTTATTTTCTATATGTCTGGAGTCCCATTGTACAATTTAAATTTATATGGACCTGGCCTTAAAAAATTAATTAATCTTGAGTTAAGTCATGAATTAACATTGAGGTTTTTTTCAAGTTTAGAGTTTTAGAGAATTATGCCATAAATATTACCTCACACCTCAAATAATAAAAAGTAGAAACTTCTACTTAGTATCCATTTTTTATAAAATAAAAACTCTTAATAGAAAAAAAGAATTATTTAATTAATATAAATCTTCTTGAACTATTCCTTTCTATGACCCTTCCTTATACCCTCTGAAAAAATTTAAAAAACTGGGGATGAGCATTAAAAGGTCAGTAAGGGTTATAAAACAAGGAAAGACAACATTATTCCATCAATACATAAAAATAAATGAAATCATAATTTTCAATCGTTAAACATAATATCATTATCATACCTCATGAAATCATAATATTTATGAATAAAACATAGATATCATAAATAATAATGGTAACTTGTGGCATCAATAACATATTTACATTATTTCTTTCACAGCTACATAGGGAGTTATATTTGGAATACCCATCAAGGTATATTCCCTAACTCTCTTAGGATAAACATTAACGTTTACTACCCACCACATTACCCAATTCATTAGGGAGATATCTCAAGATCACCTTCCTCAAGTTTATCACAGAACCACTCAAATTTGGTTTATCACGTAACAACCCATTTAATGTACCAATACCATTACATAATTATAAAACATAAAACATTGAAATGATCATCATTTAACTCATCAATAACAACAAATCAATTAAATATATTATATCCATTTCGAAAAGCATTAAAACATTTAATAAAGATATTTTGGAATCCATGATTCGCATACCACTTTGATGAATTTAAAGGGGTTAACATTTTAAAACATTAATTTCCATATAAATAAATACTTAAAACAATTTTTAATACATGGAAATTAATAATAAATATTTATAATATTAAATCATTGAAACATTAAAAATAATATTATATTTATAGAGTCCCTTACCACTTGATAAACACTTTAATAAACATTATTAAGTAATTACATTAAAAAACTTATTATATTCTGAGAATAAGGAGATTTATTATATAATATGTCAATGGGAAATATATACACCATAAAAGTGAATTGTTTCATAACAACAAATAAGTCTCGATGGAAGGTAAATTGAGATGAAATACCTTAAAAAGATCATATTTCTAGATAAAGGATAAATCAATGATATAGTTATGTGTGAAAAATATAAATAAACCCAATATAAAAGAATATTATGTGTAAAATAATCACAGGTTATTCACATATATTTTTGGAAAAACAAAAGTAATTACATGGATATTTAACTCAATTGAAATGAGATTGAGTTTTGATTTCCCTTAAAATGTTCATATAAATGACATATGAATTTACCCATGGGGTTATTATGTGTTTCAAAATAATATCCACACAAAGGTAACTGGAAATTATAAATTTAATAAATAAACAGTCATAATCTTGGCATGAAATAGTAAATGAAATATTCGTAAAAGATAATGAGTGGAAATTGAGTTTAAAAATTCCCTTATGAAAATACAGCAGCCTAACGATGTCACTTAAAAATTATAAAAATTATTTAGTGAGAGTGAAAAGGGTATCCCATCACTTAGACATAATATTTAATTCCATAAGGACATATAATAACAAATCTTAGCATAAGAGTATGGAAATTAAAACACATAACCTAAATGTAGTGGGCGAAAGGTTCCCTTACAAAGATCATTTTGTAAAAAAAATAGATTGATTTTTTGTATTCACTATAAGTACACATAAATCAAGTATAAATTCAAGATATGATAAAAAATGTTTTTTCTCACATAATGATAGCATGAAATAATCCAGAAGTAGAATTTTAACCCAAAGAATTGAAATTGTGTTAAGGATTACCCTTACCTCATGTGTGACTTGAATCGTTCATTCTATAATTTCTTGAATAATAAAATTAAGGTTATTTATAATTTTTTCAGAACCATTTTCAATATTATTATTCATTTTATATCACTTATAACACTGTAATAATAATTCGTTAATTATTTGAGTTCATATAGGACATTTTTCAATGTTCGAAATTTTATTAGAAAATGAACTTGTTATAATTACAATTTTTCCATGGGGTAAAAAGTACATTATATAAAGAATATTATTCATATATATATATATATAATATCATATATATCCAGTATATTTGTATTTAGAATATTCCATAACATTTTGAGATAAGAAATGAAATGCACCGTTCATGGAGATGGTAAGTCGTACGTACGCATGAAGACAACATTAATTTCCTTTATCAATTTTGAAACGAATGAAATCCAAATGATAAATAAGTTTATTATAATTCCAGTATAATATCATATTTTATATACATTACATAACTACATTGAAACCATCTTTTATTGGTTCATTGTATGGTCTGAATGAGTGGTATCACATATAGGGGCGGTAGTCTGCACTTCTTAAAATGAAATTATCGTATTTACCCATTGTGGAAGACATAATGGTATGATATAAATGAAAAATAAAGAAACATAGAGACAATATAAATATAATATATATGACATATAAATATGGTTCCATAATAATGGACACTAAGAGAGGTGGTATGGAAAAATTGAACAATCATCATTTTGTGAGGTTGTAGTTCACCGTCCACCGAAACTGTATGTTCTAAATCTATTAGATTGAGGTGTGTTTATTTGAATAATGAATAATTACCATAAAAACCTAGTATATTTATGATAACTGTGATTTTGGGTAATCAATGAAAAACAATACAATAGGGAGTGAAGAAGTTTAATAATGGAAAGAAATTTTAGAGAAGACGCTACCTCTAAAAACATGTAACTCTCCTTTATTTGAGCCAAAATGATTTATTGAATTTTATTATTACTAATGGAATACTTATATTAGGAAGATAAGGATATTTATAGATTCTTGGATCATATTTTGGATGAGAGAAGGGGCTTGAGAGGTGTGAGTAATGGGTTAGAGGTGATGGTTTTTTATAAGGGGTAGGAGGGGCACTTTTAGGAATTTTTTAAATCATTATTTTATAATAAAATGATATTCAGTTTCAAAACGTCCAAAACCCATTAAATTAAAATATATGATGAATATAATTCTAAATAAAATCATTCATTAATAATCATACATGCTTTGGAAATTTTTTAATACTTATCTTTTTTATTTAACCTTTTTTAATCTTACTGTTTTATCAAGCATTTAATACTTCGAAAATAAAAATAGTTAACAAAACATGAAAAATATACAAATAAAGATTAAATAATAAAATTATATACTTATTAAAACTATTTGTATGAATCTTAATTTTTTTGAATTTAATAATATTTAATAATATGTTTTATATTTTAAAATATGAATTACGTCAATTTTGACACTATTCATATCATGACTTTCTTAATAATCCAAAAAAATTGGTTGATTCAAAAAAAAATCATTAATATAAATCTATCATGTAAATATCATCCATAAAAATCTTTTATGATATGAAAATAACTAAATTACATTTACATTAACATTTATAATATCATCAATTTGAATCCCTTATTAATGAAACAATCACTGCATCACCATTGTGTCATATTTAAATTTATTTATTTATTGTCTGAAAATTGTAAATAAAATACCATGATGTATGAAATATTTATATATTTATAATGAGTATTTATAGATGAAAATTTCACTTATGTAACACAATATAATTTTTCTACTAAAAGATATATTTTTATTTTACATTTTCCTTAACATTAAATTAAATTTTATAAGATGTCATTTTCACTTAGAAGTTGCTCCATGGGGTCCCCAAAAATACCCAATGATTTTCATTTTCATACATGTATCGACCAATAGGGTTATAATATTTGTTAGGGCAATTTTATATTATTATAAAATTATGTTTTACCCTTATTTGACAGATTTACCATTTAATCATGGTAAATAAAATATTTAATGAAGTTACTATTCAAAATGTTTAAAAATAAATGGTACCTATTTAAACAATTTATACTTCCTAATTCCAAATTTGTAATTAATAATTCCAAATTTAAGACATATATGTTTCCAAAATTGATTTAAAATTAATTTCTGTTGTCAAAACCAAAAAACATGTTTTTTATAAATAAAAACGACCAAAATATTTGCCTGTGTTTATGTCTAATTTCAAAGTGAAATTACTTCCAATGAAAATAATTATATTAAATGAAAAATATAAAATATAATTACCATTTAATACCAATTAAATGGATAGTCTAATAACATAAATAAATTAGACTAAAAGGAAGTTTTGAGTTAAAATGCATTATTTTTCGCTATTAATCAAAAAATGAACTTTATTAGAAAAATACAAAAAATTTACCCAAAGTTAATTTTGATTGACCAATTATAATGAATATGATTATTTTGTCAAATAAAACATATAAAAGGGTCAAAAAATAGATTTCAAAAGGGGTTTCCAACAAAATGGGTTAAATTGACCTTTTAATGAATATTAGAGTATTTCCTGTTAAAAATATGATTCATTATTATTTTAAGCCTATAGAATTTATTATATAAAAGTAAAAAAACATTTAAAAAATATGTGTAACCATATTGTAGTTAGTTATGTTTATTCCAACCAATACAATAGTAATCCGTTAACTATTATTTAAAATAATAATAATTTTATATTATTGTTTTGGTTGAACTCAATGTTTTTTGCAACATTATATTTCCAAGATACCTATTATTGGGTATTAAGTATGATATATGACAAAGTGTAATATTTAATATAAAATTAATATATTATTCATAAATATTAATATATATGAAAATTTATTATTCTATAAATACCAAGGTCGTTACGTCATTCCCCCTTCTGGAAATTGTGTCCTCGAAATTCTAAAATTGGGCTTGAAATCATCATTAAAATTACCAAATCTGAAAAAAAAAGTCAATAAAAATATCACTTTAGAATAATGAAAGATAAGTAAAAAAGGTCAACATAGATAACAAATACTAGGATTCCATGAAAACATGCATATTAAGGAGATACAAACTATCACGTTCTGATGGAGAGTGATAGAGAACATGATCAAAAGAATGTTAACCACAAGAAAACCACAAACTTGTGATAGGTTAAACATTATTTGATCCCCGGTAGGAAAAATAAATTGACAACATTTTTTTTGTTTTATGTTTACTTTAATAAATTTGGAAAATTTATTTATGATATTGACCAATATCCTATTAAAATACACTTATTATTCAAGTAGAGTTTCATCCTTTAATAAGTTTTTACCAAAACACTTATTTTCACCAAATGATGAGTATTCAAGACGATTCGGTCATAATTAAATATCTAGAATCAAATTATAGAGAATAACATAATCCACAAAAGATAATCCATATATTTTTCAGGTCGTTAGACATTAAGAAAAACCAAAAAGGTTAGTACAATATTATATAATCCCCAAAAAGGATAATCTTAAAAAAAATCTACTCTTAATATCCTAAACTGGAAAAATGTAAAAAATTATCAACAAATACAATTAAATACACAATTGTCAATAAATTATTCAAAATAATCCAAACTATGTTTGAAACACAAAATTGAGATGGATTTGGTCACATAGTATTCCACATAAATCCTAAAATTTATCTCCAAATTACATCAGCTACTCATAAAGTCTCATACTGAAAAGTAATTAACCTAATAACATATTATCCAATATAAGTTAATAATTTATATTAATAAACTAAATCCTTGTATTTCCACAATAAAGACATATATTCTTCCAAAATAAAATTCTACCATTACTCATCAAATGAAATCCCATTGAATTCTATTTTCATTAGGTACATAATTTTCCCAAAAGAGATAACGTCTTCCGAAATAACCATTATCACATAATCACCATATCTATTTATTATACTATGTATATCCATTTGATAAAAAATATGATTCCAAACTATAATTATTCAATATCCAAAAAACAATTTTACTAAAAATAATAAGTCATACTAACTAGGGACTTCACATAGGCCAGTGGTAGGTGATTCAACCTTGATTCCCTTTAGTTATGGATTTGATTCATGAGGCCTTGCTGGACACGACTAGTTTTCACCCATCTTTCGTGTTTTCCCTTTTTATAAAACTCAAAAATAACACTAACATGAGTTACCCTCAATGGTTTTCTATACCTCTCATTTTCATCCCAATTCATAATGACTTCAAAATATTAAATCTGGAAGTATTATTGAAAATTTTTACTTCCCTAAAATAATATTATTCCCAAATAAAGAACATCATACCCTGATCATGGTGTCTACCTGGTTTCATCATCTTTTTCACGTAGATAGATGGTCCATGCACTGCAAAAATGATTTAGAGATCCATTAAAATTATCTGCTTCCTTTATCCAAATACACCATGTACAACTTGGGTAATATGGGTGTTCCCAGAAAAATAGTTTCGAAATATAATCATGTATGACATATAATTTCCAAACATCTGATAAAACATTCCTTTTATAATATAGTCAGACTGAGTTTGAGTTGAAAGATTCAATCGATGGTCCTTTTATAATACCATAAGTATGTGATAAAAGTCTATAATTTAAAAGAAAATATGAACAGTTTCCACAAGGTTCTCCTTCTTCTGCACCTTTTTCAAAATCCAAATATGCTTCCAAATCTGTAATAAGGTAAAATATTTTAAAATTCCATGATAATATTTACCTTTCTTGAAAATATGAGAATATTGGGAAAATAGGATTTGATTCAATTAAACGCATGATCCATGATTGTATCAAGGAAATTAGTGGTGTTTTATATCTCATAATATTTCTTGCAAGTGAGTTTCATGTTAGAAAATGTTTTAGAATCATCTAGACATTGCATTACAATAATTATTATAAGCGAGTCATCAGAAAGAGATTGGAATATCATTTGAGATCCTCATCCTTCCATTTATAACAGACGTTCTTTGATGGGAAAAAATTAAAAAAATAAGGATTTAACTTAATGTGTAGACAAAGAAACTAACCATATGTCTAACAAAAACTTATAATCCCTAAATATTTCTAAACCGACCATTAATATCAACTCTAAAGGCCCGACCTTAGAACATTACTTAATCTTGAGTTATGTCAAGAATTAAAATTGAGGATCTTTTTTGGTTTATATTTTTAGAGAATTAGGCCATAACTATTACATTACATCTAAAATATTACAAAGTATAAACTTCAACTCAGTATCCATTTTTTATATAATTAAACATCTTGAAAGAATATAAGAATTCATTTCTTGATATCAATATTCTTGAATTTTTTCTTTCTCATACCATTCCTTATACCATGTGAAAAACATTTCAAAAACATGGGATGAGAATAAAAATATCTATAAGGGTTATAAAAAAAAGGAAAGAAAACATTAGTCCATTAATACATACAAATAAATGATATCATACTTTTCAATCATTAAAAATAATATCTTTAACATACCTTATGAAATCATACTATTTATGAATAACAAATAGAAATCATAAACCATAATGGTTACTTTTGGAATTTATAACATACATACATTTTAGCTTTCAAAGATACATAGGGTGTTACATTTGGAATACACATCAAAATATATTCCCTAAATCTCTTAGGAGAAACATTAACTTTTACCTCTATCACGTTACCCAATGCATTGGAGTGCTGTCTTAGGCTCACCCACCCTAGGTTTATCATGGAACCACCCAGATTTGGTTTCTCACATAACCACCCATATAATGTAAAATTACCATTACATAATCTTAACTCATAAAAGATTAAAATAATCATAATTTCACTTATCAATAACAATAAATATGTTCAATATATTCAATCCATTTCCAAAACCATATAAATTATTTAATAAATAGATTTTGGTTCCAAGAGTCTAATACCACTTTAAGAATATTAATGGGATTAACATATTGAAATATTAATGTTCATATAAAAAATCCTTAAAACCATTTCAAAAACATGGTCATCAATGAGAATGATTTATAAGATTAAATCATTAACATTTTTAAATAGATGTTTTAGTTAAAGAGTCCCCTACCACTTAAGAAACACTATAATAAAAATCATTATGGAATAAAATTAAATATAAATTATTATATTATGAGAATTAGGAGATTAATTATATAATATTTCAAAATGATAAATATACATTATAAAAATGAATTGTTTTATAACAACAAATAAGACTCGATAGAATGTAAATTGAGATGAAATACCATAATAAGATTTTATCCTTAGATGAAAGATAAATAAATGACATAGTCATGCATGAAAAATAAAAATACACCCAATATAAATGGATATTAATTATAAAACAATCAGTGTTTATTTACATGTATTATTAGAAAAAAATGCAATGACATTGATATTTAAATCAAATGAAACGAGATGGAGTTAATATTTCCCTTACAATGTTTGTATAAATGACATAAGAATTTATCAATGGGGTGAATATGTGTCGAAAAAGTATATACACACAAAGGGAAGTTGAAATAATAACATTAATAAATAAAAAATTATTCCACACTTAATCTTGGCATGATATAATTAATTAAGTATGCGTAAAACCCAATGAGTGGAAATTGAGTTCAAAAATTCCCTTATGATAATTCGACAGCCTAACGAAATCACTTAAAAATTATGAAAATGAATTGATGATAGAGAAAAGTGTATCTCAAATCTTGGACATAGAATGTACAGTATTAAGGGTATAGAATTACATGTCTTAACATAAGATAATGGAAATGAAAAGGCATAATATTAAACAAGTATTTGACTAAAAGAAGTGGGTGAAAGGTTCCCTTAGAAATATCATTTTGTAAATAAAAAAGATTGATTATGTATATTCCCTAAACATACACATAAGAAAATTATAAATATAATATCTTATAAAAAATGTTATATCTGACATAATCATACCATGACATGATCATGAAGTATAATTTAAACCCCAAGAATGGAAATTGGGTTAAGGAGTTCCTTTACCTCATTTCCAACATGACTCATTCTTTATTTAATTTCATGAATAATAAAAATTAGTTAATTTAGAAATTATTCAGAATTATTTTAATGTTTATTATTCCTTTTATATCACTTATTAACTTGAAATAACAAATATCTAATTATTTGAGTTTGTATTGGGCATTTTGTCGATGTTCGGAATTTGAGTCAAAAATGAAATTTTTATAATTAAAATTTGTCCATGTGGTAAAAAGTCCATTCTTTCTAGAATATTATTCATATATATATATATATCATATATATAATATATTTCTAGTATATATGTTTTTAGAATAGTCCATAACAGTTAGAGATATGAAATGAAATGCACCGTTCATGGAGACGGTATGCCATACGTATGCATAAACATTACTTTCATTTCTTTTTATCATTTTTAAATGATGAAAACCAATTTATACATAGGTACATTATAAATCCATTATAATATAATATTTTATATATTTCACATAATTTCATTAACACCATCCTTTTTACATTCCATGTATGGTATAAATGTGTCATATCACTTTGAGGGGGCGGTAGTCCGCACTTCCTCAAATGAAATTATCTTATTTACTTATTATAAAATCCATAAAAATTTGATATAAATTAAAAATAAATAAACATAGAGTCAATATAAATACAATATATCTCCCATATAAATATAGTTCCATTATAATGTCCATCATAAGAGGTGGTACAGAAAAATCAAACAATCATCGTTTTGTGAGGTAGTAGTTCGTCGTCCATAGAAACAATATGTTCTAAATCAATTAGATGGATTTGTGTGTAAGTTTAGTTTGAAAGCATCTCCTAAAAAACATATTATATTTCGGATACTGTTTTTTTAGGTAAGAAAAGAAAAATAATAGAATAGGGAGTGAATAACTAGAATAATGGAATGGAATTTTAGAGAAGATGATACCTCTTCAAATGTTTTACTATCCTTGATTTGAGCCAAAATATTTCTTGAATTGCCTTCTTCCAAAAGTAAAGATTCTAGGAGGAATATAAGAATATTGTGAGCTTCTTGGAGTAGAGTTTGAACAATACAAGGGGTATGAGAGGTCTGAGTAATTGGTTAGAGGTGATGACCTTTTATAACGGGGGGGGGGGGGGTTCTATTTTGGAATGTTTGAAAGTATTATGTTATTATAAAATGATTTTAAGTTTAAAAAGGTCCAAAAAAAATTTAATTAGAAATAATATTAATATTAGTCGAAATATATTTATCCAATAAAAATTATAGATGTTTTTGATATTTTTTAATCCTTATCATTTTTTATTTAATGCTTTTTTACTCTTACTATTTTTTCAAGCATTTAAAACCTTGAAAATAAAAATAGTTAAAAAAATCATAAACAATACCCAAATAAAGATTCAATAATATAATCTTAGAATGATGATAACTATTTGGCCAAATAATAGAGTTTTTTTAATTTTAATATTTTCAAAAAATTATTTTATATTTTAAAATGTGAAGGATGTCAATTTTGACAATATTTATATCATGACATTTTAAATATCCCAAAAAACATGTTTGATTCGAAAAAACTTAATTAATACAAAGATAAAATATAACTAGAATCTATAAAATTCTTGAATGATAAAAAATAACCAAATTACTTTTATTTTAACATTTATATTATCATTTATATGAATCCTTTATTAATTAAGAAATCATAGCAGCACCATTGTGTCATAATCACAATTAGTTATTTAAAGTATAAATTTTTTAAATAAAATTTCATTATTTATGAAATAGTTTTATATTTCCAATGAATATTTATAGCCGAAAAGGTCACTTATATAACCCCATATAATTTTTTATTAAAAGATATATGTTTATGTTACATTTTCCATAACTTTAAATTAATTTTAATAAAATGTCATTTTTATTTACAAGTGGATCAATGGGGTCCAGAAATTGACCCATGGATTCCCATGGTTGGACATGTATCAAAACAATTGGGTTAGGACACATGTTAAGGTAATTTATAATTATTGTAATATTATTTTCTACCCTGATTTACCAGATTTATCCTTTAATCATTGTAAATAATGTATTTAATAAAATTACTATTCATAATGTCTGAAAATAAAAGTTACCTATATACACAATTTTGAACTTAAGATAAAAAATATGAAATCCATTTTTCTAAATTCAAAACACAGATGTTGTAGAAATTAATTTAAAATTAATTTCCGTTGTCAAAACCAAGTAGTGTGTTTTTAGGAAATAAAAACTACCAGAAGATTAAAATGTGTTTATGTCCAAATTAAAAGTGAAATTATTTTTAATGACCAAAATTTGATTAAATAATAAAAATTTAATCTAATTAAACATCAAAACTAATTAAAAGCATAGTATAATCATATAATTAAATTAGAATAAAAGGCAGTTTTGAATTAAAATGCAGTATTTTTCACTATTTATCTAAAAATGATCTTTATCTGAAAAATACTAGAATTTTACCCAAAGTAAATTTTTATTTCTCTTTTCTAAATAAGAAAGTTATTTTTTCAATTGGAATATATAAAAGTTACAAAAACATTATTTAAAAAGGTTTCACAATCAAAAGTTGGTGAATCGACCCTTTAATGATTATTAGAGTATTTCATGTTTAAAATCAGAGTCATTCTTATTTTAAGCCTATAAATTTTATTCCATAAAAGTAAAAACATTTAACAAACATGTGTAATCATATTTTAGTAAGTTCAGTTCATTCTCACCAATAAAATGGATCGTAATTAATTATCATTTAAAATAATAATAATATTATATAATTTTTTTGGCATACCTAAAGGTTGTGTGCAATGTATGATTTCAAAAAAACATATTGTTGCGTATTGAGTATGCTATCAGAAAAGGTGTCCTATTTAAAATAAAATTAATATCATATTTATAAATGTTAATTGATATGAAAATGTATTTTTTAACAAATACATGGTCCATTAAAAATTAATCAATTTATACATGAACACACCCTTAATGTTTCAATCGGAATCCCTATTTAAAAATGACCATTTCAATTAATAGTCCAATTTCATTTAAATTATAATTTTTTATATAATAATAATAATAATATGGATGAGTTATATATATCACATTTTAAAATATAAAATGTTCGATAAAATTTTAAATTTTATGTTTTGATTCAATTTAATAAAATCTAATTACTTATCTATTACATACATGAAATTCCCTCTCAATTTTATAGAAATATCTATAATAGAACAAAAACATGCAGCATGAAATTCATTTAGTAATATAATCATGGTGTGGAATAAGAATGTAATATAAATACTGATTTCCCTATAATGATTCATGAATAAATACTTCCTTTCTATATTGTCCAAGGGTAAAAATTCGTAGTCATATAGAATGAAAAACATCATTTTCATCACACAATGGTGAAATAAAAGAAATTTAATAACAAAAAAAATAAAAAACATGTGTTATCCCTGATATTGTGGCTATTAACTATATATTGGATATCTACTGCTAGAATTTGTCTTATAACGAAATCCTGACATGTCATATTTCTCAGTTCTACTATCATAATTAGTATAGATTTCAATTTAAAATAATACAAACACCTATTATACCAATTTTTGATTGCCAACCCAAATTCACACAGATGTCATTGAACATAATTTTCCACATTACCTAAATCACACCTCTATGTATTCTAGAGGCTTCTGACCAGTAGCGATGTTCTATGGTAGAAAATAGGGTGACTATACCCTCATGATCAGACTGTATCAAAATTGTAAAATAATATATGAACTAGTAGATTCATTTAAGATAACTAAAAATCATAATAATTATCATCCATCATATTAATAACCATTTAATCACATCCATCAATTTCAACTACAAGAATAATGATCATAACATACAGTAAAAAAAGGAAATACTTGTGGGTTATGGGAAAAGAAATATACATCATGCTATACAAAAATGAACAAAAGATACAATGATATATCAATTAGAATCATCAGCATAGATTATCTCTAATCCCATGTACAACATCATTCTAAGTTAATCAAGCAGCCATAGTATGTCTCTTTCCATTGTCCCTACATATATCCCAGATGTATTTCTGGGTACCCAACAATATCTCAAATAGTGTGTAGGATACAATTAGTAGGCATCCACAAATGGAATCTAATTCCATCTAATCCATTAATATATATAATAAATAATGTTCACATGAAAAATAAAATCTATAATTAAATGTAGTAAATAAATAACATATAAAGGTCTTAGTTCCCACAGACAGCCTTCCTCCTCTACCTGCATCGACCGAAGGATGAATATCACTATGTGAATAATAATTAGTGTTTTAATATAAATTAATTTATTGAGACGTTTATCAATATGAAGAGTCCCCCATGAACCATATCTATGAATTTTATATATAACAAGGTTATCATAATAAGTAATGCATTCAATAAATCCAATCTTGTAATATGGATTCTTAGACACATCATATAATTAATTTATTAATTACTTTGAAGGAATACAGAGGATATCCTTGGAATTCAAAATTTGGAACCAAGGAATCACATTATGAATAACTTGAACCCATTACCTTGAAATCTGATCGTAGGAAATTATCATAGGGACCCTCGAATCTCTCTGGGCATGGTATAATGTCAACATAATTAACTTTAGCATTGGCAGTTCAAAAAGGGAGGCCATGTGTCAAACGTGGTGTATATATAAATACTCCTCCCATTTCTATACTTTATATTAAACATATGGAGTCCATGTATCACTCATGTAACATATAATGATCTTTCCTATTAGTCTATCCTTGAAAATATATATAGGGATTCCAAGTATCAATCTTGAAAAATATAATAATCACCCAAATATTTTCGTCCTTAGAATAACACACATGGAGTCCGCGTATCACTTCTGGAACATATAATCATTATACCATGCAATTCCATCCATATATTTTGTATGATAACTTATGTGACAACCAATTTACATGATAAATTAATTGAAAAATCATTTAATTAAATAAAAACATCATGTATATTCATGTAATTTTGATTAAGAACCCTTGGGACACTCACAAAATGGAAATATTAATTGTTAAGGGCATAAAGTCTAACTGTAAAATTTTAATTCACAATTTAATTCCATTTTCATTCAATTTCATAGTTTAATTATAATAATTTTCCAATTTATCATAATTTGACACCTGAATTGTATGAACATTTCAATCCTGAGTGATAAGGGTAATGGATAATTGTTCATGGACGTGTTATTCCATTAGAAATTTCATTTAATTAAATTTTAATTTTAATGAATTAACTTAACATCCCAAAACAAAGGTGTAAAATAACACCCATCATAAGGTATACCATTAAATAAGACACCCACATTAGTTTTATTCCATTTATAAACACCACATAATGGTTTTTTAATTCAATGTACCTGGAATCTAATTATATATAATTTGGTCTTATGAGTCATATAGGTCAAGAATAACCTTTTAATTTAACAAGATCTATATTTAATAAGGGACATTCGAGATATTCACCACAAGACACAAAAATAAAAACATAAACGCCATGACATTGAGGGTAAATAATGACACCACCTACCCTATATTGGTAGTTAATAACCCATCCACTTTTCCATCAAATATGGGAATTAATGTAATAAATCAATAAAATAGTAAAATTCCTTAAAAATAGAGGATATGATATCTCACCTAAATAGCTTTGTTAACTAAAAGATAATCAATTGATGAATTAATTTGGAGGAAGATCATAAAAGTATGCAATCAATGAGACCAATGAAGGAGCAATTAGTGTCTGGATAGAATATATTCTTTACTTCCATGCTTCATGTGTGAAGCATGTTTTAATTGGGGAGGGAAGCGATGTTGTGTGTGGGAGGAAATGAAAAATGGAATAGAACTGTAAATTAATTATTTTCATTAAAATATTGATTCCCCACAGTTTAAAGGGTCACATGGTTTTTCAATACGGATGGATAAACCGAGCGTCAAATGTGTTCCCAAAATAGTTCCAAGACACTCCTTCCACAATCTTGGTGGATAGTTTGATAGAAGGTTTGAATCCTAGGAAAACACCCTCTTTTATGGGACCTATAGCTCTTTCACAAACATGCATCATGGGACTCATTGATATAACAAACGTTGTGACCACATAATGTTCCCTGAACAACCCTTCACGATTATTATGAATCATGCAGACTAAGGGTAATATATTTGTCTCACCATTTGGCCAAAAATTATCTCTAAAAAGATAAACATTTGGGATTTAGACGATCCATGTATATTCCCAAATCTACCATGAAATCATTAGTAATGTTTATAATGATAAATAAAATTTGATAAGTATAAATATAATGTTTTTTTGATTCAGTAAGAATCTTTGTTCTTAAAAATTACCCCCTCAAAATTTTCATTTCACAAAAAAAAAACGATGAGGGTAAATCTATTTCATTTACTCTTAGGGTACCAAAATATGTTACCCAGACATGGTGTTACAAAACACAACTCTAAATTGGTGTTTTGTCTTATTCCATATAGCATTTACTCTATGTTAAAATACTTTCACCAGATGATCATAATATGAAAGGTCGTTCTCTAGAAGATCATCCTCATGAATCAATAGATATGATGGGTCCAATATATACTTCCTCTCAAGGGATACATGTAAAAAATCATGTTATTGAGAAAGGGTAGTTGGGAGTACTTGTTGATATACCAAACCTCTAATTCAAGAGAGGATATCAAATGGGTTTATGTATCTTGGACTATTCTCTCTATTTCATCCAAAACCACATGGACTTCTTGCCCGAAGATATATATTGGAACAAGTTTTCTGTATCCACAAACTCTGGATCACAACAGTGATTGATAGAATATTTTCTATTGACATAAGGTAGATATCATATGTCGTGGACTATATTGATCCTTTTTTACAATCTATTATACAATATAAGGACCTATAATCTTACCCAATCCAACCCCTCACATCATGTTAGAGTTTTTTTAACTCTTCCCATCAGATCCTGATAAGGTTCCATTCAAATGATATAATGGAATGAGTTTTTATGTGATAACTACACAATGGGAAGTTGTTAATCCCAACATCCTTGGAAATCCACTAAATATGATCTCATCATATCCTCTTTAATATTAATATTTCTCCCAGATTATATTCTCATCTGTGGGTGATAATTAGTATTGAAACTCATATATTTATTCAATGCTCTCGAAAGGATTATCTAGAACACTGAGGTAAAATATAGATCTTGATTAGATATAACATATGCAATAACTCCGTTCAATCTTCCAACTTCCCATATATATATCTTAACCAATTGATTAAGATATAAATAATCATTTATATCAATGAAATTCAAAATGGAGGGAGGCTCCTGGTGATGGTGATCAATGATGAACCCAAGTTGATGGTCAAAGATGGATACACCCCTTCCTAGAGGTGGGGGGATGATGTTTTGGTTTCACGATCTCTAGTTACGGAAGAAATGTTTTTACCCTTCTATGAACCTTCATTTCTCCCTGACTTCCAATCGATATCATTCAGCTCAAAGGTTCTATGTCTTCATCTTGAGAATCCTCAGTAATTGATTTAATTGTCGGAATTTTTCAAGGCTTCGAGTCTCCTTGTTTTGACCCTGGTAGATCACATCAACCATAGAAGGCCTTCTATTGAAGAATTTGACAGCATCGTGATTTTTAACTTGGATTTTCATGATCATTTGGTTGTGGGTTTGATCGATAAATGTCATCTGATGATATGTTTTTCCTTGGTGGATGATTTAATTTGGGAAAAGTCAAAATCTTCTTCCTGATGCAACGTATTCATGTTCTTTTTTCTCCAATTGTTGTTTGATATTTTTATGAATCGGGAATCACCTTCCGTCGTGACCTGGGTATGCCTTTCTCACATTATATTGCTATTTTAAAATCCATCAATAATTCATATGTTAGGAAATTTGTTGGGTCGATTCCTTCGTTCTAATGCCAGCACTTCTTTTGTGAGTCATCCTATTAATCCATGCTTCCCTTTTGTGGTGGATGTTTCTAAGCCTCTAGTTGAATGGATATGGATTACTATTGGAGAGGAATTCTGATAGAGGCAAGCTATTTTCATTGAGTTGTCGGTGGATTGTTGCCCGACCTACCACTTTGTCAGTAATCTTGCTGATAAGTGTCATAGTGGAGCCAAGAATTATGCTCCGGTGATGTATATTGTAAAGGTCTTTTCCCAGGGATAGTTGTTCTTTGATGCTGATAAGTCTGGCACTGGATTGAGTGGCTTGGACTTTTGAAAATAGGCATGGTTACCTTCTAATCAGGCAGTTACTGCAGTGTTTGATAGGCTGAAACAAGACCTAATCATGGGGGCCGGTGGGAATCATGCTACTATGGATGCATCTATTTTTGTAGGCAGTACTAGACATGAAGATAATACTGGTGTGGCGGGTCTTGTAGGGGATTTAGTGAACCAAATGGAAAATTGAGATGAGTAGTGTGTTGTTAGAAGGTATTATGTTGAATTGATAAAAAATGACCATGATGTGCCTAAGGAGGGTGAGATGCACATGAATTCTATCTTTGGGGGAAAACCAATAATGAAACTCTCATTTTTCAGGGAGTTAAGGTGCATAATTTATCGCTGCAATCCGATGGTGGATTGAATATTTTGGTTGCTACTTGTTATAGATTTCAAGAGCTACATCACAACGAGATCTCTCATGTGTATGAGATTTCTCAAATGAAGGAATGTAACAATAGGCCTCCTATTTTAGAACGTGTAATGAGGAAGGAGTATGGGCTTCCTTCTTGGGATGATGGATCAAGAAAAAGAGTTCTATAGCAGGGGATTCTGGATGGTCATCAGTTTGGGAAACAACCAATGTGTCAAGCAATTATTGACACTAATACTCAATTTTAGAAGGGATGAGGAGAGAAAGATGTAAATCATGAGGTTCATAACCCTAGAAGATGGTAGGATTACTTAGATAGTGACAAAGAGAATGATGGTGGCTGGATCAAGCCTTCATATAGTGTCATTGTTCTGGGTGGGGGATGAAGATGATCATGAATCAGGAAGTTATGACCAGTCCACCACGAAGAAGGCTGAGGAAAGACTACTTATATTTACCAAAGCCAGTGAAAATCAAGCCTCTTATTAGAAACACTGAGTTTATATCAATGGAACTAATGAATATGAGTCGGATGTATGCTAAGGATCTGAAACATTATGAAATCATGGAATGTCAATCGGTTACTTCGGAGGAATCATTTTACCATGGTTGTGGTGATAATTACAGTTGTTATGATATGTAGTTGTCTCTTTTAGGTTGTGGTACTTGTTCACTATCCTTTTATTTAATTTTAACAAATGGTCATGGGGTTATCCTCAAACTGATATTTTATAGTAATTAAATTCAAAATCTTTATAATGAGAACAAAAACCACTCTGATTGAAATGTTTCATTTAGGTTTCTGGAGGAGTCTTACAACAATATCAATGGTTATGATTTCCTATTTCCACAATGTTTTGGGATATTTTTATTTTATAAAAATAGTTTTTATCACCCATAATTAACATTTTGGAATAACAATAATTGGTATATAAACTCTGAAATATCCCCTTCATGAAATCCCACAATATGTTTTGCTTCAAATAACTATACAACATAGAGATTTATGGATTCATAGAGAAGAAGGATTTATGAACATAATATATAATTTCCATATCCAATTCATTTTCTATGTGATACGTATCCATTTTCCAACCATTATAACTTAATCTTTATCAATTATGAAATCTGGAATATTTGCTATATTTTTTTGTAACACCGCCTCATATTTTTTGGATTTCATGATTCATTCAAAAATAACTCTTCATGTAGTTATTTGAGAAATATGGGATGAAGATACTTTTTTTATCATGTTCATACATTAAATTTAAATGAAAATTTCATCCCAATCAATCATCATCATGGATAGCGCTGATTGATTCTTTATACTCAAAGCATCTACCACTTTGATTCTCCCAACAAGATGGTAGTGGATTGAAAAATCATAATCATTTATTAGCTTTAACTACCATTATTATAACATATCATTATTATTGGGTATATATATATATAATATGATTTCCAAATCCATATATATATCTCACTTCTCCGCATAGATATAATATAGAATAATCAAAAATGATAAGAGTACTACAGCCTATTCAAGATCTTGTCTTGGGGTAGATTTTTCATGGGTCTCTAATTAGTGGGATGGATATGATATAACTTTTTTATCATTAATGAGTAAATAAACCATGAATTTTTTCAATGCAGTGTTATAGATAATAAGTCAATCTCCACTTTTTTGTAATTTTATAATAATTTTACTAATTATCCGCATCATTTTTCCCAAAATCTATCGTTAAAATCATTAGTTTAGCCAAATATGACTCCTATACAAGTAATACTTGTTAGTTTTTTTAAAAATCAATTTATTTTCCCCATAATTCACATATTGTATGAAACTAATCCAACGAAACATTGTATTTCAATTATTTATATTGGTCTGGGATATAATTCTATTTCCTCTATTTTTTATTAGACAATAGATGTCCCATTGATGGCAATAACATAACCCATGAATGATACTTTCTCCAACCCAAACTCAAAATTAATAAATTTTTCATACATTTCTTCTCTACTAAATCTCTTCTGTGCAGTATTAAAATAATTCTAACATTTATCCTTTATTTTTGGAGTATATAGAAATATCATCTATGACTACTACTAATTTTTTTTGAGTTATTATATAAATGATATATTCATTAAATCAATGATTGTTGATGAATAACTAGTGAGTACAAATTGAATCACTATAGACAAATTATTCATGGACTATGTATGAAAACCAATTTTGGGGATATTTCTTTATTAATATTATCATTATAGTATCTCAAATAATGATCGACCTTGTAGAAATATAGAGCTCCACATAATTGATAAAAAAATTAATTAATATTTGGTAGAGGATATCTGGTATTTATAGTTATCCCTATTGAGATCATGATTAATAATGTATATGTGTATTTACTAATACTTCTTCATAACATGGATGACTGGTTATACCCATGATCAAGAACATGGGTGTATAAATACATTATTTATATTCTATTGTAGATTCATTACATGCTTATCAAATTCGAAAAAAACCATTACATATTGAGTCATGGATATAGGAAAGGATTTTTTTAGAAGCTTGATTGAGAACTCAACCTCACATTTTAGAGAAAGACCAGGATGTTATTTGGGAAACACAGAAGTAAATTACATCAAAATAAGAATGGTTTCAAATATGATCATTTCCTTATTGTAAGTTATTTCAATTATATATTATTTCTCATAATAAAACAAAATATTTTATTTACATAATGATACCATATAAGATTCATACACCTCTATTAACTTTTATAGGATTGGGGGTGATTTGTGACATGGAGGGTAATTTCAATCCAAAAAAATATGATGTATTTTTATATGTAGATCCATTCCATGCACTGTATAAAACCAAATTACACTTCATAGAGTACGTCAAGTTACCCAGGCTTATTAATAAACCAAATTTTGACTAGGGATGAGTTATATATATGGAATATGATAATTTCTCAATTTTTTTCATTCATTGATAGATATACTTGTAGTAATTGTGGTTGTGTTGGAATAAATCTATTAAATATCTATGATATGAAATAATTTATAGAAAAAAAATAAAAAAATGATCCATACCCTTGAATGAATAACCAACATACCAGTCACCACTTCATTATATGGATCCACCATTGACTTTGTTTTAGAATAAGATCACACTTTTGGTCTCAGTCTTGGGGTTGTTATCAACCTTTATCCTCAGAAAAAAAATTTCTTAGGATATCTATTCAAAGTGTGATAATATTAATTATGGATAAAAAATGGAAAACATAATGACTGTTAAATGGATTATTATTTTTTTAAATTTCATTTATGGTTCTCTCAATTCACCAATCACTATTTATATTCCCTTTCATCCCATAAGAAAAAAATTTCATTTCCCCCTTTGTCATTTTTTTGAGATTATTCTTCCCATAATTTTTACAAGTGGGGTGTTGTGATTTTGTTTTTCAATTATTTTTTCCATCATAAATCCATAAACAAACTCCAGTTTTGTTTAATTATACCCATGATAACCATCTAATTTAATGATCTCCTTTTCTTCTCTGATGTAACATCCAAAACATTTCGTATATATTTCAATGTTTTGAATGGACATGTAATTTTATATATTCATCTTTATCTATCCATACAAGAGGTTAACATTATATTCATGGTTTAAGGACACCTCTAGAGGCATATTTTTCATCTATAGAGAATCTTTTCTGTTATGATATGTTTCATTTATCATAATTTTAATTGACACTAATGAACTACCTCTAAATTAATAGTCGAAAAGATATATAAAAATATATAGAAGTGATTCTCCAAATTTTTTTCCACTTAATCACTTTAATATCCTCCTCTAACTTCACATTTTTAACTAATATCCAACATTATCCATCTTATCATTAGATATGTTAAATATCCATCATGGTCATATCATTTCTCTTATAATTGTTTGAATTGGGAGATATTATCAATTAATTTGATCAATTATACCTGATGAATTTATAATAATATCAATTCAATGTCAGATTTTTTTGTCACATGAAAGTTTTAATTGAAACCTTAGGCTTCCTTAGGTATTGGGGTGCTTCTCAAGATTCATGTTTCTTTTAAAAATGATATTCAGTAGATAAATTATAGTCATCATGATCTTAAAACCTATTCCCCCTAGGTTGTGAAATCTAATTTGAAACCTCATGTCTCCATAAAACAATATGGTTATTCATTTTATTTCATATATTTTATGGCATTTAATAGAATTAATGGTAAATAATGGTTGAATATTCTAAAAAATTTAAAAAATAAATGTGGAAAAAAAGAATATTAATGTGATATAATGAAAATTTAATATTCCAACATGAGTAAACATAAATGATAAACCTGAGTAGGTTTTAATTTTGTGTGGTTTGACAAAGAAAAACAAAACAATTAAATAATATATCCAAAAAGGAAAAAAATTAAGAGTACAATGTGGACGAAAATAGATGCATCCAAAAACAATAAATCCATGCTGAAATGGTCTAAACAAGATATAATGATAAGTCTCCTTATGACCCACATCCAAATTGAAACCATCCATGCAATAAAGGTTATGAAGAATGGAAAATAAAATTTGAAAAAAATATTATTTTCTCATTAAATGGTTCATATAGTACAACATCTAAATCCTCCTAATGGAAATATTAATTTATGAGCACAGATTTTAGAAATATTATAACATAGTGTCAATACAAGGGATTATATAAAAATGAATCAGTTCTAGTTTTTAATAACCCATTAAAAATTAATTTTCATAAATACAATCCCTTAGAAAAATATTTTTTCCATTCTTTCTATAAACTGAATTAATATTTTATACCATTAATATGAAATTTATAAGTGAAAAAATTGGAAATAATATCCAATAATAAAAAGGTAATAAAGTAAAAAAAATTTATGAAATTCTATCATGAAATTTCATGTGTTAAAACCACTTATAAAAACTTATGACAAAAAACCATTATAAAAACCAGAATGTGATGAAAATTGGAAAATGAAAAGGGAAAATATAATTTTGGAACTAGCGTTTGGGAAAATTTTGTGCTAGACATAAAAGATCCCATATGAGGGAAATTTATTTTCAAAACCTATATCATATCATAATACAGTCTTTTGATATCAACAAAAAAACTAGTGGTGCCACACTATCTATAGTTGATTATGTCTGTTCCCCAGTGAAAAAATGGTTCCCAATGTTACAATCATAAAAAATCAAATTTAAAAAATGTTCAAAATTTATGAAACTTTTTCAAATCCAACTCAAAAAACTTCAGTTATTTAACAACCAATTTCAAAATAAAATATTATTTGTTTTTAAATAAATATCATCCATAAAAAATTATCATTCCATGAATATATGGAATCCAAAAAATTACATCTACTAAATGGAAACACCAATTGAAAATGTCTATACTGATAAGAAGCTCATAGAATTAACCCATTGTGTAGAACCACATGACTCACCGTTTTATAAGCCTAGATACATTCGACAATAGTGACTAGAAACCCAGAGATTGTCTTTCCAAATATAAAGAACGACAATAAAATTCATTGAACTGATAGAAAAAACTATCTGATCATTAATAATTCATATACACAAATCTAAAATCGCGACCATTCCCAAATTATTAAGAACCATAAAGAATTATTACAAATAGGGGTTCACCACAACATGCATGATAGTAAATTTATAAAATAAGGATAACAAATTTGAAGATATCTCCAATATATTCTAGATTTATTTCTTATAATATAGAGGGATGATTCATAGTTGAATGAAATTAAAATCACTTAGATGGAACCCCAAAATAAATAGCAAGAATTAATCCTCATGTAATACCTTTAAAAAATTTGAGTTCCACAAAGGCTGAAATCAATGAAAAATGAGTTTCTTTTTTGAAAATATAATTTTATAATATTACAAAATATATAAAATTTATATGTAATATAATACTTTCACACCTAGAACCTAATTCACAACATCTACTATGAAAATTCTACATTGCATGTAATGACCTAGTAGACTAAATACATTCATGTTTTCAATTGATAAATGATAAAACGACCAGAACATTCAATGGAAATGGGTTGATCCCATAAAATATATTAATACAATTTTAATTTGATTTAATGGATTTATAAAATAATAATCTCCAATATTTAGGACATTTTACTAAAATAGGATCTCCAACTTAGCGACTCATGAAAACTCAACCAAATAAAGTTGATAAATAGTTAATTAACAAGAGAGTACCAAAGAAGCATAACAGTGTGTTAAAATATCCCCACTATATTTTATGTGTTCCCTTAGAAATCCCTTATATTTGTTTATTCTTTAAATTTTAAGGACATTTATACCTCATCAACAATCCCATCTCCCAGATCTTGTGGGTATCTCGTCTATAATTCCACATTTCTTATATCACCCTATTTTTTTGTGAATTTTTTCAAATATGTTTAATCATTTGAATAATTTCAATTAAATTAATCCCTGAGTTTATATTTCAATATATTAAATATAGTTTTTTTATTATATTAAACATAATTACTTGTTTATCTTATGTTACATGCAAGAATGAGTTTAAACCAAACATGACATATTAATTAAATAATAATTATTTAATATGACAGTTAATAACTATCCATTTGAATATGGGGTATAAATAAAATTAACTAAATTATTAGAACATTTTTTACACATTTGAAAATAATCAATTTGGTTTTTAAAAATTAATTAGAAATCAAGATAAAACGTTTTTAAAATACTAATAAATCATTTGTCGAAAACAATTTTTATATGCACTGCTGTGTTTTATATTAATAAATTAAAAAAATCAATTTTTGTAATATATGTTTTTGAAATATATATTATATATTCAATAAAATTTTTAACAATATAAATTTTTTAAAGAAAATATATAACAATAAAATATATTTTACACTTAATTTGTTTCTCAAAATATATGTTTTGTTGTCTTATTGTGCTAAAATAATGAAACAAAAATTTTAAAATTTTATTAAAGAAATTTTAAAACATAAAAATCATTTTTTATAATTGGAATATTTAAATTATCTTTTTTATAATTTTTGGGATTTTTATGAAAATTTTTATTTTTTCGTGAATTGTTAAAAATACTAAATTTTAATTGAAACACATTTTTCCTAAATTTTATATAAAATTAAATTATATATTAATTATCTATATCATAACATAATTTGTTAAATTATACATATATTTATCTAATTTAGGTAAATGGAGTAAATTTCATATTGATATTTGAAATAAAAACATTGATATCATTTGATCCTATTCTCGGCAAAAAACCATGTTTTCTCATTACATTTACATGACTGACAAAAATTTAATTCTAAACATATTGTGAATATAATTTAAAAAAATGATTAAATATTTAGAATAAAAATAATTTTAATAATATATTATAATCAGATTAATTTTTTTCCTTTAAGATTAGTGAAAATATCTAATATTAATTACAATGATAAAGGTAAAAATTAGTTCATTTGGGGTAAAACATAATAGATAATGGGAAACATTAACTACGATCTTGTCAAAAATCCATTTTATGTCCTCATTTAAAACCTTATCACATAATTATCTATTTTTATGACTTATTGGGATAGTATTCCATGAACATGACCTATATTATATGTTATGTAATGAAAATGGAGAAAAAAACATTCCATGCCTTTAATATTTATAATGCACTGGGATACAAAAAAAATCATATGTTTGGTTAAAACATTATTTTACATATAAATTTTTTTTTATCAGGAAAAATTATTTTAATTTTTTTGAGATGAAGTAAATACTTTAAATTCTTAATAAACACCAACACATTAATTATTTAAATATTTATTTTAAAAAATAAATGTTACAAAAAATATTTAAAGAAATATAAATTGAAATTATTATGGACTAATATTAATTTTTTTGAAGATTATATCATGATACATCGATTTGAATATAATAGTCCATATTTTTATTGATATTTTAAATTTAATATTAAAGGAATAATATCAAAATTTACATTAATGTTATTTTATAATAAATGAAATCTTTTTATATAATTGAATATTAAAAAACTACATTTATACATTTGACCTATAAATGTCAATATATATCTATAATATTCCATTAATGGGTAAATTATTCTTTTATATTGACTATATTGACCACAGTATAGAAATAATATGTCACCTTTGTTAAGGTAAATATAATGTTTCTTCACATTACATGCATCTGTATTAAATCAGATTTCACAAATAGAGATTATTTTTAGGAAATGAATTTTATTTCAAACTTATAATTATTTTGTATAAATAATATCATAAAACTCAATTTAATTATATTATTAAAAAAACCTATAAAAATAAAAACGTACAGGTTACTATAGTGAAAAAGGGTAAATTGGGTAAAGAAAGAGACTAAGTAATAACATAATAAAAATGTTTATATATTTTGTGTGGTGGATGTGTTTATCAAAAAAATATAGACTTAACTACATTACAATAATATTGTATAATCACATGAGGTAAGGGAGACGTTCAATTAGTAAATAAATTTGGGTATTTACATAAAATAACTCCTCATGAACTATAAAATGAAACTCAGTCTCCCGACATCTCAATCCATTTAGAATAAAAAATATATACCTATTTAAAATTTAATTTTCCCTCCCATAATTCTATATTATTTATTTTTTGCCTAAATCCAATAATGAATGTCTTTAGTGAAAACCTTTGGAGGTTACTTGAAGAAGAGGTATGGCTCTTCAATGTGGATTTTTTAATCCTCCTTATCCTCCTAAAATTATTATTATTATATACTAATATAATATCCTCAATATAATCAATATAATAATATTTTTTAGGTTTTGAGTATGACCAACATAAAAAAACTCTCTATCAATTTGGATATGAATTTTTTTTTCATATGTATGGTGGACTATCACCTCGCGAACTAATGTTGTTCATTTTCCATTACTACCTTTCAAGGCCGGAAATAGTGTTGTATTTATAATTTATATATGACATATATTATATTTAACATGGTATTTTTCCTACGGTATTGTAATATCACACATACATAGTAGCTTTCTATTTTTTATAATCAGATAATGTTGATTATGTCAATAGAGAACTATTGCATTGGGAAACAATGTAATTAATTCACATTTTACATTGAATGTGTTAAGGATGGGTTTAATAAAAATATGAGATATATATGAAATAAAAATTACAATATAATGATAATATATATATTACCTTTAAATATTTGAATATGATAATAAAATGGAAGTAGTGTTCATGTATATGCATGACCTACTCCTTCTATGATGGGTTTGCTTTATTCCCTATCAAAAAATTTTATAAATTAATATAAATATATATACTAGATATTTATGATATTTATATCATGGTTTAAATTATTGTAATTTTGAAATGATCCTCAATGTAATATGTCCAAACAATTCAAATCATGTACATAAAAAGTAGTTATTACATGAAACATGACTTGAACAAAAAATTAGTAAATAATTAGGTCATAAAAGATAATGAGAAAATAATATAATGTATGAGATATATGAATATGGTTATTAAATTGATTTATAATTGACTTATATTTATTATAATATAGTTTGAATTAGTATGATATAATTCAAGACTTATTGTAATCAGATTATTTAGTCATACTTTTATTCTGGAGATACATATTCCATATTCACCACTAATTTACTTTCTGTGATTTATATACATTCATATAACATTATATATCTACAATATAGTTAACTTCAATATAATTAATTTTTTTTATTATTTTTATTCTTTCACAAGTACTATGATTCAAAATATACTTGGGTAGTAACAGATTGTTGTCTCCATTTTATTTATTTGTGACATATGTTATGATATAAACATTTATTATTTTATGTATTGTTTATAATTCCACATTGACATGTAATATAATTATTTTATTTATCCCCATGATATTTTAACATTAATTTAAATAAATTTATTCATGGGGTTTTTGATTAATGTTTACCCATGTGGTAAGTGTACTATGTTAGAAGATCATCATTTATCTAAATTAATTATGATCGAGTCACAAATGTTAAATTTTAATGATACATCTATAAACAATTTTTCTGAATTTTTGTATCATTTAGTTATAAATGAAATTTTTAATTAATGGAATAAATTTTACACTCATTGGTAAATCATATAATAAATAAATGTTTTTATGATAACAAGACATTATTTCTCTATGTTGTAAAAAAATAGTTTTCTTCCCAAACCATGTTCCCTAAATTTCATTTCAAAAAGGGATTATATTATATTTTAATCTAATTTTCATGTAATAGAATTTAAAATAAAAATTATATTTTAGAAAAAATTTTAAAATTATTTTAAAACCAGCTTTTATTTTTTTCAAAATTCATTTTCAAGCAAAAAGTAATTCAAAAATGGTTACTCATTAAAAAGTTTTTATAATAATTTTCAAAACATATGTTATATTTATAATATGTTATTTTCAATGAATATTATTGTGAATTATTTTACTTAATTTTTTTTAAATTACATTAAAATACCCCATTATATTTTCAAATGATATTTTCAAATAAAATGATTCGAAAAATGTTTTATATTTAAAAATTGTTTGAAATTATTGTCCAAGATTCATTATTATTATTATTAAAGGTTATTGTCAAGGAAATTTTTTTTATTTTTTTTAAAAATATTTTAAAATTAAATAGGTTATTTTCCCTAAGTAATGATTTAAAATACCATTCAATTACATTTTCCATCTGTGATTTCATCTGTTTATTTTAGTCATGATTTATTGGGGATATTATCCAAGTATACCATATATATTATTTCTATGAATGACATATGTATTTATGGAATGGTGTATATGAAACCTGATTCTCTTCCATGGTTATACCAAGATAAAATGATTATGAAACCTACTTTATTCAGGGGTTATACTAAGATAAAATTATTATGATCCCTATCTCTATTCCACATGTTATGATATAATTAAAAGGTTATTATTCCTATTTCATTTAATGGGTTACGACAAGGTAAATGATTAATATCTTTTGGATGAAATAAATATTGTTTTCATTATCCAATTGGTGGGACCTATATCTACATCCATTTAATTGGTTATTGATTTATTTATCTAATGAGATAGACATGGATGGAATGGGGAGTGAACCCAGTATAGTAAGACAAGGCTGTTACATTTAGTGAACTCTATACAATACAACTGCTATTGAATGGGGAGTGACTGCAGTTTATTATGATAGGGCTAGAAGGAGGAGTGAAATTGGTTTGGTAAATGACATTGTCCGCTATTATTGTATGGGAAATAATCATTGACCAACATTAAAATGATTTATATACCTTTGTGTACACCCGAAATTTAATTCCTTATTCCAGTTCTTTGCATTAATGGTGCATGTTATTTTATTTCCTTATAATTAATGTCTTATGAAATTTCAATAATTATTCCAAGATTCATGATGGTGAAATTTTATATATATGGTGTATTTTTTAAATTTTATTCTCATGTTCTCTTACATTTATTCTCATGATATACTAACGTAACTCCCTTAATTATCCTTACTTAATATCAGATATCACAATTTATTATGTATAAATTCCCCAAGTAAAAAAGTATGTTTATAATTATTTATATGTCCATGAAGGTTAATAATAGTTAGGAATATTATTAGAGATGAAGTACCTCACATAGGGTCCTGTGTTCCTGTTTAGATTATTCCAAAAGATAGTAAACTATTACTATACTTTTATATGTGTCTATTTAATGTATTAAATGTTCGAAGAAATGATGTAATATATATGAATTATAATAAAGGGTATTTATATTAGTATCTAATGAAATGATATGTTTACCATATCAAAATTGGACGAGAAAACATTAATGGTACTTTTATGGACATGAATATCACTAAGTCTAATGATGAGTCAATGTATAAGAAAATATCCTATAATTTTGATATAGGTTAGTGCGAGTGGTTTATAATAAATTTCATTTACATTTGGATACTATAATTTTCTTAATTCTGTTTCAGATGTACATAGGGGTAATAACCCTAAAAATTGTATTGATCTAGATTTGTTTGAAAAAATGATGCATGAAAATGGGCCTTGTTCTACTCCAGATTTGACCCCCCCGATGGATATATAATGGAAATTTACAAAATCTTTATAATCAACTTTAATAGTTTTAAATTCATTGTGACTATGAATAAACTACAATAAACATAAGGTGTAATATATTGACACAATGGTGTTATGATTTAGACATCCTCTAAGTTATATTTTATGATTATTTTTTTCCTTTATGATTAGAATTTATCAATATTTTATTTTTGATATTAGATAATGGAAATAACTATATGTAACTAGATTGAAATTTAATGTGACAGATTATTTACATATTAGAATCTAAATGGGATGTTGAATGAAGTAAAAGATGTTGTGATTACACCTGATCATTTTTAATAGAACATGATTAACAATGCAAACTATAACCAATTCTCAGACTAACCAAAAATAGATGAAAAGAGTTAAATATGATATCAAATGATGGTAACCATGTATTAATGAAGATCTAGTTTCATAAATTTTTAGAATGGGGTATAATGCACCCAAATGATCATCTTTGTGGGACATGAAGATGTTTTGAATGTCGAATAATATGAAACAATGCAATTTACTATAAAGGGAAAATTAAATATTATGTTAAAAAATTCATATGGGAATATTCTTCTCCATAATATATCATCAACAATTGAATAATTTAGATATAGAAATAATGAGAATTGAAAGAAATTTATTTCTGATATGGAAATGTCATTTAGAAAATCATCATTGTTTTTAGAGTAATGGTAACATTATTGATGATGAAGAGACTGTAGATGACATATGAAAGGAAACATATATTATGGAATAAGATTACAAATCCTTATTAATATATAGAAAATTCAGTTTTATGGGTGATGTATTTTGGTATTATGATTCATGAATAATGAAATATGTAAGTATTGTTCAGTATATATTTTCACTATGAATTAGAAATAATATGTTGATGAATGTAGATGGACATGAAAATTGAATTAATGGAAATGTTATATTTAATTGAAAACACATGATTAATGGAGGGTAACCCATTATATATTACAGATGTTGAGATAATGATATTGGGATAAATATATGATTTTTGGGATAATGTAAATTCGACAGTATTACATAATTAGTATTATATGATAATTTTTTTAATGTCCTCTAAGTTGTCATTGATGGAGTTTTTTTGGATTTTTTATCATATATAAATAACAATCTATATCTAATGATATGAATGAGGAATAATGTATGTTTTCCGTTTGGTTTTATGGTAATTGATGTTATTAAAAAGTTTCTATAGAATAAAAAATGGTACTCACATGAATTGAATGTGAGAATCAAGAGATACTTAATGATATTTGGAGAATTACATTTATGTGGAGTTTGAAAATTTTAGTGACCATGTTTATAAATTTTAAAATTTTCGAAGGTTCATGAGTTAAATTATTTATGTAAATATTGATCTTAATATAGTGACACTATTTTGTAGATTATCTTATTACCACATCGTATGAAGATTTATCTATATTCTATTACTTGTGCTAACCATTTTGTTTTGATAATATCTAAATATAAACCAAATGAAATATCATTGTATATATGGAATATATGATTTTATAATTCTTCAAGTATAAAAAATTAATATTAATTTCATGGAATAATATATAAAGTGTAAATCGATCTAGAAATAACCAATGGGTGAGAATGTACTTATGAAATGTAATGAAATAATATAAGAAAATCTTAATTATAAAATTATTCAATTTTATAAAAAGGATCAGGAAATAAGATGTTGTCATAATTTCATAATTTTTTGATGATATTAATGACCTTTGAAAGCCTATTTGAGTTATGGTCATTTCTTTGACATTCTATATATCATCCACTTTCTTATTATTAGTGATCTCTATCACTCTATTAAACTATTTATGAATTAATTCAGTTTTCAAATCCTCACATACCACATAAGTTTTCCTATGAGGAAACCTAGTTTTGAGTTACCTTGGGTAACCATTATGTCTGAAAATTTACTATTTTAATGGAACTATTATTATTTATTTTTATAACTAGGGTTTCAAAGAATGAATTTTTAAATGATAAACATCTATTAACTGAGAGGAATTTTAAGGGAGAAATTCATTTTAGGGGGGGGGGATTGTACCGCCCAACGATATTTTAAATTGAATAGAATAGCATGTTATGATTGTGTTACCTGAAATAATATGTATGAAATATGTTACACACAATTTTGAGTTTATCATTAATCACACACAACACCAAGTTTAAACCAAACATGACATACTATTTATATATAATTTTATTAATATTATAGTTATCGACTAGATGTTGGAATATAGGGTATGAATATGATAAAATAAATGATCTAATTATTTTTTACAAATGGGATTAAAATGAATTATATTGTGTCCAATAAATTATAATTAAAAAACAACTTTTGAGAAAATAATGAAATCATTTTCTGAAAAAACATTTATTATGTACCCAGGTTTATTTTATTTCGATAAAATTTTCAAATTATTTTTTTACTAACATTAACTATATTTATAAATTTTATATTAATTCATGTTTTTAACATTAATTTTTTATATTTTATATATAATATAGGAGTATAAATACAATTATAGTGTTAAATACTATATTTTTTTAGAAAAAATGTATTTTCATATTACTATGGTGTAGTTATTATAATTTTATACACTTTTAGTATATGAATTTTAAAAAAACACCATTTTTGAAATCATAATATCAATATATTCTTATTGTGATTTTTCTAGTTTTTTTGAAATTTTTTCTTTTTAATGAATTATAAAAACTAACAAATATTAACTGAAAATCATATTTTCTAAAATATTATTTATTTAGTAAAATTATTTTCTAAAATTTATTTAATGTTTAATTTTTTCAATTTTGAATCTATTAAAACAATTGAGGTCAATTCAATCATTTTAATATTTATGATGGATATAAAAATATAGTATAAATTTGGTCATTTTCTCTATAAAACCATACTTTCTCATTGTGTATGGGGGTATAATTTTAAATTAAACTATTCCACTTTAACAAATGGGATTTTTAATAAAAATAATAATTATTTATAATTAGAAAAATTATATTAAATTATATGGTCACTGTTATCTTTTACCATAATGAATAGTGAAAAAAGATAAAACTATTTTTTATGATGAAGTTACCTTTATGAATATTGGGAGATAATCATAATAGATATGGGTTAAAATTACCAAACAACGTTTCAAACAACAATTTTCATTCCTAATTTATACCCTTATTACCTTATTCTAAATTTCTATGAGTTATTTTGATATTATTCAATCAAATTGATGAATATAATATGTTATGTAATGAATAATAAAAAAAGGTACCACACATAACTTTAATATCTATTAAGATTTGGGATATGAACAAAACATCTAATGATCAGTGAAAAAATTTAATTCTAAATGATATCTGAATTTTTTTTCATTATAATTTCTTTCAACATTTTAGGGATTAAATAATTAATTTATAGTCTGATGAAATTCCAATGAATGAATTATTATTTAAACAAATAAAGAGAATAATTGATACAAAAAAAATACTAAAAGTGATTCAATTTGAATTATAATAAAAAATAATTAATTTTGATTATTTTTATATCTTGTTACATGGGTGTGAACATAATGTATTATAATTATATAAAGTTGTATCTTAATTTTATATTAAAATTAAATGACTAATTTTAAAATTGACATTAATGTTATTTTATAATAAATGAAATATTATTAAATGGTTGAAACATCGAAAAAATGATATATTCATCCAAGTGACTTATAAATGTAAATAAACATAAACAATTGTCCATTAATTGACCAAATATATTTTTTTAATCACTATATTGAACTCTAAATAGAAAAACAATGTTAGCACTACATAGATTAAAACATTAGTTTTTTTTCATTACATGTGTTTGTATTGAAATTAATTTTAATCGCACATAAGATATAAATTTAATGAATTGGATTAAATATTTAGAACCAGTGGGTATAAATTATATAATAAAACCCATTATAATTATTTTTTAAATTATAAATATCAATTTAAATAGAAATATAAAAGTTACTATGATAAAAAAATAAAAGTGGAAAATTGAGTTATCATAAAATATAAAAAATCAAATGGTGGAAAAATGTGTCTTATAGTATGGTGGAGGTTTTCAAACTCCACATCAACCCTACCATCCATTATTATTTATTTTTGTAGACATATTAGGTAATTAATTCCTTCCAATAGTGAATAATTTTGGGTATTTACAAAAATGCCACTCCCCCTCAAATATAAAAGGGCACTAACACTCCCCACTAATTCACACATCTCATGCTATTTCGATATACCATGATATTCTGAAAAATATTTCAAAATAAAATCCTCTCATCTTAGAATATTTATATTTGGAAAAAATCCAACAACAAAATGATTTACTTCAATCCAAATTAGGATACCCGAAGAAGAGGTAACAATTTTCAATGAATAATTTTTTGGTTAAATATTTCAATTCCTCCTTCGACTCTTATTATAACATGATAATAAAACAACAAAATAATAATAAATATACTCATAATTTTTTATGTTCATTTTATGCAATAAAACCTTACACACCTCTACAAAACAGATTAAAAAATTATCATTACTGTGTGTGTGAGATTACCGCCTCCTAAACTGATATCATTTTTTTCCATTACCACCATTAAATGTTATGAAGAATGAAGTATTTAGAGTTTATATATGGTATATATTACATTTAATATGATTATATGTTTATGGAATTGGTATATCAAGCATTACATCATTATTTCCATTTTTTCAGATCGGATAACATCGTTCATGTGTTCAATGAATGACTTCCTCACAAAGTGTTGCAATTCATCCACAATTTACATTGAATTTATTAATGATAGGTGTGAAAAAAATATGTGATATATATGACATAATAATTATACTATAAATATTATATATATATATCAAAAAATATTTTATTCTTTCAATACCGTAATACAATCGCAACAATATTCCTATGTATGTATGGCATACCGTTTCCATGAATGGTGTACTTCATTTACTGTCAGTAAATTTTATTAATTAGAATAAATAATTATATATTCTAAATATATTATATTTATATTATTTTTTTAAATTCAAGAAATTATGTAATCATGCTCCATTTAATGCGGCTACAAACACCATTTCCAAACATATATGAAAAAAGAAGTTATTAACCAAAAGATGAATTTAACATGACATAGTTCAAAAAAAGGTAATAAAATTTAATAAGAATATAATATATGGTGTTGTAGACATGAATTTGAATTTTCAATATATTTATGAATTTTTTTTATTAATTATACTGGACTTAAAATGTGTACGATTAAAATCAAGACATAATGTTGGGGATATTGAGTCTCACTTTTAGTACTTAGAGACTTTTTCCATATTGACCACTTGTTTCATTTCTATCATGTATATACTTCACTATGAAATGATATATCTGTAATCTACCTAATTTCATGATAAATAATATTTCCTTTTATGTTATTATTTCATGGGGATTACAATTCAAATGATACACAAGAATTAATGGATGTTTGTCACAATTTTTATACTTCAAGACATATGTAATGATTAAGACTATATTATTTTAAACATATATATACATACCATTTGACTTGTAATATGTTTAATTCATTAATAATGATGATATTTTAGGTTTATTTTAATTTTATTCCATCATGGGGTTTATGATTCAAGTTTACCTAACTGGTATGAGCTTTATATTACAAGCTCATTGTTTATTAGTAGTATTTATGATAAATCCTATAAAATTGAAATATCATAATATACCTCTCAGAAATTATCATGAACTATGTTATTCTATGATTATTAATGATATAATAATGTAATTTTACATTTTTTCACTCTTTTTTTCTTATGTTAATTATGAAAATGTTTTTATTAAAACCCAACATTATTTATGTCTTTTAAGTGAAACATGATTTCTTATAAATACCTGTTTTCTAAAAAACCTAAATATTTGAAATGATATTTTTAATTCATTTTCAAGGGAATTTAGTTTGAAAATGTTACCTTTCTTATGTGGTGTTTTAAATTATTTTCCATGATTTAATTATAATTTTAAATGGTTTCTTTAAATAGAAATAAATTCAAAAATGTATTATGTTTAAAAAGAGTCTTATTGATTTTTTATCCGTTGTAAGATTAAAAGGTTATTTACAAGGTTAATACATATTAATTCTTTTATGTTTAAAATATTTTTTAAAGATTTTTTAATATGCCATTATAATTTTCAATAATTATTTCATGTTATAATGATTTAAAATTTATTACTATTAAAAATGTTTTTAATTAATTTAAATGATTCCATTATAATTTTTTATGTTTATTTTAAATTAAAAGTGGTTTCAAAATACTTTATCCCTTCAAAACTATTTTCATTATTGGAAAATACTTTTTACCCAGAAAAGTTTTCAAATTATCTTTCTAAATCATTTTATATATAATATTTCATCCATTTTTGTAATTTATTTTTTAATGGGTATATGATGCAAGGACACCATTCATATTATTTTTTTTGAATGGATAATGTTATGATGGTATGATGTTTTTGAAAACTGTTTCTCTTCCATAGGTTATACGATGATAAAAAGATTATGATACATGATTATTTTCATGGGTTATGATATGATGAAATGATTATAAAACATGTCCCTTTCCATAAAATATAACCTAATGAAATGTTTGTAATAACAATTTCATTTAATGGGTTTTGATATGATGATTTGTTTAATGATTTGGGGCACATAAACATGATTTTAATTATCTAATTGATATGTGCAATATCTCTATCCAATCCATTGCATAAAGGATTAAAAATCTCCTGAAGCAGACATATATGGAATGGTGATTGATACCAGTAAAATAAAACATGGATGGATTGGGGATTGAACCCATAATAATAATATATTACTAGAATAGGGGGTGAACCATGTTCAGTAAGACTAGGCTAGAATGAGGACTGAACTCGGTTCATTAATGTTCTTTGTATACTATGATGGCCTGGGCAATGATAGTTGACTAATATGGAAATGATTTTCTATTATTATGTCTGTTCCATAAATTATATTCCTTATGCCAATGTAATTATATCATGTCCCCTGTTATTTTATTTACTTATGATTCATGTCTTATGAACTACAAATCATTTTTCTAGAATCCATTATTCTTATCTTTAATATACATCGTATTCTTTTCAAATGTTATGATCATGTTCTCATACACTAATTACCATGTTATGATTACATATCTCCATTGTTTACCCTTTATCAGAACCTGATATCACCCTCTATGATGTTTCATTTTATGATGTTTTGAGGAAATTGTTTATGATTAATATCTCTAAGAAGAGTTATTATTGTGGATAATGTAGTTTGAGATGATGTAGCTTACTTTTGGACTACATATTACGATAACACGTTTCCAAATAAACTAAAATATAATGGTCCTCAAACATTCATTTTTGTAATTTAATGAATTTTCATAAAGAATGATGTAATATTTATTTATGATAATCTTGGGTTTCTATTGATCCCATACTGGAAGAATAGTTTTACTGAGAAATACTTTCTCTTGGTGATCCATACCTTCAACTGGATACTCAACCAAAGTTGTTTCTGTCTCAATATCAACAACCTCCCATATAATCACATGGGAAGGATTAAAAATATACCACATCACCAAGGAAACAATAAAAACACTTTTTTATCAGTGTTAAACTAGACTGAAAGTCCCATCGATAGTTCATCATTACTAGTTGCTCATTGATCTCCAAGGGAACTACAAACCTCGGTACCAACATTTTATTTGTACCCAACCAATGATATCTTAATAGAGGTGGGACTCTAAGAAAACCTGATCCCCAATTCTAACTTCCTAAAACCACTGATGATAGCCTACATCATATTTCTATTGAATCTATTCCATGATTAATTTCCTCTAGATCAAATGCATCCTCTTTTTCATCTCTTGAACAGGATTCGACATCACCAAGGAACTCACTTCCATCTCTATCCAGCAAAAGGGAGAACATCATAGAACCCATAAAAATCCTTATTGGATACCATATTTATCAATGAATGATAAATATTTTTATAGGAAAATTCCATAAGAGGATAATTATTTTCCAAATACCATAGAAAATAAAGCACAAAACCTCAAAGAAATAATAAATAAATATGATATCCTTATTTATTTATTAATACTTCAATATATGATACGCCATTCTAAATAAAATATAGGAACCCATATCCTCTAACAAAACATTCCAAAACCTACAATTGACCTCTACTCCCGGTCATATACCACTATTGAGGGATTCCTATGATGTCTCAAAACATCTCTCACAAGAAAGTGCCTAAGCTATACTATATCATTCATCTCCTTGATAGAGAGGAATTATAAAAATTTCATGACTAAAGAAATGACCTCCCAAATCACATCATTCCCATTAGGATTCATTGAAAAAATAATGATGAAATCCATGGATGTCACATCCCACCTTCATACCATAATGAGTATGTTCTAGATAAAATATCATGTATCTTGTGTGCTCCATTGATTCTCTGACAAGTAGGATACCCTGATATAAAATCTGAAATAAACCATCTTATCTCATTCCACCAATACTAACACCTCAAATAATGATCCATCATTGTAACCCCATTTTACATTGCTCAAAAATATTTATTTCCTCTATCCATAATCTAATTTCTCAAGAAAAAAAGGAAAAGTAATTGTATAATGGAAGCACAAAGTGCTATTGGGAAACAAATACCACTCAGCTGATGTTTCCCCAACATAAAGGCCTTGTCCAAATCAATGGAACTATGTGTTTGTCACCCACTCAAATCAAAATAACTCATCAAAATAATTTTTTTCTTTTATCAAATATATGTACATGTGTCCCCCAACCTATTATATTCCCTATCTCATATCTATTAACAGAATCCTCAAAGACCACACCTCAGCTGATTTTTCCACAAATATTATATAAAACATTCTTCTCACTGCATCAACTACCAAATTTCCCTTCCAATGGGGGTATGCTATATCAAAATCAAAATTATTATCATATTATACCCAATGTCTCTCTTTCAGGTTTATATCTCTTTAAAACCATATATTTTAGGATATTATGATAATAATGTGTAGTAATATTCTATCCAAAGATGTAGTATCACCGTACTTTGATTGTAAGAATAACTGATACCAAATCAAGACCATGGGTAGGGTAGTTCATCTCGAGACGGTGTAGCTATGGAAAAAAGAGGCTATAAAGTTTTAACGTATATATTAACACATACCCAACCCGTTCTAGATGATTTACAGAAAAATTTCATAATAAAAACACAGTTCTTGAAGAATCCAAACTACTTCTGAAGTAATCCTAATCGTGTACTTCTCAAAATTTCTCTATAAGTTTTCATTAAAATTAATAATTACACCCTTATGGGTTAAATATTTCATCGAATATGCATTCTAGGAGAAATATAAAATAAACTACATATATATAAGACAAACCTAAAATTATTTGGATCTCGAATTTTTTTTGGATCCTCTACAGACATAATAATCATTAAAGTTTCAAGATCCATAGAGATGCATATCATATATATCAATTTTCCTAGAAATATTCACTCACCTATTAAAAAATTCACATTTGGACATATTTCCAGATATATGGTGTTATTTAAATATTTGAAGACTAATAACCAAATGGTTAATTTTATCTTCTTCATACATGGAGTACACCAAAATATCTTCCATGAATAGAACAATAATAGAGTCCAAGAGCCGGCGAAAGAACTTTTTCATCATAACAATAAACACCATAAGAATGTTACTTAGAATGAATGGAATAACAATAAAATCAAATTATGATATCATATTCTAATCACTGTATTAGGTTTGTAATATTCAATGACCCTTAACTAGTAGTTACCTAACCATTTTATAATCATTATATATCAACATGTCACTTAAATCTAGTAAAAAAACTCATCATTTCTTGGAAAATTATAATTGTTCATAAATTCAACCGATTCAACTTCTGATAGTCAATAATATGTTTACGACCCTTTTATCCCTTTTTAGAAAATAGGACATGTGAATCCCATGGTGGAATGCCTGGATGAATAATCCCTTTAGCCTCTAGGCCCTTATGCCAGACATTATGTTCTATTAACCTAGTCATTTAAAATTGATAATATGGCATAGAAATGGAAATCCTACCGTCGAGAATGTATATAGTAAACACTCCCTCTCTATTGGGAATAAACCCTTAAAGATCCTCATGAATGTACTCATGGTACACATACATTACGTCAATAGTTTGATCACCCAAACAATGATCAACTACATTAACAATCATCTCTAAAAATAACCCTTAGATTTACCTAGCATAAGGAATAGTTTCCCTACCCTTCCCAATACAGTGTCCCACTCACCTGGAAAGACATGAGTGACCCAATTAGTAGGAATAAACTATACCTAGTAGCGATAACCATCTATTTGGGCCTTAACATTGACCAGTCATTACATGTTGATAATTAATTAAATTATTTCTTTATAAAGTACTAAAATATCACATAACACTATGAATTTTACAACCATCACCTAACACATGGGGAATATGAAACATTGTTTAAACCACTTTCCCAAAGGTGTGGAATTATACAACAAGTATAATATATGTTCTGAACAAAAGACAAAAAATAAACCAAATTTGATGATATATAATAATGATTACCACCATTATCAAAAAACTTTAGTACCATATAATAATAAATAAACTCTATAACCCTAACTGTAGTTATCCCTTGTTTTAATGGATTTCGTGTATAATACCCCTAACCCCTAGGATGTGATCCGAGACCCCTAGAAGCATCTAAAAGAACCTAAAATTCCTTATTGAATGTGGATGTTGACATAATACATGTGGATATCCTCTTAAAAAATCATTTCAGATGGACATATCATCCATAAGGAAGAAAAGTCTTCAGATACTCTATATAATTTGGGTTGGTATGACCAGGACACCCACATTAATTGAAAATAAACTAATACTACCTCGATGAAGCCTCTATAACTTATCTCAAAGAAACTGATGTCCCTTGGGATTCCTCTTATGTCCAAAATATACACTCTAACTAACAACCTAAACTATTGATGCTCTGCCCAAAAAATTATTGGCAGTTATATATTCCACAACCAAAGCATATTTTTCATCTACCTTCACAAGGGTTGTAATTCTTATGAGGATCGAAATCCACAAATATCTGACCTCATAACCAACTAAAACCCATGATCTATAAGGTACTCATTAGTGATAAGATCTTTTTCTAGATGCAACAACTCAGAAAAATTGGTACAATACTCCAGAAAGGCTCACTTTTCCTGATCTAATGTTTGAAACTACTGAGTCTTATATGCATGTTACTTATAGGAATAAAAATAAAAATTAATTATTTTCATTAATTAATTACTGTATGGTCCTATATTAACACAACTTAAATAATAGAGACCCACCATCCCCATTATAGTCATTCAATATTGTCTGTGGAAAAACCCACCTTAGATTATTAAGGAGTCTTAAATTAATTGAATATAATATCATTCATCACAAGAATATCCTTAGATTATTATAGTCCCTTTTCACCATAATAACTAGGTGGATTGTTCATGGAAAATTTAGATCCCAGATCTCGAATAGTCAGGGGATTTTGACTCCCCCTATACCTGGAGTCTCAGAAGTGAGAATAACATATTATACAATTGAAGGGTCATATGGAAGAATTTCTATTGTAACCTCCCTGTAGCTTCCTCTTTTATATTTTATTTAGATACTCTTAGAGTAATTTTCTAATAAACTCAAGCCTACGACTAATTATATCATGAGAACATTCCCGAAATTTATGAACACAATCACAATTCAAACTAATTTTAAAACAATAGGAATATAACGCTTTTATTAATTCTTCTAACCAAAAAAAATATATAGAAATAAATAGATAAATATAATAAAAAACCTACATATTTTGATCAAATGAATTTAAACCCATTGTATAAAATCTGGTAAAAGTCCTTGACCTCCTAGGGTAAATCAGATTTATTTATGAAAGTGAGCTAGCCTTTCCCATTTTCTGAAGATACCATCAGAATAAAAATAGTCATAAATCCAGTCTATTCATAAAAAATAACCATATTCTGGAATTTTTAACACACATCTGGCTAATCCCTATTTTTATACCAAATTTTAATAGACTGACACCCTTCAACCCAAAATATACACCTAATATAGTCATCCCATAGCGAGGCATTACAAATAATACTAAAAAACTAATGAATATAAAAAACAAGATATATAATCAATGTATATTGTTTAATAAAATATAAAAAAACAATATACAATCCAAGAAAAAACATTCCATACCAAAATGTATGAAACATATCCATATTACAAACATTCACCTTGAAACCACACCATTATGTGGGTAATGAAGAATACAGATGTGATCATGCTAGATAATTTTATTCCCATTATGAATATCCTCAAACAGAACATCTACAGCCACCGAAAGGAAAAATTTGGGGTTGAACAAAAATCCCAATTGGATACAATATTAGATTCTATTCAAGGTCTAACATGAATAATTATATATTTCTAGGTTTTAAAAAAATTGTATTACGAGGAATTTTCCCAAATATATTCCATTTGAACATAATTTTCTATATGGTTTTCATAAAAGGTTAATTATATTTTCAAAAAGAAAATTGAGAACTACAAGTGATAAAATAGGAAAAATATCCAAGCTTCATATGGTATAAAATTAAATACAATTCAAGAAATATAATCATGTGATTCTACGTGATATAAAAACATATAAAAACACAATGGAAACAATCCATGATAAAACTGTAAAAAAATAAGAATCAATAAATTATTGAGAACAATATTTTTTAGGATCTAGTATAAGGGAAAAATATACACTACACATAAAATAACATAAACATGGAAAAATGTTGGATCCAACTAATTTCAATTCCATTAATCATTTTTGATGTCCACAATACAACCACTAGTGGTTCAACGTTAGAATATTGTGGGTAATGTATAATTACTGATGCAAAAAATCATCCGAAAGATCTAATCATGGAAAATTACATTAAATACCCATGATAATAAATGATTAAAAATATTAAATTCCATATAGTACTATTTTGTTGATCGAAAAACTTTTTCTGTGCAACCATAATACTATTTTAAAGAAAACCCATTTAAAATCGTTTTTCTTTCCAAGAAATCATTTGAAACTGAAACTTTATTCTACTCAATGAACATCTAAATGTATATTTTCAGTATTTATAAAAAATTAAGGAAATTAAAGTTTTGTATATAAAAAACCCCATATATCTATTAACTTCTACCCCTTTATCAATTTTTACTAGAAACCACGAGATCTGACTTTCAAAAAGAAAGAATGAAATAAAATTGAATTATATTTAAAAAATTGATCAAAAATATAAATAATAAATGCATCTAATGTGGTTTCCATAAATAAATGAATGATGAACAAAAATGATCACTTAAATAGAGGGGCACACCAAAACCACCCTGATAATTGATTTTTGAGTGAAGGATGCAAAAGGAGAATATATATCCAAAATCACATCTGATGAGATATAGGTCGAGAGAGGGAGGATTCATGGTTTAATGAAATGGAATTAATTTATACGAAACATTAAAAACCACAAATCATGATAATTAAACATTTTTAAATTCATTACATTTATCCAATTCCATGATTGATAAAATAATCAAAATATGTGTCTCATTTTTTAAATATAGTTTTCCAAAATTATATAAAATATAAGATTTATATGTTGTCAAATCCTTTCATGCCATGGAACTAATTTATGGAATCTACCTCGAGAATATTTTTTGGAATATAATCACTTGACAAAGCTGGTAATATCCCATTAGACAGAAGACATTGTAGTTCACCATAGAAAAACACTAAATCCCATGATTTTTTCATAGAATATGGGGAAAAATCTAAAATCCATTAATATATTTCTACCTAGACCCCATTAATTCAAAAAATAATAATTCACTAAAATTTAGATAATTTTCCTAACAATGGTTCTTCACCCCCAATAATATCACAAACACACCCAAATAAGAAGGATATAAAAATGATTATCATTGGAGTAACTAAAAAGCATAGTGGGTTTTTGTATAAATTACTTGTATTCTTTTTTTATGAATTTCAAGGATTAAAAATATGTTTTCCATTATATATTTACATTCCTAAAATGTTACCTTATTTTTTGTTCCTCGAATAATGGTTTAAAAGGAGCTTGTGAATTCACTAATGATTATCCTCCCAGAGTATCGAAATAGGAATTATGTAAGGCCTGTTTCTATGCACTATGTGACAATCCTGTGTAGCTCAATGAAACATTTTAAGGGTTGTTAGCCCTAGTTAACTATATACGAGATCCACATCCACTTATGGTACCCATGAAATGAAATACATTAAGGGATAATTCTTAATAAAAAATTTAATATAATTTAGGCATTTATTATTATGTTAAATATTATCTCGATTTATTTCTGTTGAATTTTCTAATCTTAATCCCCAATAAGGTAGATGTTTATTCAATAAATACTATTTATAATCACATTATATTACATAATAAATCCTAATTTATGAAATTAAATTACATTTAATAGAACCATGAATATCATGCAACCCACTATATTTATGAAATTAGGATTATTTTAAAACAAAAACAAAATTTTAGTCAATAACACTATAAAAAACTCCACAGAATACTCTAATATTCCATGGATGTATTATGAATAGATCAGATAACCTTGGGACATAAATAAGAATGAGTTAATTTAAAATTCCCAATTTGGGAATAAAAAAAGTATTGCATAAGGTAAAATAGTGCATGCGAGCAAATATATAAACTAGCGTAACATAAGAATGGTGATAATCATAATCTAGAACAATGAAGAATGATATAATAAGAAATTATAATAGAAACATAGGAATTGGCTAAAAATATAAATTGTGATATTATAAACATTGGAAAACCTATAATAAATCACAACATAGTGAAAAATGGTCCCTAATGTTGTAAGATTACTCCACAATATCATATATGATGCATCCTAATTATAAAATGCTACCCAATGCATTATAGTGCTATTTGAGAAACCCAATCATAATGTGTAAATGATCATGTGATCCATATAGATAATTCCACATAATTTTATATTACAAAAAATTAAATACCATAAATTAGGACTACGTGTTAAATAAATAGTTTACCTTAATAAATTATGTAAATGTAAATCTAGGTGAATAATCGTGATTAAAAATAATTATGTATATTCAGAATAAAAAAGTTTCCCAGAAAAATAGTAGGATTATCCCGGTATCATAATAAGTATTGCTAACGGTTAGTAGGATGAAGTAATGAGAGTTTAAGGGTACCATCACAATAATTAAATAATAAATATAAAAAGAGGGATGTTTAATAACAGATACAAAAATGAGAAATTTAGGAAACAAATGAAAAATATTAATGCGGTTCTTGAATAAGTATGATAAAGAGAGGATCATTTTCTGTGAGATGGTGCCCCTAAAAGATTTGTATTTTTTTAAGGTCTTAGGGAACATTGGGAAACATTTCATATGAGAGGAATTTTTGTTTTCATACACCATGTGTGTTTAATGATGATATATTTTAGGTTGGGTGGTTTTATAAAGGAAAGGAGAGGATGGTTTCTTATTAATTTCCAAACAATGGTTTTGGACCTTATATGATAATGTAATCAATACTGAAAACCAAACAATATATTTTTATCATAGTTTCTACCAAGATGAGTGTTTTTCATTATTTTATTTTTTTAAGAACCGAACACATTAAAATAACACCCTTAGTGATTACAATTTAAGTAATTTTCATAATGAATTGATTTCAAAATTATAAAATATAATATGATTTTGGAGGATTGATTTAGGATTTATCAAATTAATCAAAGAACACAAAAGATCATTTTTAAAGGGTAAATATTTACTTTCTCATCTATCCTTTTCTTAGATTATATTAAACCAATTATTCGTAATTATTATGCTATATTAGATATTGTATATTTATACCATATATAATTTTTAACTGAAAATTAAACCGTCTGAAAAAATTTTGAAACTATTACGATTGCATATTTTTTACCTTCTGATTTTATATATAATATTTATTTTAACAAATATATATATAGAAGTTATTTGACACTCTTAAATCCAAAACCACCATTAAAATAATAATACTAGTCTTTTATACTGTAATAGTTATCTATCCCAAGTAAAACTTATAATTACCTTAATCAAATTTTATCATCCTTTATATTTATTAAATATTTATTCTAAATAATATATTTTCTAAATTAACATTTATTTGAAAAATTATTTGAATAATAAAATTTTTTATTCGTATAATATATATATATCTCTTAGAAATATAATTTTTCCCTTATCAAACACTAAATTTTAATCCTAATCATTATTTAATCATTGAAAAATTAATTAATAATGAAAAAAATTGTAGTCATTATATTATAAATTGAAAATATAAAAATACATTCCATTAGGGACTCAATATATAACCCTTCATTAAACTAATGAATTTTCTATTGGTATGGTGCACAATGGGTATATTTTAATCGGGTGGATTAGTGTATAATGTTTGGTTCGTAAACCAAATAATAATTTAAATCTCTTGTAAATGGTTTCATCAATGATTTAGATGTTTAATCACATCATTGAATTGGTTAAAAGAAAATCCTTTTGGTGTTATCTCCCATGATTTATCTAATAAATGGTATTCAAAGAGTAGCGTCATACTAGTGGAGGCCATCGCTTATTCGAACTAGGCCAATTAGACAATATCATAAACCTTTATAAATACAAGTCAAATGATCATTGTAAAAAATCTACTTCATCAGTGGGTATGATGTTTAATTTTGTTCTAAAAACAATATCATTGGAATTTTAAATTGTAGTTAATTTTTTTCTAAAAAAAATATCATTGGAATTGTAAATGGTAGTTTCTATAACTATATTAACTAATAAATAATTTATTCATGGAACATAATTTTATTTATAAATGATATGGTTATTATTGAAATAGGGAGAAGTCCAGTTTATCTCCCAGATAACTAATTTAATTTAGCACATAGGAGGCTGAGTAAGAAAGTAAATTCCTATAGAGTTACTAAGAAATATTTACATAGCCCTAGATTTGTGATAGTCCATACATTGTTAAAAAACTAAAGCTCTATTGAATTCTAGATTTATGCACTTTTTTATTTTTCAAGGTTGTTGAATCATATCATCATAACATAATGATGAGGTTATAAATTAATAATCCAATAGTAATATAGTTATATGGAAAAAATATCTATGAATATGAATAATTATTATTTAATTTTAATGATATTTGTTACACCAATGTTTAAATTTAATATATTATGTATTTTTTCTTCATATTTAATTCATAGAATTTAAGATATAGTAGATGAAACTAATAATATTTTATTCTAAAGTAGAATTATTTTTTAATAAAATATTTGTAAAAATTAATACATATTTTTATGTTTGGGTAATATTAATGTTTTATGAATTAATGTGCTACTTCATCACGTCAATGTTAATTTATATTGCATATAATCTAAAATTTTTCTAACCATTTTGGATTAAAAATAGTGGAGTAACATGTAATTATTTTATTTAATACATGATCCATTAAATAATTATGTTAATTATTCCACAATTAAAAACTCATATTAGTCATTCATTACTAGAATAAGATGAAATGAACTTATTAAAAAACTCAATTAAAGGGGATAATTAAATTTATGAAGTTGAAAGGAATTGAGATATATTTTTTATTATATTCTCTATATTGAGGGTAAATTAATTGCTTATCTCACTAAAGTGTTAGTTATATCTATAAAATATAATGTCAAAACTAATTCTCAACAGTCATAGTGTTATTATGGAAAAACAATAAAAATTATAACCTTTATAATGATAAACTCATTCTATTATATATATTCAATAAAATAAAATCAATTTCCAATAGTGAAATTGAAATAAATTATCCTTCTACAATCACATTGTTATGTAGAAATTGTAATTAGGAGGATGAAATTAATTTACATCTCAGGAAGAATGAAATACCTCAATATTTCAATATTTAATTATCCTTTTAATAAAAACTTGTCGATATCTTGTGTTAAATGAACAAAATAACTAAAATGATTTAAGGAATAATTCAATAAAATAATAAAAAATAGAAATATCTTAATGAATTATGATATAAAAATTTCATTATTTATAATGTATTTATTAAATTGAAGTATTATAAAATAAATAATTAGTAAGATAAGACAAAAATATATTCAAGAATAAGATTTCATATTTTTTATTTGAAATATCCATTTTTATTAAAGTGAATTTTATAATAATAATTTTAATTGATACTTTTTAAATGTTCACTATGATAATAGGAGATATTTAATGTCTAAACTAATATAAGGAAACATAAATAATAATAAAATGATATTAAATAAGGTCAATAACATATATACTTTAAAAAATTTCTATTTCAATAACTGTTTTTCTAATTAGACGTGCATTCATTTAAAAGATAATTTTATAACTATTGAAGATTAATTTTTTTAAATTAATAACTTTTTATATTATCATATAACAAATAGATTAAATAAATTATTATGTTTTTTAGAGATATATGTTTTTTGGGTCCATATTGAAAAATGAGGTTTTTTTCAAAATTGGTACATTATTTCATAATACTAACAAACATAAATCTTCCATTATCATTCGAATCTGGCTTTAAATTTACATAATATCAATTTGAATAAAAAAATAAAATTAATTATGATGAAATAAACAATATAAATATTTTCTTACTAGTTCATTTTTATTATTAAAATGATATTTTTTGAAAAATTCTTTCTTAGTTTATTTTTCAGAAAAATAATAAAAATTATTTTTTACAAAATATTAAAATTTAAAATTGAAAAATGGAATGAAAATTTTTATTCTTGTTTTTTTAATTTTTATTTAGCTAAATTTCATCATTTTTTAATATGAATAATAACATTAGTAAAAAAAATTGAATCATGAAAAGGGGTAAACATATTGATAATGATTAAAAAAAGATTCAAAATCAATTCATGTTTGTTACATGATGTGGTTATTTCTTGAATTATCAATATACCATTGATATATAATTATTTTAATTCATATTGACCATGATTATGAAACATGTATTATTTAATAGTTATGAATAATTTCTATAATGAAACTCGCCTCTTTGATAATAGGTACCATACTTTACCTGTATATGCTTCAGTATTGAAAACAGTATCTCAATAAATCCATACCAAAATTCAATTTCAAATTTCATCATCCTATCATAGAAGTAATTATATACCAAAAATATCCACTATAGAATGCTTAACGAGTATTCCATATAAGGATTTTTAAATAGGTTGTATAACTCTTAACATAGATCCTTTATGTTTAGTTTTTCTTTTAAATTCGTAAAAAAATTAACAGCCATGCAGATATTATAACATCAAAATATCCCATCTTCAATTTTTTTTAATTTTAATGTTATAATATTTCTTTTTTCTTAATTTGGAAAATGATAACTTCACTTGTGTGTAAGGTTAGTCTTGGACCTGCAAAAGTTATTTATTTATTATTTCCTTAATACTACACATGCCTAGTTATGATGATGGAATTAGTTAATATATATTTTATTTAACACATAATTAGTTTTTTTGATGGATAATATATTATATAAGTTCTATCCCTGAAATTAATGTAAAATTAAAACGCCTATTGTGTGTATGAGTGGAGTACCACATCCATGAATTGATGTGATTAATATTTAATTTTCACACTACAGAGATAGTCATAAAGATGGATTTAATGAATAAATATTATAGTTATGTTATTATTATTATTTAATATTTTTTTATATATTACATATTTTTTTATATTTTATTGTAAAAATTAATATGCATCTCATGCACAAGTACAATCTAATGCATCCAATAAATAATTAATTTAATTATTAAAAATTTATTTCAAAATATTGTTCTTAATGGATATTTGATATATAAATTTCATTATTTTAACATTTTTAATAATATTGTTATGATGAACCTATGAAAATGCTGATGTATTGATAGCGTTAATCCAAATCATTTGTGGAAAATAAAATAGTTAACACTCAACTATTTATTTTCATAAAAATTTATTACTAATTGGGTAATAAGAATGTTTAAATTAATATTATCTAGATGGATAAAAATATTCAAATATAAATTCGTAATAAATAAGGAATTATTGTTAAGGATATTCGAGAGTGTCAGGTAAATTTAAATTTTTTGGGAATGATTCTATTCCACAACATTGATTTATTGAGACAAATTTAATGTTATGCACAAATTTGAGTTTATATTGTATGAAATTTAAAAAAAAAAATTTAAGGACCCGTTTATGGTTTTTTGGGACACTTAATTTGATAATTAATTTAAAAACTAATGATAATTAATATGGATTTGGTGTTGCAGTGCATGACCATCCACATCCTTACAAGGTATAGATATATTATACATTCGATGGATGAGGTGAGTTTTATCATGCATTCCTATGTGTGAATATATGCATCACATTCACCCTATATTTAGATCCCCTCCTTTATCTCACCATTGTGCATGCCCCAACGGGGTAGGTGAGTAACCACACACAAACTGTTGTAGTGGAGACATTCAATAACACATGCGCTAACCCCATACATGTGTGAGGGAATTATAATTTTGTCTACCAATGAAACTACTAGTGGGCCTATGAATAATGGAATACACAACTATGTAGCATAGAATTTCAGCATCTGAAGGTTGGCTAGTTCTTTAGGGTTTCATGCCTCACATCAAACAACTAAAATTTATTGACATTCATAGACAGAATAGAAACAACGTAATTCAAAAAAAATCATAAATCCACCATTATAGGGACTCCCCTAAACATGGTATAAGAGTCGTATTACAATGAAAAAAATAAACAAACAATGACACAATTGTAGAAAACTATTTTATGTAATTATGTAATGAAGAAATAATATATTAGTAATAAAAAATGTAAAACAGGGTGGTAAAGGATTAGATCTTCAATTCCACTCAATCATTATGGGGATATTTTTTGTGAACTACCATCATGGACACAATAGGTTGTTTACTAGAGGGATATAGGGAATAGTAGGCACAAATAATGATGTGTGATGAAAAGAACCTTAAACCATGATTGACAATAATTATAATTTCATCTAATAATTCCCATATATAAAAAATAATAATATCATCACTCCAGGAAAGAGTGGAGTTAAATATTACCTTGAACACCACATAAATATTCATCTGAAATGATGGTAATGTACATTTATCTCTAAGAAGTCACCATCACCTGATCTAAATCTCATACTAAATAATCCATCTATGTTTAGGAGTGTGAATAAACATACATGTTAATATGTAAAGATGTGATGATTCATCTTCAAGGATGGAATACATTATCGATGTAGACTATTATAAATGAAATTCGGTTTTAAATTAACAAATTACTTATTTGGTATGGTAGTAATATAAAACAAATGCACTACATGGCTATTTTAGACAATTAAAAATTAAATATCTTTAAATTTAAAAGGATGTTTTAATCATAATCTTTGATAATGTATCCTTTTTTATAATTACTATAATTATTATTATATATTAATGGTTATGATCAAATTAAATTGTAAAATATAGAATAAGTGTTGGCCTAGGCTAGTAAGATCATACCCTATGAATCCCATTAATCAAAACATCTGCGGAGTTGAAATCCTTAGGTTTTCCCATGAGGACGCTTAAGAAATTATAATAGAACTAAAGTTCAACCATATGACTTTAGAGGAGAAGATTAATATTATCAATATCATATCCATGAATTTTTTTTAAACCACCCAAATAATGAAAAAACCATCACACACCTTTACCTAGGGGTATACCCTAGAAAAATATGGTGTTTTTCATCTAAAATCTATTAATATTATTTTCTTTATTTTCTTCGCTAATTAAATATTTATCATATTTAACCCTTTTTATAACTAATTTATAATAGATTTTATAATGTGTATGATAAAAATTAACATTTTATGAGTAAATAATACTTTTATTTATTAAAAAATATACATTTAATTCAAGAAAACATTTGATAATTTCAATTATATCTATACTAAATTATATTTTAAGAAAATATTGTTAGAAAATAATTTTTTTCAAATATAATTGATTTAATACGTAATAACTAAAAATTTAATTTTTTATGGTTAGAATAAGGTTAATATAAAAAATAGTCTTTTCTATTGAATATGACTTTTTTAAATTGATGTAAAAAATGAAATATTCATAAAATATTAATTAAATAAAATTTTGATTTTGGAGTTAAAGTGAAAAATTATAAATTGGTTATTTTTTGGATGTTATCTAAAAGTGTTTATTTTTTTGTTTAATATAAAATATTTTATTTATATACTCCATGTATAATGTAATCATAATTTCCAAATGGTGATGTAATAAATTCTATAAAATAAATCTGAGAACAAATATATATTTTACCTTCCAAAAATTTATATTTAAATTTATTTGGTTAATTTTATTATCACTTAATAATTCCTCCCAAACATATATTTTATTTTAAATGTTTTAAAATTAATTCATTTTGAAAATGAGGAAAACACACCTAAATAAGGGTATTATATTTATGATTTCTTATCATATCGTAATAAAATATTTTAAATCACAATTCATTGGTTTAAACCATGGGAAAAAACGAATTGTTGTTTTTTAGTTTTCATTAATCAATCATATAGAGTCCAAAAACTATGTTTTTATATCAATAGATAATTGCCCAATCATTGATATAAATACCAAAAAATCCTCTCCCTCTAATTCATTAATAACCCAATGAAAAAGAAATTACTCTCCCTCAAAGTATATATATCCCTCCCAAGGTGTTCTATTTATCTTAGATAGATCATATAAATAATTTGGACGATCCCTATAATGGTATATGATCATTTTCCCTCTCTCTGTCTTCATTTCCAATAAATAGTACTATTTTGATTATTTAGTCTTATGAATATGAAGTGATTATGTTTTCATATCACTATAAATAAAATTTAATTTATAATTGATTTTATATGAATTAGAGTCCATTTATCCCATATCATTATAATATTCATACATGTAGTTTATATTCTTATGTATTGGAACCTTAACTATTCATTTTTATTTCAAGTATTTTTCTTTACACAAAGATTTTTTATTTAAAATTATTCATAATTTAATGTGTTTTTTGTCATCGGCCTTTGTATTCCTTATTATTATCATATAATGAAATAACACATTTCACGCTCATTAAATACATCCAAAAAGCATAATATACACCAATTATACTATCTAAATTATCTAATGGATTTCTATGTCAGCCTTTCGTATCATGAATAAACATCCAAATTCAAACTCAAGAGTATTATGATAGATTCAGTTTCCCTTCATTGATTTAGAAATTATATTTATAAAACTAAAACCCATAATAATCAGATTAAATGTGAAGAAATATGTTCTTATGTTTTAAAATCAATATGGCACACCAACTCATGTGTCTGTTATGAATGTGGTGAGTTGATGGTGAATTATATAGCAGTCTAGTGAAATTGTAAATGTTTTATTTTATAACCTATGATGATGATATGTTATCCAGAACATAATAAGTTATTCTATATAAGTATTTAACCTTGAAAAAATTATATGATATCATGTTGTTTATTGTTTCGATATTCCATATGTTTTCTTCATATTGTCATCTCCAGACATGATTTGAAATTCTTGATTATGATTATCACATAACTATATTACCATAAAATTTTTGTTGATCCACATCTATTTATTTACCTTATGAAATTATTTTATTATTTGTTTATTGTGCATTATAGCCCAACCATTTCATATTTACATCCCCAGGACATCCCATGTAATTTTTGATGAATGATGGTTTTTTTAACATTTTTAGAAGTATTAAATGATTTTATTGTATCCCAATTTCATTTTATTATTTTATGTATAAAATAAAACAAAAAAATTGAATCTTCTATTATAAAGGGACATTATTATGTGTATGTTATTTAATAAATCGATATATAAAGTATTGGAATTATATGGATTGTCTTAGTTGGTATTAGAGAAATATCTACTTTTTGTGCAATTAGATTTGAGAACATTAGAAAAAAATTCTTGGGCATTAGATTAAACATGTAAAATAATATATAATTTTTTTAAAAGTATATAGTATATTGATTCAATGAAAAAAATTCCTTGATTGGATATTTTTAGTGGATGAGGCTCTAGCACAGATGTACATAGAGGTATTAACCTTGAAAATGGTGGATTGTAAATAAACACGATAATCACAATGTATGAAAAATATTGATTTATAATAACATTGTATAATATTCCAACGGGATATCAATTTTATAAATTCACATTAACACTAAAGAAATTTGTAAAGTGAAGAAAAAATTTAAATAAAAATTAATTTTTTTGAAAATAGAACAATTAGAACCTAAATCGAAACATATAATTTCATATGTTTGTGAATATATATAATTTTTATGTTATCAATTTAATGTTTATAGTTAAAAATTTATGTGATTACTTTTATGAAAATATAGGTCCTTAATTTTATTTTTACTCTACTCAATGGCTTGAAATAAAAGGAATTAAGCCAACAATTAATGTATGGGGAAACGCGATGACTCCCTGGGGATGATTCCTAACCCGATGTGAGTATGGATATGAAAATATATATTGAAATATTCAAATAAAACTCCATTTTTAAAATAAACATGATTAATGGGGAACACCCATTACCCCTATAGAAATGAAATGTTTCAATTGAGACCTTCATGTGTTTATGGCCTCTGAAATTCAGTGGTTATTTTAGTCTATTGATGATGGAAGAATAGAAATTCTCCATAAAAATGATCTTAATTATTCTTTAATTCTTTAAGATGGAGAATCTAATTATCTATTTTTATTATATGGAGTTAAATTTTTATTAATGGACGATGTCCATAATAAAATTTATATCCCAAATAAGATATTGATATATTGGAGTGGAATGAATTTTGGAAAATGTAGTCTGAAATATGTTTACTTGTGAATCCCTTAATAAATAATGAGTTAGTGTTCCCTATACATAATAAAGTTAATGATGAATTCATCCTAATGAATGAGATGAACATCCACATAATTTTAAGATACACATTTTTATTTTTAATTGAACTCAAATGTAAATAGTAACACTTATTTATTTTGATAAAATGTAATAAAAATAAAACATTTAAAATTTAATATATTGAAAACTATAAGGATATTTTTTTAATGTTACCTCAGTAGTGAAATGAAAATTGGTGATAATCATTTGTATTATCTTTTAGGATATACGAATATGATAATATATTTTAATTCACATTGAGAAGTGGATAAATCATATGGGGGAATGAATGTTCAATATAAAAATATTAATTAGTGTGTAAATAAGTATCCAAAAAAATACGAATGAGACAATGAAATTATTTTTATTTGGTAATAAAAGACACCTCCAATGTTAATGCTGATATAGGATGCCAACCAATGTGGTTAAAGAATGGAATTTTCTAATCATTTATCAACTTTTTTCAATGTTTCATCAGAAAATAATAAGAACCCAAGGTGAATGAATGCCTTAATCATAGGGTTGGGAATAATAACCGATGAAAACAACCTATAATCGCTAGAGAGAAATTAAGATCATATGAAAAAAAAAACTACAGTGATGGATGCCAAAAAATATGGTGATAGTTAAATTAGTATTGTATTCATAAAAAGTGAACAAAATAGTTTTTTATTTATAATTATACTTTATTTCGCACATAGATTATATGACTATTCAAAGATCGCCTCAGAACATTGAAGTGGATTTATTATCAAAAAATCTAAAGGGGAAATTATTGAGTCTTATGTGTATAACTTTTCACTTGTTTGACTTTTTGGGTGAAATTCCAACAAGACCACGTGATACTCTATTTAGAAGAATTTGATGAAAATAATAGTATGTATTGGAGTTCATTATATAGGGGAAACATAAATTGATGAGAGATAATAATTACCTATTGTATCCTGAGTCTCCTATATATTATATAAAATTGCATAGAGGGGGATAAATATCTATTGGAATCATTATATCCAAATTAAATATAGTTTTTGTATGAGAAATTGAACATAGATGAATGGATTGAGACAAAGGAAATGATCATCATTGATGACAATCCAATAATGATGGAATATATTTATATATTTCTAAACAATTTGTGGTTCTTCCAAAATTTAATGATTATAATTTCTGAATCACAATCATACCAATAGAACATTCAATATAAGATACATAATACCTAATGGAAAATTTTTAACTTTAGGATCCAATGAACCTAATGTTAGAGAATCGAGATAAAAGTGTTAATAAAGTAATGTGGTTTTCTATGGGGTGTACTGGTCCTCTTAATCAATAAGAAGGATAGGACAACTCATATTTGATTTGATTATCTTGAACACAATATGATTATGAAAATAAATTACTATCCATTTAAATGGATTTCGGACTTCTCTAAATTCTATATGGATCATTTCCCAAATGAATGTTACTTATAGGTTGGGATATTAACTTGTAATGGTGAATAGGTAGTGTATCCATATGATTGATTTTTGTATAAGATATTTCAACTATGAGTTAATAGTAATTAAATTTGGATTCACTAATGCTCACATATCCAGAGAAAAAAATGGGATATTAAGGTATTTCCTTTAGAGATTATTTTATTTACAGTCAATGTTTTATTCTAATCCAAAATAAATAAGTAACATTATTAAATAATTATTCTATACTAAAGACAATGTTTATTGAAAATTAATAAGTAAAGTAAAATAAATGTTTGTTTTGGATGGGAAATATAAAATAACTACTATTTATTATCACAAAAAATTTATATTATTGACTTTTTAAAAATAGATACCATTGTGGAATGTCTAATACAAATTTTTGTGATGTATATTTTTTAATTTCCATTGATTTAACGGGAATTATAATTGAATTGTGTGAAAAATATCTTAATTCTCAAGAACAATTACCATTCTAACTCAATAAGGGGATATTTTTTTCTTCAAATAATTAATTAAAATATAAATTTAATGTGTTTATTAATAGGTTTCTAATAAAACATGTGATCATATTATCAATAAGGTAGGGGTAGATTTGTAATTGCATGTGATGAAAATAAAAAAATTCATAGTTTTTATAATCAATAATAATGAAAATTAATATCCAATACCGTCCACTAATTGTTGATCCATGAGATGGTGAACCGAACTCAAGATCTATAATTGGATGAATTATTCATTTCATTAACGAATTTGTGGAATAATCCCTATTACTAGAATAAAAAATGTCTCATGTATATATTTACATAATTTTACATCATTGAAAACCAATAAAATTCATTATAGATGGTCATGGATATTGATTATTCAATACATTACCACACAAGGATGGTGGACAACATTTAACATGAAGATATTAGAGAAGACCCTAAAAACCTATCCTAAATAAGGATTGAAAGGGATCTAATATTCATAAATATACAATTTATGTACATGGGTAAAATAAAAGGATCTATATCCAAAATTGATCAAATAATTTATCAAACATATATTCTTGAGATAATCATAGAGTATTAAAATGATTACATAGTGCTACAAAAAGGTAGAAAATAATAAAATGATTAATATTTCTAAATAATGAGTAATAAGGTTTGGAATCCCAAAAATAATCCCCATTCAAATCCAGAACTAATGAGATTAATTTTGTAAGATACATATAGCTCATAATTCCCTAACTATATAGGAGGAATTACAATTTATTGTCATCTGATTTAACATCTAGTGGAATAATATACGGAGTAATATTTGAAAATTTGTTATGCGATGAAATCTAGGCTAAAAAATAATGGAAGAATAGTAAATTTTTATGTGGATGATGAAAACATTTTCATAATGATAATTAATTTAGAATACATTTCATTAGATTACATTATTGGACACCCTAAGACTCTAAAGGAATAACACTGTATCTTTGTTAGTCAATTTTCTTATAATTTCAGCTTATTTTTTTCTTTCATTGAATATGTATATATTGAATAACTCACAATGATATACATAATTTGATTTTTAAAATATCAAGTAGTGATATTATTCATCGTATCTGATCATGATTTAGGGTTTACCATGTGGTTTTGGAGAAAACATTAGTATGTGTGGGATACAGATATATGTTTTAGTACTACTTAAAATAGTCATACAAATTGGGGCACTAAATGAACAAATTAAACCATGTAAAATATTCTATGATATTTTTTCACATGATTTACGATGATGAAGGTGTAATAAATTTCCTTAAATAGAGTTAAATTATGATACAAAATTTTATTATTGAATTAATAATGATTATTATGTGTATTTTTAAGGTTAGTGGTGTCAAACTCCATCATTTTGGGATGATGATATAGAGGGTATCCTTAATGGACATAATCTTATCCCAAGGATGGTAGATATTGTTCAAATAAATCATCCTCATTTGAAATCCACACATTGTAGAAATAAAATATATACAGAAAATTATTGATAAGCCCACATATTTGATGTCATAGATGGGGTGTTCCTTAATGTATAACTATTTAATAAAGTCATTAAGATATTGAAAATTAGAATCTCCTATCAAGGATGAAAAGTCATATTATTATTTTCCATTTCATCAGATTTTTTCCCTAGATAATATAACTCCAATATAACCTTTTCCAATATACTTGATGTTTTATATATACCCTGTTGAGAAATTAGTTAACAAAATCCTCACACGTAGTGATTCTAAATGTTGTACAATTTTAAATTTAATTTTAAATGAGGAGAAATCAATGAAGATAATATGTCATAGAGTACATGTTCAATGAAACAAGTTAACACACTTATTGAAAGTGATCTGGAGGAAATAATAGTTTGGGGAGGTGACATGGGAACTATAAGGAGAAATGAAATATATGTACCCATATCTTATTTGGTGTATTATATAAAATTTCAGTGTTGAAAATTTTAATGGGAGGAAAATGTCCTGAAATTTAATTTATTAAATTAATGTCAATTTTAAATAAAATAATTCCTTAGTATGTAATGTATTTATAGAGAATATGTTTTTTGGGAAATTTGGGAGCATTATAAAATATAGCTTAATTTTTTTAATTTTTTATTCGGACTACAAATTTTTTTTAATATAGATATTTAATACCTACTTTTATGATTAGTATATATTAAGGTTTGTGTTAATATCTAATTAACACAAAATAATGAAATGATAGACTTTTCTTCTATTATGCAGTATAATTTCCATAAGTAAAATCTTTTTAGGGAGATGTAATAATTATAATTCCCCTATAACCAATCCCATGATGATATCAAAAAAATAAGTCTTGAGTGAAACCATATACAAGAGAAGGTAAATTTTACCAAGATCATGGAATAATTAATGTTCCACAAACCACCCTAAGAAAGAACCACAATCGTACACTTTACTCTTAAGGCATACAATAGGGTGATGAGGAGTCATGTATCTAGTATATATTAATATGAATTTTTATATTTTATATTTTAATTTAAAAATAATTAATCTTATCCATTTTTATTATTACTTTATAAATTATTTTATATTGAGTTAGAAAAAACTGTATTTTGATCCAAGGGAACATAAATTTAATTTTGGAATAAATATAATCTTAATTAAGCATCCATATTGAAAATTTGAAAATTTTTTACAAAAAAATATTTTAATAAAATATTCCCATTTAAAATATAAACAATTTTATAATACGACGATGTCCAATTTAGATTTTATAATTATCATAAAAGTTTTAATCGCTAAAAAAATTATTTTCCTATAAATATATTCATTTATATAACAATAAAATTCACATATTTCAAAAAATATTTTGATAAAATATATATTTTTCTCAAACTAGCACATAAGAATTATCCAATGTTGAATCATTTATAGTAGTCTTGGAGTATCATGTTATTTTGTAAAAATTAAATATGGTATAAGTATATGATATGTATTATGACATTATACTAGAGAAATATTGATGAAATAAATTCCATAAAATTACATTGATATACATATAAATATATAACATTGAATAATGAAATTTTGATGTTGTTTAATTATTTTATAGACACATAATTAATCCTACAAAACCAATATAATAATTATTTTTCAAAAAATATTTTTTTGGAAATTGACACACTTCCCTATCACAAGTGGTGTACAATTAAGTACTTTGGTTTATATCCTAATTAAATATCAATAAACTACTCATCTTATGTAGAAACCATGTGTAAAACCATGAAATGATTTTCATGTTATTTTATTCCATATTTTCCAAAATATAAAATTATATGTTAATAAATAATTACCAAATATTTTTCTATAACTTCTAATATCCCTCCCAGTCATCATAAATCAAACCCCATTTAGATTTATTTACTCATCCCCCCTCTATTAATCACTCCCACGCTGTTCTCAGGATCTGATGAAACTTGAGTAAATTTTTATATTTTTCCTCTCCATTTAATATATCACCCTCCTTTCATTTATATTCAATAAATAACTTTTTATTTAGACTTATGAATCTAAAATGATTATTTTTTACATATTTTTTATTTTTTATTTTTCCCTGTAATTTTTTAGGAATTAGAATTCATTTATCCCTTTATTGCATACAATTTACCATATAAATTACTATACAAATGTAAGGAATCCTATTATATTCAATTATTATTTCAAGTACATTCCCCAAACTATGTCATTTATTTCTACATATTTATAAGGTAATGTGTTCTGATACATCAATTTTAATATTCTTATTTTTCATTTATAAATGAATGTTACCTTTTACTCTCATTAATTATATTCAAGAACCATTATGTTCACCTAATATACTTCCATAATTATTGTTTTATTTTACATGACATACATATTTATCATGAATAACCATCCCCATTTCAACATAAGCATTTTCAAATAGATGTACATATCATAAATTTATTGGAAATATACGTGCATCTATACCACACACCATAATAATGATATTAAATATTAAGAAAATATTCTTATAGTATTTCATCTGTGGAAAATACTAACATATGTACATGAATAGAATATGACTGGTGGGACTAGAATTATATATCCTAAGAATTCTATGGGTAATGTTTTTATGTCATGAAATACCATATATGGTGAATGATTGATTATCAAAGATAAAATAGGAATTTATGCCTAAAAGGATAGAATTTACTAATTTTCATGATGTAATGTAAGATGTTCTCACAATATTTATTATCTTTTATTGGTATTGTCATGTGTTAACATTCTATTTTGTTAATTATAATGATTCTAACAATTATATTTCATATTGTTATAACACATGATGGAGATGTACTATATTAACTTATAATATTCTTTTATAATTCCCTTAAAATTTTATATATCTCACATATTTCATATGAACATCCCTATGATATCCCATGTTGTTTTAGGATAGGGATGCAATTGTAAAACCATGTTAAATAATTGTAAATAATTATGTCATATCATTGTGTCAATTTATTATTTAATTTATCTAATTACCCAGAAATGCCATTAGTACTTTTTGGATAGTATTTAATCTAATATTTCTTAATAAATCATGAATTATTGTTTAAAAATAATATTTTATGTCTTATTGATAGAATGATAGGGATATAAAATATCAGTTTCACATGAACTGCAGTACTTTCGATCTCCTGGATTAGTGGTGGTGCAAGATTAGTGGAACACAATGCCTCCCACTAGTGAGAGGGAACTCCCCAATCATTGAGACATTTTAATTTGGGTTTAGGTTCTACATATAATATACATTTGAATCATGAATCACATTATATTAATGTTATTCGAAGATAAATTTTAGTTTATTTCTTCTAAAAGGGTTTTTGATTCAAAAGTTCCCAAAGCGTTTGGGGTTTAATTCACAATGTTATTATTATTTTGGATTATTTTGATTTATGATTTAGTTGGGGGAATTATATAACGTCTCCCTATTACATAATATATATTTTCACATTCTTTGGTTATCTAATTGGATTAAATTATTTCTTATAAATTTCGACTCTTTGGTATTCAAAATGATTAATAATATTTTTAATAGAATATTTCTTTCTTTCGTTGGTTTGGGTTATGGAATCATTCATCTCCATTACTACGTTATTAAAAACTATTATATATCTTTTTATCTATATATAAATGACATAAAAAGTTATTTATCTTCTATTATTATGTTTCATTAAAAATATATAAATAGAAGTTTCTGATATTTTTCAATATATCTCATTTATGACCCTTTAAACAAGTTTTAAAAGAATTTATTTTAATATTTATCACATGAAAAACATTTCCTACCATTGATGGAATTTTTCCTTCCCAAATTTATAAATACGTTTCTATTCATTTTCTTATAGAATCAAAATATAATTATTATTGAAATTCATGTTTACTAAATATTTTCCAAGGAAAATGATATTTCATCCTTTTATTGAAGTTATTTTTAATTTTATTTTAACGATATAATTTTCATCAATGTAAATTTACATTATGAATAATCTGGGATATAAATTAATGATATTACCAATTTTCTTTATCTTGAAGTATTTCTATGATTATATTTAATTTATATATAGAGGAAAATACTAAAATTTTAAATAATGGGGTTTGAGCAAAAAAATTATGTAGAAATTATATTTTATTTGTATTCATTTCCTTCATAAAATGAATTAATTAAATTATTAAATTTCTGTTTGGGATCTCTCTTATATATTCTCTCTCTGAAATATTAGGTCTTGTTAGATAATATTTTGTTCATTTTTGGTTATGTCTTACATGATAATATATTAAATCATGAAATGATTCCTTGACTAAAAAATTATAGTATCTTCGATTATTCAATGTATAATTTTAAGACATGTTATTTTTATCCATTTGAGTATTATGTTTCTATTTTTCAATTAATATATTCCGCTTTAATAATATTAGTTATATGAAATATTTTATTATTTTTTATCACTTTTATATTATACATTTCATATTTATAGAACCCTTGTCTGTACAACCTCAATGGGGGTTTCATTAAACACAAATGAGTGATCCCAGCTCCCATTGATCAACTAGATTAGTGGACTATCCAGGTGTGTTGGGTTAATAAATAATCTCTAATAGTTTTTTTGGATCATAAGTATATCATCCTATATCCCGTGGTTGGAATGATAATCAATATGACACATTATATTACCAAGAAATGTTCTGCTCATTCATATATTAAGAACACTTATAATCTAATCTCACATATATCAATAAAATGGAAGGGAATATAAAATAGAACCAATACTCATGCACACCACTAATCAAAACACACAAAGTGGAGTGATATAATAACTAATATGAAAAAAGAGTAAAAAAATAACATAAAAATCTATGCATCCTTTTGAAATAATATAATAAATAACCATTTTTTAATATGTAATGATACCGATCCAACAATAAAGTGGAAAAAAACATATAATCTGAGGAGAAAAATGGATCCCTTTTTCTAATATGCTATTATAAAACCACTTATAGTCACCAAAATCATATACCTCTAAGATCTACCAATATCATATGTTATAAGGTCACCATATATATATATCCCTTTCCTTTTTAAGACATAAATCATATTTGAATTATTCCCATATAAGGGTTATTAGATGCACACTCAATATGAGTCCCTAAAATCCAGAATGAAATAAAATATTGAATTTTGTTCAAAAGAAAAGAAAAATAATAAAATAAATACAAAATATTGATATTATCATATATGGAATTAAATTATAAAAAATAAACCAATATTCAAAATAATCTATTTGTGAAGAGTCTTTCAAAGACACCCTGAATCAACAACTTTCCAGCCAGTAGACTAATAAAAAAATTCTATATAAATTGTGGGGGGGGGGGGAATTTATAAATTATATAAACAATTTTTTATATGGACATAAACCCGAATTATAGATCTCATCCACAATAGAGAACCTGGATGGGGGATTCTAACATCCCAAACAGTGGACTCACACCCATGGTGGGTTTACAGGGGTACGGATGGTATATAACCAATAAATAGGGGGAACTATACCCAAGTATTAACACATTATTATGGGGTTATCAACCCCAATTATAATAAATATATCACACTAGGTTATATCCCTTATAAAATATATTTTTTAAGGGTCCAATCTACTATTACCATCTCATTCCACATTTCGGATGATGAATCAAATTCCACCATTATTTATTATGTGGAATTATAAGTAAAATAATTCTAATAAAGGTCAAGATCATGTATTGTGGAAAAGGATACAACCAGTAGATGTTTTTATAAAATTTACAAATAGTGTTCTTTTGGGTAAACTAAATGAATAATAATTAAAATCATTAGTAATGTACTTCTATCTGATATTCCATGTAAATATATATACACAAGGATTTATTGATGAGGAATATTGTTTTGTAAACATAAAATATAACATAATTATTAATAAACTACAATAAACATATTGAACATTAAACAAGTTTTTTTGTACTCAGTGCACATGTTGTTTTTTCCATTCAGGTTCCAAGGGAGTCTACTTCTTGTATAGAATAAAATAGTCAACTAGCGTGACTTTTTGTATGGACCCAGGCCAATAAAATGTGATATTTGACAAAATGAAAACACTATCCACTATATATAATATTTTAAATGATTTGATTTCATTAATTGGAATGCATTTTAGTTAGTATTAATAAATATTATTCATTTTATTTTATATTATTTCTACCACAATAAAATGTGCCCAAAAACCATAGTAACCACTATTAACTACCTCAATTCGAGTAAGAACATTATGAAAATACATTTATGAAAACATATCCCAAATTAGAATCCCTTATCAAATCCATGTCACACTAATATGATACATATAAGGAGTAATCAATTTATTCCATCAACTGTTCCAGATCATCAATCATTGTTTGTGAATCTATAATGCGCCCTGAAAACATAAATTTATCGTAACATTATTTCAATCACTAAATAAATCCATTTTGTTTATGAAAACATAAATTTTGATGGGTAAATGGTAGATTAAAACTAAGGATATAGTTATCAATAAATGTTTTTGGGATCTGGAAACCGATTAAAATCGTGGAAAAACTTGAAGGAGACGAATACCCATTGAAAGAAGTATTCCAAGGACCAATAAAATATTGAAAATTTGGTAATAACTACAATATTTTCCTCTATGAATTAAAATATACCCAGAATAAATTATTTTGATAAAATTAATATGTGTTGAATCCATAAATAAAAATATCAACCACAATGGATCATCAAATGATTAAACAATATATGATCCTACAACGATTTCACTAATAATATATATTTAATTCATTTGTTATTAATAGACTCTCCACTATATACAATCCATGATTTATTCTTTTATAGATTCAGTCTAATAATAGGTTTACAAGGATAAAAAAATTAATTATTACATGTGGTTCATATATATTGGGGATTTAATTAAAAATATAATTAAAATAATTAATATATTATTATTAATTTTTTTATTAAATCAAATAAGAATTTAATAATACTATATATCATGTTGTGAATAAAAATTAAATCACTCTATGGGTATATCCCAACTTCCATGATAAATATATCTCATGGATTTACAATTTGATACATTATTCTAGAGAGAATTCATAGTTCATGATTATAAAATTTTGAGAGATATATAGAATATAAAAAATATAATTTACTAATATTGAGGATTTTTAATTCTAGTATCTATTTACCACATTTACTAAAATATCACAAATATATGTAATATAATTCTAATGTCATAATATAAAATTATTTATGCATCTCTATAGGGAAAGTACATTATTTTTACATTATTAGGATATGTAGTGATTTATAAGCCATGTGTTGATATCTCTATTTCAATGAATCACATTAATATTTTTCATACGAATTATTTTTGTTCAGTCAATAATTCATAGTCTCAAAAATTATATGACGAGGAATCATTTCCTAATAACCTTATATTTAATTGTATGCTCGATAATCTTATGAGAGGATATCAATATGGATTTTATGATTACTTTCCATTTATAATATCACAACCATGATCTGTACATGAGATTTTAACGAACTATGAAAGATATAAAAATGGGGACCCATATCCTAGATTCATCAAATAATTTTGTATACTGTGTGATATTCAATGTATATTTAGATTCATAAAAAAACTGGGATCATAAGACTCCATATAGATAATGTTTTATTTTATTTTCATCAGAGTCACCCTATAACTTGTTGATGTAGTGATGGTCACACCATTATTAGTTTTTTAGTCACTTGTTGGTGTGATAATAATTATTAGTATAGTTTTATTATTATTTTAGAATATTACTATGTGAATGAATATCAAAATTCTGCATTTGTTATAGAAATTTTTTGTAGTGGACTACTATGTTATACAAACACATTACCATGAATTTATAGAGAATTGTCCGATTTTATATATTAATGCCAAGTAAGAGAAAAAAAATATCTTCATGGATGAACACGATGTTCATGGATGGGGAAATTGAAACATGAATTTTAATGGACTATGGTTCATTTTTTGAACATCCCATATTATAATAATTATTTTTAGGCTATGTTGTTTTTGATTGGGCTATACACGGTTCTGGATACATGTGATGTAGTTATATGAAATTATCATATTCCATCTTGTTAAATCAAATGAGTTTATATTTAGATATCATTGGTTTTTACATTTCTTCACTACTTAATCCATATTTTAATATTATGGTTACTAAATATGTATTATTTCCACAATAATTGGGGATTATCTATACATCATAGGGTATATTCTCCCAATTATTAACATGGAATCGTGTCATGGAGGAGTAGATTCTGTAATAGGAGGTGGAAACCATGAGTTATGTGGAACTGTGTTTAGATTCCAAGGAATTGAACAGGGTTATAGATTCATTATTGTCATATGAAAGCCATATTTATATTATAGTATTTTTTAGGATATGGTATAATTATGATAATGTGGTGTTAGAATATATGATTAAAAAAATCATTGGAGAAACTACTCGATATAAAGATAAATTATATTTTAAAACAGATGGCCTTGATTTTATTGGGTTTTATGTTATTTGTTATTATTTTAAAGATTATATAAAATTATTTAATGATTTATTATTAGAAAATTTAATATCATTAGAAATAGGCATGTGTACATGAATCAAAATTAATATATACTATTTCCATGAATATTTTTTTAACGTATAATTATGAATATTTTTTATATAGTCTATGGTTAAATAAGTTCTCATAAGTATCCTATATTTAATCTATAAACATAGCATAATTGTGTAATTATACATAATAATTCATTAAATTTTATGATTTTATTTTTTTTAATAATTGATGATGTGAATTAGAAGTCATATTGAAAAATTATGTAATTATATATAACATGGGGTGTGATTATGTAATTTTAAAATTATGATAATAATTTAAGAAAATATATTAGGCATAAGTGATAATTGTATGTCACTAAAACACTCTCACAATTTCAGTGAAATTAAAATAATAATCAACCCAAAATTGAAATTAAATTAATTCTCTTAGATAATGAAGAATATAATAATTAATTTTGTGAGAAATATGTGATTGATGTTTTTTCATAGATTTGATACTTAAATTAGTAGAATTGTTTCAATACCCTATTGATGTAATGATTTCAAATCCACATGTCAAATAATAATGAAAAAATATTTAAGGGAAAATAATCAATGATATAGAAAAAATATGTGGGAAGGAATTTATAATGATATATTTTTGTGTAGAATAAATGAACTCGGTTATTTATAAATTGATACTCTATTTTTAGCATGCCTTGAGCGACAATTGATATTACAGAGTTTCAAAAAATAAATTATTAACATCACAAAATGATAGAAAAAAGATTCATCCATATGAACCTATAATATGTGTATTCCCTATATAAAGCCAATTAATTAACACAATATGTATTTTGAATCATCGCTTTATCATTCCATATCTTGTTATTGTATAATATTATTATGTAGAACTATAAATAAGTTTGTACTAAAATTGTTTCAATTTAGTATCCATATTCCAAGTTAAACAATCAATAATTTATAAAGTATAAAAATTTACCTCATTATCTACTTTGATTGTAAGAATATATAAGAAATGAATTACCATATTCTAATTATAAAAAAATTAAACAAATTTACTACAAGAATATGCTAAAAAAAGAGGATCAACTACAAAAACTCTGAAACATAGATGATTCTTTTTTTAATTATCAGATATGTTTATGGTTTATATATATTTGAATTTATATTTTTCTAAAAAATCTTATTTTGTTGTAATCTATGGTCTATGTCATGGTGGAGTAGTTTTGAAGATAAATGGGAACCTGCATGAAAGAAATATACTTCACTAATGATGAAAAATCTACCCATTTAAAACCAATTTATTTATATTCAAGAATAATAATCATTTTTTAAATTGATAAGGTATTATTATTCTAAGGGTTGGAATGTTTTTTCCCAAAATTACTCTTAGGATGATTAAAGAATGATGCCACTAAATCTGGTTATGAAACAATGGAAAATAAAGAAAATTTCTATATGAGAAAATAAAATAGAGAAGACTAAAAATATTAACACCATAAGAACATTCAAAATATATTCCAATAAATAATATTAAAATTATTTAACAATTTTATGAAATAACCCAACATTTCTCACTAATGGATGGCCATGAAACCTGATAAATTATGAAGAAACATGGAATACATAATGAATGTGTCGATTTATGATAGGGATAATGACATTAGACTATGTTTTCACATTAAATTTTAGGAAATTGGGATGATTGTAATAATGAGTGAGATATAGACTAAAGAATATTTTTTTGAATGGTATTTTCATGAATAATATATTTAATTTACAAGTATTCATTTATTTATTGTTAAATTTAGAAATATTGTTTAATGACTTGCTACGACAAGTGGTAAAAGTGTCCCTATTGTAAAAAAATCTTCACATAAAAAAGGTTATTATTCCCTAATGTATTATTTAATAATATATATTGATCAATTGAATGAGGTAAATAATATGGAGGATGAATAAAAGAATAAATATTCCCCAATATTAATTATATAGATACATTTTCCAACTATTAGAAATACTCAACGTGAAATGATATCATTCTAGTATAATGGTGAAATTTTTTTTAAAATAAAAAAAAGATGATATACTATTCAATTATATTGTTTTTATTAATTCAACAAAAAGCCATCATGAGTTGATAAAAAAGTATCCATCTTATTTCTATATCTTATGGTCTTTTCTAATACCTTATGTATTCCCATTATTGTAAATCAATAATACATTTCAATGGTTATTTATGGAAATAATTTTTAATGAATCTCAATTATTGGGGGGAATTAAAGATAGATAAATATTGTACACCTTATCTTTATTTATATAAAATATCTATTTCTGTCACACCTCTTAAATTATGATGGTTTAGGTATAATTTCATAATTTCTCATCACAGTTTTAATTCATATGTATTATGGATTAAATGGGTTCTTTTCTTACTAAATAGGGAGAAACAAAAAGTTAACAAGGAATGTTTTAAAGTTTTTCTTAAATGAGAGTAGGTATTTGATGATTTAGTAATGTATTTCAAAACAACAAATAAAAGCATAGGATGAATTAATATGGAATTTTTTTAATATCAAGATGTTTCCAATTTAAACTAATCACTCTTATTTTATAATAACCCATAGCCTATGTGCAATTTTAAATAAATAGATTGTGGATTATAAATAATATGAAAATTGGTTCAACCATTATTTTGTATAATATATTATAAAAAGGAATGTAAATTAAACTAATATTAGGGGGGAAAATTTTAATACATTTAGAGTATTTCATGGGGGATGTATTTTCCATTTGAAAAGACATCACTTAAAATTTTAATATCAAAAATTGAATAACCCAATATTAACAGTGGGATAATTTTTTAACAATGGGGATAATACAATTCCCCCATAAAATTTATTTTCAATAAGGGAAGAAGAAACAATTAAATTCATCCCTATTTTAATTTTTTTTCTATTTAACACATACCCAAATGGGTATATTTATCATTTATTCGGTTTTGAAGGTATTTTTTAAATAATCATTAAAATATATTTCATGGAGTCATGATTAATATATTTATATACCAAAATAAATTATGTAATGATGTATCCAGTAAATTTATATGTTATGATCATATTTCCCTTAAATAACACCCAATAAATATTAACATTGAAGAACTAAAATTTCCTTGATATGGAGGTTTCATCTAGTAAAAATATTTATTAGTTTTTAGTTTTATATTACAAAACTTTTAAATTTATGAATTTTCCAATTATATGTACATATTTTTAGATGTTAGTAAAATTTACAACTTCTTTTAATAAGTTAATTAATACATAAAATTCTAGAGAGTACATCTTATGAGTCATGAGTAAGAATTATTTTTAAATTGAATTAAAATTTATTTGAAAGTATTGTTAAGAATATTGGATTATCTAAGGATCCATTTTTATATGTTCCTAATTCATTTGAATATGTTATATTTTTTTGGAGTTTGTACAATTTATAGAAAAGTGAAAACTACATAATTCTTGTGATTCAAAAATGAAAATAAGTTTATGTTTCATAATGTTTCAAATATGAATCATCAAAAATAATTTCATGTGAATTATTCAAGACATTTTGAGACTACAATAAGACTTCTATAAGAACCATATATTAAAACATTACATAATATAAAGTTATGCCAACAATATTTCATTATATAACATTGGGGATTATTTCAATTTTAGGGTTTTTGATATATAGGCCATAACTCATAAAAAAATAATAAAATAAATTTAGAAATTTTTGAGTAATATCAATTTTCAAAAATATAAAACATTTAAAATAAATGATGATCTCTTTAATGAAAACCATTTATGTCTATCAAGATGAATTCTTCTGATCCCTTAATCATCCTAATGTCTAAAAAAACATTAAAAACACTGAATGATCATAACAATTTAAATAATTGATATAAAAATAAGGAAACTTTTTTTTCATTTATAATCATTAACAATTTATGAAAACATTAACATGATGTAATACATTACACTTTGATAAGTTTTAAAAATATTCCCTTGATAAAAATCACATTTCATAATTTTTATATTTGTAAAAGATTACCATGAAACCTATAAAATGAATATATAATACATGTTGGTAATTTGTAGCATCATTATTCTCTCACTATTTTAAATGAAGTAACCATATGATAGAACATCTATATATGTAACACTAACAAATGAAATATCCATATAGCTGACATCCATAACCGATGCATTAGGGGGATATCACATACCTACCCATCATTGGTTTATCATATAACCAACCAACATTTGTTTATTATGGAACCACCCATAAAATATCCATGTATAATTATTATAAGCATAAAAATAAAAGATTTCAATTTTCATCATTCCACTCATATAATTTCATTTTCAATCACAAGAAAACATTCCAAGATATTTGAATAATAAATACATTTAAGAATTCCATTTAAAAATAAATAAATAAAACTAATGTTTTCCATTTAATTAAATATTAAATCATTCAAAAGAATACATAATTAAAATAATTCCATCAGTGAAAAAATTCCATTGTCGCTGTGTTTGTTAGAAATTGAACATTGTATTTCACGCTTTCCAAAAGTTACATAAAGACAATTTAAAAACATTCCCTTTAAAAATTTATTTTAATGAAATTAGATATAAAAATAAAATTTCGGTTATAAACCATTTACTTATATATAAAATAAATATGAAAAAAAATATCTAGAATGTTTATTTGATGAAAGGATTAAATCTATAAACATTCAAAGCACCCCACACTACATTGTACATTTAAATAATAATAGAAATGTAATAAAAAAATTAATAAAACATTAAATTACATGATAATTTCTAAAATATTGACATATAATGTGAAATAGTGTGTATAAACACATTAAAAATGTTTAAAGGTGTATATAATCAAGAAATGCGGCAATGAAAGGAGATTAAGACAAAAACCCTTACCTATAGTCCGACTTGACTCCTCTGTCTTTACCATAATTAATAATATTCTTATATTAATTATCTACATTCTTGATAACCCTTTTTATCTTTATTAAATCTTTTATATTTATTTATTACAATGATTCACATAAATACACAAACAATTATGTTTATAATGGGTGTTTTGTCTATATTTGGTTTATGTGTCAACACGAATTGGGTATATATACTATAGTAAAAGGGATTCTTATAAAAAAATGTACATAATAATAATAGTGAAATAAGTATCATACCTATACATAAATAAAACCTTAAAATAAACCAAGATTGGTAGTTAATAAAAATTTACCAACGTTGTAATCATGGAGACGGTAGGCCGTACGTACTCATGCATAACATTCCCATTTTTTAATTATCATTATGGAATGAAGTTATATTAAAATATAACATTAAAATTTATATATATATATATATATCATATTACTTAATCACATATAAATATATATATAATTGTGGTGATGTAAAAGGAATCACATCACTTTGAGGAGGCGGTAGTCCTCACATCCCAAAATGATGTTAACATTTTTTTATTGTTTGGAAAAGTGTTACAGAATGTGATGTGTTATATTTAAATATATGTAATTATTTAATTATATAATAATATATATTTAATTAAACCCATCCTTAATATTTTTTTTCTTGTGTGTGACAGTATAATATATCTTTTATGAGGTGGTAGTGCAAAGGTACACAAACTTTGTTATTGTACTTACAAAAAATGGAATGGAAAATGTTTTGTTTTATAAAATATGTACAAAATAATAAAGACATAAAAAATAAAAAATATATCAAATATAATAATATTTTACTTCAAAATTACCATCCATGAAATATTTTCATGAAAAAACAGACAACGTCATTTCATGAGGTGGTAGTTCACCTTACACAAGATTGATAAGTTCTTTACAAATTAGAATGATCTATGTGTAAGAGTTGGTCAAAATCTATTCATAAACACATTACCATGTATTAAGGATTGTAATTTTATTATGTATTCATGTAATATGAATAGTTGAGGAAATGTCGAATGAAAATAAAATAAATGATCTTGAGGAAGGGATTGCCTCTTATTCGACAACACCATTTTGTTTAATCCGATGGGATTAATTGGATGGATTTATGCCCCATTTATGGATTATAGGATGAGTTTAGGAATTTTTAAGAAATATATGGTTGATATGTAGAGGTAAAAAGTGTCTTCGGAGTTTTTTAGGAAGTGGGAGGTGTGAGATTCTTTTATAGTAGAGGAGGAGTGGCACTCTTTGAAATGTTTAATAAGGTAATTACACCAACATGGTTTCTATGAAACATGGATTCATTAATTTTTGAAATTAGATAAATGGGAGGATATAGTCAATATATTCAAATAAAATGGATTTTTTGAAGTTTTTAGTTCATTTGGGACCTTATGTTTAAGGTTTAGTCCCTTATTAAGAAACACCTCCTCTTAATCATTGGAATTTATATTAATGATATTCACTAATACTTTTGGTCAAAAACAATTTTGAACTTATTAGTCATTTTAAATTATAATAATTCAGAATATGGAATCTAATTTGAAAAAATAAAACCAAATAATTTGTAAAATTTAATTTAAAGTGAATCCCATAGATGGGATGTGATAGGGGTTTCTAAGGTAAAAATGTTGAAAATATTACTATGTTTGTATATTAAATTCCAATGTAAAATTGATTCCAAAGAAAAAAATTATTTTATTTGAAGAACAGAATATAATAAAACATTATAACCATATAAAAATATTATTTATCTCTTTAATAAAATTAAAAAAAAGATGTTTTGAATTAAGATTCATTATTTTTCTGGATTCATGAAAAAATGTAACGTTACAGAAAAATATCAAAAAATTCAAAGTAACCAAATATTTATGTTTTTATATCAATGATTAATTTTTTTCACATTTAAATCATTAACTATTGAAAAACATTTATTCAAATTGGTTATCTATAAAAAGGTGATAAAACTTCCTTTTAAAACTATATCTCTTTTGATGCTTAAAGTGGGATTTATTATTATTTTAAACCTATAAAATATATAGGATTAATGTTAAAAAAATAAAGTATAAGAGAAATGTATTTAGTATAACACATTCATGCTGATACAACTTCTAGGTGATAAATACCATTTAAAATAATAATATTGACAATATATTACTTTTCTGAATAACTGAATATTTTATGATACATAAGATTTCAGTGACACTCATGGTTTCATGTGAGATACACTATTAGACATATATTTCTATCTGTTGTCAAATTACTATCTAATTTATAAATATTGAAAAATAATAAATTATATTATTCTATAATTACCTAGGATAATACATCCTTCCCTTATATTGGAAATTGTGTTATCAAAATTATTTTCATATTTCAAAAAACTGGGGATAGTTTTCCTTCATATCATTTTTAGATTCCAATGTTTTCCCATCAACCTTACAGATTTTACCTAAAACATTATTTTAGTTAATTACCTTATTCAAAAAAAGATTCTCTCTATTGTCAAGAATCTGAATTGGGTTTTACTCATATGAATCGTTATCTTCTAGCTGAACAAATCCCTGGATCAAAACATGAGATGATTCGGGTATATACTTCTTTAACATTAAAACATTAAAAAAATTTCATTCCTAAAAAAACTCAGAGTTATAGCCACTCGATAAGAGTCTATTCCAACATTATCTATTATTTCTTATTTTCCAATGAACTGTGTGCCCATTCCCCATTCTTACTAATATGAATCACACTTTCCCATGGAGAAACAATTTAAAATATATGATCACCTACCTTGAAAATGATATTTTCCTCAGTTTTCTATATTACCATTCTTCCTACTATGATATTTGGTCATTTTTCATTGAATATACAATTTTTTTTGTTTTTTAACCACTTAACACAGGTCTAATTAAAATTCATTTCTCATATATCATCATAAAAAGCCAATGTTCGACACCACTTTCTATATAATGACTCAAAAAATCCATCTATATATTAGAATGAAAACTATTATTGTATGAAAACTCAACCAAATAAATATGTTCATCTCAATATACCTCTTAATCCATTGAGAAAGAATAATGAATATCAAATAAGGTATGAATGATCCACATAATCTCTCCAACCGATTGAGTATGAAATATTGTACTGAGAATTAACTCAGTACCCAAGGAATTATGAATCCCTTCACAAAAATTGGATGTGAACTTATGATCAAGGTCTAATAAAATGGAGAGAGGCCATCTATGTAACCTTGTAATCTCTTTTAGATATAGTCTTCAAACATGATTGAAGGATTTTATATCACAAATAAGAAGGAAATGTGTAGAATTGTTTAATCAGTCAACAATAACCCAAATTTCATTATTACATTGAGAATTATTTATAAATCCATCCACAAAAACCATTGATACATTATCCCGTTTCCAACATGGTACTTGAAAAGGATGAATAATTACCTTTGGAAACATTCACTCTAATATAACATATTTAAAAATCAAACACATCATGGTATATTATGTAACATCAATTTTTATTCCATCCCACCAGTGATACTTCTGAAGGGATCTATGCATCGTAGTGTTTCTTGAATTAAGGGACAATATAGAACACTAAGTTTCAGTCAAAAACTCATTCGTGAAATTTGAATAACAAGACAGATATAATCAATTCACAAACCCTAAAACACCTTCTTTATAAAAATTAGAATCAGGAAAAATAACATTTGTAACACATTCTTCTTTCTTTTGAGAAGAGTGATCCACCTACTATGTTTTATTAATTAACTTCAAAAATTTAAGTTTAAATGGAATATGAATCAAAATAGAGGATAAAACTGCATCCAAAACATATAGAAAAAAGTTCATCAACCCATTAACCAAGGTCTATGATCCATGATAAAATGGTTATCATTGCATTAATTTTTAGTCTGGATGCACCAACATCCTCGTTTTATTATAGAGGATAACAAATAATTCAGAAATTGAAATTTTAAATTAGATCAATATATCTCATCTTTCTCTTTTTTAAATCATTTTGAGTGAATATAAGAATCAATTTTTATTATTATTATGTATTTCAATCATAAATCCAAAAAAATGATTCCTCAAAATAGTTATTTTAAAAAAAAATTTAATCTAGTTCCAAATCATGTGTAGGGTGGATTAACTCTTGCATTTTAAACTAATGTGAAGCATAATAAATTATCTTATCATTCGACATCAGGAAAAACCCAATTAATTTTACTAAATCATTATTATATTTGTTGAATTCTACAATTATAGAAGGCATGGAAAAAACAATAACATTTACGAATATTCTTTTTAGTTAATGAAAAAACATTACATTTTTCTATATAGAAGAAATTAACTCTTTTCCAATTTATTATAGTTAATGGGCCTTATAACCATTGAATTTTATTCAAAAGTCCTTTTTAATAACCCAGTAATCCTTGAAAACTATAATATCATTTATGTTAGTAAGTTTTTTCCACTTTTCAAAAATAGTGGTTTAAGAAGAGTAAAAATTTATTCCATATTAAGAAACCATATGTCCAAGGATTGAAATTTGATGAAACAAAACATCATTCTTACTAAACAATTCATATAGTTTTTTTCAATGAAGGTTTACATGACAATAATTAAGTGCCTTTAATTTTCCTCATGGATTTTAGAATATACATAAATTAAATCTATAAATACAAACAAAAACTAATCAAAAAACTAATGGAAGACTATATTCATAAGATTTATAAATACATATGGTTTTTTAGATAAAACAAAGGGCATAAATATATCCTAATAATTCCTATATCTCTTCAATAATAGTGACTTCAGAACTTAATCCTCATTCACATGAATATGATGGTACCTAGATCTTAGATCAATAATTGAAAAAAATATTATCCCCCTGGATCATATTAAAAAAATCATGAATATGATGAAACAGATACTTGTTTGTAATTGTGTTGTTATTCAAGACATTGTATTAAATGAATAGTCTCATATAACTATTTAATTTATAAAAAATAAAATAGGGGAAACCAATGGTGAAGTGATAGATTGAATGAAACATTTAATAATAAATTCTTTCTACATTTCTTTTAAATTCCACTATTTCTGCAAGATCTATTCTACAAGGTGGATTAAAAAAATCTTATCATCAAGAACAAAATCAATATTAAATTCAACTTCCTAATGATGAACAACACTAGAAAATTTATTAAGAAAAAATATGTATATTCATTCACTTATAGGATTTCACTAATTTTAACTATTTCTTTGTTTTCAATAACATGGGAAAGATATATTTCACTTCTATATTTCATTAATTTTTCTGCTTCTTAGTATGTTATAAAATATATAAAATCATTAAATAAAACTATATTTTCTTTTAAATCTATTTTATCATGATAAAATAAATTCCAATATATACATAAAATGATATCAAAATGTAATATGGTAAATTCCAAAATATTTTAAGGAAATACCATCCAAATGATTTCAATAGATAGATTCCTATAAATATTTTTTTACTCTACCACTTCCTTATATATATTTTTTACCAAATGTTACATCTTACCTTCATGAGTTGTTTTTTCTAATTTTCTAGAAAATTTCATTGAAATAAAATAATGCAATTATCCAGAATCAAACGGTGTGTTGTCATAGTTAGAATAAACTAGTAACATACGTATCAAAACATCATTTTATGGATCAAAATCAACTTTATTAGTTGAAAAATATTTTTCCAACCCCTTTTGTGGATGCCAATGCTGGTTTTCAACTTAGGTAATTATCTTTGACAAAGATTTTATTTATTTACCAACTCATTAAAACTAGAACATCTTACCATTGTTTTTTTATTACATGTATGATTTTCTTTATTTTAGTCCTGAACTCTATAACCAATCTTACAACGTCAAAAGAACTTACAAGATTTTAAAATCCATTCTCTATGATACGTTTTATCACTATTTACATAAGATTTTATTTTGGTTTCCTTATTTCCAAACCGATCTGATGAATTCTTTTCTATTTTATACCATTTTTAACACTTCTTTCCGTTATTTTCCAACGACTATTAGTCATCGAAAAACAGAATTTCCACCTTCCATCAAATGAAAAAATATTTTTAGAGATCTTAAACTCATGATAAGAAAATTAACTTTTTTAACTTAGATTTAATCCAGAGTAAAAACAATTTATCTTTCTATCAATATCTAGGATAACATTTTTGACATACCATGATAGGTGAGATAAGTTTTCTTTATATATAACCATCGAATCGTTCACATTTTTCTCAATTCAAATAATTTATTTTCATTACTAATTCAAACATCCTAAGTATATTTTTTCTAAAATAAAGTATTAATTAATATACCACATATAAGGAATAAATATCTTTATATTCTTTGAAATTATTAACCATATGCCACCAATGATCCACATCACCATAAAAACTAAAAATTAAAATAGTTACCTTTTGTGATCTGGACAACCCATGACATCGAATATATTTTATAGTTCTTTATCCATAATTAAGATATAATGTAGTTATATGAACCTATCCGTGATGGGGGATGTTGTCACATAAAATTATCCACTATCATCATGTTCCTCTGTGGTAGATCTGGTTTATCTCTAGAATGGAAACCACTACCATTTATATCATGTTTCAAATGAGCCATCACTATAATAAACTGCTTAGTTCTGATTTAAAACATATTGGGATACTGATTCAGAAGGTTGTTTTTCTCTCTATTAATTACCAATATTGATTTAGTGTATCTCTTCTGGGAAAACATTTTTGAACAAACATACATTAGATGAAGAAACATTATAATATTTGAATGATATATCATTTCAACATAACTATAAAGTAAAATCATATAATGGAATTAAAATAATATTGACCAGAAATATACTATTATCTATAAATTTCCTTTGATACCAACTATAAGGACCCATCCTTAATATATTACATAATATTTATTTAAATAAATATTTAATATTTTTTCACATTGTGTATGTTTTCAGGTTTAGATTTTTGGATATTTAGGCCATAACTCATACATAAAATAAAATAAAATACAAGGTGGTCAAATCTGAATATTTACCATTTTATCAATAATATAATACTTTTACTATAGAGTCTGATATTTCTAATGAAAACTCTTTATGACAAACTAAAAGAATTATTTCAATCCCTTAATAATTCTTAAGTCCTTTGATAAACATTTACAAAATTGGGATCATCATAAAAAATTCAGTATGTGATATAAAAATAATGAAACTGTTATCCCATTTATAAAACATAAAACTTTTGAAGAAATCGACATGAAGTAATAATTATAAACTTTTTAAGTATAAAATATATTCTATTGATAGTAATCTGATTTAATAATTGTTTTTCGATATGTTTAAAAAACAAACAAATAAAAATAATTGAAAATAGATAATGGTAACATATAACATCATTATACTCACCTCTCTTATTAATTGAATAAATATACTATCAACTTCCATAAATTTAACTATTAAAAATGGAATAACTATACATATAAATTTCATATCAAATGTATTTTTGGGCTATCATGAACCCACCTATTGTTGGTTAATCACATAACCAGCCATAATTCTTTATTAAAAACCCACCTTTAAAATTTTAAAGCACAATTTATATAATCCTAACACATAAAATATTTTAATTTCTAATATTTCACTCATATAAATTCATTTGAAATCACAAGAAAATATTTTGATATATTCAGATAAAAAATCCTTGTAAAAAAATAAATAAAAAATAATGAATAAGATTGTTTTTCATTTATGAAAACATGGAATATTAAAATTTAATCCAAAATTAAACTAAGGTCCAAATCTATAGAAATGTAATTTATGTCTGAAATATAATATTCCACTATCTTTTCTTTCAAAACATTCAATATAAATCAATTAAAAAAATCATTTGGAATTAAAAGATATTGAAAACAAATACATTACCTCAGGTCTGAGTTGTCTCATGTACCTTATACATAATGAATATTAAACTTATTTTAATTATCTACTAGCAGGAGAAAAATTTCATGACTATTTTATCTTTAATTTCACTTATTACAATGTTTTATCCAACAACTAAAACAATTATGTTTATGTCAGGTCTTTTGACCGTATTTGTGTTATTTTTCAAAACGATATAGAAATATAAGGTATAGTTAAACAGTTATTATATTAAAATATCCATTATAATAAAAATATCATTATTATAATATATATAAATCCATTAAACTTTTAAAACCAATCATGGATGATGGTTATGGAAAATGGATGAACGTTACAATCATGGAGACGGTATGTCGTACATAAGCATGAGTAACATTTTCATTTATCAATGATCATTATAGAAAGAATTTAAATAAATATTTACCTTTAATTAATGATAATTATATCATAAATTATATATTAATAATTAAAATATACTTATCTATATAAATATTTTCATGTAAATGGACTCACATCGCTTTTAGGAGGTGGTAGTCCAAACATCCATTAATGTCATTATCACTTTTTAGTGGGTGGAAATGTGCTAAAGAAAATGATGTGTTATATTTCCAGATGTTAATTATGTAATTAATATCTTATATATGGTATTTATAACACACATAATTAATTAAACTCATATATAATATATTCCATGTACTGTGGGAAAGTATCACATCGTTGGGAAAAGGCGATAGTCCACACTTCCGTAAACTATATTGTCATGCATACACAAAATGAAATTTATAATTTATATGTTATGAAAGAGTTAAATAAGAATAAATTAATATTTAATAACATATATATCATATTTATATATATTTTCCATAATAATTCCTAGCGATGAAATGTGGAAATGGAAAAATGAACAACATCATTTCATGGGGCGTTTGTTCACCATACATAATAATGTCAAGTTTGTTACCCATAAAATGGATGTGTGTGTAAGTTTAGGTAAAAATATTATCATAAAAACATTAAAATATATTTAGGATGCTTATTTAATTATGTATTCATTGAATATGATTTTTTAGTAAGTGAATAATGAAAATATAATAAAATATATCAAGGAAGGGAGTTGCCTCTTATTCGGGTAAGTTATTTTGGTTTACACTAAAGTGTTTCCTTGCATGGACTTATGTATAATGTAAGTATTTTATGATGTGGAGAGGGATTTTTAGGATCTATTTTGTACTATCATGGTTGAGAAAAATTTTATTTAGTTGTGTGGAGCAGTGAGAGGTATGAGTGACCTTTTATAGTAGAGGAGGAGTGCCACTGTTGTAAATTCATGAAATGAAAATTCCACCCACTTTTTGTCATTTGATGTGGTTTCAATAATGGTAAAAATTAGATTAATGGTTTTATGGTGTCTAAATATTTCCATTCAATTAATTTTTGAAAATTTTATAGGTTATTTTTTCCTCAAGAATATTGGATAATCCTTTATTAAGTTAATTTTTATCTTAATCGTTGTAATAGATTTTAATCACTTTTAATAATATTAATAGGCCAAAAATTTGTTGAATGTACTATAAATTAGAAATTATTCTTATTCAAAATATCAAATCCTTTTTTCCAATTCTAAAAAAATAATTTTTAGAAATTAATTTAAATTTAATCCCACAGACATGATGTAACCTCAGGATTTAATTTAAAAACATTAAAATGTTTTCAATGATATTATATTCAAATTAAAATTGAAAATTAATTATACTAACTAAATTGGGATAATTTATAAAATGTAATCTAATTTAAATTTTAAAAAATTAAAAAAATAATATATGTCAATAATGAAATTAGATGGAAAAGCAGTTTTGAAAAACATTAAATTATTTTCCTACTTTCAATAAAAATAACACATCACTGAAAAATCGACAAAATTCATAACAATATAATTTTTATGATTTTATTTAAAAAATAATATTTATTATCAAATTATAATAAATAAAATTTCTAAAAATTGTATTTATAATGTGATTTACATTAAAAGGTGATAAAAATACGTTTTCAAAATAAATATCTTTTAATACATAATATTGTATTTAATCTTATTTTAAAACAATAAAATTTATTGAAAACATTTAAATAATAATAATAAATATTTTTTGAACAAAATATATAGTTTTATTCATTTATGATGATACAATGACTCATAAATAACTACCATATAGAATATAAATATCAGAAACATACTATTGTTTTTGTATTTCTCAGTCTTGTGTGAAATACAAGATTTCAGAGACACTCATTGTTACTTGTTGGGTATTCCATCAGACATGGAATTACTTCTATGGTAAAAGTATTTTATAATTCCTAAATATTAACTCATATATGAAAATTTTAATCTGTAATTACATATTATGTTAAAAATTTTATTCCTACTTATAATAAAACTATTGTTCATGAGGAATCATTGGGAAATTTTAAAAAAGGGAAAAACCCTCATTTAAATGTTATGATGTCACTTTTTCGAATTATTATTGTGGGAATTACCCTTTATAATATTCTTGATGGATGGAAGTTGAATAAATCCAGAAATCCCACTCTATATGAAATAAATTAATCTATACACACATGAAATTTGTTTCCCCAATATTTCATTTGAATTATTTTATAAGAATAGTAATCAGAAGAAAATATATTTTAGGTAGGACTAAAATATTTTATGGATGTGTATTATATTATATATATATATATGTATAATATAATAAAAACATATTTTATATTTATATTTATGATTCTATTTATATTTCTACAGTATGAAAATTTGAAATTCCATATTTCTTTCTAGAGAACAAAAATAGAATTAAAGAGGATAAAAGAGTCATTGAATAATTTTCAATTCATGAGAAATAATTTTTTGTTTGATAATCCAATGATGGTAGTTTAAATATAATAAGGAAGATGGTCATTTTGATTAATCCAATTATTTCATATTAAAATATTATTAATTATTTTTTTTAATAATAAAAAATGAAAAGGAAATAAAATAATACTAAATTCAATATACATTAATAATAAAAACAACAAATTTATGATTCATTAAATATTATTCATATATTATTATAATGTTATGATGAAAAACAATTATGATAATAACTTATTGTGATGAAATAAAAAATTTAACACTGTTTTTATAATAATATTCATATTGTAGAATGTGAAAATACTCTTTAGTTATCTATTTTCAAACACAATTTAAAATGTTACATTACTATATGCATATTCCATTTTTGATTCTGAGCTCATTTAATTATGAATATGTAGAATAATATGAATCTTGAGGAATCCTTTTTGTCATTTATATAGGTTTACATGTTATTTGATATGTTTATATAGTCATGTTTGATAACATTTTTGAATATTAACTAAGATTCATTCTTAATAAGTCTAGATATAAACATTTTATATATTCAATTGGAAATATAAATAGTGGTTGGTATATATAGAATATTTCATGGAAATTATTAAATAATTCAATCAATTAATACATGGTGAGTAATCAACCATGAAATATTCTATACCAATAATTTTTATATACTAATTATTATTTTTTTAGAAATAGAAAAATTAATTATTATTTCATTTTCCATAACTGAATATTACATGATTCTTTTCCTCTCTAAGTTGTAGTGATTTTTAAATAGCGTGGATATTAAAATATAAAGATAGTTTATAGGATAAGTTATCATATTTATGTTTTACACACACATATAATGTTCTTGTGTAATAGTGAGTATAGTCAACTGTTGGTGTGGATGCCCAATAATGAATAATATGAGTGGAAGATGAACATGATTTGGATAATAATGAATTTCTAGGTATTGATGAGGTAGATTAAAAATAATATGAATAATTTCAAAGAAATAATGTACTTTAATTTAAGACTATATTCTCTAGACAATATTTTGGGGATTTAGTTCATAGATGACCATGAAATTTCATCAAGAAGAGACACATAAAATATTCACTAGATATCAAGATCTAGAGAGATTTAGTTGACTGTGTTCTAGTGAAATGTTCTCTGGAGAAAAAAAATTTGAATAAAAAATCATTACTATGATGAAATGGTAATAAGATTTGAAGGTATTCAGTGACTCTTGTTGAGTGGATGAATATGTAATTGTAAAAAATACAATGACATCAAGATTATAATGGTGGTCTAATTCATAGATATCAATTGTTTTATAAAAACATGATGGGAGTCATGTATAGTCAACATTTTGAATGTCGTTTTGTCCCCTTGTTTATTATATAGTAAAAAACCAGTGTAATATGTTTAACTCATGTGTATAATTTAGTAAACCTACTTTTTGTAAATTCCCTCCCAATGTACATATAATTGAAAAAAAGATATTCATTGGGGAATCTATTTCAAAAAAAAGAATTTTGAAACGATAAGGATTAGGTTTCTCATGTCAATTTATATACTTTAAAAAACCTAGTACTTCCTTCATATGAAAATATTTTATATAAAGAGTTTTAGAGTTTTGGGAAAAACTATAAAATTTCAAAATCATTTTATAATAGATAATAGGGGTTCAAAATATCATGGGTTAAAAGTAATAGAAAAATATTTGTTATTTTGTAAAATAATATAGAAGTTCTTCATTCACTCCACCACATCATAGGTGTGTAAAAAAATTTCAAGAGTACACTTATATATATAAATCCCTCATTGAAAAATTCACCCATTAGGGTGATGTGGATTTATTAAAAAAATAACATGTTATTGAAATAAATTATCGAGCGAAAGAGGTTGAAAAATATTTTTAGAACACATCATCAAAGAATCATAAGAAAGATGAAAGGATATTAATATATCTATACAACACATTAAAATGAAAGATAAAATTTTTAGGCACTGAAAACAAATATACATTGAATTTTTCAATATTTGTAAAATTATAATATAAAAATAAATCATTTAAAAAAATTATAAAGTAAAAATATATTAATTTTTATAATCTTGAATACTAATAAATGAAAATTTCTAAATAATTTCAATGAAAATAATAGAGTAAAAATAAAATATATATTATCTAAATCCAAGAATGAGTGCGTGAGATTTTTGTATATATAGTATTATATAAAATATTTATATTTACTAAGAAGATATAATTGTTTCATGATTAATATTTTGTTTAGTAAAATACAAAGATATCATACCCTATGATATGTGAGGAAACAAAATATTAAAATTTTGTATTCAGTAATTTTTTTCAAATGTTCATCCTATATGTATTTTAATTCTAAATCCAACCTATAAAAGATTTATCTTATACCTAAGGAGGATACCTGAATAATAGGATGCATTCTATAATGATCATTTTTATTTTATTTATTTCTCTACATCCTTCAATTATTATTGAACCATGATGATATAAAATCATCCATATAATCCATATAATTATCTGTTTTTATGTCATGTTCATGACCTACAAACACCTCAAATTCCATCAAATGTGTTATGAAATAATGTTCTTGTGTACTGCGGAGTAGTGCTCTGAGAACCGATGTCATTTGTTTATCCATTACCACCTATCATTACATTAAATTTTAATGGATTCATATTTATATATTATATTTAATATATTATTATTTTAATGGAATTATTATATCACACATACCCTCATAATCTCTATTTTTTTATAATATGAAAACATCACTAGTGTGTATGATGGACTACCTCCTTGGGAAGTTATATTATTCACAAAAACATTACATAGAAAGAAATAAGGATGGTTTTAATGAAAATAAATGATATAGATGTATAAAAAATGATTATATAATTGTTGTAAATCATTTATCATTTTTTATTCCATTATTAAATAAAAATGAAATACTTTTCATGCAAACATAGTACCTACCATCTCCATTAATGTCGAATTTCATGTTCTTATATATAAATTCTATGGATTAATCTAAAAACTATTATAATGAATATATATGATATTTATATAATAAATTAAATTACTTATAAGTTAAAATGATGATTAAATTAAGAGGAACCTAAATAAAATGCTAATAAAAAATGAAAAACAATGTAGACATTCCAAGAAATGTGAAATAAACATTGAATTTCTAATAAACATGTATGTAATGGTCATCCAAATACCATATATAATATGATATTTATAAAAATGGTACTAAAAATTAATTTTAATATATATATATATTTTTAAAACTTGAATATTGAACAAGTTTAAAAGAAGTCAACAGTTCTGGTATTGGTTTCTAGTCTCTCATTTCTTTATTGGAGACTTATGCCTTATTCCCCACTCATTTATTTTTTGTGTCGTATATAATTACACATTGCACTTTTTTATCATTAATTCCATTATTTTAAGGATATTTAATTTTTCAATTTACACCATACTTTATTATTTTTATGAATTAAAAAATTACAAAACCAGTAAGGAGAATTTTCTAAATTTTCCATAATTAAGTCTTATGTCGTGGTTCACAACTATCTTCATCTATGAGGTGTATATAATTACCTTTATGAAATTTTCTTTAATGAATATAATAATTTTAATAATATCTATTGTTTCATTTAATTTTATTCTATCATGTGGGATATGATTCAATGTTACTAAATTAGTAAGGGTTTTATGTCACAATCTCATTGCTTATAAGGATTGTTTATGATTATGATTCCAATAATGAAATATTATGATAAAATCTTAATAAAACCAATTATATTTATTCACATATAGTTATTTCATGATATTATATTTTTTATTCATTTTACTCACTTAATTTACCCAATATTATAAAAATAATGTATTAAGATAAAATCAATCTTTTTGATCGAAATTTCATTTTCTTTGAAAATTGTGTTTTATAAAAATTTGAAATGTTTATATAAATTTAATAAAATGTATTTTAAAAACATTATTACCCATTTTGTATTTTTTATAAATTCATTTAATGGAATTTTTAGGTCATATTACATAATATTTCCCATTTTACTTTTATTGAAAGCCTGAAAGGAATATTTTCTTTAACATGTTCGACCATAAAAAATATTTTCACAATAATGACGATTATTTTTCTTTAAGATTACATTATATTTTTTCAAGGCTATTTTAAAATAAAAATATTTTTTAAAAAATTTATGTTTTAAAGAAATGGTTTTTTTCAATTGGGAATGATATTTTCCTCAAAAAATGATTTAAATTATTTTTATTGTTTCCATTGTATATTTTCATGTTTGTTTTCAAAGAAAAATATCTCCAAAATTATTTATAGTTTAAAATTTTAATTTTTATATGAAATTTGTCTACCTGAATAATCAATCCATGTGAATAATCATTGAATATAATTTCCCTTGTAAGATGAAATCCTTTTATGTATCTTTTTTATTACAATTGTTATCAACCATGGATACCATTCCTATTATTTTATTTAGTTGTTTACACTGAAAAAATATTTTGGAAAACCATTCTCAACTATTGATTGTAACATGAAAACATACTAATGAAACCCATTTCTTTTTCATGGGTTCTTCCTTGATGAGATAATGAAATGATTGTTAATAATTTCTATTTTCCACGTGTCATAATGTGAATACATGCTTATAAAACCCATATAATTTAATGGGATAGGATATGATGAATGTTTTCTGGTCTAATACTACAAAAAAACGTGGTTTTCATTATTATATGGGTGGGAAATATATCTCACTATAATGAACTAGGTAAGTATTTATATCTCATGGTGTAAACAGGAATGAAATAAATATTTAACCCATTAATTTAGGGGACTATGTACACTATAATGTTATTGGCAGTGATCCTTGACCACTATGATGTTATATACGGACCAATATTTCATGTCCATAATGTTATTAATGATCATGATTACATGTTCACAATGTTTTTTAAGGAACTATTATTCATGTCCCTAATGATATGTGTGTACTTGGTTTCATGTCCATGAGATTATGTGAGGGACTATATTCACTTCCTAAAGTTAAATAGTGAACCTATTTATATTTTTACATGATCACAACATTATAATCTGATGTGTATTCCAGAAAACTATGTCTTATTTGGATGTTATAGTCTCATGGACCATATTTTTTTCATAAATTATGATTAATTTATTATTAGATACCATTCATTATTCCATTACATATGATTATTATAATTAATATGTTGGGTATGGTATTAAACTGTTATGCTCATTTTCTCAGACCCTTGTGATCATTTTTTTCTTATGTATCTCCCTTGTTTACCCCTACTAATAATTTTGAGATAACCCTTTATTATTCTTCCATTACCCTAATTATGAATAATATTTTTAGTAGGATATGATTATGAAGAGTACTAAATGGGAAGAACTTTTTGGATGTCATTGATGATATTTTATAAAATAAAAAATATTGTGTTTTGATTTTACAAAGCCAATAAAAAATTATGCTCTTTAGGTGTGTGTAAGTTTAATGCATTGAATATTTATCTAAAAATATAATATACTTGTATTAAATGAATAGGTCTATATAGAAACCATAAAAAAAGAATATAACATGATCAAATACATACCCAAAGAGAATTCATAATACCCATTGGATGTATACTAGAACCTGGGAATCAGAAAACAGCTACATAAGAAACATTAAAAAAACTAATGAAGAATACAAGTATTATATGTTTAAATATAAATAAGAGAAAAAAATTTAAAGATAATGTAAAAAAATATATTCCAAAAAAATAAAAGGATAGATGAGAAATGATATAACTCAAGACTCTAGAAAAGCCAATGAAAATTTCCAACAGAAACGAAATGAAAAAATAGAAAATTACTACTCTATTTGATAACATGGAGAAACTCCAACCATCCCGCTACAAGCTACACTAAATCTACTAACCATAACCTCAATCCTTAATTATTTTACCATTACATTCTCTAAATAAAAATATAAAACACGATCTATACACAACAATAGGGTTATCCAGGTTTTAAGCAATGTAGTACCATTTGGATGTGACTGAGGTGTTCCAGAAAAAATTCATTTAATAAAAATATTAACAAACTAAATATTAAATAAAACAAGAAATTATAATGATTTAACATAATTTAAAAAAAAATTATTGTAAAATATTTTCTTTTTCTCTAGTTTTATATAATCTAGATATAAATGTTTCAAATAATAACACATTTATTAAAATAATGTAATCAATGAAAAAATATACAAACCAAAATCATAATGTACATTATGAAAAATTACATTGTAGGTCATTAAAGACTAAATACTTGTATCATAATAATAAAAACGTTTTTAATAAATTACCTATATATATTAATCAAATATTGTAATTTGTTGAAATGGAACACCTTATGTGTAAACCCTTTGATGAATCAATGGGTGAGTCCAATTGATGGACCATAAAAAAAATATCCCAAGGATTTATAAGGGAAATGATTTAAAAAATTATTTAATTATAAACATTCATTTGATAACATTTCATTCAAGCATTTAACATTTATTTTAAAATAAAATTTCTTTAACAAAACAAGTGGAAAACTAACATTTATAAAAAACAAATTTCTAAAAAATAATTTCAATAAATTATTTTATAAATATATTTATACAACAATAACATTATATTTAATCCAAAATATGCTAGGGATAGAACCCCTATATCAATATTCAGTCCAATGCTAAAATTAAATGTATTTTGAATCATCATATGGAACCCAAAATAACAAACGAAGGAACAATCAATGATTCCCACACATAATAGCTGTATTCGATGAAAAAAATAACTTTATTGGGTTGGTAACACATACCTAAATGGACCACATGAATAACCACAACCAACACCAGTGTCAGCAATTTGAAAAATATCATTAAAAATATCTAATAATATATATAACAAATGTTACCATAGGGTCGACACATATAAAAAATAGAGTTATGAGACTGTCAATTAAAATGGAAATGAAAAATAAGAATGTCATATTTGCATGGATAAGTGAAGTGATCTCCATGGAGATAAATTTTTAAATAGGGTGATATTAATAGTGTAGATACATCCAAAATCAACTAAAATATCCCTAGGGTTCAAGAAATAATATTTCAAATTGACTGTGAAATGAATCATATGAGAAATATGATAAAACCCAATAGTCATTAACAAGGAATTATTTCAATAAGTTTCATGATTTGGATATCATGATTTGAAAAATATGTCAAAAAATGTGTCATCATGGTTTGAATTAAAAACTGATCAAACATTTCATGATGAGAACCAGTTTCATGAAAGGGTCAATTCTCATGCTATGATCAAGTTCACAACATCTTCCAAGAAGCAAATTAATTTTTTTTAACCATTTCATAATGTGTATAAGTCATGAAGGCATTGAGATGTTTCGGTTCCATTGAAAAAGTTATATAACACCCGAGTTTATCCCAAACCCCAATGTATATTCTCTTTAAAAAAATACATACTTTATCCATATTTCATATTCCATGATAATGATCCTTATCCTTGAATGGAATGAATGACACTCAAAAAATGGGGAAAATTATAGTCAGACATTAAGTAACTGAATAAGGGTAATAGGATATTGTAACCACCCCACTATAAGAATTTTCTTCCTCTAGAAGTCATCTGGATAAATGGTGATTTGAAAAGTGGTGAGTCCACTAATCCCTACATGATTTTTTATGATATATAGTCTATTTAAAATAAAATACATGTCCCCATTAAAAAAGTACCAATGGATTAGACTTCCCACTCAAGTCTTTCATGTAAGAACAAATTATCTTCACTGGATCCTCTATAATATAAATTTTTGTCTCTAAATCAATATCAACACAACTTATAATGAGAGAGGGATGAGGATGATACTTCATAAGATGTTATATGAGGCAAACATAATGAATTTTTTTTAATAGATCTGGTAATTCCTACCAATAAGAAACCGTATTAAGATACTCAGTGAACACAATGATTCCAAAAAATCCAACATTAATATTTTCCTACATCCAAATTTGATGGTAACCCAACAGAGGAGAAACATTTATGAAAACCATATCCCAAAGGGAAAATTATATATAAATAAATTTATGATCTATATAATATTTTTTTACTCTGACCTATAACCATATGAAAATGTATATCTTGAATCATCACTAATTTATCCTAAATAAGGCTTGTTCACAAAATAGAGGCCTCTCCTACATCCTCAACTTTAGAGATTACCCATATAGAAGATCATACAGAGCCTCAATGTATTCTATTATTATTGATGACTCATAAATATTTTTAAGAAAAAACTCGAACATTCATAGATCGATATTACATGAACCAACAAAGTCAAAGAAAAAGTCATGATGGATATCCTGTAGGAGCTAAGTATAACACTCTATATGATACTATGTCTATTGATGGTAACCCTTACTAAACATGACTTGATTCCCCAATATACACTAGATAATCTTCAATATATAAGTGGAAATATTAAGATCCCTAAACAAAAAAATTAATTGGAAACTACATGTAACCTCACAACCACTGTAACACCCCAAGATTTCATATTTTGTTACTTCTTCAAAGTAATTTAATAACTTTCACTATACGCAACAATGGGTTTAAGAGCACCACAAGATTACCAAACTAGCCGATAAAAAGCGGTTATGAATATTATTAACTGTATATTAAACTATATATAATCCTTATAATTTTATAATACATATTATGAGTTTTATAGGCATAATGTAAGAACAAATTAATTTTTTTCAAATAAAAGAAGTATTTACTTCAAAAATGCACTTTTACCACCTTTTAATGATGACACCTTTTGAAATCCAATATTTGAAACTTTTTTATATTCTATTTGAAAAAATATACTTCTTGTTTAGAATCAATATATAATAATTTAGTTTCAAAATTTTTTTTTTGTTTTCCTGATAACTTTCATATTTGGGTGAATAGTGAAAAATAATATTTTTTAACTAAAAACACCTTTTTTAATCAAAATAATTTATACTATTTAATTATAAATTTTAATGGTTTGGAAGTATAAATAGATTATATTTTTACCATTTAACCTGATGTTGGTCATTTTAAGTAATTTCACTTTGAGATTGGACATAAACAAGTGTCAATCTTTTATTAGATATTATTTCTTAAAAATATGCCCTTTGGTTTTGACAACAGGAATTAATTTTAAAATAATAAATGAAAATTATATGTTTTTAATTAGATAAAATAGAATTAATTTTTGAATGCTAAATATCAAAATTATAGTAGGGTGAATTTTTGATTTTTTTCTGAAATCATTCCATTTTTGATGAATAGTGAAAAACACTGAGTTATTGTTTAAAAACCAACTTTTATTTAAATAATTATTTATTTTATTTAATTCTATTTTGGGTAAGAATAGATACATAATACCTATATATGTTTAATGTAATTCATTGGTGCCATTTTGTAATAATATTAGATATATAAAGTTTTATTGAACTTTTCACCATCATTTACCCACCTCCTGGGAGAATTTTCATATTCACATAAAACGTAATTTTACAGCTTTTGTGACTTAAATTTAAAAAATTCGAGAGACATAGTTAATATTAAGGAGTAAAATTCTGTTCAATATGATAAAAATAAATTTTGATGAATAGTAACTTTTAACTTTTATTTACCATGGTTAAAAGTAAATAGGATAATTAAGGGTAAAAATGATATTATTATTACCCTAAAACATATCCTAATTATATTTTATTAGTATAAATCGACCAAAAAAACCTTATGAATAAAATATGAACCTCCTTGGTACACTTGGATTAGATTTGGACATTTATTATTATTTAATTCAAAGAAGATTTAAAAGAGTTAAAATCAAAGTTTAATAACTAAATCATTTTTAATATAAGGTTACACATAAGATAAATTTCATTATAAATATTATTTAGAAGTATAAAATGATTTCATATATAATGGAATTTTATTTATAATTTTTAGACATTAAATAATTAAATTTATTTATGACACAATGGAAATGCAGTAATTACCTTATTAAAGAAATATAAAAATAATTGATATTTTAAATACCCAAATAATTGTAATTTGAGACTTTTTGTGAATTACACTAATTTTATAGGTTAATATGACATATTAAAGTTGTTTAGATTAATTTTTTTCTAAGTAATAATGTTTTTATTTATTTAGAAAAAAATTTCCAAATAGTGTCAGAATTGTCAAAAAATAGTTTTTAAAACAAATATTATATTATTAATTGACATTATGTTCCTAAAAATCTATGGTTTGGAAAAAGGAATTATATAATGATAGGTGTATCATTAATTAAACACTTGGGGTTATATTGAAAGTATATAGTACGTTTGTTACCCATATAATATAAAAATACAAAGAGAGCCATTTTCTTAAGGTGCCTCACACCCCTCTTATAAAAGGGAACTCCCATTCTCTCTAATTCACTCCATCAAATCCTTTTGTCTCAGACAAAACCTGCCCAAATATCCTCTCAACTTCCCCCAATTCATCATAGAGGCCTTCCTTTAGTCAGAAAGCCAACTTAAAGAGCCCTTTATTTCAAATCAAATCGAAGAACGCAGAGAGGAGTTAATAATTTCACCACCCTCTTTAAAGTTCTTTTTTTCTTCCACTTATTCTTTCTTTGTTATTTCCATTCTAAAATAATAACTCCAAAAACTTTAATATACTGTGATGTTATTATAAATATGGTACAACCCTATTCATTATTCTATCCATCCTTTGAATGACATGTCAACATACTTGCGTACGTACGGATTACCGTCTCCAAGTCGTGGTGTAATTGTTATTCAATACATTATTGTTTGTACGAGTATAATAATGATTGGTAAATCATGTAAATAATAAATATAAAATTATAATTATTCTGTATATAAGATATACCATTCGATTATATATTATTTTAATATCAAAATAATGATATTGTCGCTCATGCATACGTACGGATTACCGTCTCCACAAAGGCCTTGAGAATCATTACCCATCGTATCCATTCAAGAATAATTTTCATTAGATGATTAAAAATAATTTTTAAAGACTTGATATCATTCTCTATATTAATATGATATATCCCATCCATAACAAATATGACTCTGAATATAAAGGAAAATGAATCCTTTAACACCTGAAACGACGATAATACTAAGATATTATTAATAAAACAATGTTAAAAGATCATATATGATATCAAATTAATGTATATGATTCTTTTATAATTTAATAACAATTATTTCACCATTATACATGAGGTTTACCAACCCTCAACCAAGGAAAAGTACAAGGTGAGGATTAATTTCACAATCTCTTTATTATCCAAGGATGTTTTTACCTATGTATCTACTAGGACCTCTTTATCATCCACATCCATGTTTCTTAAAAATGTATTTCAAAACATTATTAATATTTTATAGACTATTTATTAAAGTCATTTATAACCTTGTTTGACTTTTTATAATATGTTTATAAGGGAATATTTTCATCATTTTCCAAACAAGTTCCTTTCTATCTTTTTCGAAAGTATTAATTTAAGAATGTCTTTTTTAACTTATATAGTGGGTGTGGCTGTTTTCCTCTGTTATAAAATAATTGAAGAATCCCTTAGTAGATTATAAAAATATTTTCAATGTAAATTTTTTCTTTTATAATTATGTGATTTTTAAATGATTAAAAAAAAGAGATATTTCTCTCAAATAGTTTTGATTTTATCAATGTCAACATCTTTTGATGGATTTTATGCTTATTTGAAGTTGATTTATTATGATACAAAACTTCCATATTTTATTGAAGGTTTTGTGATATGTTTGATTGTGGATGTGTTTTTTTATACAATTCATGGTTTATGGATAAATTATTGACATTTCGTATTCTAGTTTTAATACGATTTTTATGTTATATTTAAACCTGTTAATATGAGGAATGAATTGGACTTAGTAAGTGAGAGTTGGATCCCACTATATCTCATCAAGGCATCAGTAGGTCTCATGAGACAAACTAGTGTCTTGGCAGAAGGCCTTGAAAAAATCATATTTGTAGTCTTGGCACAAGGCCTTGACTATGTGGTAATGATAGTCTGGCATTATGCATTCCATCATTATGAAATTTATTATTGATATTTCATTTGATTATTTGACTAGTAGAATATCAATGTGAATAAGTAAATGGATTAATTTCATTTTATTTTGTCCATATTATTCTGATGCTCAAGTTTAAAAGGCTTTTGTTTTAGTAATACATTTCCTTAAATGATTAATCGTATTTATGAATGTTTCTGATATATTTTTATCCTTACTGAGCATCAGAGATCACCCCTTTCTATGTTTTATTTTTTCCAATATGTGAAGAAGTATTTTATGACTGACCTGCTGGGATATTATGAGGGGATATGAGTGTGGACTATGGAGACTATGTTGTTTTAGTTTTTCACATTATGATGTAATATAAGACTTACGAATGTATCTAGTGTTTCCAAGGCTACTAAACTAATCGGTCTTTTGAGACTTGATCTTTTGTGATCATGCCAATGTTATGTAATAATGTACCGACTCTGGGTAACTAGGGTCGGGGTGTTACATTTGGTATCATATTAATTTTAGTACAAACCTTGGAAGCTATATTTAGATAAACTCTGATTAGAGCACATATACCTAAGTTGGACTTTGAGGATTAGTATTCAAGAACTTACTAGAATTTTGGTATTGTAGAGATTTTGTCAGTTTTCTGAGAAAATACATCCTTGTCTAGATACAATCTGGTAGAGAGATATCCAGCACAGATGTACCTAGGGGTAAAACCTAAAAACACTACTTTGATCTAGACTCGAATGGGAACTAGTGCACAACAATGGTCCTTGTTGAACTCTTGGTTATGAATCTCGCAGGGGAAATTCTTAGGATAATTCTCATTTTCATTACAAACCATTATGAAGGGTTTATGAGTATATACTTCCTCAAAGAAAACATTTTTATGATTATAGATTATATCCATAACCTATTTAATTTACGTTAGGTATTTTACAAGTTTGTAATTAATCATTACAATTCATAAACTGACCTTGTGTATGCCTCTTTATAGAAATGGATTCCAGTAGAAGGAATGTGAACTCCAGCAATAAATATGATCTAAAGAGTAAGAAAGATCATATCTTACATGCTATTAAGCCAACATTTAGAAGGGAAATAGTCACTAATGTTTTCCAAACATATGAATAAATAGTATCATCTATTAATATGATAAGTAAAGAATTATCTGAGCCGTATGGATCTGAAGGGAAGAAAGAGAAGAAAAGGATAAAAGAGAGAAAATATGGATAAAGGGAAGAGGGAAAATAATAATTTTTCCATATGTGATAACTATTGGAAGAAACACCCTGGAAAATTCCTAACGGTAATGGGAGTTTGTTATAAGTGTGGAGAAAAGGACACTAGGTACGTGACTGTAAGGGTAAGAAGAAAGTTTCAAATGTACAATGCTTCATCTGCAAGGATTTGGGAAACTACGCGAACCAATGTCAAAATAACCAGAGTGTGCCCCAAATGATGCTATTAGATAATAACCAAGTTATGATACTACCAAAGATGAGGAGGAATGATTAGTGTTTTTATGTTGTTATTAAAGAATTATGTCATTTGAGTGTTGTATCAGCGATGTACTGGTTATAATAATTATGAAGTATATAAGGATTGTACTGCAGTAATATTTTATTAAGGACTTGAGATTGTGTGGAACCAAGAAAAGTGACTCAATATCAGGTTAAATTTTTGTAAAATATATGGCTGAGTGAAATATAAACAATAATATTGTTCTAATACTGAGGTAGTGATTTTGGAATAATACATGTTTGATTTGGATAAATTATATTGGATATTCTTGACTACCTTGAAAAGGATTATTGATTGGTATATTCAATCATTGTTTGAGTTTACAAAATATTTTGATATAAGGACTATATCTAGTATTCTATAATGAATATAGGAGCATGAATGTAATCTATAATGTTTTATGGTAATTCAGGATTTTGCAGTGTTTTAAAAGAATACATGATGATGGTGTTCACATGTTATTACGTGGAAATAAGGATCTTCATTGTATTTAGCTTAACTATAAATTTTGTACTATGAGTTTGGATAGAAGTTTTTTAGATAAGTCTAGTTTGAGATTATTTTTGGATTTCCATAAAAAGGAAACCCAGAGGTCGGGCAGCAACCCGTCACATCCGGCAAGGCTGCGAGACTTGAACCTGAAACTAAAGGGCGACAAGGGTGTATCACCTACCACTGACACACATGATGTCATGGATTTAATAATGTAGTTTTTTAAAGGTTCTGGTAGATGAATTATAAATTCATTTTTTTGGAACCCTATACGAAGAGGATAAATAGAATAATTTTCTAAGTTATATTATATTTAAGAGTGAAAAATGTGTTTTTTGTAGAAATTAGTTAAAGTATAGAACTATACTTGTCAAGTATATATTTTTTTCATCTCTTATTCTATGAAGAAATTAATTCATAAACTTTAGGTAGGGGATTTTAAATCGAAAAATGTTTTAACCTAATACCTTATGTTTTGTGGATCCGATGATATTTTAAATCATCATAGATTGATGTCATTGAGGCCCTCAATTCTATAATTTTTTGTGACTGATGACCTCAGTCAATCCTTAAAAATATTTATTTTTTTCTTCCAATTATGTGTCCTTAATTTACACCAATGTTCTCTTAATCGAGATCATAATTTGTTTGTTACTTTTTCATTCCCATTTTCAACTTATTAATAATACTTTTATTAACCAAATTACTGTTGTGGGTTTTACCACAAAGGTATTTTCTATTTTCAACCTTTTATTTTTGAATAAAAATTTCAAACTGTGAGGCCGCACTTTATTGAAGGATAGAATAATGTAACACTCCATGATTTCATAGTACGTTACTTCTTCAAAGTAATTCAATAACTTTCACTACACGCAACACTGGGTTCAAGCACACCACAAGATTACCAAACTAGCCATTAAAAAGTGGTTATGAATATTATTAAATTAATATTAAACTATATATAATACTTATAATTTGGGAATCCATATTATGATTTTATTAGACATAATGTACGAACAAATTAATTTTTTAAGATAAAATAAGTATTTATTTAAAAAATGCACTTTTCCCGCCTTTTAATGATGAACCCATTTCAAATCAAAAATTTGAATCTTTTATATATTATATTTTAAAAAATAAACTTCTTATTTAGAATCAAGACATAAGAATTTAGTTTCAATAAATTTTTGTTGTTTTTCTGATAACTTTATCATTTTGGTGAATAGTGAAAAATACAATATTATAACTGAAAACAACTTTTTTAATCAAAATAATTTATATTGATATATTATACATTTTAATGGTTTGTATGTATAAATAGATTATATGTTTACCATTTAATCTAATACTGTTCATTGTAAGTAATTTCATTTTGAGATTAGACAGAAACAAGTGTCAATCCTTTTATAAATATTTTTTCTTAAAAATATGCCTTTTGGTTTTTACTATAGGAATTAATTTTAAATTAATAAATAAAAATTATATGTTTTGAATTTGGTAAAACAGAAATCATTTTTTAATTCAGAATATCAAAATTAGCTTATGGTGAATTTTTGATATTTTTCTGAAATCATTCAATTTTTGATGAATAGTGAAAAACACTAAGTAATTGTTTAAAAACTGACTTTTATTTAAATAATTATTTATTTTATTTAATTTTATTTTAGGTCAGAATAGATACCTAATACCTATACATGTTCAATGTAATTCATTGGAGTCACTTTGTAATAATATTTGATATATAAAATTTTATTGAACTTTTCACCGTCATTTACCCACCTCCTAGAAGAATTTTCAAATTCACATAAAACATAATTTTACCGCTTCTGTGAGTTTAATTTCAAAAATATGAGAGTTGTGGTTAATATAAAAGTGTAAAATGTGGTTTAATAAGATAAAAATAAATTTTGGTGAATAGTTACTTTTTAGTTTTATTTACCACTATAAAAAGTAAATAGGGAAATTAAGGGTAAAAATGATATTATTATTACCCTAACACAATTCATAATTATATTGGATAAGTATAATTCGACCCAAAACAACCTTAGGAATAAAATATTAACCTCTTTGGTCCACTGGTATTATATTAGGACATTTATTATTTTTTAATTCAAAGAAGAGTTAAAAGAGTTAAAATAAAAGTTTAATAACTAAAACATTTTTAATATAGAGTTACACATGAGATAAATTCAATTATAAATATTAATTCTAAAGATAAAAAGATTTCATTCATAATGGTATTTTATTAATAATTTTTAGACATTAAATAATTTAATTTATTTATGACACGATGGGGATGCAGTAATTACCATATTAAAGAAATATAGAAATAATTGCTATTTTAAATACCAAAATAAATGTAATTTGAAACTTCTTATGAATTCCACTAATTTTATAGGTTAATATGACATATTAAGGTTGCTTAGATGAATTTTTTTTGAATTAACAATGCAGTTATGAATTTAGCAAAAACAAAATACCAAATAGTGTCAACATTGACATACATGAGTTTCTAAAACAAATATTATATTATTAATTGATATTCTATTCCTAAAAATCCAAGGTTTGCCCAATGGACTTATATTATGATATGTGTATCATTAATGAACCACATGGGGTTCTCGTGGAAGAATATAGTTAATTTATTAACCATATAATATTAAAATACAAAATAGATATGGTAAATGTCAAACTATTTAACTAAGAGTTAAATATAAAAGATAAGGTTAATATAGTGACCCATACCTATCTAAAACCTATTTATTGGGTGGTTTTTGACCCATACCAACCTTTCCCTTTAAATAATCCATATTAGATCTATTAGAAAACATAAAATATTTTATTATAAAATAATAATTCTATCTTTTATTAATGTGCCTATAACGACCCATACATTACATACATTATTATTAATTCATAATTGAAGAATACTTATTACAACATATAACAAAACCATGATAAGACCATATAGGTATAGTGTCTTTAGAAACTATGAAACACAAACAAATGGTTCATAATGTATCTAAAATGTCCCCTGTTTATTTCATCAGATCTAGAGTCCCTTTTGGAATATCCTACACAATACCCTTCTTCCTAACCCGGGTAAAAGAAAACATACAAAAGGGAGATCTCAAATGATCAATAAGGTTAAACAAAGGAAATATAAATCATATCATATTCATAATAACATAACATTTTGAAAATATTCACACGAAAAAGAGAACATAATATCATAAGATGTGATAAATCATAGTAGTGAAATGTAATCCCAATAATCATAATATAAAACATTAAAATTTGTTTCATACACACATAATCATAGAAAATCAGTTAATATTAGTCATTAATCTTTTCCAAGACTATAATAGCCGAAAATGTCCATTACTGAACTGAGTTCACTCCTCATTCTAGTCATGTATCACTGAACTAGATTAACTTTTCATTTCATCCATTTCTATCTCATTAGATATAAATCATTACCCAATGAATTGGAGGGATATATAGGTCCCACCGATCTCATAATGAAACCATTCTTATGTGTTCCTTAAAATCATAAATCATATATCAGAGCATAACATATGTAATAAAAATGGGATTCTAAAACATAATTCCATCATAACCTAATCCATATAAGATAAAAGGGCATCATAAAAATAATTACATCAAAGATAATAAAATCAATGTAAAAATAGTTATAGAAACATAATCTTATATTATCTTATATGGAAAATAATTTTGATAAACCACTTGAACTCCATTCATGAGGAAAATATCCTTTCTTCTTTAAGAACATTTTTTCTTTCTCAATATTTCATATGATTTTAAACTAAACGGATTTAATTGAAAATAAACATGAAAACTTATAAAGTAAGCTTCATGGAAATAATTTATTATGAAAGAATAAAAATCCTTTTATGTCGTATAAGTTAAAAAAAATATTCTTCTCATACTTTGGCCGGAAAAGTCAAAAAGTATCTCGTACTGGAAATGACAAAAGATTCATTTCATATCATTTAATAAAAATTAACCAATTGGTAAAATTGGATTTAAAAAGTTGTAGGATGATATAAATAATATTATATATTTAGGAAACATGGATGTGGATGAAAAATATTCCATAGTAAATTCTGAAGTATAAACAATCTCGGATAAAGAATAGATTGTGAGATTTTTCCCTTACCTTAGTTCTGATATGCTTCGTACATATCTGAACCACCTGTATTATGATTTAAATAATTACATTGACTTATTACAGAATCATATTAATTTTTATGATATCATATGTGGTCATATTCTTATCTTCTTATTAGTAATATTTCATTTCTACTTGTTATTCGGGTGTTCATTGCTTTATGTTCTTAAGAGTGTTTTGTCGAATAAATTATTGTTCCTATTTTTAGGTTATAAATAACTCATTTAAATAATGGTATTACTGTAATATATATCCTATTTATTTATTAAATTCATTTATATAATCATTATTCAATGAAGATAATGTAGAATGAGTCGCATCACATCGTGGAGACGGTAGGCCATATGTACGCACGAGCGATGATATCATTATTTTGATTTTAAAATCATATATAATTGGATAGTATATCATATATAAAGAATCATAATAATGTTTTATTTATTATTTATATCATTTATTCTCATTATTATACCCATAAAAATGATGAAATGTTTGAAGAAAAAACTACACCACGACGTGGAGACGGTAAGACGTACATATGCACACCTGGTGACTGTTTTCTTCATAGGATGGATAAAATAACTAATATGGTTATACAATTATTATAATAACATAAAAGTGTATATAAGATACTAGATCTGTTATTTTATAATTGAAACAACAAATAAGGAGGTAGTGGAAGAAGGAAGGAACTTAAAATAGGTGGTGAGATATTTACCTCTTCTTCAGGCTTTTCCTTTTGATTTGATCAAAAGGGCTCCTTAGGTTGGCTGTTTGGCTAAATTAAGGCCTCTAGGATTAATGGTAGACAATTTAGAGGGTATTTGGTCAGGGCTTGGCGGAGACAAATAGCTTTGGAGGTGTAAATTTGAGAGAAGGGGGAGTGCCCACTTTGTAAGAGAGATGAAGGGCACCGTAGCAAAAACTTAAAATATTCTTTTATAATAATTTCATATTCGGTTTATAATGGCTCAAAATTGATTTATTTTGATAAAAAGGTGGGAATGGGTCGAAATAATCTCAAAAAATAGGTTTTATACAAGTTTATGTTACCATTTTAACCTTATCATTTAGATTTAACTCTAAGTTAAATAATTTAACTTTTACCATGTCTTCTTGTATTCTTAAACTAAATGGTTGATAAACTTACTATAAACGGAAAATAAAACCCCAATTGGTTAACTAATGTCATAAATATTATTATATATGTCTTTGGGCAGAACCATATATTTTTAAGACCATTATATCAATTAATAATACAATATTTGTTAAGAAAACTCTTTTATGTCAATTTTGACACTATTTGGTATTTTGTTTTTTATAAATTCATAAAACCATTATTACTTCAAAAAAATTCATCTAAAAAACACTAATGTGTTATATTTACCTATAAAATTAGTTTAATTCTTAAAAAGTCTCAAATTACATTTATTTTGGTATTTATAATGTCAATTATGTATATATTTCATTAATACGGTAATTACTGCATCATCATTATGTCATAAATAAATTAAATTATTTATGCTCTAAAAAATATAAATAAAATAAAAATCTGTAGGAAATATATTTATATTTCTAATTAATATTTATAGTTTAATTTAATTTTTTAATTACCCTATATTAAAAAAAATTAGTTATTAAACATTGATTTTAACACTTTTAACTCATCGTTAAATAAAATTATTATAAGTGTCATAATCTAATCCAAGTTGACAAAAAATGTTCATATTTTATTCCTAATGTTGTTTTTGGGCGAATTATATATATCCAATAGAATTAAGTCCTGTGTTAGGGTAATAATAATATCATTTTTACCGTTAATTACCCTATTTACTTTTAACCTTAGTAAATAAAAGTAAAAAAGCTACTATTCAACGAAAATTATTTTTATCTTATCGAACCAAATTTTACTCCTTGATGTTAATCATGTCTCTAGAATTTTTGAAATTCAACTCACAGAAGTGGTAAAATTATGTTTTATGTAAATTTGCAAATTCTCCTTGGAGGTGGGTAAAATACGGTAAAAAGTACAATAAAATATTTATATATATTTAAAATAATTATAAAATGACTCCAATTAATTGCATTGAAATTATATAGTTATTATGTATCTATATTAACATAAAATAAATTTATATAAAATAAATAATTATTTAAATAAAAAATTCGGTTTTAAACTATAACTCATTGTTTTTCACTATTCATCAAAAAGTGAAAGTTTTCAGGAAAATACGGAAAATTCACCCTAAGATAATTTCGATATTATGAATCCGAAAATGAAGTCAATTTTGAAAGATATAATTTATAAAATTTTAAAAAGTGGGTATTACTATTCATAACAGCCAGTTTATATAGTATTTTAATAACAAATCGTTGTTTAGTGAAACTTGATATTGCGTACAATGCAAGCTATCAAGGAAGGGTGCTTTTACGTGTAACGCAAGACAAGATAGTGTTGTGTGTAGTGAAAGATTCCTTTAGTGTTGCGTATAACATAATACATAAAAACAAAAAAATCTCATAAAATCCCAGGGTGCTACATTCTACCCCCCTTACAAAAAATTTCACCCTCAAAATTCGCCACTTCGTAACTAACAGATGAGGATACCTCTCCCTCATCAAATTCTCAAGTTCTTATGTATCTTTTTCTAATTGGAGGATCCTCCATAAAAATTTAACCAAGAGTGTGGTCTTGTTTCGTAGAAATTTTTCACTACGATCCAGAATCTCTATTGGCTATTCTTTATAAGAAAGATCTTTCTCTATCTATACAACTTTTGAGCTTAGCACATGAAAAGGATCGGGTATGTACTTTCTCAGGAGAGATACATGAAACACATCATTAACTTGAGAGAGATTCGGTGTAATCTCTAATCGGTAAGCTACCCTTCCAACACAATCCAGTATTTCAAAAGGACCAATATACCTAGGGATCATCTTTCCCTTCTTTCCAAATCTCATTACTCTCTTCCAAGGATATATTCATAAGAGCACTTTATCACCAACTTCAAATTCTAGGTCTTTTCTTTGGTTGCCGACATAACTTTTTTGTCAACTCTGAACTTCTCTTATGTTTTGTTGAATAGATCTTACCTTTTCTACCATCTCATCAATAAGATCAAGTCCTAATATCTTTCTTTCCCCAAATTCATCCCAGCAAGTTGGAGTTCTGCATTTCTTTCCATAGAGAGCTTCATAAGGAGCCATTTTAATACTGGATTGAAAGCTATTATTATAATAAAATTCCACCAAATGTAGGTGTTGATCCCAACCACCTTTGAAATCCATAGAGGAATCTCTCAACATGTCTTCTAGAGTTTCAATTGTCCTCTCAGACTGATTGTCTATCTGAGGATGATAAGCTTTGCTAAAACTAAACTCTATATCTACAATATGCTGAAGACTTTTCCAAAACATCGAGGTAAACCTCGGATCCCGATCAGATATAATGGAAAGTGGTACTCCATGAAATTTTACCAATCCTTCACATATATCCTGACAAGCTGATCAAGAGATAAATCTTATCTAATAGCAATGAAGTGTGCTGACTTCGTAAGACTATCAACTATAACCTAGATAGCATTATTGCCTTTTGATATTTTAGGAAGTCCAGTGGCAAAGTCCATAGTGATGTTTTCATATTTCCATTTTGTTATGGGTAATGGTTTTAACATCCCCTTAGACTTCTGTCTCTCAGCTTTAACTTGCTGATAAACTAAGCATCGAGAGACATAGTCACCAACATCTCTTTTCATGCCATCCCACTAGAATTACTCCTTTAGGTCCCTATACATCTTCTTGCTTCCACGGTGAATAGAGAATGAAGAAATATGAGCTTCAACCAATATTTCCTTCTTTAATTCTTCTATGGGAGGAACACAAACCTGATTCTGGAACCATGTTATTTCATCACAATCAATGTGGAATTTTGAAACATTTCTCACCTTCTTTTGTAACTCTATATCTTCTTTATGTGCCTCTTTAATCTTCACATGTATTTATGGTTGAACATTAATTTGATAAAGATAATATTTTTCCCCATCCATTATAATTCGAAGTTTCATCCTCTGTAAATCCATAAATATTGGATCGTTTGTGATCCTCATCATGGATAAGCTATAATGGTCTTGTTAACTTAATGCGTCTGTCGCCTTGTTTGATTTCCCAGGGTGGTAATGAATTGAGCAGTCATAATCCTTAATCAGCACCAACCATCTTCTTTGGCATATATTCAGCTCCTTTTATGTGAAAATTTTCTTTAATGTTTTATGATCAGTATAAATATCACACCTTTCACCATAAAGATAATTCCGCCAAATCTTTAATGAAAATATTACCACATCTAATTCCAAATCATAATTTGGGTAATTTTGCACATGAATTTTCAACTGTCATGAGGCATAAGCTATCACCATAGTGTTTTGAATCATAGAACACCCCAATCCCTTTTTGGATGGATCACTGTAGATCACAAACCTTTCTTTACTACAAGGTAGTGTGAGCACAGGTGAACTGGATAACATTCTTTTTAAATCCTTGAAATTCTCTTCACACTCCTTCATCCAAATGAACATAACTCATTTTCGAGTCAACCTAGTGAGTGGATTAGATAATCCTGAAAAATCTTTCACAAAACGTTGATAATATCTAGCCAAACCAAGAAATATTCAGATCTCACATACTGTTGTTGATCTTGACCAACATTCGATAATCTCTATTTTTTATGGATCCACAGATATCCCATCTTTTGAGTTTATGTGACCCAAAAATGAAATTTTTTGAAGACAAAATTCACACATGGTAATTTCGGCATAAAGATTCTCCTTTCTTAGGGTATTTAATACAATTCTCAAGTGATCTTCATGTTCTTCCTTTCTATTTGAATAAACAAGAATATCGTTTATAAATACAACCATAAAATTATCAAGATAGTCTCTAAAGACTCTATTCATTAGATCCATGAAGATAGTATGGGCATTAGTAAGACCAAATGGCATCACTACAAACTCATAGTGTCCATACCTTGTATGGAAAGCTGTCTCTGGTATATCCTACCTTTTCACCCTTATTTGATGATACCCTGAACAAAGATCAATCTTGGAAATGTATTAAGCTCCGTGTAGTTGATCAAATAATTCATCAAAGCATGGGAGTGGATATTTTTTTAGGATAGTGATCTTGTAAAGTTCTCGATAATCAATGCAGAGTCTCATTGATCTATATTTCTTCTTAACAAACAGAACAGGTTCTCCCCAAGGTGATGCACTAGGGAATATGAATCCCTTATCAAGATTCTCTTCGAGTTTCTTATTCAATTCCTACAACTCAATTGAGGCCATTCTACAAGGTGTCTTTGAAATGGGCATAGCACCCGGTTTGAGTTATATTGAAAACTCAACATCACGATTTGGTGGAAGACCATGTAATTCCTCTGGAAAGACATCATCAGACACCCGTACAATGGGAATATTCATAATCGTGAGTTTATCTCCAACCATTTGAGATAAATAACCTTCAGTTATTTGAATCAAGACCCATAAGATGGAAGAAATTTCCACTGGAAGGTTATATTCATCCTTGCATCGATAGATGATCATAGATTAATCAGGAATATGAAATGTGACTTCCCTTCTTTGGCAATCGATATGATCTCCATGTAAGGAAACCCAATCCATGACATGAATCACATCAAATTACACTATAGGAAGGATCACATGATTTGTAGGAATCATTTTCCCACAAACATCAACTGGAGAAGAATTATAAACTTTTGATGAAACTGTTGTGCCATTAAAAGTTGTCACAACTAACTCAACAACTAATTGTTGAGGTAGTACAATGATACCATTATAAAATTCTTCATAAATAAAAGAGTGGGTGGATCAATAATAAAATAAAACATTTTATAGTTTAGAGTGGATGGTATGTGTACCTTTCACCACTTCGTTATCGTACTCCACATCGTCGATAGAAATTGCATGTGACTTTCCTTTGTCTTTGGATTTAAGATTTTGTTGACCTCGATCATCATCAAATAACCTTGTATTAGTGCATTAATTAGAATAATGTTCCATTTCCTTGAACTTGTAACATTGGATTAGGGCATTGATTAGCATAATGTGCCATTTCCACGATTTGATCATAAGAGAAAACTCATCTTCTTTTCAGTGTGGTCTTTAGATTTCCCTTTGAATTCCATTTTCCACTTCATATCAAACCTATATGACTGATGGGTTACTCCAATATCCATATCAACATTGAGAGCACATCAAAAAATTTCCTTGTAGCTATTAAAGTCCCTTTTGGCTAATTCCCTTCGAAGACTTGTTTTTAAGCCACTAAATAATTGATCGATCTTACTCTCTTGTTGGGTAATAATTCAAGAAGCATACCTTGCAATTATTTTAAAATTTTCTTCATAGGAACCAACATATTCATAATCATTTTTATTTAGTTCAAGAAACTCCTTATCTATCAATGTTCGAAGAATAAGAGGGATGTACTTATTGAAAATTTTGTTCTTGAACTCATCGCATTCCATGGACTCAATTTCGTCTCTTTGCCTCGTATTATTGATAATATTCCACCACTGATTAGCTTCACCATCAGCATGATATATTGATAAGATGAATTTGTCATGTTCAGAATATTGTAGAATTGAAAATATATTTTATGTGGTACTGATCCATTGTTCAACCACTAATGGATCAGTAGACCTGTTGAATGAGGGTGGACGTTGTCTCATGAAGGATTAAACATAATGTTGATCCTTACTTTTCTTGTTTGGAAGTCTCTCATGATTCATAGATTGAGAAAGTTGAGTGAGCATGGATACATGATTTTGAATTACAGCTCCCATAACATTTGGTTGCTCAGGGGGATAATCATTGCATTGCTTGTCACCTTCAGCATTAACACGGTTCCTTCGGGTTCCAGCCATTGACTAAAACAAATAAGCATAGTGTGAGAAACAATAATCATAAAAAGTAAAACAAATAATCTAGAATAAAATTTTACACTTTAGGTATTATCATAGGTCATTCATGGCCATTTCTAAAACACTAATATTGTGTTCCAAGATTAGACATATCCTAAGGGTTCTTACTAAGGCTTTCACATCCTAGTTTCTAAAGGTTGACTATACCTTCCCTCTGATACCAACTATAACGACCCATACTTTACAAACATTTTTATTACGACACAATTAATTCATACATATTACAACATATAAAAAAACCATGATATAACCTTATTGGTAGTGTCTTTAGAAACTAGGAAACAAAAACAACTAGTTCATAAATCATTTACATTGTTTCCCATTTATTTTATCATATCACGAGTCTATTTTGGCATATCCCACTTAATACCATTTTTACTGACATGGGGAAATGAAAACATACAAAAGGGTGAGTTCAAATTCTCAGTAAGGGTAAACAAAGGAAATATCAATCATATCATATTAATAAGAACATAACATTTTGAAAAGCTTAACCTCCAAAAGAGATCATAATATCATAACATGGGATAAATCATTGTAGTAAAATGTAATCCCTATAATCATAACATAAAACATGAAACTTTGTGGTATACACACATAATCTTATAAAATCATTTCATATTAGTCAAGACTCATTCCCAAGACTATCATAGCGGACAAAGTCCATTACTGAACCGAGTTCACTCCTCGTTCCAGTCCTGTATCACTGAACCAGATTAAATTTCAATTCCAGCCATGTCTATCTCATGAGATATAAATCTTTACCCAATACATTGGAGGGATATATAGGTCACACCCATCTCATAATGAAACCATTCTTATGTGTGCCACAAAATCATAAATCATATATCATAGCATAACCCATGTAATAAAAATGGGATTCTTAAACATCATGTCATCATAACATCATACATATAAGATAAAAGGACTTCATAAAAATAATTCCATCATAACATAATCAAATCAATGTAAAAATTGGGATAGAAAAATAATCCTATAATTTCTTAGATGGAAAATAATTTTGATAAAACACTTGAACCCTATTATTGAGGAAAATATTCATTCTTCATTAAATTTTTTTTTTCTCAATATGTCATTCGATTTTAAACTAAAAGGAGTTAATTGAAAATAAACGTGAAAAAATATAAAATAATATTCATGTAAATAATTTTCTATTAATGCATAAAATCCTTTTATGTAGTATAAGTTAAAAAAATTCTTCTCGTACTTTGGCCGGAAAAGTCAAAAATTATCTCGTACTAAAAATGGCAAAAGATTACTTTCATATCTTTTACTAAAAATTATCCAATAGGTAAAATTGAATTTAAAAATTTTTAAGAGGATATAAATAATATAACATATTGAGAAAACATGGCTGTGGATAATAAATATGCCCTAGAAATTTTTGACATATAAACAATCTCAGATAAAAATGAAATTGTGATATTTTTCCTTACCTTAGGTCTGATATGCTTCGTATGTATCCGAACCTGCTGTATAATGATTTAAAAAAGTTCATTGACTTATTATATAATCATATTCATTGTTATGATATCATATATGGTTATATTCTTATATTTTTATTAGTAATATTTAATTGTTACTTGTTATTCGGGTGTTCATTGCTTTATATTCTTATGTTTGGTTTGTCAAATAAATCATTATTCCTCCTTTTAGGATATAGATACCTCATTTACAGAATTTTATTACTTTAGTATATATCATATTTATCTATTCAATTCATTTATATAATCATTATTCAATGAAGATCATGTAGAATGTGTCGCATCACATTGTGGAGATGGTAGGCCATACGTACGCACGAGCGATGATATCATTCTTTTGATATTAAAATCATATATAATTGGATGGAATATCATATATAAAGAATAATAATAATGTTATATTTATTATTTATATCATTCATACTCATTATTATACCCATCCAAATGATAAGTTGTTTGAATAATAAACTACACCACGACATAGAGACAGTAAGCCGTACGTACGCACGTGAGGTGACTTTTTCATTTATTGGATGGATAAAATTACTAATATGATTGTACCATTTTTATTATAACATCTCAGTATATAGAAGATTACTTTCTTATTATTTTATAATGGAAACAACAAAGAAGGAGGAAGTGGAACATGAAAGGGACTTGAAATAGGTGGTGTGATATTACCTCTTCTTCATGTTCTTCCTTTTGATTTGATCAAAAGGGATCATAGGTTGGATTTAAGACAAAAGGAAGGCCTCTAAGATGAAGTAATGATAGTTTATAGGGTATTTGTGCAGGGTTTGGCTGAGCCAAATAGCCTTGTAGGTGTGAATTAGAGAGAAGGGGGAGTGCCCTTTTTAAAAGAGTGGTGAGGGGAACCATAGGAAAAACATAAAATATTGTTTTATAATAAAATAATATTCGGTTTATAATTGCTCAAAATTGATCTATTTTAGTTATAAGGTGGGAGTAGGTTGAAGTCCACTTGAAGAATAGGTTTTAGACATGTTTAGGGTACCATTTTAACCTTATCATTTATATTTAACTCTAAGTTAAATAATTTAACTTTTACCCCATCTTCTTGTATTCTTACACTATATGGTTAATAAACTTACTATAAACATCCAATAGAACCCAAATAAGTTAGTTAATGTCATAAATATTATTATATAAGTATTTTGTACAAAACATATATTTTTAGGACCAATATATCATTTAATATTATAATATTTGTTTTAAAAACACTTTTATGTCAATTTTGATACTATTTGGTATTTTGTTTTTTCTAAATACATAACAGCATTATTACTTTGAAAAAAAAATAACCAACCACAATATGTTATTTTAACCTATAAAATAAATTTAATTCATAAAATCCTAATATTATATTTATTTGGGTATTTATAATATCAATTATGTTAATATTTCATTAATAAGGTAATTACTGCATCATCATTATTTCATAAATAAATTAAAATATTTAATGTCTAAAAAATATAAATAAAATACCATTATGTAGAAAATATTTTTATCTTTATAATTAATATTTATAGTTGAATTTATTTTATGAATAACCCTTATATTAAAAAATTTTATTTATTGAACTTTGATTTTAACTCTTTTAACTCTTCATTAAATAAAATAACAATAAGTGTCATAATCTAATCGAAGTGTACCAAAGAGGTTAATATTTTATTCCTATGGTTGTTTTTTGGTATAATTATACTTATACAATAGAATTAGGGCATATGTTATGGTAATAATAATATCATATGTTCCCTTAATTACCTTATTTACTTTAAATCGTGGTAAATAAAAGAAAAAATTTGCTATTCACCCAAAATTATTTTTATCTAATTGAACCAAATTTTACTCCTTAATATTAACCATGTCTATTGGATTTTCAAAATTTAACTCATAGAAGTGGTAAAATAATTTTTATGTAAATTTGAAAATTCTCCTATGAGGTGGGTAAAAGATGGTAAAAAGTTCAATAATTTTTTATATATCTAAAATCATTATAAAATGACTCTAATGAATTACATTTAACATATATTGAAATTATGTATCAATTTATACCTAAAATAAATTTCAATAAAATAAAAAATTATTTAAATAAAAAATTCGGTTTTAAACTATAACTCTATGTTTTTCATTACTCATAAAAAATTGAAAGTTTTCAGAAAAATACAAAAAATTCACCCTAAGCTAATTTCGATATTCTGAATCCAAAAATGATGTCCATTTGGAAAGATAAAATTTATAAAATTTCAAAAAGTGGGTATTACTATTCATAATGGCTGGTTTAAAAAAAATTAAATAACATTTCATTGTTATTAATTCAGAATTGAAGCATACTTATTACAACATATAAGAAAACCATGATAATACCATATAGGTATATTGTCTTTAGAAACTAGGAAGCATAAATAACTAGTTCATAAAGAATCTACATTGTATCCAATTTATTTTCTCATATCTAGAGCCCCTTTTGGCATATCCTACTTAATACCCTTCTTCCTGACCTGGGGAAAAGAAAACATATAAAAATGGGTGAGCTCAAATGATCAGTAAGGGTAAACAAAGGAAATATCAGTCATATCATATTCATAAGAACATAACATTTTGAAAATATTAACCTGTAGAACAGATCATAATATCATAACATGGGATATATCATATTAGTGAAATTTAATCCCAATGATCATAACATATGACTTGAAACTTTTTGGCATACACACATAATCATAGAAAATCATTTCTTATTAGTCCAGACTCATTTCCAAGACTATCTTAGTGGACAAAGTCCATTTCTGAACCGAGTTTATTCCTCATTCCAATCCTATATCACTGAACCAGATTAACTTGTTGTCCCTTCTATATCTATCTCATGAGATATAAATCTTTACCCAATGTATTGGAGAGAGATATAGGTCCCACCCATATCATAATGAAACCATTTTTATGTGTGCCACAAAATCATAAATTATATATCATAGCATAACCCATGTAATAAAAATGGGATTCTTAAACATCATGCATTCATAACATAATCCATATAAGATAAAAGGACTTCATTAAAATAATTCCATCATAACATAATCAAATCAATGTAAAAATAGGGATTGAAATAGAACCCTATATTATCATAGACGAGAAATAATTTTGATAAAACACTTGAACTCCATTCTTTAGGAAAATATCCTTTCTAGTTCAAAAACATTTTTCCTTTCTTAACTTGTAATAGAATTTTAAAATAATGTAAGTTAATTAAAATTAAACTTGAAAACATGTGAAGGAAGCTTCATGGAAAAAATGTTCTATAAAATCATAAAAAATCAATCATGCCGTATAAGTAAAAAAAATATTCTTCTCATACTTTGGCCGGAAAATTCAAAAAGTATCTCGTACTGAAAAGGACAAAAGATTAATTTCATATCTTTTACTGAAAATTTATCAATAGGTAAAATTGGATTTAAACAATTGTAGGAGGATATAAATAATATTACATATTGAGGAAATGTGGGTGTGGATGATAAATATGACCCAATAAATTCTGAAGTGTAAACAATCTCGGATAAAAATGAGATTGTGAGATTTTCCCTTACCTTAGGTCTGATATGATTTGAACGTATCCAAAACTCATGTATAATGATTTAAATAATTCCATTCTATTATTACATAATCATATTAACTATTATGATATAATATATGGTCATATTCTTATCTTCTTATTAGTAATATTGCTACTTGTTATTCGGATGTTCATTACTTTATGTTCTTATGCATGTTTTGTTGAATACATTCTTATTCCTCTTTTTAGGTTATAGATACCTCATTTACAGAGTGTTATTAGTGTAATATATATCATATTTATTAATTCAATTTATTTATATAATCATTATTGAATGAATATCATGTAGAACGAGTCGCATCACATCGTGGAGATGGTACGCCGTACGTACGCACGAGCGATGATATCATTCCCATGATTGTGGAATTGTAATGAATTTTAAGGTGTATAATATTTAAGAATCAATATTACTTTACAATAATCATATATAGTTATTTCTTCCATTATATACCCATCCAAGTATGCTAGTAATGAAATAAAAGATTACACCACGAAATAGAGACGGTATGCCGTACGTACGCACGTGTGGTGATTTAGTTTCTTTCAAAGGATGGATAAAAGATAGAAAATTGCCGTTTCATATACATAATAGCATATCAGTATACAATTGATACTGTAGTTATTACTTAATAATGAAACAACTCATATATATGAAGTAGAAGAAGAAGTAAGTTTGAAATAATCTTTAAAGGATATTACCTCTTCTTCGATGTGCCACTTCTTAACATCCTCTTAGGGCACTAAACATGGTCTTTAAAGAAGACCAGGACCTCAAGTATGTTTCTAGGGAAGTGGAGAACTGAAAATTTTAGGGTTTTTCTGAGCATGAAGTCTCAAAATGGTGTGAGGAGAGGGAGGAGATGCCCTTTTATAAGGGAGGATAGGGGCACCTTTAGAAACACAAGAAATATTAATTTATAATAAATTAAAACCCCACTTAAAAACCTCAAAAAATGACTTAAATCTGAATATGATACGAGATAGGGTTTAAATTTCATCATCCAATAAAATTTATACATGTTTGAAATTTATTTTAAAACTTATCAACTTCATTTATCCTTATTTAATCTATTTATTTTTACTTGTGCTAATAATATTCTAAAGTTTAAATTTTTATAAATAATTACTTATGTGTTTTGAATTGTCCATAATTGGATCCATTATGATAATTTCGTCCATATAAATTTCAATTTATATTTTTAAAATGTTTTTTGTGATTTTTAAACCATTTAATAATATGTAATTTTTATAAAATAACAATAGTGTCAATTTTGAAACTATTCATTTATTTGAATTTAAATAAAATAAAAACCAAATATATGTTCTAAAAAATATGTAATAGATTCCTAGCATGTAATATTTATCTAGAAAATTAATGGATGACATTAATTAGTTCATAAAATATTTATTTTAATATTTTTATAACCATTAATTTGATATTTCAATCAATAAAATAATTTCTACATCACTATTGTGTCATCATTAATGATAATTATTTTATCCCAAAAGATTCTAAATAGAGTCTAGTGATGTATATAATTTTATTAGTTTTTTTTATACTATTTATAATCTAAGTTTTATGAATTTTATCACTAAATTAAAATTATTACACTTATAAGAATTAAGAGAGTGACATGTTGTCACTTTCTTTGGTTTCAATAATAATTATTTCATTTTCATGTTCAAAAGTCTATGAAACGAATATATTCTAACCCTCAGGTGATATGGGTCGACTTTCATTCATCCAATAGATTTTTTTCGTGTGTTACGGTAATTTTATAATCTTTGGTTTACCCTTAATTATCTGATTTACCATTAACTATTGTAAATAAAAATTACCGCAGTCACTATTCATAATATGAAGACAATAAAAGTAACCAATTAACATAATTTAGACCCACTAAATCCAAATATGGAATCCAATTTTCACAATTCAAAATAATGAAGTTGCAGTAATTAATTTAAAACTTATCCCGTTGTTATGAAAACATGTTTTAAAGGTAAAGACATTGCCAAAGATTGAAATGTTTTTACCTATGAATTTAATGTAAAAATAATGGTAATGAAATAAATTATAATAAATGGCAAAAATATATTATATTTATAATTTAATACAATTAAATAATATAATTTAACCATATAAATTATCTTGATGAAAACATTTGTTTTTAATTAAAATTTAGCATATTTTTACAATTCATCAAAATATGAAACTTATCAGAAAAATACCAAAAATTTATCCAATGTAAATTTTTATAGAATGATTAAAAATAAGAAGTTTAATTTGTAAAATTTAACTTATAAACTTGTCAAAAAATATATTTATAAAGGGTTCTCCATCAAAAGGCAGTAAAACTGCACTTTTTTAAAAAATAATTCTTTTATCCAAAAAATTGATTTTGTTTTCATACCTTATTCTTGAATATATGTAAGATGAATTATAATGTTATACAATTCAAAATTCAGTTAATACTATTCATAATGTCTACTTCATAATATTATAATAATATATCATTGTTTAGTGAAACTCGACATTGTGTGCAACACAAGCTATTGAGGAAGGTTGCTCTTGCGTGTAACCCAATCCAAGCCAGTGTTGTGTGTAGTGAAAGATTATATTGGTGTGGTGTATAACATAAGAAATAAATAAAATATTTCTCACAAAATCTCAGGTTGTTACATTTTATCCCCATTAAAATTAATTTCGCCCTCGAAATTCGACACTTCGTAACAAACAGATGAGGATACCTCTCCCTCATCATATCCTCAAGTTCCCATGTAGCTTCTTATAATTGGTGGTTCTACCATAAAACCCATACCAAGTGAGCGGTATTATTTCATAGAACTTTTTTGCAACGATATAGAATCTCTATCAACTTTTCTTCATAAGAACGATCTTTTTCCAACGGTACAACTTCTAAGCTTAGTACATGTGAAGGATCAGGTATGTACATTCTCCGAAGAGATACATGGAACACATCATGAACTTGAGAGAGATTAGGTGGAATTTCCAATTGATAAGATACCTTCCCAATATGATCCAAAATGTTGAAAGGACCCATATACCTAGGGCTCAGCTTTCCCTTCTTTCCAAATCTCATTACTCTCTTCCACGGAGATATTCGTAAGAACACTTTATCACCCACTTCAAACTCTAGGTCTTTTCTTCAGTTGACGGAATATTTTTTTTGTCGACTCTGAGCTGCCCTTATGTGTTGTTTAATAGATCTGACCTTTTCTGCCATCTCATCAACAAGATCAGGTCCTAATAGCTTTCTTTCCCCAACTTCATCCCAATAAGTTGGAGTTCTGCATTTCATTCCATAGAGAGCTTCATAAGGAGCCATCTAAATACTGGAGTTAAAGATATGATTATAATAAAATTCTACCAAATGTATGTGTTGATCCCAAACACCTTTTAAATCCATAGATCAAACTCTCAACATGTCTTCTAGTGTTTGAATTGTCTTCTCAGACTGACCATCTGTCTGAGGATGATAAGCAGTGCTGAAACTCAACTCTGTTTCTAGAGCATGCTGAAGACTTCGCCATAAATTTTAGGTAAACCTCATATCCTGATCAGATATAATGGAAAGTGGTACTCCATGAAATCTTTCCACTTCATTTACATATATCCTAGCAATATGATCAAGAGAGAAATATTCTATAACAGTAATGAAGTGTGACGACTTTGTAAGACGATCAAATATAAACCAAATATAATTATTTCCTTTGGATGTTTTAGGAAGTCCGGTGACAAAGTCCATGGTGATGTTTTACCATTTCTATTTTGGTATGGGTAATAGTTGTAACATCCCCTTAGACTTCTGTCTCTCAGCATTAACCTGCTGACAAACCAAGCATCGAGAGACATATTTGGTGATATCTATTTTCATGCCATCCCACCAGAATTACTCTTTTAGATCCCTATACATCTTCGTGCTTCCAGGGTGAATAGAGAATGAAGAACTATGAGCTTCATCAAATATTTCCTTCATTAATTCTGGGATGGGAGGAACACAAACCTGATTCCTGAACCTTATTATTTCATTATAATCTATGTAAATACAGGAACATTTCTCACCTACTTTTGTAACTCTACATCATCTTTTTGTGCCACTTTAATCTTCACATTTATAGATGGTTGAAAATTTATTTATGAAAGTGAAGATTTTTCCCCTTCCATTATAATTCCAAGGTTCATCATTTGTAAATCCATAAATATTGGATCTTTTGTGATCCTCATCATGGATAACCTAGCATGGTGTTGTCGACTTAATGTGTATTCCACCTTCTTTTCTTTCCAAGGGTGGTAATGAATTGAGCATCTGTAATCCTTAATCATCTCCAACCATCTTCTTTGACACATATTCATCTCCTTTTGTGTGAAAATATACTTTAATGTTTTATGGTTAGTATAAATATCACATCTTTCACCATAAATATAATGCCTCCAAATCTTTAATGCAAATATTACTGCAGCTAATTCCAAATCATGAGTTGGGTAAATTTTCACAAAGATTTTCAACTTTCGTGAGGCATAAGATATCACCATATCATTTTTCATGAGAACACACCCCAATCCCTTCTTGGATGCATCACTGTAGATCACAAACCTTTCTCCACTACAAGGGAGTGTGAGCATAGGTGCACTAAATAACCTTCTTTTTAACTCCTTGAAATTCTCTTCACACTCCTCTGTCCAAATGAACATAACTCCTTTTCGAGTCAACCTGGTGAGTGGATTATATATTCATGAAAAAACATTAAAAAACGTTGATAATATCCAGCCAAACCAAGAAAACTTTGGATCTCAATTACTGTTGTTTGTCTTGACTATCTTTCGATAACCTCTTTTTTTGCTGGATCCACATGTATCCCCTCTTTTGAGATTATGTGACCCAAAAATGACACTTTTTGAAGCCAAAATTCACACTTGGTAAATTTGGCATAAATCTTCTCCTTTATTAGGGACATTAATACAATTCTAAAGTGATCTTCATGTTCTTCCTTTCTATTTGAATAGACAAGAATATTATCTATAAAGACTACCACAAACTGATCAAGATAGTCTCTAAAGGCTTTATTCATTAGATCAATGAAGATAGTAGGGCAATTTGGTAAGGTCAAATGGAATCACTATAAATTCATAGTGTCCATACCTTGTATGGAAATCTATCTTTGGTATATCCTCCCTTTTGACCCCTAATTGATGATACCCTGAATGAAGATCAATCTTGGAAAAGTATTGAGATCTGCATAGTTGTTCAAATAAGTCATCAATGTGTGGGAGATGATATTTTTTCTTGATAGTTATCTTGTTAAGTTCTCAATAATCAATGCAGAGTCCCATTGATCCATCTTTCATCTTAACAAATAGAACAAGTGCACCCTAAGGTTATGCACCAGGGCGTATGAATCCCTTATCAAGATTCTCTTGGAGTTGCTTCTTCAATTACTACAACACAATTGGGGCCATTCTTTAAGGTGTCTTTGAAATGGGAATAACACCATGTATGAGTTCTTTTGAAAACTCAACTTCACGATTTGGTGGAAGACCTATCAATTCCTTCGGAAAGACGTCATCAAACTCCTATACAATGGGTGTATTCTTAAATGTGGGTTTCTCTCCAACCATTTGTGATAAATAACTTTCATTTGATGGAATCAAGACCCATAATATGGAATAAATTTCCACTGGAAGGTTATATTCATGCTTGAATCGATAGATGATCATAGATTGATCATGAATATGAAATGTGACTTCCATTATTTGGAAATAGATATGAGCTCCATGTAAGGAAAGAAAATCCAAAACAAGAATAACATGAAATTCCACAATAAGAAGGATCAAAATATTTTTAGGAAGTACTTTCCCAAAAACATCAACTGGAGAAGAATTATAAACTTTTGATGAAACTGTTGCGCCATTAAGAGTTGTCACAGCTAACTCAACAACTAATTGTTGAGGTAGTATGATGATACCCTTAGAAAAATTTTCAGAACTAAAAGAGTGGGTGGATCCAGAATCAAATAAATCATTTTCTACTTTAGAGTGGATGGTAAGTGTACCTTTCACCATTTCCTTATCGTACTACACATCGCCGATAGAAATTGCATGTGACATTCCTATGTCTTTGGCCTTAATAGTTTTTTCATGTAGATCATCATCAACAAACCTTGTATTAGGGAATTTATTAGCATAATTCCCCATTTCCTTGCACTTGTAACATTGAAGTGTAGGAGGTGAATTCTATGTAAAACATTCTTTGTTCGTATCACTAGAAATATTTTTCCCATCACTGCGGAATTAAAATGCATGATGACAATCTTTTCCACATTTGAAATCTTTACTTGTCCCTTTAAGAAAATTACATCCATGTTTTTTCCACACTTTGGGCATAATGGAAAACTCATCTTCTTTTATGTGTGGTCTTTAGATTTCCCTTTGAATTCCATTTTCTTCTTCTTATCAAACCCTTATGACTGATGGGTTACTCCAATCTCCATCTAAACCTTGAGAGCACATCGACCAATTTCCTCGCATCTATTAAAGTCCCTTTTGGCTAACACCCTTCGAAGATTTGGTTTTAATCCACTAAAGAATCGTTCAATCTTACTGTCATGTTGGATAATAATTCTCGAACCATACCTTGCAAGTCATGTAAAATTTTCTTCGTATGTACCAACAGATTCATCATCCATTTGCTTTAGTTCAAGAAACTCATTATACATCTTTTTTTAAATAATACGAGGGAAGTACTTATTGAAAAAAAAATTCTTGAACTCGTTTCATTTAATGGACTCAATTTCATCCTTTGTCCTCGTATTCTGGATTAGATTCCACCATTGATCAGCTTCACCTTCCAAACGATATACTGCTAAGATGTCTTTATCTTGCTCAGAACACTGTAAAACTAAAAATATCTTTTCATTGGTACTGATCCACTGTTCATCCACTAATGGATCAACAGACCCGCTGAATAAGGGTGGATGGTACCTTATGATGGATTCAACAGAATGTTGCTCCTTCCTTTTCTCATTTAGAAGTCCTACATGATTCATAGAATGGGAATGTTGTGTGAGCATGGATACAAGATTTTTCCTTCTAGCTCCCATAATGTTTGGTAGCTCAGGGAGACAATCGTTTCATTTCCCATCGCATTCACCATTAACATAGTTCCTTCAGGTTCCATCCATTGACTAAAACCAATAAGCACAGTGTGAGAAACAATAATCATTATAGTAAAACCACATAATCAAGAATAAAATTTCACACTTTAGGTCTTATCATAGGTTATTCGTGGACATTTCTAAATCACTAATATTGTGTTCTATACTTAGACATATCCTTAGGGTTCTTACTAAGGCTCCCACATCCATGTTTCCAAAGGTTGAATATACCTTTCCTTTGATACCAACTATAATGACCCATACTTTACATACATTTTTATTATTTCAGAATTGAATCATACTTATTACAACATATAACAAAACCATGATAGGACAGTATAGGTATAGTGTCTTTACAAAATGGGAATCATAAACAACTGGTTCACAAAGCGTCTACGTTGTCTCCCATTTATTTCCACATATCTAGAGTCACTTTTGGAATATCCTACTTAGTACCCTTATTCCTGACTTGGGAAAAAGAAAACATACAAAAAGATGTGACCTCAAATGCTTAGTATGGGTAAAAAAAGAAAACATCAATCATATAATATTCAAAAGAACATAACATTTTAAAAATCTTATCCTGCAAAAGAGATCATAATATCATAACATGGGATAAATCATAGTAGTGAAATGTAATCTCAATAATCATAACATATATCATTAAACTTTGTGTCATACACACATAATCATAGAAAATCCTTTCTTATTAGTCAAGACTCATTTCCAAGACTATCTTAGTGGAAAAATCCTATTTTTGAACTGAGTTCATTCCTCGTTCCCGTCTTATATCACTGAACTGGATTAAATTTCCATTACAGCCATGTCTATCCCATGAGATATAAATATTTAACCAATGTATTGGAGAGAGATATAGGTCCCACCCAACTCATAATGAAACCATTATTATTTGTTACACAAAATCATATATCATATATCATAGTATAACTTATGTAATAAAAATAAGATTTTTAAACATCATGACTTCGTAACATAATCCATATAAGATAAAAGTACATCATAAAAATAATTCAATCATAACATAATCAAATAAATGTAAAAATATGGATAGAAAAACATTCCTATATTATCTTCAATGTAAAATAATTTTAATAAAACAATTGAACTCTGTTATTGACGAAAATATCCTTTCTACTTTAAAAACATTTTTCCTTATATAACATGAAAATAAAATTTAAAACTAAAAGATGTTAATTAAAAATAAACTTGAAAAATTTTAAAGGAAGATTCATGGAAATAATTTTCTATTAAATCATAAAAATCCGTTCATTCTGTATAAGTTAAGAAAAACATTCTTCTGGTACTTTGGCCAGAAAAGTCAAAAAGTATCTCGTACTAAAAACGAAAAAAGATTCCTTTCATATATTTTACTAAAAATTTACCAATAGGTTAAATTGTATTTAAAAAATTGTAGTAGGATGGAAGCAATATTAAATATTGAGGAAACATGGGTGTGGATGATAAATATTCCCCAGTAAGTTCTGAAGTATAAACAATCTTCAATAAAAATGAGATTGTGGGATTTTCCCTTACCTTAGGTCTGATATGCTTGTACTTATCCAAACCTCCTGTATAATGATTTAAATATTGTCATTGACTTATTACAGAATCATATTCATAGTTATGATATCATATATAGACATATTATTATCATCTAATTAGTAATATAGCTACTTGTTATTTGGGTGTTCATTGCTTTATGTTCTAAAGCATGTTTTGTCGAATAAATTCGTATTCCTCTACTTAGGTTATAGATTACTCATTTAAAAAATGGTATTAGTGTAATATATATAATATTTATTAATTCAATTCATTTATATAATCATTATTCTATGAATAATATGTAGAACGAGTCGCATCACATCGTGGAGACAGTAGGTCGTACGTATGCATGAGCGATGATATCATTCCCATGATTGTGGAATTGTATTTAAGTGTATGGTGAATAATATTTAAGAATCAATATTACATTACAATAATCATATATAGTTATTTCTTCTATCATATACCCATCCAAATATGTTAGTAATGAAATAAAATATTAAACCACAGTGTGGAGACGGAAGGTCATACGTACGCACGCGTGGTGATTTACTTTCTTTCATATGATGGATAGAAGATAGAACAAGGTTGTTTCATATTAATAATAACATATCCGTATAAAATTTATATTGTATTTATTACTTAATAATGAAACAACTCATATAGATGAAGTAGAAGAAGAAATACGTTTGAAAGAATCGGTAAAGGATATTACCTCTTCTTCGATGTGACTCTTCCTAACCTCCTCTTAGGGCACTAAAGTTGGTCTTTGAAGAATACCATGACCTCTAGGATGTTTCTACAGAAGTGGAGAAGAGAAAATTTATGCGGTTGGCTGAGATTTAAAGCTCAAAATTGTGTGAGGAGGTGAGGGAGGAGGTTCCGTTTTATAAGGGAGGAGAGAGGCACCTTTGGAAACATTAGAAATGTTAATTTATAATAAATTCAAAACCCACATAAAAACCTCTAAAAATTACTTAAATCCAAATATGAGATGATATGGTGTTGTAATGTAATCAGCCAATAAAATTTAGACATGTTTGGAATTTATTTTAAATCATTTCAACTTGATTTATCCTTATTTAATCTATTTAATTTTATTTGTGGTAATAATATTCTAAATTTTAAATAGTTATAAATAATTACTTATGTGTTGTTAATTTTCCATAATTGGATACATTATGACATTTTAGACCATATAAATTTCAAATTATAATTTTTAAATATCTTTTGTGATTTTTAAACAATTTAATAATCTGTTAATTTTATGAAATAACAATAGTGTCAATTTTGACACTATTAATTTATTTGAATTTAAATAAAATCCACACAAAAGATAAGTTAGAAATAATATATTTAATAGATTCCAAAAATGTAATATGTATCTATAAAATTAATGGATCACATTAATTAGTTCATATAATATTTATTTTAATAATTTTATAACCATTTATTATATATTTCAATCAATAAATTAATTTCTACATCACTATTGTGTCATCATTAATGATAATTATTTTATCCCTAAAAATTATAAATAAATTATCATGATGTTGATAATTTTATTATATTTATGTAGACTATTTATATTCTATGATTTATGAAGTTTATCACTAAATTAAAATTATTACACTTATAAAAATTAAGAGAGTGACATGTTGTCACATTCTTTGGTTTTAATAATAATAATTTCCTTTTTATGGTCAAAAGTCAAGGAAACGAATATATTCAGACCCATAAGTGATATGGGTCGAATTTTATTCATCCAATAGAATATTTTCATGTGTTAGGGTAATTTTATAATCTTTGGTTTACCCTTAATTTCCCAATTTACAGTTAACTGTTGTAAATTAAAATTACTGTAGTTATTATCCATAATATGAAAAAAAATAAAAGTAACCTATTAACATAATTTGGACCCACTAAATCAAAATATGGAATCCAATTTAAAAAATTCAAAACACATAAGTTTCATTTAATAATTTAAAATTTATCCAGTTGTTAAGAAAACGAGTTTGAAAAGTAAAAACATTGCCAAAGATTAAAATGTTTTTACCAATGAATTTAATGTAAAATTAATGGTAATGACATACATTATATTAAATGGTAAAAATAAATTCTATTTATACTTTAAAACCATTCAATATTATAACTTAAACATATAAATTATCTTGATGAAAACATTTTTTTTAATTAAAATTTAGCGTATTTTTACTATTCATCAAAATAAGAAACTTATCATAAAAATACCAAACATTTATACAATGTAAATTTTTTTTGCATGATTCAAAATAAGAAGTTTAATTTGTAAAATTTAACTTATAAACTTGTCAGAAAATATTTTTATAAAGGGTGCGCCATCAAAAGGCGGTAAAACTGCATTTTTTTTTGAAAAATACTTCTTTTATCCGAAAAATTGATTTTGTTTTATCATCATGAAAATATATAAGATGAATTATAATGTTATAAAATTTAAAAATTAGTTAACACTACTCATAATGGCTAGTTCATAATATTATAATAATATATCATCGTTTAGTAAAACTCGACGTTGCGTGCAACGCAAGCTATTGAGGAAGGTTGTTATTGCGTGTAACACAAGACAAGCTAGTTTTGTGCATAGTGAAATAATTTCTTGGTGTTGCGTATAACATAAGACATAAAAAATTATTTCTCATAAAATCTCGGGGTGTTAAACATTAATAGAGTATATCCTCTAACACCATAATATCCTTTCTTTTATATCCATCAGTATGAGGGTTGTAGGATTTGGACAATGTCTATAATGTACCCATGACCTTCTATAAAGCCTGCTAAAAACACAATTTTAAATGAGAATCCTTTTCAGATAGTATATAACAAGGAGTTCCAAGAAGTAAAAAATCCTCCCAAACATATAGCCTCCCTTTGTCACAAATTGATAAGGTCCCTCAAACATGTATGAAATGGGTGACCTTTGGAATCTAATGGATGACTAGAAAAACAATGTTTCTACCTTGAGGAGATCTTTACAAAACTGTCACAGTATTAATGGAAACATCATCCCATTTTAACTCATGAGTAGCTACTGGATATGAATAACTTATTGGTATCTAATGGTATTCCTTCATCACTTAAAAGGTGGAAAACTAAGTAATGAATTCATCAATATCATTCTACATATTAGTATAACAATTCTATAGATTTAATTATAAATAATTCTTAGTGACACTAGGATGCACTACCCACATAAAAAAATGATATTCCCATATCACAAACACTATGATTTCTTATATACCTCATAAATTTCCCTATATTCATATGTTCTCATCCTCATCCATGTTCCAACAAGGATAAGAGTTTTCAGCTAAGAAATATTCCTTCAATACTAGTCCTTCGAATTTGGAGAGAGGACTCATTTATCTATATTCCCAAAGGGTAGAGTTTATCTCTAATGCTAAGTGGAATGTCCACTCATGGTTCTCCTAAAATAAACATGCATTTCTGAAAATTAGTTTGTAAGCTAACACTCTCATCTAGCCTCATGATCTTCTTTTGTATGGGCCTTTAAACTAATAGCATTAGATACAAAATTGTTTTAGTGTATATGTATTCTCAATATAAAATTATTATAGGTATTTAACCGATCGTCATCGCCTATTATTTAGATCACGCGGCGTAAAGACATATATGTATATTTTTTGAACACTTAAAACATTAAAATTATACCAAAGAAAATAATTCCTATAATATCTGAAATCATCAAAAATTGTAGCTAACTAAAGATCATGATATGGGTAGTTCTATTCATGAGGTAAAAAATGATTGTACTTGTATTCTAAAACTCACTTATCAGGTATCATAACTACTCTCGTCTTGATACCTGATGCATCATAACAAACTATATAGAATCTTCTAGGAACGTGTATAATTAGGATTTTTGTTTATGTCAACCCACTATTAGAATCTTGAATCTATCTTTTACAACCTTCAGACCACATTTATTTCATATAAATTTTTTTATAGCCCATATGAATCACCTCAAGGAATTAAAAATAATGGATAAAGCATATGTAATACCTTTCTACATATAATAAAGTATGTATTTCAAATATAGTCTTATGCCACGCCAAGGAAAAAGCGCACCACACATTATAAGGGTCTAATGATACTCATGCCTCATATATTATATTACCCATAAAGTTGGATTCCTTAATCCAAAAGTGGAATTTGTGAGATTTGTGTACAGCTAGTTCTCTCTCAGTAAAATCACCAAGAAATAATTATTTCTAGCATGACAATATCGATTGAAATATTTTAAAATATTTTCATCCACAAATACTATCATAAATGAATCTAGATACGGGTGTAAAACATGATTCATAGAATACATGGAAAAACATTTCATGTATGTTAGATCCAATTTAATTACAAATTATACAAAAATATCATATCATCATTAGAAAGTATTATGAGGTATTTCTGAAGGATTAAACACAACTGATGGTGTCCTTACTTCAAATATATATTTTAAAACAACCAATATACTATGTTATAATAAAATAAATCATCAATTTTTGGTAATTAATGACAATTTATAACTATAATATTGTTTAACTGTCGATAATTTATGCAATTCTTTACGGTACTGTCGACCATATTTGAGAAACGTCAACTGGACCCCATAGAAAGGTACTAGTTTGGATTTATCATTTAGCTTCAAGGTCTTCAAACTATTTATTAAACACTAAAATCATTTTATGCTCAATAATAAAAGGCATAATTCTCACCATTTTTGCTCCTAGAACAATCTCAATTATAAATTCTACCTCTCTCACTAGTGGTATCATTGAAAATACATTAGGAAATACATCCCTAAAATGGTCCACCATAGAAGGGGAAACAATAGGTTGTAACTAATGATTATACAATTAAAGACTAGAAACCTTGGAAATCATTGTACCTATCCCCCAATGATCAGGTCTAGAACAAATCCCATGGATAAACCATTCGACCATGTGAACATGTCTTCTTCCCTATAGGGATGATAATTTTACCTTTTGATGATAACAATTAATATGATTCTGATAGGGAACTGACCAATACATCCCAATAATTACACCAACCCAAGTCATGTGGAGGATTAAAATATAACACAGCAAAAGATATCCACGTATCATAAGGGGACATTCTTTACACCTGTGAAAACCTCTGGGTAGGTTAAAAACAAGGTAAATTGTGTCTTAAATCAAAAAATGTATACTATATTGAGTCCCATATACTCTATAATTCCATAGATATAATATAGTGGTAAGAATAATTTTCCACTAAATCAGAAACCAGAGTATGGGATACTTGTATAGTACCGTGAATAGTAGAAGGATCAACATTCGGCTTCCCTAGAATAGGTTGCACTACATGTAACAGGATATTACCATGACCATGATACACAACCATAATTCCATGAGAATTGACAATCTATAGGCTTGGTGTATTTTGAGTCTTATTCACTCTACGCTGACCACCACTTCAACATGAGTGACCAATGGTATTCCAACTGCATTCATGTAGAGATACTACTGGTCCTACTATTGATCATGGATTTAATATAGACCCTATGTCATTATGTTATAGTTGAAAATTCCTATAGTAAACTAAATATATAATTTCATTCCACAACATTTACACTCAACTTGATGTTACATAAAGAGGGTTCTCGTTTCTCACATTTTTCCAAAATAGGGACCTATAATAAAGTGGTTCGTATAAGGTGTATGACTAATATAACAATGAAATAAACTGTGAAGAAATGAATTATTCCTCTAGAGTAACCACTACCAAGTATAGCTACTAAGAATAACATGCTCACAAAATTGATTCCCTAATAAAATTCATTAATGAGGGCCTAGTAGAATATGCCAGAAATAGTGGTCATCCAGAAAAAAATAAAAAGTGATCCAATGGTGTATACTTGTCTATTTTAAAATATCCTTGGGGTAATAATATCATGACAATAAATTTTCATAGTGATTCAATAAAGAATTTTAAAATGGGAATAATATTATTTTAGCCCGATTAGGCTAAATACCCTGAGGGGGGGGGGGTGAATTAGTGTATGACACATTAAAAATACTACCCATTTAGAACATCTTTCATTGTTTCTTAAAAAAAACAAATTTATTTACTTCCCGTACAAATATAAAAATAAATGAAATCATTCATGAGACACATAAATTTTTACTTAGTTCACCCTATCGAGGATACATCCAAGGATTATACAACAAAAATACTTTGATGTACAAAATTCCATAACTCTAACTTCCAATTAATAAGTTTGGGGTATATCACTTCAATTACTAGGATCACTTCATCTACAAAACTACAGGTAAAATCACTATTTTCAAAAGGGTCACTCCCTTTGTCTCTCTCGCTAGCTCACTACCGGTGGAATGGATAATAGTCCTCCTCTTCTTATTCCACTACTCTCCGAAGAGATTCATACATATTTTATTGACTTGTATGTCCCTTTATTTTCGTGAATGAATACATCCTGAACTCTAGGTCGATTATTTGTTGAAGTAATGTTTTCAACCATATATGAGATACGCATTTTAGTGAACTGTTAGTTTGAGTAATATTCTATTGTGATTTATTTTAGTCAATTTTCAAGATCCCATGAATCCTAGATGAACAACCTTACTTCCTCCGTGAACTATATTTCACCACATAACATGAGTTCTTCGTAGATCTCATACAACTTCATGAACAGAGCCTAATTTATAGAAAAAAACCTTTATACCACAAACATCGCATATTTCATATACCATTTTCCTTTGCATTATATAGAACCCTGCAAACCCATTTTCATGAAGTGACTTCGTGATCAACCCTTCATGGAATTTCTTCCCACTAACACTCTATTCACGGATTCTGTCCTTCTGATCTCTTTAGAACATTCCCAAATTATTCCTAGAGAAATGATCTTTTCTAATGAAAATTAAATTTAGTAATGATGGTATTATCATTACTTATATAGGGAAATTGTCCCACAAGATCTTTTATTCTATTTTTATCAAATTATCATGGCAGTTTATCCTTCACCACAAACTATCCACGGTAGTACGAATAGTGAGTCGATCCTTTATGGAGGACTACATCTTCTATGGATGAACACCCATTAAAGATCCTAAAATCACCAAATCCATTCCTCAAATGATGATTCATCCCATTAACTGAAATCCTTCCATGGACTCCAAGTCTCGCGTGAACTGTTTCGTATTCTTGGTCCACATAGCATCCCTCACTATAACATCCCTGGTAAATAAAGAATAATACATTTTCATATTTATTAATATTTGTGAATTAAATATTAATTTTATGTTAAAGGGGTTTCTATGTTCGATAGCGTACCCGATACACAATAATGAGTTTCTTTGAAATCTTACGTTGCACACTAGTAATATAATATTATAATTTTAAATGGTAGTTAACACGTAGTCTTTGTATTGTAAAGATTGTATATAAATAACTATAATATGATTATATATGTTTGTTAAATCTTTTTACATTTATCCAATAAAATACAAAGGCTTAAAATAATAAAAAGAATTCAATTTTAGGCATAGATACTCTAGTATTCACTAAAAGGTCGAACTATCGCCTTTTGATGGCGAACCATCTTTAAATACAGTTTTGGTCACTCTATTAAATTCTATTGGACCAAATAAAACTCTTCCTTAGAATCAGGACATCAAAATTTACTTTGTGTAACTTTTTGGTATTTTTACGAAAAAGTTCAATTTTTAATGAATAGTGAAAAATGTTGTATTTTAATTCAAAACCTCGTTTTAATCTAATTTATTTATATGATTAGATTATATTTTTATTTGGTTTTAAAGTTAAATTAGAGTATATTTTTACCAATTAATCCAATATTGGTTATTTGAATTAATTTCACTTTGAAATTGGACTTAAACCGGTGTCAATCTTTTGATACATTTTATTTCATAAAAACACGCTATTTGTTTTGACAGTGAAAATTAATTATTAAATTAATTAATGAAACTTATATGTTTTAAATTTTGTAAAATAGAAATCATTTTTGAATTCAGAATATCAAATATTGCTTAGGGTGACGTTTTGGTATTTTTCTGAAAAACATCAATTTTTGATGAATAGTGAAACCACTAAGTGGTACTTAAAAAAATTGATTTTTCATTTAAATGAAATTTTACCACCTCTGTGTTTTGAATTTAAAAAATCTGACATACATTGTTGTCATTAGGAAGTAAAATTTTGTTCAATGGGATTAAAATAATTTTTTGGTGAATAGTAACTTGTAAGTTTTTAATCGCGATTAGAGGTAATTAGTGTAATTTAAGGTAAAAATAATGTTTTAATAATATGAAATGATCATGACACATGTCCTACTATTATTGGATGTGTCCTGGACGACAAAGAGAATCCATGGGTCAACTTGGAGACCCCATGGATCCCCTTTGGTTGGAAAATGACATTAATATCTGTTTATTTAATGTTAAAATAAAAATGTCACAAACATGAGATGTTTTACTAAAACAATTTTAAATGGGGTTATACAAGTCATATTTTTGACTATAAATATTAATGATAAATATAAAAGGATTTTTGAAATCATGATATTTTTTTATAACTTTTAGAAATTAAATAAATTAAATTATTTATGACACCATGATGATGCAGCGATTACCTCATTATTTAATGATTTAAATAAAATGAAAAAATAATGTAAACTCTAAGACCTACACTTGTCAAAATCTTATTGGATGGGTGAATTTAGAACTATTATCACCTTATCCTCGAAATATATAATTGTTGGACCTTTAAAATCCAAAAATTATTATATAATAAAGTAACCTTTTATAACTTTCCAAGAGTTCCCCTTCTCTCCTCTTTTAAAAGGCCCCCACCTCTACCACCTCCCCCACACCTCTCAAGACTTTGTCTCAGACAAATCCTGCCCATTTTTTCTCTCCACATCCCTCTCTTACTCCTAGAATCCTCACATTGGGCAGAAGTCTTTCCATGGAATCCTTTGAGCTCAAATCAAAAAGAGTTACCCGTTTTAAAGGTAGTGTCTTCTCTTTTGTTCTTATGTTTTATTTTTCTTCTCCAACCCCCTAAACAATTTACATTCCTTTAATTTGTAACAAAACCAGTATCTTTAATATACTATTATGTTTTTATGTTAAGGATTAGAGCTACACTTACACACACATTCATCTAATAGTTAAAGAGCATACTATTTCCGTGGATGGCGAATTTCTGCCTCACGAAACGATGATTGTTCAATATTCTTCTAACACCTTAAAAGGTGGCCATTAAGATGACACTATATTTATATATGATATATATTATGTTTATTTTTTCCTTATTCTTCTGTATATTTCATTTGTGTCATACCATTATGGTTTCCATTGTGGGTAAACACGATAATTTCATTTTAGGAAGTGTGGACTACCGCCCCCTCAAAGTGATTTGATTCGTTAATGCCATATGTGGGATGTATAAAAGATGGAGTTAATGTTATTATATATGATGTTATATTGGAATTATAATATACCCTTATATAATTATTATTTCACTCTATTAAATATAAAATAGAAATGAAAGTAGCATTCATGCGTACGTACAGTTTACCGTCTCCATGAACGGTTCATTTTATTTCTTACCTCTAAATGTTATCTAATATTATAAATGAATGAATATAATGGATATATATGATATATATGATATCTAAATCATGTATATAATTCTGGATATAATGGATATTTTACTACATGAACAACTTGTAATTATAAAGAGTTTATTTTTGACTCAAGTACCAATGATCGTTAAAATGATTGTTATTAACATAAATAATTACATAGTTTTCATGACATGGTAATAAGTGATATAAAAGGAATAATTAACTTGAAAAAGGTTCTTAAGAAAGTAGAAATTAACTCAAGTTTATTATTCAGATGATTAAATAACGATCAAGTAAATTCGGATACGAGGTAAGGGAATCTGTCTCAATCTCCTTTCATTGAGGAATATTTTGTTTAATAAAAAACTTTATTTTATATGGTGTATAAACCCCTTTGACTTTTACAATTATTCAAAAGGAATATTTTTATACGAATCTTTTACTAAATGACAAAAGGGAATTTTTTTTGTCGTATGTATGCAGCGACAACGACTTCTCCGCCGCTGTGACCATTATTTGAGTTTTGTCCTCCTCCACAAGCCATAACATATTTTTGAATGAAAAATAAATTACTTGTTTTACTTTTCTTTTATTTCGGTATTGAAAATGGTTTTATTATATCAATGTGTTGTATTGATATCTTTTTATTGATATGTGGAAATGTTATTTTTCCTTTATTCATGTTTTATGTGATAAGATTATGTTATGGTTCTTGGGAATTGTTATGAAGATGGGTGGTTCCGTGATAAACCAAGGGCAGGTGAGGCTAATATAGCTCTCCAATGCATTGGGTAACACGAAGGAGTTAAACGTTAGTGTTTCTCTGAATATATTTAGGGAATATACTATGATGGGTATTCCAAACGTAACCAAGAGGGTTACTCTCTACGTAAGAATGTTATGAATGCCTCAAGTTACCTTTATATCTTATGATTTATATGATTTATTCATGATTTGATGAGGTATGTTAAAGTGCTTTTGTTTTATGGGTAAATTTTGATTTCATTGATTCTTATGTATACATGTACTCATGTTTCCTTTCCATATTTTTATACCCCTTACTGAGCTTTTTATTCTCATCCCAAGTTTTTGAAATGTTTTTTCACAGGTCAAGGGAATGGTACATGATATGATGATAGTGTCAAGGAAGTGTCAAGAAAGAATCCATTTTTTATTTGAAATATGTTTTCGTTGATGAGAAAAATGAATACTATCTTTTATTATAACCACTTTGTTTAAATGTGGGATGAAATGCATGTTTTATGATATAATTCTCTACAACACTAAACCTGAAAAGATCCTCAAGGTGAATTATTCATTTAATTCAATATTATGTAAGGTTTAAGGTCGGGGCCTTATAGATGGTATCAGAGGTAGGATTAGACATCTTCAGGAGTTAGAAAATTGTTAAATTATAAATTAATTTATGGTATGATTGAAATGATATAGCATTTAAATATTACCATGTTTCTTCATCTAAGACATGTTTGTTAAGAATGGTTTTCCGCAGAGGAAACAGGGAAGCAGTGCTAGGAAGGCATACAGAAGGAAATGACCTTCCGAATCAGCATCCTAAGATGGTAGGAATTGGAATTGAATAGTTTTTTGTAGTAATGGAGAAGTTGACTCAAGCGATAAATGGTGGGGGTATCCATGCACAAGATCAGCCAGATCAACTGTAGAGGAACATGTTAGTGGTGGAACATTTCATGAAGCAACATCCCCCATCATTCAGAGGATCATCTGACCCAATGCTAGCTGAAGGGTGGATTAAAGCACTAGAAGAGATTTTTGATGTCATGGGGTGTTTAGAAAATCAAAAGGTTCGTCCTGCTATTTACAGTTTGGAGGGTGAAGCAGATCAGTGGTGGTCGATGATTAAAAATATCAGGGATGCTGATGAGATTGGTGCTCTTGACTGGGATGAATTCAAAGTTATGTTTCTTGAGAAGTATTTTCCTAAGGCTGTTTGACATAGGATGGAAAAAAATTCCTGGAATTGAGGCAAGAGGAAGACTCAGTGGCTGCCTATGAAGAAAGGTTAACTCAATTGGCAAGGTATGCTCCAAATTTTATCCAAGACATTGGTAGTAAAATCAAACATTTTTACTCAGGATTAAAGCCAAAATATCGAAGGGCATTAGCTTCTCGTGAGTTCAAAAGTTATGAAAAGCTTGTTCGATGTGATGAGAAGGTGGAAATAGAGTTTTTCGATGATCAAGTGTTCTATAAAAACCAACAGAAGAAGAGACCGAGGTGACCGGAGAAAGGGGAAAATTCTTCAAAAAAAGTCTGATGGTAAGAAAACTAGGTTTCTAGTTTGTTATAAATGTGGTAAAATGCATGCAGGGGAATATCTTCTGAATTATGTAAAGTGCTACCAATGTGGTAAGATGGGACATAAGGCTTGTGATTGCACTGAATAAGATCAGGGTGATGGTAAGACAAAATTTGATTTACAGTTAGTGAAATGTTTTATGTGAAATGAGATGTGTCACTATGAAAACGAGTGTCCGACAAAGAGCTTAAGTGATGGGAAGAAGTTAGACTACAAGAATAAAGGGGTGGTGAAATCCTTTGCAACTACTTAAGCAGATGTCGGGCCATCAAATGATGTTTTATCATGTACTTTGTTTATTTTTTCATATTATGCCAGTGTGTTGTTTGATTTGGGGTCTACACATTCTTTCATCTCTGAAAACATTTCTAGTAAAATGGGAATACCATCTCAAGAAATGACTCCAGAACTTGTGGTAAAAACACATGGGGGAAATGTTGAGGAAAAAAGAATTTATAAGAATCTTCCTATCCATATCCGTGGAAATAACATACTTGAAAAACTTATTGTTTTACCTCTAATAGAGTTTGATGTTATCTTTGGTATGGATTGGATCTCTATTTACCATGCTAAGATTGACTGTAGTGCTAAAGAAGTTTCTTTTCGGATAGACTTTCAGTTTTTGTACAATAATGAACCCATACTGTTGATAACATATCAAGAGGACGAGAAACATGTAAAAGATATAAATTAATGTTACCTTTCACACATTGTTGAAAATAAAGGAACCGTTCAGATTGATGAAGTTCCAGTGGTAAATGAGTATCTTGATGTCTTTCTTAATGAGTTTTCTGCTATTATTCATGATAGTGAAGATGAATTTACTATTGAATTAGTTCATGATTCTAAGACAATTTTGAAACCCCCTTATCGAATAGCTCAAGTTGAACTTTTAGAGTTAAAGAAACAATTGCAGGAGTTATTAGATAAAAGTTTTATTCGACCTAGCACATCACCATGGGGTTCTCTTGTCTTATTTGTTAAAAAGAAAGATGGTTCAATGAGACTTTGCATTGATTATAGAGCCTTGAATAATATCACTATTGAGAACAATTATCATTTTCCTCATATTGATGAATTGTTTGATCATATCCAGGGATCTCAGTATTTTTCGAAGATTGACTTGAGTTTGGGGTACCATCAGTTGAAAGTAAAAGAATAATATGTTCTGTAGACCGCGTTTCGTACAAGATATGGCCATTATGAATTTTTAGTAATTCCTTTTGGGCTAACCAATACACCTGCTGTATTCATGGACTTAATGAATAGAATTTTCCACGATTTCATGGATAAGTTTTTGGTGGTTTTCATTGATGATATTTTGTTGTTTTCTAAAAGTAAATATGAGCATGAAAGATATTTAAGGGTTATTTTTCAAACCTTGAAAGAAAATAAATTGTATGGGAAATTCAGCAAGTTTGAATTTCGATAGCAAAAAATTTCTTTCCTTGGTCACATTTTTTCTAAAATGGGATAACTATTGATCCTGCAAAAACAAATGTTGCTAAAGAATGGCCAAGACCCACAAATGTAACAGAGATTCGTATCTTCCTTTGTTTCGCATGCTATTACAGAAGGTTTGTTAGAAATTTTTCACGGTTATCTAGTCCAATGACCAAGCTAACTCTGATGGGTGTTAAATTTATCTGGACAAAAGAATCTGATGATTGTTTTCAGGAACTGAAAAGAAGATTAGCGAATGCTCCAACTTTGGCACTACCTTCCAGGAATGGGGAGTTTGTCATTTACAACGACGCTTCATTGAAAGGACTTGGTTGTGTCCTAATGAAGAATGATCAGGTAATTGCTTATGCTTCATGTCAGTTGAAAACTTATGAGGTAAATTACCCTACACATGATTTGGAATTAGCTTCTGTTATTTTCAATTTAAAAATTTGGAGGCATCATTTTTATGGAGTAAATTGTGAAATATATGCTGATCACAAAAGTTTAAAGTATATATTCACATAGAAGGAGTTGAACATGAGACAGAGGAGATGGCTATAATTAATCAAGGATTATGATTTTACAATTCATTACCATCCGGGAAAAGAAAATAAAGTGGCTAATGCTTTGAGTCAAAAAAGTAATGCTTCATTAACAGTATTGTGTTTCGAACACGATCCTTTGGTTAAGGATTTGATGAAATTTGGCATAAATGTTTTTGGTGCAGGACGTCCTTCTGTTTTGTTTCAGGTATCAGTGAAATCTTCTCTATCAGACATAATCAAGCAAGCATAGAAGCAAGACAGCGAGTTGTAGAAAAGGGAAGATCTGGTTCAGAAGGGTAAGTTTCCTGAATTCAACATTGATAATGATTGTGTTTTGAGATTTGGGAAGAGATTGTGTGTGCCTTGTGATTCACAGTTGAAGAGAGAGTTGTTATGTGAAGCTCATAGTTCTCCGTTTTCAGTTCATCCAAGAAGTACAAATATGTATAGAGATCTTCAGGAGTATTACTAGTGGGATGGAATGAAAAGAGATATTGCTGATTTTACTGTAAAGTTTTTGACTTGTCAACATGTTAAATCAGAGCGGCAGTTACCGAAAGGGATGATTCAGCCTTTACCATTTCTAGAGTGGAAATGGGATAATATATCCATGGACTTCGTTGTGGGATTTCGGAAGACACCTCGAGGTAATAATGCAATCCGGGTTATTGTTGATCGCTTGACTAAATATGCTCATTTCCTTGCTAAACGAGATACTTTTTCTCTAGATCAACTTTCTTGTTTGTATCTTAACGAGATAGTTATGTTACAAGGAGTTCCCCTCTCCATTTTGTTCAATTGTCATCCCAGGTTTACTTCTATCTTTTGGAAAGGCCTTCAGAAGTCATTGGGTACTGAATTAAATTTTAGTATAGCTTTTCATCCTCAATTAGATGGGTAGTCAGAACGAACAATTCAGACTTTGGAAGATATGCTACATGCTTGTTCGATGGATTATCAGGGAAGTTGGTACCAACATATTTCATTGGATGAATTTTCATATAATAACAGCTTTCATTTCAGTATACAGATGGCACCATTTGAGTTGTTATATGGGAAGCGGTGTCAAACTCTAGCTTTCTGCGATGAAGTGGGTTAAAAAAAGCTAATGGGACCAGAATTGGTAGAAGAGATGGCAGAAAAAGTTCAGTTAATTCAGAAACACAAGAGAAAAGCTCAGAGCAGGCAGAAGAGTTATGCAGATAACTGGAGGAAGGATCTATCTTTCGAGGTAGTTGATCATGTTATTCTCAAAGTTTCACTAAGGAAATGTGTGATGCGATTTGGTAAGAAAGGAAAGTTGAGTCCAAGGTTCATTGGATCATATGAAATTCTGGAGAAAGTTGGATCAGTTGCATACTGAGTGGCTTTACCTCCGAGTTTATCTCAAGTACACACTATTTTTCATGTTTTGATGTTGAAAAAGTATATTCCAGATCCATCCCATGATTTGAGTCCAGAGGTAATTCAGCTGGAAGAGAATCAATCTTATGAGGAACAACCGGTCTAGATTCCTGTTCACAGGGAGCAAGTGTTGCGGAATAAGGTGATTAATTAGGTATGAGTTTTGTGGAAAAACCATATGGTTGAAGGCGCAATGTGGGAATCTGAAAATTTTATTAGTGATAAATACCCCCACTAATTTTGATAAGTGAATAAAATTTCAAGGACGTAATTCTCAAAAGGAAGGAAGGATTTAACATCCCAGGTAAATAAAGAATAATACATTTTAATATTTATTAATATTTTCGAATTAAATATTAATTTTACTTAAATGGGGTTGCTATGTTCGATAGCGTACTCGATACACAACAATGAGTTTCTTTGAAATCTTACATTGCACACTAGTAATATAATAATATTATTTTAAATGGTAGTTAACACGTAGCCGTTTTATTAGAGGGAATGGATATAAATAAATAAAATATGATTATATATGTTTGTTAAATGCTTTTACATTTATCCAATAAAAGATAAAGGCTTAAAATAAGAAAAAGGATTCAATTTTAGGCATAGATACTCTAATATTCACTAAAAGGTTGAACTATCACCTTTTGATGGTGAACCCGCTTTAAATATAGTTTTGGTCAATCTTATACATTCTATTTGACCAAATAAAACTCTTCTTTATAATTGGATCATCAAAATTTACTTTGTGAAAATTTTTGGTTTTTTTCGGATAAAGTTCAATTTTTAATGAATAGTGAAAAATGTTGTATTTTAATTCAAAACCTCTTTTTAATCTAATTTATTTATATGATTATATTACCTTTTGAATTTGTTTTCAAGTTAAATTAGAATATATTTTTACTATTTAATCCAATAGTGGTCATTGGAATTAATTTCACTTTCAAATTGGACTTAAACTAGTGTCAATCTTTTGATACATTTTGTTTCATAAAAACACGCTATTTGTTTTGACAACGAGAATTAATTATTAAATTATTCAATGAAACTTATATGTTTTGAATTTTTTAAAATAGACATCATTTTTTAATTCGGAATATAAAATATAGCTTCGGGTGATGTTTTGGTATTTTTCTAAAAAACTTCAATTTTTGATGAATAGTGAAACCACTAAGTGGTACATAAAAAATGATTTTTTGTTTAAATGAAATTTTACCACCTTTTTGTTTTGAATTTCAAAAATCTGACATACATGGTTTTCATTAGGAAGTAATATTTGGTTCGATGGGATTAAAATAATTTTTTGGTGAATAGTAACTTTTATGTTTTTAATCGCGATTAGAGGTAATTAGTGTAATTTAAGGTAAAAATAATGTTTTAATAATATGAAATGAACATGACACATGTACTACCCTTATTTTATGTGTCATTTACGACCAATAAAATCCATGGGTCAACATGGGGACCCCAATGAACCACTTTGGTAGGAAAATGACATTAATATCTTTTTATTTAATGTTAAAATAAAAATGTCACAAACATGAGTTGTTTTACTAATCCAGTTTTTTAATGGGGTTATACAAGTCATATGTTTGACTATAAATATTAATTAGAAAGATAAAAAGTTTTCCTACATCATGATAATTTTTTAATAATTTTTATAAATTAAAAAAATTAAATAATTTATGACACCATGATGATGCAGCAATTACATCATTATTTAACGATTTAAATAAAATGAAACGATAATGTAAAATCTAAGACATACACTTGTAAAAAACCTATTGGATGGGTGTATTTAAAACTATTATCACCTTATCCTAGAAATATATAATTTTTTAACCTTTAAAATCCGAAAATAATTATATAATAGCGTAACCTTTTATAACTTTCCAAGAGTGCCCCTCCTCTCCACTTATAAAAGGCCCCCACCTCTACCACCTTACCCACACCTCTCAAGCCTTTGGCTCGGCAAACCCCTGCCCATTTTGTCTATAAACATCCCTATCTTACTCCTAGAAGCCTAACTTTTGTCATAAGTCTTTCCAATGATTCCTTTGAGCTCAAATCAAAAAGAGTTACCCGTTTTGAAGGTAGTGTCTTCTCTTGTGTTCTTATGTTTTATTTTGCTTCTCCAACCCCCTAAACTCTTTATATTACTTTCTTTTGTAACAACACCAGTAACTTCAATATACTAGGATGTTGTAATGTGAATTATTAGATCTAAACTTACACACACTTTCATCTAATGGTTAATGAGCATACTGTTTCCGTGGATGGCGAATTTTTTCCTCACGAAACGATGATTGTTCAATATTTTTCTAACGCCTTAAAAGGTGGACATTAAGATGACACTATATTTATATATGATATATATTATGTTTATGTTTTCCTTATTCTTCTGTATTTTTCATTTGTGCCATACCTTTATGGTTTCCATTGTAGGTAAACACGATAATTTCCTTTTAGGAAGTGCAGACTACCGCCCCCTCAAAGTGATTTGATTCATTAATTCCATATGTGGGATGTATAAAGGATGGAGTTAATGTTAGTATATATTATGTTATACTGGAATTATATTATACCCTTATATCTTTATGATTTCACTCCATTAAATATGAAATAGAAATGAAAGTAGCGTTAATGCGTACGTAAGGCTTAACGTCTCCATGAACGGTGAATTTCATTTCTTATCTCTAAATGTTATGTAATATTATAAATGCATGAATATACTGGATATATATGATATATATGATATCTAAATCATGAATATAATTATGGATATAATGGGTATTTTACTACATGAACAACTTGTAATTATAAAGAGTTTATTTTTGACTCAAGTACCAATGATCATTAAAACGACCGTTATTAACAAAAATAATTACATAGTGTTCATGACATGGTAATAAGTTATATAAAAGGAATAATGAATGTGAAAAAGGTTCTTAAGCAAGTATAAATTAACTCAAGTTTAATATTCAGGAGATTAAAGAATGATCGAGTCAAGTCGGATGCGAGGTAAGGGAATCTGTCTCAATCTCCTTTCATTGAGGCATATTTTGTTTTATACACAACTTTCTTTTATACGGTGTATAATCCCCTTTGACTTTTATGATTATTCAAAACGAATCTTTTTATATGAAGCATTTACTAAATGACAAAAGGGAATGTTTTTTTGTTGTACGTATGTGGGGACACCAACTTCTCTACCGCTGTGACCATTATTTGAGTTTCGGCCTCCTCTACAAGCCATAACTTTTTTTGAATGAAAATTAAATACCATGTTTTACTTTTCTTTTATTTTGGTATTGAAAATGGTTTTATTATATCAATGTGTTGTATTTATATCTTTTGATTTAAATGTGGAAATGTCATGTTTCCTTTATGCATGTTTTATGTGATACGATTATGTTATGGTTCTTGGGCATTGTTATGAAGATGGGTGGTTCCGTGATAAACTTAGGGCTGGTGAGCCTGATATAGCTCTCCAATGCATTGGGTAATGCAAAGGAGTTAAATGTTATGTTTTCTCTAAAGATATCTAGGGAATATTCTGTGATGGGTATTCCAAACGTAACCAAGATGGTTACTCCCTATATAAGAATGTTATGAATGCCCCATGTTATCTTTATGTCTTTTGATTTCAATTATTTATTCATGATTTGATGAGGTATGTTAAAGTGCTTATGTTTTATGTGTATAGTACTATTTCATTGATTCTTATGTATACATGTACTCATGTTTCCTTTCCATATATTTATACCCCTTACTGAGCTTTTTATACTCATCCCATGTTTTTGAACTGTTTTTTCACAGGTCAAGGGAAAGGTACATGATATGATGATAGTGTCAAGGATGTGTCAAGAAACAATCCATGTTTTATTTTAAATATGTTTTCGTTGATGGGAAAAATTAATACTATCTTTTATTGTAACCACTTTCATTAAATGTGGGATGTAATGAATGTTTTATGATCTAATTTTCTAAAACTCTAAACCTGAAAATATCCTCATGGTGTAGTCTTGAAATATCTCAAGATTATGTAATGTTTAAGGCTGGGGCCTTATACTCACGGTCTACATAACACTATTATGAGAAAATATTCCTTTTCCAAATTTCCATTTTCATTCCATGAATATCATTTTGTGGTCTACAAATTGTGCCTTTCAATCTAAATAATGTGAATGCCTTGTCAGAAAAAACTCCTTTACCCAAAACCAAACTACATATTTTGATGCCCAAAAATATTTAAATATTGGGGAACTACACCACCATAATAATCTATATCGAAAACATCAACCATAATCATTCTCAGTCATCTGTATTTTTTACAAAACTAAATCACACCAAAAAAATAATTAATTCCTTGAGGTATTTTTTCCCAATATATTACATTACCTACATAGAACACTACTTAATGTAAATGAACACTCTATCTTGATTTTCCATCAATGTCTATCAAAGGAACTAAACTTAAAAGACTATTTATAAATCCCTATAGATCATATCCTTTTGTTGATATTCCTATGTAATTGAATCCTATCATCTCTTGGTAGATTCATACAACATATGATAAGGAATATTGATAATCATGTCTCACGGTGCCTCTATTTTCTCAAAAGTTTAAATCATAGCCTCTAGTCATGTCTAAGATGCATGTGATCTTCCAACCTAGGAGAAATTAGGAGCATACTGTTGTTGGAATTACCAAGTAAACTCTATTATAGTCTTTGTAGGGTGAGTGACTCCTTTAATAGACATCATCAAAAAAAGGATACTCTCTCTAAACAATGTTTCTGGGCCCATGTCATGAGTTTTAGGTGCTGTCATTATTGGAATTGGTGGCATTAATGCTGATTAATCAGGGCCTACCTCCTCCCGAGCATGGTAATCCCAACATTCATGGAGTAAATATATGTTCATTGTGATGGAATTATTCTTTAATTACAAACATATTACTCAAAAGATAATTTAGAAGTGATAAATAATTATAGATACATAATATGATTGTTACATATTGTTCCAATAAAAATATCACACCACTCTTCCTTACCCAAAATATATGTGTAGGTGATAAACTTAGATCACAATATGCCATAATAAATGTATGAAACACTCCCAACTACTCACTAATGTATCTAGATTTGGTTTTGGGTCTCATATCATATGGAAGGTCCTTATATATAGAGGGTTAATAGAAATTTATAGATTAAAACACCCTTTACATTGAGATTTGAATTCCCATTTAGTGGTAAGTACTTTATATAAAGGTTTAATTCCATTTATGATAATACTATTTATATATTTACATATGTCATGGTCCATCTAAATGTTTCATTATTTCTTACATATAATTCATACTATAATTAATTTCAATTTGAAGAACATGTAACTACAACCATGAATTTATATATAGTATAAAGATGTACCGGTTAATATGAAATGATTTTATTAAATTAATTAACATTCCATAGTTATAAAAGTAACTTCTATAAAAATTAACATTTAAATTCTGGTATCATAATAAATTAATGTTTTAACTCATGAAAATAGAGGTTTGTGGATCCAACATGGAATAAATGGGAAAATTAATGTTTTATAATCAATATATGTAAGAAAAAACTTTTATATTTATATAGGATCATTAATTAATCCAATTATGTTATATTTGAAATAAGCCTTAGCATAGTTACATATGTAATATTTAATAAAATGAATAATTTTTTTCATTAAATTTACCTATAAATTTAATGTGACATATAAAAATTCATGACATTTGAATCCTAAAGTGTTTATAATTATTCATGAGATGATTAATCCTTTTTATACGAGGACAAGGATAAAAAAGAATATATTAATAATGTAAATTGAAATATATTTGAAAAACATGTGTTTCACCCAATGGTGAAATCTATAAAACATTAGTGGGCATAAAAAATAGATATATCTATTTTCATGTAATTATGGATTACGGTATACAAGTGTTACCTACTATGAGGAATAGGATTATAACTAAATTTCATTACATCATATCCTTATATATTGAAAAAAATAGTAAGACCAAAGGAATAGAATATATAATACCAAATTGTAAGGTATACACCCATAATCAACTAAAATATTTCCCTAAGATGGATGGTTACATGGCCTCAAATGAACCTCCTCATTTCTTAGAGGCTTCAAACAAGCAGAAAGGGTAAATGGTGGTACTTTAGGAAGACAATTCTATCATATTAGAGTAGCATAGTGGCAATTAAAAATAAATAAAAATAATGGAAACATAATATAACCAATAGCACAATAAAAAATATGTATATAGACGTTATCATAACAGAATTGGGAAACATGCAATTATATTAATAATAATAAAAATCCATATGTTGAGTCCTATATAGAATAATGTCATGTAATGTCGAATTACATAATTTAGGATACATGGGATACATTGAAATTTCATATATAACATGATATAAATATATAAAAAGTATAATAGAGGATACACTATAATCATGATCTTATGCTCGTTTTTATTCTCAGATACTCCAAGATATAAGAAAAAATAGACCATGAATCTATGAAAGGGTTATTTCTGTTTTACAAACCTATAGTGATCAAGTCTACTCAGGTTCAAAGGGAGACCGGAGTATGGTGTGAGATAAAATTGGAAGGCCAATAGAAATGGTGTATAGAATAATCAATTCTATGTATTTAATATAATAGTGTGTAGGTATAAATGATAATAAAAGCTGTTGAAAAGTGAACACATGCCTTTTCATGTTATTGAAGGACACCTTTAAAACTCTACCAACTTCTACACAGGCCATGATAAGTCTGATCAGTATTCCATATATATATATATATATATAATCAGATATATTATTTATACATGAATATATAATATATACATGTGGAAAATATAGGTAAACACATGGATACTGTTTGATAGTTGGACCCGGGTGTGACTCAGGAATCCATAACAAGTCTAACAATTATAAAATCTATAGAAAAGGGTTCATGTCCATTACATCATTGGAATTAGAGATATCATCCATATCACTCTATATAGTGGGTGTAATTCTTCTTTCCATAAACATAAATAATGGAAACATGTAATTTCATTCAAATCATCAAAACTAATGTAAAAGTGTGAGACTCCATTCCCATCATCCAATGTAAGGGAGAGTGAAATGATATTCTCAACAAAACTATTTATTGTTTTCCACCAACCATTAACCATGTTTTAATAATAATATTCATGATAGATCACCCATAATAATTTTTAATAATTTAACCCAATCTAACTAGGGATATCTCCATTTATTTAAATACTTCATATAATATATAACATTTGGTGTGGCCCTGACACCAACATCAATTAAATTAAATTAAAAAATTATATTCATAAATAAAAGAAAATAAAATTTATGAACAAGATGTACCACTTAATCAGTTTTTGGGTAAATTAGAAATTGATGTCAATGTGGCTGATTTATTCAACACACCAAATTTTGTGTCATCTATAAACCCTAATAATAAGCATTAAATAATTTTTTAATTTTTTTAGAATTCACATCCTTACATTCCTAATTATATCATTAGTTTAGCGTACTAGAGAAGTTGGAAATAAATAATACATATCAACCCAAGACATTAGAAACATTGAAAAAAATAATTTATCAAATCCCACTTAATTGGATATCCCCACATACGATGGGGTGGTAATAATGAATTTAAATACACCTTTCTACATATAGGGTAGTTTCGTACTATCATTCAAATCCTTTATTGGGTAGTGGTGTGCATACTTCCCTATCTCACCACATTTAAAACACTTTGCAGTTTTTTATCAGAATTAAAAAAAATCAAAGCAATATCAAGAAAAATACCCAAACATACCCCATAGGAATCAATTCCCTATTTTTTAAAGAATTACATAGGGTGTTTTTTACCTCAATATCCATAAAATAGAAACTGGACCTTCTTACCTTCCGATTTATATGATTGATTCTTACCCATTTATGTCCCTCTTAATATTTTATTTATCATGTTATCAAAGTACAATTGATTTTTTGCAAACTCTATTTTACCCTCTCATCACATCAAATAATTTTTTACAACTTATGAGTTAATGGGATTCCAATTCTCTTTGGTATCTTAGAATTAATCCAGAGAAAGAATACTTTATTTTAATATCATGATCCAGAATAATATTTGGATCATAACTATCTAATAAAGTGAATTTTGGTTAATAAATGGAAAAATAATATTCACCATTTTCATTCATTGCCTAAAATTTATTTTCCATCATAATTTGAAACACCTTAGGAAAATATTTTTTAAGGAAAATATTCTTTAATACATCCCTTTACAAGGCATAAATGTAATCTCTTTCATTCATATTCTTTACCATTAACCACAATTGGTCAGATTCAACTTGAAAAAGACAAGTAGAAAAACTAATCTTTCAATTATCTTCAATCCCATGATAGAAATGTCTTTTAAATGGATTTAATCGACCCTTAATCCACCACTGGGTCTGATCCACTAAAATAATGAAGGTCTTACCTCATAAAATGTTCCACTATCGTCATGTTCCTTTATGGTAGCTCTAGTTTTATCTCTTCGGGATGGAACCACCATTTATATCCAGTTTCAAATGATTCATTTCCATAAAAAATATATCAGTTCTAATTCCCACAATCCAATGTTGTGGATTCAAAAGGGTTTCATCCAATTTATGCCTTCCAACATTAGAATATATACTTCTTCTCAAGAAAACAATTTAATGGACACAATTTTTATTTAGGGAATACCCTTATAATAATAATTTCACATAGTATATTCATATAAAATCACATTAAAAACCTAATTCCACATATTTTTTTAATGAAATACTAAATTTCATGTGACCTTTATGCATAATTTTTCCATTTATGTGATTTGAATTTTGAAAATCAGACATACATATTAGAGATCAAAAAGATATTTGGAGTGTTATAGGAAAACCCTAATTTTTGGTGAAGATTAACCTAACCCAATGAATTGTAATATGAGACATATGAATTTTAAATCATTTAAGTTAATAGGAACCTTAAAAATGATAGTATAGATAAAATTAATACATCCTATCGGTGAAAATATTTTATAATTATATTATATCGTTGGTATTTATGTATGTCATGAATATTTAATGATTCAATTAATAATTAAAAAGAAAAAATATATTCATAAAATATATTCATAAGCTTGTATTTTTATGTCTTATGATTATATGATAATTTTATGAGACCTTAATTAATTTCCCAAAGTATTACAAATTCAGTTTTAATTTGAAAATTTATATTTTCCATGTAAATGATTCTTTTATTTAAAAATTAAATTACACATATTTAGAAAATTATTCTCATAAAATGGTGTTCTTTTGGAAATTTGTTAGATAAAAAAATGGTTGGGGTGAATTTTTTGTATTTTTCCGAATTACTTGAATTGTTGGCGAATAGTGAAATACTATAATTTGTGATGAAAACTTAATAAATGAATTATTGAGTAATTAGTAATGTATATGGCCGATGTAAGCTAATAATCTCAAACTATCCTTAAATTTTTTTATTTTAATTAGTCATAGAATCATCATAATTTATTATGTTGTCGTAAATTAATAAACTAATGACTTAATTATTTAGAAAACACATGTCATAACAACTATAAATACCACCCCTCACAACCTCATTTCCCCACACCTCTCAAGATTCTATACATGCCCAAATTCTTCCAAAATCTCTACCCTAGTTTCTCGCCCATTTATAAGAGATTGTTATATCATCAAAATACTATTCCTAGGTTCCTTTAGGGGGGACTTACGAGGATAATTCAAGAGGTAATTCCTCTCTCTTTACTATCAATTTTCATTCAAATTTAATTTCTTTTCATCTATTATCCTCAAAATATCTTATCAAAATGTTATGGTAACTCTTTCATGATTTATATTCTATTATAATATAATTTTAATGGAATATTTTTCATTAAACACCTCCCCGAGTCACTCTTTTTTAAAATGAGATCATTTCCCATGATGTATCAATTTACCATCATCGTGCGCGATACACCTCAATTTTCCTTCATTGCCTTTCTGGATGTCAATAAAAACATTAAATTATTGAATAAGGATTTTAATATATATTTTTAACCATTATTTATTCAATAAATACCATATATACATGATACTTAATGATAGAAGAAAACAAGTTGGTTGTGATCGAAAAACCACACAAATTAACCAAAAAACAATCATCAAATTATATAATGATTCATCCTCATGGTATATAAAAAAATTATATAATAGTAAAATTCATGTTATATAGTAACATTAATAACATATAATAAAAATTCTATATGATTATACACATTTTAGACTAACTTTCATTCATATTTAAAAATGAACTGCTCAAGAAAGCCAAGAAATCAAACACTCCCCAATGATAAAATGAAACTATATATCTCATCCAATGGACCATAAAAGAAAATAGTGAAACCATAATGAATCATATTCAAGTATATAAGTTTTATTAATTGTTAATTAATTAATATAATGTCATTATAAAGGATATTAAAGTAAGTAAAGTGTTCATATAGGAGGTTAGGGGAATTCTCAAACCCAGCTCTCTTTCTTTGGGTTTTCCCTCTTTCATACCATTTTCAGTATGGTTATTCATTAAAAATAATTTCATCATAATTATTATACCTTTTCTCAGATATAAATATTGTACACTATTTTTTATGTCAATCACAATGTTCTGAAAAATAACCCTTCTTTAAAAAACACACATTTTAGTTCGGAAGATTGTTTTCCTTCACTCAAGGATGATGATTCTTATATAATGTATGATATTACCCCTTTAGTTTGGGAACCAAAATATTTTTAATGTCTAATTATTAGATAAAACAAATTCCATTCCATGGGCTACTTATTTTTATGATTGATATATTTTCTATGTGGAATGCATGATAATATAAATGTTGTGATGTAATGAATGCATCTAGAATTATATACCACAATGTTAATGTTATGGTGTGATGGGTGTGCCTAGATTTATACAGAACACCAATCAATTGGTTAATGTGAATAAACTCATGAGTAAAATAAATTATTCATGAACATGATGCTATATTTGTTCAAAAATGTGTGTGATAATTTACCACTAATTCATGATGCTTCATTTTTATGCATTGCCACGTTCTATATATTCTCAGAATGATTCCTCCCCTGATTATGATACTATGCCTATGTTATGATGATAATTATTATTATCACCCCATGTTATTTGTTTATCTATCCTCTTACATATCATTTATCTTTCCTCTTTTTTATGTATATCCATAGGTTACTACTTGTACTAAGGAGAAAACACGAGAAAATAAGAATCTATAGAAGAAGGAATTAAATATGTATTTACATTTTATGTTTTAAAAGGTATGTATGGTCCAAATTTTCTAATGACTCTAATCCTTTGGATCCTAAATGTGTAAATTTTTTATTTTTTTATATTTAAAATGATATAACTCTAACCTAAGAAAAATCATGGTCTCTATAATTGGTATCAGTAGAAAGATTAGTTAATTTGGTAATTAGGATTAGAGAACCTTAGTAAAAACCTATAGTATAAAACTATGTATATGTAAGCACCCATGATTCATTTTTGAACATAGTTATTCCAAAACATTCATCTTTATACATTATTTCACAAATGAATAAATTATATATTCATTAATTGTTGACTTATGTTTTGTTATCTCCTTTTTGATTTTAGAAAATGGTGGGAACTAAGATATACCAGCATAAAAACCCATGTGAAGGTCAATACAACAATTTCCCAAATGATATCCTAGATTCATTGGGAGGTGGAGTTCAATGATTGATGGTGAATCATACACAATTTTATTAGGTTATGAATATAGACATTAATAATGTAGAATTTCCTCCTCTAATTATGAGGGTTCAACTTTCTATAGAGAGTTTTATGCAGAAACATCCAGGGATGTTTAAAAGATCTTCTGATCCACTAGTTTCTCAATAATGGGTCAACTTGATAGAGAATATCATTTCCATGATTCATTATTATGGGACGGAGAAGTGAAATATTTATATTTTTGTTCTATATGGAGAGTACAGTCAATGGTGTGATTTAATTATGAACACCAAGATGAGGGACATAATTGAAGAGATGGTGTGGGAACATGTCATTATAATGTTTCTTAATAAGTATTTCTCCTCAAATTCATTATACAAATATGGAGGGATAATTCATATAGCTAATGAAAAATCAAGGTGAATCTATCACAACCTACAAATAAAAGTTCACGAGGATTGAATGGTGTGCTTTGGTTTTGAAATCATCAATTATAGAAAAGTTTATAGATTCTTTAGTGGTTTAAAACATCAATTTTGAATGGTTATTATGATTAGAAACATTGGGAGTTATGAAGAAGTAGTTCGATGTGATCTTAAAGTAGAAATGGTGTTTGGTGAAAGGTCCCATGGATTTGGTGAAATGAAATTAAATATAGTGTTTCAAGACAAAGGATATAATGAGAAAGGTGGATTTAAATCTCTACCACCCATAGGTCATGAATGTGGGAATAATCATCATTGGAATGGTCTCAATGGGATAGAGAAAATATTCAAGTGTGGGAGAGAAGTCATCCAAGATCATAAATCTCGAAAAGACATGAAAAGGACGGAAAATGTGGTTGGGGAATGAAGAGAACCACCAATGGTCCAATGCTAAAACTTGAGAGAGAGAGGGCACTATGCAATCAAGTTCACTAAAACAAGAGTTCTCAAGGATAATCATCATCACCAGCCACCTAATCCAAAGGAGCAGGGGAAGGATTATTCAATCAATAATGCAGAAGTGTAGCAAGAGATTGAAGTACAATTTACACATGCTATTCACTCAAGAATTTAAAAGTTTTATTAGATTCTGGTTATACACATTCCTTTATATCTCTAAATTTTACTAGAAGTATTTAATTGAATCACAAAGCAAATGATGTAGATATATCTATAAAAATGCATAGTAGGGAAATTATTACAACCCATGTGTTGGACACATTGCCTATTAATGTATATGGGATGATTCTTCTATAAAATATAATGATATTTCCCTTGGTGGAATTCAATGATATACCATGGGTGGATTGACTCTCTTTATATAGAGCACACATAAATTGACAGTAAAAGGAAATTTATGTCCATATTTATAATTATCCCTTGATACTCTAAAAATCAATAAAGATCATGACTATCGTTTGAAAAATCCTTCAATAGTGTGGGTGTTGATTTTCTATGAATAAGCATACCTCAACCAAATGGTTGAATCAAGGGACGATATCCACCTTGGGGAAATTCCCAATGTTAGGTAATATAATGATTTATTTCCTCAAGAGTGACTCAGAGTACCCCTGGATCATGAGGTAGAGTTCACAATAGAACTCAATACTTGGATCTACTCCTATCTCAAAGTGTCTCTATATGATGGAACCTATCGAACTAGAGGAGAAAACGAAGAATATGAAAATGAATTTCGAAAAAGGGTTCATATTCCCTAGTGAATCATTATGGGGTGAACTAGTTAAATATTTCTGAAAGGTGGATCTTAATTCTATATATCATCAGTTAAAGGTTAAAAAAGAAGATATTTAGAATAATCACTCTCATACAAGGTATGGTAGTTTGATTTTATAGTGATTCCCTTTGGACTTACTAATTCCACTACAATATTCATTGATTTTATGAATATAGTCTTTAGACATTACCACGAATTTTTTTTTATAGTCATTATTGATGAAATTCTCATATACCCCAATAGAAAGGTGGAACATGAAGGACATATATGACTTAATATGGAGAGATTTAGGAATGAGAATGTAACACCCTGACCCCAGCTACCCGGAGTCGGTGCATTACTTCGTAACATTGGCATGATGACAAAAGATCAAGTCTCAAAAGGCCGATTTGTTTAGTATCCTTGGAAATACTAGTTACATTCATAATTATTACATTACATAATAAAGTAAAACAAATCTACAACATCTTATCTTCATATCCCCTTATATTATCCCTGCAGGTCATTCATAATATACTTCTTCACATCCTGGAAAAATTAAAACATTGAAAGGGGTGAGCTCAAATGCTCAGTAAGGATAACAATATAGCGGAAGCTTTCATAAATAAACATTAACATTTAAGGCAATGTATAACTAAAACACAAGCCTTTTAAATGTGAAATTTAGAATAATATGGAAAAAGTAAAATGAAATAATGCAATTTACATACTCACATGGATATTCTACTAGTCGAATAATCACATGAAATATTAATAACCACTTTCATAATGATGGAATGCATAATGCCAGACTATCATAACCACGTAGCCAGGGCCTCGTGGCAAGACCACAAATAAGATTTTTTTCAAGGCCTCGTGCCAAGACACTAGTTTGTCTCATGAGACCTACCGATGCATCGAGGAGCTATAGCGGGATCCACCCGTCACTTATTAAGTCCAATGCATTCCTCATATGAATAGGTTTAAACATATCATAAAACATAACATAATCGTATCACATAAAACATGCATAAAGGAAACATAACATTTCCACATTTCAATCACAAGATATCAATACAACACATTGATATAAAAAAACACTTTCAAAACCATTTTCAATACCAAAATAAAAGAAAGTTAAAACTTTGTATTTATTTTTCATTAAAAAAAAGTTATGGCTTGTAGAGGAAGCCGAAACACAAATAATGGTCATGAAGGCACGGAAGTCGTTGTCGCCGTATACGTAAGACAAAAACATTCCTTTTGTTGTTTAGTAAAACACTTTGTAAAAAAAGATTCCTTTTTGAATAAAATTCAGAGGGGTTTATACACCGTATAAAAGAAAGTTGTGTATAAAACCAAATATGCCTCAATGAAAGGAGATTGAGACGACGTCCCTTACAAAGATCATTCATTTAAATTAAATAGATCTATTATGTGTATTCACTATAATTACACATAAATAAAGTACAAATACAAGATAGGACATAATAATATCATGACGTAATTTGAAAGTAGGAGATTAACCCAAAGAATGGAAATTGGGTTAAGAAGTTCCCTTACCTCGTGTCCGACTAGACTCGATCATTCTTTAATCTCCTGAATAATAAACTAGAGTTAATTTATAGTTTCTTAAGAACCTTTTCAAGTTTATTATTCCTTTAATATCACTTATTACCATGGTATAAAAATTATGTAATTATTTAAGTTAATAACGGTCGTTTTGTCGATCTTTGGTACTTGAGTCAAAAATAAACTTCTTATAATTACAAGTTGTTCATGTGGTGAAATATCCATTATATCCAGAATTATATTCATGATATAGATATCATATATCTCATATATATCAATTTATAATATCCAATAACGTTTAGAGGTAAGAAATGAAATGCTCCGTTCATGGAGACGGTAAGCCGTACGTACACATGAACGCTACTTTCATTTCTATTTCGTATTTAATTAAATCATAATGATATAATGGTATATTATAATTCCATTATAATATCATATATAATATCATTCACTTCATCCTTTATACATCCCACATATGGTATTAACGATTCAAATCACTTTGAGGGGCGGTAGTCCGCACTTCCTAAAATGAAAATATCGCGTCTACCCATAATGGAAACTATAAAGGTATGCCATAAATGAAAAATAAAGAATCTTAAGTAAAACATAAAAATATTATATATCATATATAAATATAGTGACATCTTAATGGGCACCTTTGAAGGTGTTATATGAGAGTTGAACAATCATCGTTTCGTGAGGCAGAAATTCACCATCCACAGAAACTGTATGTTCTTTAACCATTAGATGTAGGTGTGTGTAAGTGTAGCTTGAATACAACTTATAAAAAAATCCTAGTATAATGAGTATACTGGTGGTGTTACAAAAGAAATTAATAAAAAGAGTTTAGGGGGTTGGATAAACAAAATAAAACAAAATAACATAAGCGAAGACATTACCTTAAAATCGAGTAGCTCTTTTGATTTGAGCCAAAGGCTTCCTTGGGAAGATTTCTGCCCAAAGTGAGGCTTTTAAGAGTAAGGGAGGGAAGTTGGGAGAGTATTTGGTCAGATGTTGGCCGAGCCAAATGGCTTGAATGTGTGAATAAGGTGTTAGAGGTGGGGGCCTTTTATAAGTGGAGAGGAGGGGCACTCTTGAAAAGTAATGAAATGTTACTTTATTATACAATTATTTTCGGATTATAAAGGTCCCACACTTATATAATTCGCGTCTATGGTGATAAGGGTTCGAAATATCCTCACCCAATTGGTTTTAGACAAGTGTAAGTCTTAGATTTTACATTATCCTTTCATTTTATTTAAATCGTTAATTAATGAGGTAATTGCTGCATCATCATGGTGTCATAAATAATATGATTTATTTAATGTCTAAAAATTATAAAAAAAATAAAATGATGTAGGAAATATTTTTATCTTTCTATTGAATATTTATATTCAATAATATGACTTGTATAACCCCATTTAATAATTATTTTAGTAAAACAACTCTTGTTTGCGACCTTTTTATTTTGACATTAAATAAAAAGTTATTTATGTCATTTTCCTACCAATGTGGCTCCATGGGGTCCCAAAGTTGACCCATGGATTGTCTTGGTCGTCCATGACACATACAATAGGGTTAGGGCAAGTGTAATGGTCATTCCATGTTTTTATAAAACTATTTTTATCTTAAATTTCACTAATTACCTTTAATCGCGATTAATTAAACTTAAAAGTTACTATTCAACAAAAATTATTTTAATCCCATTGAACCACATTTTACTTTCTAATGACAACCATGTATGTCGGATTTTTTTAAAATCAAATCACAGAAGTGGTAATATTTTATTTCAACGAAAAATCAGTTATTTAACTACCACTTAGTGGTTTCACTATTCATCAAAAATTGAAGTTTTTCAGAATAATGCCAAAATTTCACCCTAAGCTATAATTGATATTCCGAATTCAAAAATGATGCCTATTTTATGAAATTACAAACATATAAGTTTCATTAATTAATTTTATAATTAATTCCCACTGTCACAACAAATAGCGTGTTTTTAAGAAAGAATATATATCAAAAGATTGACAATTGTTTATGTCCAATTTCAAAGTGAAATTAATTATAATGAACACCATTGGATAAAATGGTTAAAAAATATTCTAATTATACTTTAAAACCACTCAATAGTATAATTTATCACTATAAATTATTTTGATTAAAAATGTTGTTTTAAGTATTTTTCACTATTCATAAAAATTTGGAAGTTCTCAGAAAATTACAAAAAATCCAACATAGGCTAATTTCGACATTCCGAATCCAAAAATGAAGTCCATTTTGAAATATAAAATATATATAATTTCAAAAAGTGGGTATTACTATTCATAATGGTTATTTTGAATAGTCGCAGTGTGTTAGAACTCGAACTTGCGTAAAATGTAAGCTATTGAATTATTGAAAGAGAGGTGTATCGTGAAAGCTCAGGGTGTTACATTCTCCCCTCATTAAACAAATTGCATCCTTGCAATTTGAAATTTTTCTTTGAAAATAAAAGGTTGAAAATAGAAAATACCTTTGTGGAAAACCCACATCGGAAATAAAGTTAATAAAATTGTAACTTTAAAAGAAAGAAAGATATGTACAAAGGTCACCGAGATAGCACATACTAGGATTCTATGAAAATATGGATATGGAAGAAAAACAAACCATCAAGGTCTGATGGAGAGTTATAGAAAACTGGATTAGAAGAATGTTAACCACAAGAAAATCACCAACTTGTCGAATAATCACATGAAATATTAATAACAACTTTCATAATGATGGAATGCATAATGCCAGACTATCATAACCACGTAGACAAGGCCTCATGAAAAGACAACAAATAAGATTTTGTCAAGGCCTCGTGCCAAGACACTAGTTTTCCTCATGAGACCTACCGATGCATCGAGGAGCTATAGCGGGCTCCACCCATCACTTATTAAGTCCAATGCATTCCTCATATGAATAGGTTTAAACATATCATAAACCATAACATAATCATATCACATAAAACATGCATAATGGAAACATAAAATTTCCACATTTCATTCAAAAGATATCAATACAACACATTGATATAAAAAAACACTTTCAAAACCATTTTCAATACCAAAATAAAAGAAAGTTTAAACTTTGTATTTATTTTTCATTAAAAAAACTTATCGCTTGTAGAGGAAGCCGAAACACAAATAATGGTCACGGCGGCGGAGAAGTCGTTGTCTCCGCATACGTAAGACAAAAACATTCCTTTTGTCGTTTATTAAAACACTTTTTAAAAAAAGATTCTTTTTTGAATAAAAGTCAAAGGGGTTTATACACCGTATAAAAGAAAGTTGTGTATAAAACAAATATGCCTCAATGAAAGGAGATTGAGACGATGTACCTTACAAAGATCATTACTTTAAATAAAATAGATATATTATGTGTATTCATTATAATAATACATAAAGAAAGTACAAATACAAGATAGGGCATAATAATATCATGACGTAATTTGAAAGTAGGAGATTAACCCAAAGAATGGAAATTGGGTTAAGAAGTTCCCTTACCTCGTGTCCGACTTGACTCGATCTTTCATTAATCTCTTGAATAATAAAATAGTGTTAATTTATAGTTTATTAAGAACCTTTTCTAGTTTCTTATTCCTTTAATATCACTTATTACCATGTTATGAATATTATGTAATTATTTAAGTTAATAACGGTCATTTTGCCGATCTTTGGTACTTGAGTCAAAAATAAACTTATTATAATTAAAAGTTGTTCATGTGGTGAAATATCCATTATATCCAGAATTATATTCATGATATATATATCATATATCTCATATATATCCATTTATAATATTCCATAACGTTTAGAGGCAAGAAATGAAATGCACCGTTCATGGAGACGGTAAGCCGTACGTGCGCATGAACGCTACTTTCATTTATATTTCGTATTTAATTAAATAATAATGATATAACGGTATATTATAATTCCAGTATAATATAATATATAATATCATTCACTTCATCCTTTATAATTCCCACATATGGCATTAACGATTCAAATCACTTTGAGGGGGCGGTAGTCCGCATTTCCTAAAATGAAAATATCGCGTTTACCCATAATGGAAACCATAAAGGTATGCCATAAATGAAAAATACAGAAGCTTAAGTAAAACCTAAAAATATTATATATCATATATAAATATATTGACATCTTAATGGCAACCTTTAAAGGTGTTATATGAGTGTTGAACAATCATCGTTCCGTGAGGCAGAAATTCTCCATCCACAGAAACAGTATGTTCTTTAACCATTAGATGTAGGTGTCTGTAAGTTTAGCTCGAATAATTCTTATAAAAACATACTAGTATATTTAGGATACTGGTTTTGTTACAAAAAAAATGAATAAAATGAGTTTAGGGGGTTGGATAAGCAAAATAAAACAAAATAACATAAGCGAAGACATTACCTTAAAATCGGGTAACACTTTTGATTTGAGCCAAAGGCTTCCTTGGAAAGAATTATGCCCAAATTGAGGCTTCTAGAAGAAAGGGAGGGAATTTGGGAGAGTATTTGGGCAGAGGATGGCCGAGTCAAATTCCTTTAAAGTGTGAATAAGGTGTTAGAGGTGGGGGCCTTTTATAAGTGGAGAGGAGGGGCATTCTTGGAAAGTAATGAAATGTTACTTTATTATACAATGCTTTTCGGATTCTGAAGGTCCCAAACTTATATAATTCCAGGTTAAGGTGATAAGGGATCTAAATATCCTCACCCAATAAGTTTTTGTCAACTGTAAGTCTTATATTTTACATTATCCTTTCATTTTATTTAAATCGTTAATTAATGAGGTAATAGTTCCATCATCATGGTGTCATAAATAATTTAATTTATTTAATGTCGAAAAATTATAAAAAAAATATCTTAATTTATGAAATCTTTTTAGCGTTATAATGAATATTTATAGTCAAAAATATGACTTGTATAACCACATTTAAAAAATTTTTTAGTAAAAAAACCCTTGTTTGTGACCTTTTTATTTTAACATTAAATAAAAAGTTATTTATGTCCTTTTCCTACCAAAGTGGCTCCATGGGGTCCCCAAGTTGACCCATGGATTGTCTCTTTCGGCCATGACACATAAAATAGGGTTAGGACAAGTGTAACGGTCATTCCTTATTTTTATAATACTATTTTTTCCTTAAATTTCACTAATTACCTTTAATCGTGATTAATTAAACTTAAAAGTTACTATTCACCAAAAATTATTTTAATACCATTGAACCAAATTTTACTTCCTAATGACAACCATGTATGTCAGATTTTTGGAAAATCATATCACAGAAGTGGTAATATTTCATTTAAACAAAAAATTAGTTATTTAACTACCACTTAGTGGTTTCACTATTCATCAAAAATTGAAGTTTTTCAGAACAATGCCAAAATTTTACCCTAAGCTATAATTGATATTCCGAATTCATAAATGATGTCAATTTTATGAAATTCCAAACATATAAGTTGCATTAATTAATTTTATAATTAATTCCCGCTGTCACATCAAATAGCATGTTTTTAAGAAACAATGTATATCAAAAGATTGACAATTGTTTATGTCCAAATTTCAAAGTGAAATTAATTCTAATGAATACCATTGGATAGAATGGTAAAAACATATTCTAATTATAATTTAAAACCACTAAATAGTATAATTTATCACTATAAATTATTTTGATTAAAAAAGTGGTTTTAAGTATTTTTCACTATTCATAAAAATTTGGAAGTTCTCAGAAAATTACAAAAAATTCAACATAGGCTAATTTAGACATTATGAATCCAAAAATGAAGTAAATTTAGAAATATAAAGTATATATAATTTCAAAATTTGGGTATTACTTTTCATAATGGCTATTTTGATTAGTCGTGGTGTGTTAGAACTCGAACATGCGTAAAATGCAAGCTAATGCATTATTGAAAGAGAGGTGTATCGTGAAGCTCGGGGTGTTACAGAGAAGTTGTATTCCATGTTAATAAAGTGTTACTTTTGGATGAAGAAGGCCATGTTCTTAGGAAATTAGATTAGAAGTGATAGGATTTCTTTGGAACCTTAAAAAACAATGGCAATTGATGAATGTTCCATGCCCTCTAGTGCCACAAAAATCTATAGTTTTCATGGAATATTAGGGTAATATCAATGTTTTAGGAGGAATTTATCATTCTTGTAAATCCAAAAAAAAACCATGTTAACAATGAAAGTGGTAAATTATGTACGGACAGAGGAATGTCAAGAAAGATTTAAGGGGCTAAATACAAGGATTATCACTGCATATGTACTCACATTACCTAAAAGCTGAGAAAATTTTGCGATAAATAGTGATTCTTCCAAGAAAGGATTGGGTTGTGTAATCGTGAAAAATGATAATGTGATAGCCTATGCATCATAAAAGATAATGATCCATTAGCAGAACTACTCTATGGATGATCTTGAGCTACTAGTTGTGGGTTTTCATTGAATATCTATCAGCATTACCTCTATGGTGAGAAGTGATATATATACTGACCATAAGAGCATAAAATTTACATTCACACAATAAGAGATCAACAAGCATCAATGAAGACGATTATATCTAATCAAAGAATAAAATTACTCTATTTCACTATCATCCTGTAAAGGTAAACAAGGTCACGGGTGCTCTAAGTATAAAAAAACTTCCTACTCTATTCATGTGGAATATTTAAAAATACCCTATCTTCATGGATAAAAAAGTATGGATTTGAAAATTATTATGGAAGGAAATAAATCTTCCGCTTCCCAACTAATTTCACATCCATCTATCAATGAGAAGATTATGGAGCCATAAAGGGATGATACATCATTAAAAAAGAGGGTGAATGGGGTAAAGGACGATAAAATAAAAGAGTTCCATATCAATGATAATGGTGTAATTAGGTTTGGAATGAGTCTTTGGGTGCCTTCATCACCCACGATAAAGAGGGTGAAAATGGACAATTCAAAATTATCACCATTATCTATCCATCATGATAACACTGTGATGTTCCATGATATCCAAGAAAACAACTGGTGGGACAACATATAGAAGGATATTACTGAGTATATCTTCAGGTTTCTGATATTTCATCAGGTTAAAACCGATAAAAATAAGAAAAAATAGATAATGCAACCTTTTCCAATACCCATATGGAAATGGGAGAATGTCACTATGGACATTCTCACATGTCTCCTAAAAATATCCAAAGGAAATAATATGATATGGGTTGTAGTGGACCAACTTACCAGGACTACTCAAATTATCTCTATTCAGTAAATATCTATCAATTAAGTATCTTAGAAGATATATGTGATGGAATTTTGGAGACTACATAGGGATTCCTATCAATTGGCCTTAATCATGATCCCTGGTTCACATCTAAATTTTAGAGATGTATTAAACATTATGTGAGTATCGAATTGAATATCAACAAGACCAATTAACCAAAAACTGATGTCCAATCTAAAAGGAATATTTAGAATCTTGATGATATCCTAAGATCTTGAATATTATAATTAAAAGGTGGATGGGATCAGCATCTCCCATTGGTTGAGTTCTCATAAAAAATAGCTTCCACTCGTGTATTTAGATGGATCCATGTAATTATCTATATAGAAATCGATGTATAAATAAAAAATTTTGGGAATATGTTTGAGAAAGAAAGATACATGGACTTGACCTCATTCAAGAGATCATAGAAAAGGTTCAGGCCATCCAACAACATATCAATTCTTCTTAGAGTTGGAAAAAGAGAAATGTTGAAATTCTATGAAGGGACTTGGAGCTCCACATTAGAGATAAATTCTTCGATATAATATCACAATATAAGAGGTTCATGTGTTTTTGAAATAAATGGAAGCTATGCCCAAGGTACATTATCCCATTTGAGAACCATGATAGTATAGGAGTTATGGCCTATTGGCTCTCACATCCACCAAATATAGACCATGTTCAAGATTTCTTCCACGTATCACTCTTGAGGAACTAAAAACTAGATCTCTCACATGTACTGAACCTAGAGGTGGTAATTATGGAATAATATATCTCTTATAAGGATAAACTAGTAAAAATTCTGGACTAGAGAGACAAGCTTCTATGCAACAAGATAACCCACCTTGTCAAAGTGTTGCGGAGGAGCCATAAATACCAAGATTTAACTTGGGAACTATACAAGGAAATGAAGGAGATGTACCCTAACATGTTTATGTAAAAAAATTATTGGGTGAAATTTATAAATGGGGGAACATTGTAAAAAACCCAATGTTTTATCAATGAAATTCCCTTCTATTAAAAGGACATATAGTGTAATCACAGAAAATCACATTAGGAAACACAATTAAACCTAATTCTTAAATGAAATAATAAATTTTATGTGAGCTTTACAAATAATATTTCCACTTATGTGATTTTAATTTCTCAAATCTGACAAACATGTTTCCAATCAATACAATATTTGGAGTCTGATAGGGAAAAAATAATTATTGGTGAAAACTAACATACTCTTATGAATAGTGATATGATCCTTATGAATATTAAATTATTATAGTGAATAGGAATCATAAAAAATATAGTATAAATAAAATATATCCATTTTATAGGTGGAAATATGATATAATTATATGACAATTTTATGAGACCTTAAGTAATCTTCTTAAGTGTAATAAAATCCGTTTTGACTTTAAAATATGTATTTTCCATGTAAGTGATGATTTTATTTAAAGACTAAATTGTTCATACATAGATATTTATTTTCCAAAATGGAGTTCATTTTGGAATTATACACATCGAAAAATGGTTAGGGTTAATTTTGGGGACTTCTCTAAAATACAAGAATTTTTTTAATAGTGAAATACTATTGTTTAAGAGAAGAATAAAATAAATGGATTATTGAGTCATAGTTGATTTATATGGATGATGTAAGACCATAATCTCAAATCCCATTCCCCATTTAATTTATTTAGTCATTGAATTATCACTATTTCTTATATTGATGGAAATTAATAAAAAAATAAAATAAATATTGATAAAACACAGCCCCCCCCACTATAAATACCACCCCTCACAACCTCATTTCCTCAATCCTATCATTCTTCAAGAAATGACCTAATTATACCCATATTTCTTCTCTAGTCCCTCCCCCATATCTATGAGATCTTGGTCTCATCAAAAAGGCTAATCAGAATTTCTTTGAGGATGAACTCAAGAGTTGAATTGGAGAGGTAATTCCTCGATCTCTTTGTTTTCAATTTCCATTTAAATATCATTTCGTTTATTCTCTAATCCAAAAAAATATCTAATAAACATCTCAGTATAAAACTATTATGATTGATATACTAATATTATATCATTCTAATAGAATATTAGTAATTAAAATCATGAATCCCCCCCTCTCCCTTTTTTGAAAATGAGATCTTTACCCGTTATGTGTCAATTTTCCATCATCGTGGGTGATGAAACTATATTATACATAAAAGACTTCATGGATGCCAATAAAATCATTAAATGGTTGAATACAGACTAAATTATCAATTTTTTATCCCTTTTTAAATTCTATAACAAACTTATATACATGACTCTAAATGCTAAAACAAAATGTGTTAGTTGTGATCGAATAAATGCCCAAAATAACAAAAAACAATCATCCTTTTATCTAATCATTATTCCTTATGGTATATAATTTTCTTTATAAGATCATTTCAATTTAGATAATAACATTAATAATATATAAAAAAAATTCTGTCTATCTATTATCATTTTATATGAACTTCCATTCATATATACAAATGAACTGATCATGAAATCTAATAAAACGAACACTCCATAACGATGAAATTGAACTATATAACTCATCCAGAGGAAAATAAAAGAACATAATGAAACCATAATTAATTATATTAATGTATAAAAGGTTATTTAATTGTTAATTAATTAATCTAATTTCGTTATACATGAAGATAATGTGAATAAAGAGTTTTGATACAAGGTAAGGGTAATTCTATAACGCAACTCTTTTTTCTCGTATTTACCTCTTTCACACCATTTAAAGTATGGTTATTCCATAAAAATACTTTATTAATCATTAAATTGAATTTTAATGGATATAAAAGTTTTCCACTGGAGTTTATTTCATACAAAATGTTTTCCAAAAGAACACTTTTCTCAAAATCACTCCTTTAACTTCTCAATTTTGTTTTTCTTCAATCATGTTTGATGATTCTTATATCAAGAATGTTATTCACACATTCATTTGGAATACCAAATATTCTGAATATATGATTATGATATTTAAACAATTATTTTCCATGGGTTGTTTGTGGTCATGATTTATATATTTTCTATGTGGCATGGATGATAATGTAAATGTTAGGATGTGATGGGTGTGTCCAGAATTATATATCACAATGTTAATGTTATGATGTGATGGGTGATCCTGAAGTTATACATAACTCAGATTAGCTAGGTAATGTGATTAACCACATGACTAAAGTGAACTATGCATGAATATTATACTATATTTTTTCAAACCTATTTTTGGTATTTGAATACAAGTATATGATGTTTCATTTTTATGCATTTCCATATTCTGAGTCTTCTGAAAAAAGCGAGTTTCATAATTATTTTCTCATGGTGTAACCCATGGAATAAAAAATTATTCATATGAAAATTTTCATAAAAAAGAATCCTTTAAAAATGATAAGAATGGTGTCAAAAGATCATATACGTAGTATGTCATATTTAACATCAATAGATGAAATCTTAGATAAAAAATAATTTGTGAATGATCATTTAAATTATTTATTGATGAAAATATACTTTCTTCATTAAAAACCCCAACACAAGTCATAAATCATTTTGAAAATATTCTCATTTTAAAAGTTCCTTGAAAACATATAAATAAATAATTTAAAGTCATTTAGAATACATTTTAAATTATAATACATTTCCAACAATCTTTCATTCAAAACAACATCAGTAACTTATAAAGGATGATTTAGAAAAAAATATAATGAAATTACTATTAAATAAAATAATAAAAATCCATTTCAATGAAAATGAACTTAAATGTTAAAAAAACTATTGAATGAAAATTTACAACAACTTTTTTATTGATGAAAATATAATTCTTACCAAAAAGAGAAAAAAAGTTATATTTTAATAAATAAATTGTGAAATATTTTAAGCTCCAATGTAAAACCCTAGGTAAATAAAGAATATGACATTTTCATATTTATCCATATTTGTGAAGAAAATATTAATATTACTTTAAAGGGGATGCTATGCTCGATGGCGTACCCAACACGCAACAACGAGTTTGTAAAGACCCGTAAATTCCAAGGAAATCTTTTTTTCTTAATTTGTTTTGTAATTTTACAAGAACACAGTTTCTGACGGCACCTGATTCCGAGCCCCGATGTGCCCGGAATCATTTCCGAAGTTTGGCTCGGGTACGTTCAGTGAACGGATGAGCGGGTTTTTCTAACTTTTAAACCCGTGCTCGGAATTGAATTCTGAGGGCACAGAGGGAATCGCAGCGCCGGTAATTGCTTAGAAACGCCTTTTTTGGAGTTGTGTTTGCTCGGGTGTGGTTTTTAATTTTTGGGCTTAAAGTTAAGAAATAAAATAAATTGTACAACAAACTTTATTTTATTTCACTTAAGCCGCTTGGAAGCCACTTGAAGCCACTTAAAGCAGCTTAAGCTGAGTCGATGCAGATAGGGTGAAATCCAGAAATATCCTACCCTCTTGGTAGGATATTTGTGAGGTGGGGCCCGCACGAGCCCCACCGTTTCTTTCCGCTAAGTAACGCACCCGCGAAAACCAGTCATTATGAAAGTCAACTGATTCATTTTCTTCATTTCTTAATGCACAAATTAATTGGGAGGTTTTATTCGTTGAATTAATTGGGCGGTTTTATTCGTTGAATTAATTTAACCGTTTCTTAACCTGTTTTCAATCCGTTGGCGTAATAATAAAATAAGACCAACGCACGAATTCTGGAAAAATGCTTGTTGAGAGGTTTTGACAACTTTGTGCCTTCATCCTCCTTTGCAAAGAATGAGAAGAACGCGAAGAATGCGAAGAACGCCGTCACCCTCGGAGATTGACGATGCTTTTTCCGAGACGTCCTTCCCCGCAACGATCTCCAATCACTGACTTCTTGAGGTAGGAGATTTTGGGTTTCTTTTAAATCTTCTTTTTGGTTTATAACATCAACATGGATTTAATTATTATAATTAAATCTTCATGTTCTTGAACCTCGGAGTTCATTGATGCGTCACTGTATTCCACGACAACGCGACTCCCTTCCGCGACGACACGATGCCTTTCCGCGACGACGCGACGCCCTTCCGCGATGACGCGACACCTTTCTGCGACGCGATGATCGCCTCCTTCCGCGGCGATCAAATCCGCGAAGAACGCGCGTGCGACAACTTGACGAGGTAGGGGTTGTTGTGAATATTTTATTCTCTCATGAACGTTTGTTTTAAATTAAAGAACCGGTTTCATACGAACAATTTTTAATTTATTAAAATTGTTGTTTCATGTGTTGAATAAATTCTCCCGACTGTTTTTATGTAACGCGGAGGGTGCGGGCCAAACGAACACGGCCCGACAACCCTCCGCCGTTCTTCGTGGTTGTACGGATTTGGCAGGTGACGGAAAAATGTGACGCAAGGGCGATTTGATGATCCCACAGTGAAGAATGGAACCCGGGAGGAAGAGCGGCGCAGACGGGAAGGAAAACGGACCATCGGAGCAACTCCGGTGGCCCGCGGAAGCTACCGGCGGTGCGGGTCGCCGGACAGGGCCACCGCGGCTTTAGCCGCGGCGACGGCGGCCAACCGACCCACAGTCGCGCGGGTCCGGCTCGCACGAACGGGACGCGGTGACATGTCGCATCCGTTGATCCATCGCGGGGCCGCGACACCTCCAACCCGCGGAGGAAGCACCCCGTGGCTTCCGCCCTGCTCGGCCGAGCCGAGCCGGACCGGCCGGCCGAGCCGGGCCGCGCCCTGGCCGGGCCGGACCGGGTCTGGCTGGGTTCGACCGGGTCGGGTCGACCCGGTTCGGCCGGAGGAGTACCTCTATAGGCTATTAGGGAGAGTGTCAGGTATTTGGCGATAGACCCACAACGGACGGAGCGCCCGGTAGTTGGCCGCAGACCCGCCGTACTCGACAGGAGGAGTACCTCAGTAGTCTTAGGTTAGTGAGTAGTACCTCGGAGTCGTGACAGGTCCACTTTACACTCCGGAGACGGAGCTATTCAGCAGTAACGGTTTCGATAATGAAAATCCTGGTTTGAGCTGAGACTTTTGACCTTGTGTTTAGCTCATGATTGAGATGGGTTACTTGATAAATTAGGTATATATATCGGCATATACCTGGGTAGTGGTTATCCGTTGTTTTCATAATCCTTTTGTTTCCTCAGGATTGAGATGGGTTACTTGATAACTTAGTTATATGTGTGGGTATATACCTAAGTAGAGGTTATCTGTTGAGATCTTTTTTGTGGTTATCCTTGTTGGTTTTAGTGAGACCTTGAGGGTCTCGGGGTCCCTACTGAGTATCGTTATACTCACCCCTGCACGGGCTATGCCCGCACCTCGTTGTGTTGGTTGCAGACGACGAGTCAGTAACCAGAGGTGGACTACACGCCGAGTCAGTACCCGGAGGTGGACTACATGACGAGACGACACACGAAGGAGGTTGACGGGCGAGAGCGTTGAGGGGGCTATTTGTACCTACCCTTGTGGTAGGATCCGTGGTGGACGACCAGGAGCTGCGCCATCTGTACCTACCCTTCAGGTAGGATCCGATGAGGACGACCCAGGAGCTGCTTTCTTTCTTCCAGCTATTGTCTTTTTCTGTTGTACTTTGTTCAGTTGTAGTTGTACTTTCATTTGGGTTTGTATCCTGGCCCATTTACTTTTCAACACTTTCTTTTGTACATAGTGTTTTTCTTTCACTTGTACTCAGTGGTGTTTTGTTTACCTTTTATAAAGGCAATGCCTTCCCAGTTATTGGGATTTACGCCTTTGGTGCTAGTCGCCAGCCCTTGGCCTATGAAAGGTGGGCTTGGGGTAGTCACGGCACGGGCCCCGAGGACGGGTCGTGACAAATTGGTATCAGAGGAGTTCAGTTCTACCGCAGAACTTATAAATCTGATGTTTCTTTCTGTGAAGAAATAGTGTTAATAGTAGCGAGTGTGGTTTTCAGTTCAGGGAGTCCAGTGTTGGTGAGGGAGGCCGACGTATCCATACACCAGGACCCTGACAACTAATTTCCGACTTTGTGCATGAAAACACTGATTGTGTGTGTGTTTTCCAGAAGTTTTATTTAAATGACAGCTCAAACCAGGAGGCCCACCCCGACCGCAGGGGACAGGAGGAAATGGTAGAGCTCAGCTTCAGGCAGCTGAGGCTTATGGTCATGGAGCTCCGGAAGCAGATGGACAGGAGCGGGACTAGCTTCCGACCTAGAGGCTATTAATCCTGTTGCTTCTAGTTTTGTTGATGTTTGTCTATAGTTGCTTTGTGTCTTTGTACTATGAGCTGCAATAATGAAAATACACATATCTTTGTAAAGTTTTCTTTCCTGTCTTTTTTGTTTGGTTGATACTGAGTGGTCCTGGTTAAGACTGTTGACTTGACCCTCACTTTCGAGTTTCTACTGAAGGAGACCTAGTGACCACACACTAATGCCGACAGTGTGACTCGACCCTTGGAGGCGAGAGTGACAGTTGGATCTCTTGGTAGTTACGTCGAGGCCTTATGACGTCTTCCATGGCATGAATGCATCATTCATGTCAGGATTGACTGTATTAGGAAACGAATGTGGTTCATCCAGGGGATGAGACCGGATTTCTCTTATCGGCAAAGAAGAAATCATAGCAGCTCTTGTGAGACTAGAGAAGGTCCAGGTCTTCCAAGAGCAGATGAGGACGGCACAGGGCCGACAGAAGCCTTATGCTGACAGGACTTGGAGGCCTCTAGAGTTCGAGGATGACCATCACGTCCTTATAAGAGTCTCACCTCGACGAGGTTTACGGAGATGTGGCCAGGGAGGCAAGTTATCTCCAAGGTTCAATGAACCTTTCTAGGTCCTCAGCTGGGTATGCGAGGTGGTTTACCGCTTGACCCATCCACTTCAGTTGCACTAGGTGCATGACGTTTTCCAGGTATCTCAACTGAGGAGATAAATTCTCGACCCTTCGCATATCATCGACCATGAGGAGCAGGACAATGGCGATGGGGATACTTCCATGGAGGTTCTAGTGGGGATCAAGGATTGACAGGAGCGGATCCTATGGGGATGATCGATTCCTCTGGTGCACTTTCTTTGGCAGCATGGGAACCTCCAGGTGAGCACATGGGAGCGGAAGGCTCAGATGCGTGCTCAGTACCGCCTTTGTATCCCTCAGTTTGTGGTGAAGCTTTACGGGGACGTAAATCCTTGTGGTGGGAGTAATGTAAAGACCCATAAATTTCAAGGAATTTTTTTTCTTAATTTTCTTTGGAATTTTAAAAGAATACAGTTTCTGACGGCACCTGATTCCGAGGCCCGATGTGCCCGGAATAATTTTCTGATGTTTGGCTCGGGTACGTTAACTGAACGGATGAGCAGGTTTTTCTAACTTTTGAACCGGTGCTCGGAATCGAATTCTGAGGGCACCGATGGAATCGTAGCGCTGGTAATTTTTATAAACGCCTCTTCGGGAGTTGTTTTTTCTTGGGTGTGGTTTTTAATTTTTGGGCTTAAAGATAAGAAATAAAATAAATTGTACGACAAACTTTATTTTATTTCACTTAAGCCGCTTGGAAGCCACTTGAGTCCACTTAAAGCATCCTAAGCTGCGTCAATGCGGATAGGGTGCAATCCTGAAATATCCTACCCTCTTGGTAGGATATTTGTGAGGTGGGACCCGCACGAGCCCCACCGTTTCTTTCCGCTAAGTAAATCACCCGCGAAAACCCATTATTATGAAAGTCAACTGATTCGTTTTCTTAATTTCTTAACGCACCAATTAATTGGGCGGTTTTATTCGTTGAATTAATTGGGAGTTATTATTCGTTGAATTAATTCTATGAATTAATTTAATCGTTTCTTAACCTGTTTTCAATCCGTTGGCATAACAATAAAATAAGACCAATGCACGAATTCTGGAAAAATGCTCGTTGAGAGGTTTTGACAACATTGTGCCTTCATCCTCCTTCACGAAGAACGCGAAGAACGCGAAGAATGCTGTCACCCACGGAGGTTGACGACGCTTCTTCCGAGACGTCCTTCCCCGCAACGATCTCCAATCACCAACTGCTTGATGTAGGAGATTTCATGTTTCTTTTAAATCTTATTTTTTGTTTATAACATCAACATGGATTTAATTATTATAATTAAATCTTCATGTTCTTGAACCTCAGAGTTCGTCGACGCGTCACCGTATTCTGCGACGACACGACGCCCTTCCGCGACGACGCGACGCCTTTCCGCGACGACGCGACGCCCTTCCGTGACGACGCGACGCCTTTCCATGACACGACGATCGCCTCCTTCCGCGGCGATCAAATCCGCGAAGAACGCGCGTGCGACGACTTGACGAGGTAGGGGTTGTTGTGAATATTTTATTTTCCCGTGAACGTTCCTTTTAAATTAAAGAACCGGTTTCATAAGAACAATTTTTAATTTATTAAAATTGCTGTTTCATGTGTTGAATAAATTCTACCGACTGTTTTTATCTAACGCGGAGGGTGCGGGCCAAACGAACACGGCCCGACAACCTTTCGTCGTTCTTCTTGGTTGTACGGATTTGGCAGGCAACGAAAAAACGTGACGCAAGGGCGATTTGATGATCCCGCAGTGAAGAATGGAACTCGGGAGGAAGAGCGGCACAGACGGGAAGGAAAACGGACCACCGGAGCAACTCTGGTGGCCCACGGATGCTACCAGCGGCACAGGTCGCCGACACTGTGGCCAACGGACCCGCGGCCGCGCGGGTCCGGCTCGCACGCATGGGACGTGGCGACATGCCGCGTCCGTTGATCCATCGCGGGGTCGCGGCACCTCCAACCTGCGGGGGCAGCGCCCCGCGGCTTCCGCCCTTCTAGGCCGCTCGGCCGAGCCGAGCCGGACCGGCGGGGTTGGACCGGGTCGGGTCGACCCGGTTCGGCCGACCCAGGGGGGGTCGGGCCGGGTCGGCCCGGGCCCAGACCCCCGTCTTCGGACCGATTTCGGTCTTTTTCCCGTAACATCAGCTACGAGCCTCCAAACGACACACCGTCAGCGGAAACACGATCCTTGGATCGAGATGGTCGTTTCGGTATATCGCACTCCAGGTTTCAGAATACTTTGGGTTCGGCCGGGTTGGTTCATCCACGAAACCAACCAGGCCCTCAGAGTGGAAACGCTCATATCTTGAGCTCCTGACGTCCGATTGACGTGCCGTCGACTTTGATGGGTTCCTCTAAGGGAGACGGATCTTTTGGCTTACTCCGCTCGAGGTTTGGATGCAGTTGGAGTACGTTCGGGTTGGTTTTAACTTAAAAACCAACCGGGCCCCCGGGATGAAAAAGCCAATAACTTCCAGATCGGGCGTCTGATTGACGCTTCGTCTGTTGCGTTGCGTTCCTGTTGACGATACAGAACTTTTGGCATCCTCTGCCTGAGTTTTGGATGTAGTCGGTTTATAGCTGGGTTGGATTGTACCCAAAATCCAACCGGGCCCCTGGAACGGAGAAAGATGATATCTTTCAGACCAGACGTCTGTTTGACGAACCGTCAGCGGCGTTGGTGATCACTTTGATAAACGGTCCCTATGAGTATACCCTATGAGTATTCGAGGTATAGTTGAGTTACGGCCGGACTGGTTCACACACAAAACCAACCGGGCCTCGGGGACGAAAAGGCTAATAACTCACTGACCGGGCGTCCGATTGACGCGCCGACTGTTGCGTTGAGACCCCTATGACGAGGCGGTCCTTTGAGATACTTCTTTGTGGGACTTTGAGATACTTGGAGTATCGACCTGTAGCTCGTGGAGAGGACCCTCCCAGAGACGAGTGGGCGGAGTACAGAGACCGTGTAGATGACTGAGACCTAACGACTACTTGACCGACTCGACTTGGAGTGAGTCGACTAGCCCAGTGGACGGAGCGCCCGGTATTTGGCGGCAGAAACACGGAGGACGGAGTACCTAGTTGTTGGCAGCAGACCCGCGGTACTCGACCGGAGGAGTACCTTTGTAGGCTATTAGGGAGAGCGCCCGGTATTTGGCCATAGACCCACAGCGGACGGAGCGCCCAGTAGTTGGCCGCAGACCCACGGTACTCGACAAGAGGAGTACCTCAGCAGTATTAGGTTAGTGAGCAGTACCTCGGAGTCGTGATAGGTCCACTGTACACTCCAGAGACGGAGCTCTTCGGCAGTTACGGTTTCGATAATGAAAATCCTGGTTTGAGCTGATAATTTTGACCTTGTGTTTACCTCATGTTTGAGATGGGTTACTTGATAACTTAGGTATATGTATGGGCATATACCTGGGTAGTGGTTATCCGTTGTTTTCACAATACTTGTGTTTCCTCAGGATTGATATGGGTTACTTGATAAATTAGGTATATGTATGGGTATATACCTAAGCAGAGGTTATCTGTTGAGATCTTCTTTATGGTTATCCTTGTTGGTTTTAGTGAGACCTTGAGGGTCTCAGGGTCCCTACTGAGTATCGTTATACTCACCCTTGCATGGGCTATGCCCGCACCTCGTTGTGTTGGTTGCAGATGATGAGTCAGTACCCGGAGGTGGACTACACGACGAGTCAGTACCCGGAGGTGGACTACACGACAAGACAACACGCAGAGGAGGTTGACGGGCGAGAGCGTTGAAGAGGATATATGTACCTACCCTTCAGGTAGGATCCGTGGTAGACGACCAGGAGTTGTGCCATCTGTACCTACCCTTCAGGTAGGATCCGACGAGGACGACTTAGGAGATGCTTCCTTTCTTCCAGGTGTTGTATTTTTCTGTTGTACTTTGTTCAGTTTTAGTTGTACTTTCATTTGGGTTTGTATTCTGGCCCATTTACTTTTCAGCACTTTCCTTTGTACATAGTGTTTTGCTTCCGCTTGTACTCAGTGGTGTTTTGTTTACCTTTTATAAAGGCAATACCTTCCCAGTTATCGGGATTTACGCCTTTGGTGCTAGTCTCCAGCCCCTGGCCTATGGAAGGCGCGCTTGGGGTAGTCACGGCACGTGCCCCGAGGACGCGTCGTGACAGAGTTTCTTGGGAATCTTACGTTGCACTCTAATAGTAAAATAATAATATTTTAAATGGTAGTTAATGCCTAGCTATTGTGATGGCGGGAATGAATAGAACTAACTAAAAAATTATTATATATGTTTTTCAAATATTTTTACTCTTTACAATAAATGTTAGAGGATTAAAAATGCGAATGAATCCAATTTTAAGCGTAAACATTCTAATATTCTTTAAAAGGTCGATTAACTGCCTTTTGATGGAGAAACTCTTTTAAATCCACTTTTTTACAATTTTATGTGTTAAATTTGACAAAATGAAATTCTTTCTTGGAATCGGGACATCAAAATTTACTTTGTGTAAATTTTTGGTATTTTTCCGATAATGTTCATTTTTTAATGAATAGTGAAAAACGTTGTATTTTAATTCAAAAGAACTTATTAATCTAATTTATTTACACAATTATATTATATTTTGAATTGTTTTTAAAGTTAAATTAGAATATATATTTTTACCATTTAATCCAATTTTGGTCATTGGAATTAATTTCACTTTGAAATTGGACTTAAACTAGTGTCAATCTTTTGATATATATTGTTTCATAAAAACACTTTGTTTGTCATGACAACAGGAATTAATTATTAAATTAATTAATGTAACTTATACGAATTGAATTTTTTAAAATAGACATCATTTTTGAATTCGTAATATCAAATATAGCTTAGGGTGAATTTTTGGTATTTTTCTAAAAAACATCAATTTTTGATGAATAGTGAAACCACTAAGTGGTACTTATAAAAATTGATTTTCCGTTTAAATGAAAGTCTACGACCTCTGTGTTTTGAATTTTAAAAATCCAACATACATGGTTGTCATTAATAATTCAAATGTGGTTCAATGGATATAAAATATTTTTTTGGTGAATAGTAACTTTTATGTTATTAATCGCGATTAGAGGTAATTAGTGTAGTTTAAGGTAAAAATAATGTTTTAATAATATGAAATGACCTAGAAACATGTCCTAACCTTATTGGATGTTTCATGTCCGACCAAGACAATCCATGGTTCAACTTGGGGACCCCATGGAGCCACTTTTTTTGGAAAATGACATAAATACCTTTTTATTTAAAGTTAAAATTAAAATGTCACAAACATGAGTTGTTTTACTAAAACAAATTTTAAATGGAGATATAAAAGTCATATTTTTTGCTATAAATTGTAATTGGAAAGATAAAAATATTTCCTACATCATAGTATTTTTTTTAAAATTTTTATACTTTAAATAAATTAAATTATTTATGACATCATGATGATGCAACGATGACCTCATTATTTAACGATTTAAATAAAATGGAAAGATAATGTAAAATCTAAGACCTAAACATGTCCAAAACCTATTGGATGGGTGGATTTAGAACCCTTATTACCTTATCCTTTAAAAACATCAATGTGGGACCATTAAAATCCGAAACTCATTAGAAAATAAAGTTACATTTTATACCTTTCAAAGAGTGCCCCTCCTCTCCTCTTATAAAAGGCCCCCACCTCTACCTCATTACCCACACTTCCAAAGCCTTTATCTCGGCCAAAACCTGCCCATTTTGTCTCTAAACTTTCCTCTCTTACTACTTGAATCCTCACTTTGGGCAGAAGGCTTCCCAAGGAAGCCTTTGAGCTTAATCCAATGGGAGTTACCTGATTTTAAGGTAATGTCTTCACATGAGTCTGTTTGTTTTATTTTGCTTCTCCAACCCCCTAAACTCTTTTTATTCATTTCTGTTGTAATACCTCCATTATCTTCAATATACTAGGATGTTTTTATAAGAATTATTCTTGCTACACCTACACACACCTACATCTAATGGTTAAAGAACATACTGTTTCCGTGGATGACGAATTTATGCCTCCCGAAACGATGATTGTTCAACATTATTTTAACACCTTTAAAGGTGGCCATTAAGATGTCACTATATTTATATATGATATATAATATGTTCATGTTTTCCTTAAGCTTCTGTATTTTTCATTTTTGTCATACCTTTATGGTTTCCATTATGGGTAAATGCGATATCTTCATTTAAGGAAGTGCGGACTACCGCCCCCTCAAAGTGATTTGATTCGTTAATACATATGTGGTACGTATAAAGGATATATTTAATTATATTATATATGATACCATACTGGAATAATATTATGTATTATTATGTTTTAATTCCATTAAATATGAAATAGAAATGGAAGTAGCGTTCATGCGTACGTACGGCTTACCATCTCCATGAACGGTACATTTCATTTCTTATCTCCAAATGTTATGTACTATTATAAGTACATATATATAATAGATATATATGTAATATATTACATCTAAATTATGGATTTAATTCTGGAATTATAACATGTATATATCTCTCATTTTGTTTTAATTCCATTAATATGACAAAAAAATGAAAGTAGCGTTCATGCGTACGTACGGCCGTCCGTCTCCATGAACGGTGCTTTTAATTTTTATCTCCAAATGCTATGGATTAGTATAAAATGAATATATACTGGATATATATGATATTTAAAACATCAATACTATTCTGGATATGATGTACCTATAACTACATGGAAAATTATTTTCCAACAAGTTCAATTTTTGACTCATGTACCAAACATCGACAAAAACGTCTGATATGAACTCATATTATTATCCAATTATTATAACATTAAAATATGTGATATCAACTGAATAATAATCATTATTGGAGGTCCTTAAGAAATTATAAATTGACCAAAGATTATTATTCAGGAATATAACAAAATGAACAAGACAAGTCGAACCTGAGGTAAGGGATCCTACTCCTCTCTTTCTTTTTAAGTACACCGTTTTATGTCATTCCTTTTAAGCTCATATTTCTTGTGATTGGGATGTTATTTTATATTACTCCTACTGTAATTTTTATGTTCATATTATGAGAGACCCTATTTCTACTCATCAATACATTTTGGATGTTTCAAGTGGTGTCGTTAGGCTGTCGAGTTTTCGTAAGGGATTTTTCATCTCACTTTTATTCTCGTGAGATTTATGCTACATTTTCCATAATTTACTTTGAGTGGTGTATGTACTGCCCATTATTATACACTTTGTGTAGTATAATTTCATTTATGGGTATTCACATCTTCATTGTATGACCCTTCTTCCATGGGGTGTACGTTTCGAAAGTTACCCAACTTGGTAAGGGACCTTTCACCCTCCTCTTTTTAAAAGACTTCTTTTGTTATGTCTTTTAATTCACATACTATTATGTTGGGATATGTTCTTTTATATCCTTATGGATGTAAATTTTATGTCCAAGTGATGATATTCCCTTTTTATCTCTCAGCAAATCATTTTCTAAATTTTGAAGTGATGCCGTTAGGCTGTCAAATTTTACCAAGGGAACTTTTTAACCCAATTTCGATTTCTTTGGGTTCAACATGTAGCTATTGAATATGTCATCTTTTGAAGATGTGGGAATGACCTGTTATTGTTTTACACATAATATACACTTATATTGGGTTTATTTATGTTTGTCACACATAATTTTTATATTGAATTATCCTTAATTTAATGATACCTTCTTTATAAGGGAATTCATCACATTTGACATTTCTATTGAGACTTCATTGTTGTTATGCACCAATTCACTTTTATATGGTGTATATATTGTCCTTTGGAATATTATATCTTGAATCCATTTATTCTCATGATATTATAAAGTTCTGAATAAATGTTATTCCTCAATTATTGTATTCAAGCGTCTCTAATTTTAGTAGAACGACTTTAACCAAAATATCGCTTTAAATGTTTTAATTATTTGTTCTTATTAATATCTATGTTTTCAAAATGGTTTTACAGATTTATTTATGTGGATATTAATGGTTTAAAATTTTAAAAGCTTCAAGGTGGTATGGGATACTTTGATTCAGAAATCTCTTTATTAAATGTTTTAAATGGTTTTGGAAATGGTTTCTTTTTGAATGGATTCATTATTTCAATATACTAAAATGTTATATTGTGATTGAAATGTGGAAATGTTATGTTTCCTTTATGCATGTTTTATGTGATACGTTTATGTTATGGTTCTTGGTCATTGTAATGAAAACGGGTGGTTCCGTGATAAACTAAGGGCGGGTGAGCCCGATATAGCTCTCCAATGCATTGGGTAACATGAATGTGTTAAACGTTAAGGTTTCTCCGAAGAGATTTAGGGAATATACTGTGATGGGTATTCCAAATGTAACCAAGAGGGTTACTCCCTACGTAAGAATGTTATGAATGCCTCGTGTTACCTTTTATGTCTTATGATTTCTATGATTTATTCATGATTTGATGAGGTATTTTAAAGTGCCTATGTTTTACTGGTAAAGTATGATTTCATTCTTATGTATATATGAACTGATGTTTCCTTTCCATATTTTTTATAACCCTTATGGAGTTTTTTAAGCTCATCCCATGTTTTTTTTTGAAATTTTTTTAACAGGTCAAGGGAAAGGTACATGATATGATGATAGTGTCAAGGAAGTGTCAAGAAAGAATCCATGTTTCATTATGAATATGTTTCTGTTGATGGGAAAAAAATTAATACTATCTTTTATGTAACCACTTTGTTTAAATGTGGAATGTAATGCAAGTTTTATGATCTAATTCTATAAAACTCTAAACCTGAAAAGATCCTCAATGTTTAATCTTGTAATAACTCAAGATTAAGTAAGGTTTAAGGCTGGTTCCTTATAGTTGGTATCAATGGTTGGTTTAGATAACTTTAAAGGTTAGGGTAGTTTTTAAGCATAAGTGACATTACCATAATTGTTAGGATTTCAGAAAGAGTCCTAGTTTTAGATAAAGTGAATAAGTATGTTTATCTTAGTGGTTATATTCCTCAATAGTACATGATGGTTTTGTTGATATACTCACACTTACATTTATGTTTTTAGTGAATGGATGGATCTAGCAGGCACCAAAGAGACAACAGGTTTGAAGGAAACTGTGGTGGTTCTCTGATTAAGAGACAAGATAAAATGGGGGATTCAATGAGGAAACTCATGGTTGTTCTAAACCAACTATCAAGGATTCATGATCAACCACTTGAACCTTGGTATGTTCTGTAATACATCATGTACGAGATGACCAATCGATGTGGAAGTTCAGGTAATAATTATAAAGGTAACCATTAGAGTTTATATGATCCTTACATTTGAGGTAATTATGGGTTATTATATGATATGTTGGAAAATGAAAGGCATGAGATAAACATGAGGTTAAAATATGTTATGATTATTTTTGAAGATTTTATCTCGTTTTGGGGAATGTTTTAAGAATTATATAGTTTTGTAAAAATGACAACACGCAGACCGTGTGACAACCCGTCGCGTCAGACAAAGCTGCAGGAATCGAACCCACAACGAAAGTGCGACTGGTATTTATCGCCTACCACTGGACTACGTGAAGTCCCTGGTTACTTTGACTAATTCTTTTTTAGTTAGATGATTTTAGGAATCAAGAGTAACTTTATTTTTGGTTATCTATGGAAATTATTAACCTATCATCAAGGATATTTGATTAGGTTAATTACCTTTCAATATGAGAATTTAAGAGAAACGGATGTTATTTGGAGGTAAAAGTTAATTTGTACCTTGGAAGACTATGTGACTAAATCCTTCAAATATTTGGGTTTCAATCTTAGTTTGGTTTACTTTGATGAATTTTATGGACAAATTGTTTATCGAATGGTCCTCGTTGAACTCTGGTTTTTGTTGGACAAATTTTGGAGATTAAGAATAGATTTTCTTTTTATAAAGGGTTATCCTTTTTTGGGTTATCTGATCTTGTACTAACCTTTTGGGTTTTGGTTTTGGTTAGAGTCTAAAGACATGGGAAGTATATAGTTCTCTTTTGTGGATTAGGTGATTCTCTAGATGTTGATTATAGTACTCCTAATGCAAACAAGTCTTCCTAAATACTCGTCTTTTGGAGAAAATATGAGTTTGATTAAAGAATCTAGTAAAAGTTAAAGTCAACATGACAAGTAAGTATGTTTCCTTAAGATCAAAAAATAAATTCCTCAATGAATATTAACTTAAAACAAAAATGTTGTCTGTTAACTTTTCCTACTGGGGAATCGAATACCGTTTAACCCATTACAAGTTTGTGATTTTCATATAGTTAACTTTCTCCTAGACATGTTTATTATCACTCTCCCTCAAGAACATGACCCTTTTATTTTTCTTCCATGTCAATGTTTTCCTACACAGAATCCTATTATGGGTTAACTCGGGTGACCTCTGTACTTATCTTTCTTTATTTTAAAGTGATTTTTTTACCGACTCTTGTTCCGATGTGGGACTTTCAAGGATGTTTCCAAGCTCAATTTTAAAGTTGCGAGGATGCAATTCCCAAAAGGGGGGAAGGATGTAACACCTGAGGTAAATAAAGAATATGACATTTTCCTATTTATCCATATTTGTGAAAAAAATATTATTATTACTTGAAAGGGGATGCTATGCTCGATGGAATACCCAACATGCAACAACATGTTTCTTGGGAATCTTACGTTGCACTCTAATAATAAAATAATAATATTTTAAATGGTAGTTAACGCCTAGCTGTGGTGATGGAGGGAATGAATAGAACAAACTAAAAAATGATTATATATGTTTTTCATATATTTTTACTCTTTACAATAAATTTTAGTGGATTAAAAATGCGAATGAATCCAATTTTAAGCGTAGACATTCTAATATTCATTAAAAGGTCGATTAACCGCCTTTTGATGGAGAACCTCTTTTAAATCCAATTTTTAACTATTTTATGTGTTATATTTGACAAAATAAAATTATTCTTTGGAATCGGGACATCAAAATTTACTTTGTGTAAATTTTTGGTATTTTTCCGATAAAGTTCATTTTTTAATGAATAGAGAAAAATGTTGTATTTTAATTCAAAACCACTTTTTAATCTAATTTATTTATACAATTATATTATATTTTGAATTGGTTTTAAAGTTCAATTAGAATATATTTTTACCATTTAATCCAATTGTGGTCATTGGAATTAATTTCACTTTGAAATTGGACTTAAACTAGTGTCAATCTTTTGATATATATTGTTTCATAAAAACACACTATTTGTCATGACAGCGGGAATTAATTATTAAATTAATTAATGTAACTTATACGATTTGAAATTTGTAAAATAGAAATCATTTTTTTAATTCGGAATATCAAATATAGCTTAGGATGAATTATTGGGATTTTTCTGAAAAACATCAATTTTTGATGAATAGTGAAACCACTAAGTAGTACATATAAAAATTGATTTTCCGTTTAAATGAAATTTTATGACCTCTGTGTTTTGAATTTAAAAAATACGACATACATGGTTGTCATTAAGAAGTAAAATGTGGTTCAATGGGATTAAAATATTTTTTTGTGAATAGTAACTAATATGTTCTTAATCGCGATTAGAGGTAATTAGTGTAGTTTAAGGTAAAAATAATGTTTTAATAATATGAAATGACCTAGAAACATGTCCTACTATTATTGGATGTGTCATGTAAGACCAAGACAATCCATGGGTCAACTTGGGGACCCCATGGAGCCACTTTGTTTGGAAAATGACATAAATACCTTTTTATTTAAAGTTAAAAATAAAATGTCACAAACATGAGTTGTTTTACTAAAAAAAATTTTACACGGAGTTATAAAAGTCCTATTTTTGACTATAAATAGTAATTGGAAATATGAAAAGTTTTCCTACGTCATAGTATTTTTTTTATAATTTTTAGACGTTTAATAAATTAAATTATTTATGACATCATGATGATGCAATGATGACCTCATTATTTAACGATTTAAATAAAATGGAAAGATAATGTAATTTCTAAGACCTACACATGTCCAAAACCTATTGTATGGGTGGATTTAGAACCCTTATCACCTTATCATCGAAAAAAATCAATGTGGGACCATTAAAATCCGAAACTCATTTGAAAATAATGTACATTTTATACCATTCCAAGAGTGCCCCTCCTCTCCTCTTAAAAAAGGCCCCCACCTCTACCTCTTTACCCACACTTCCAAAGCCTTTGGCTTGGCCAAACCATGCCCATATTGTCTCTACACTTCCCTCTTTTACTCCTTTAAGCCTCAATTTGGGAAGAAGGCTTCCCAAGGAAGCCATTGAGCTCAAACCAAATAGAGTTACCCGATTTTAAGGTAATGTCTTCACATGAGTCTGTTTGTTTTATTTTGTTTCTCCAACCCCCTAAACTCTTTTTATTCATTTCTTTTGTAACAACTCCTGTATCTTCAATATACTAGGATGTTTTTATAAGAATGATTCTAGCTACACCTACATTTAATGGTTAAAGAACATACTGTTTCTGTGGATGGCGAATTTATGCCTCCCGAAACGATGATTGTTCAAAATTCTTTTAACACCTTCAAAGGTGGCCATTAAGATGTAACTATATTTATATATGATATATAATATGTTTATGTTTTCCTTAATCTTCTATATTTTTCATTTTGGGCATACCTTTATGGTTTCCATTATGGGTAAACGCGATATCTTCATTTAAGGAAGTGCGGACTACCGCCCCCTCAAAGTGATTCGATTCGTTAATACCATATGTGGTACGTATAAAGGATATATTTAATTATATTCTATATTATACCATACTAGAATACTATTATGTATCATTATGTGTTAATTTCATTAAATATGAAATATAAATGGAAGTAGCGTTCATGCGTACGTACGTCTTACCGTCTCCATGAGCGATACATTTCATTTCTTATCTCAAAATGTAATGTACTATTATAAGTACATATATATAATGTATATATATTTAATATATTACATCTAAATGATGGATACAATTATAGAATTATAACATATATATATCTCTCATTTTGTTTTAATTCCATTAATATGACAGAAAATGAAAGTAGCGTTCATGCGTACGTACGGCCTACCGTCTCCATGAACGGTGCTTTTAATTTTTATCTCCAAATGATATTGAATAGTATAAAATGAATATATACTGGATATATATGATATTTAATACATCAATACTATTCTGGATATGATGTACCTATAACTACATGGAAAATTATTTTCCAACAAGTTCAATTTTTGACTCATGTACCAAACATCGACAAAAACGTCTAATATGAACTCATATTATTAACCAATTATTATAACATTAAAATATGTGATATGAAGTGAATAATAATCATTATAGGAGGTCCTCAAGAAATTATAAATTGACCAAAGTTTATTATTCAAGAATATAAAGAAACGAACAAGACAAGTCAGACTTGAGGTAAGGGATCCTACTCCTCTCTTTCTTTTTAAGTACACCCTTTTATGTCATTCCTTTTAAGCTCATATTTCTTGTTATTGGGATGTTATTTTATATTACTCTTACTGTAATTTTTATGTTCATATTATGAGAGACCCTATTTCCTCTCATCAATACATTTTGGGTGTTTCAAGTGGCACCGTTAGGCTGTCCAGTTTTCGTAAGGAATTTTCATCTCACTTTTATTCCCGTGAGATTTATTCTACATTTGCCACAATTTCCTTTGATTGGTGTATGTACTGCCCATTATTATACAATTTTTTTAGTATAATTTCATTTATGGGTATTCACATCTTCATTGTATGACCCTTCTTCCGTGGGGTGTACGTTTCGAAAGTTACCCAACTCGGTAATGGGACCTTTCACACTCCTCTTTTTAAAATACTTCTTTTGTTATGTCTTTTAATTCACATAATATTATGTTGGGATATGTTATTTTATATCCTTATGGATGAAAATTTTATGTCCAAGTGATGATATTACCTTTTTATCTCTCAACAACTCATTTTCTGAATTTTGAAGTGATGTCGTTACGCTGTCAAATTTTACCAAGGGAACTTTTTAACCCAATTTCAATTTCTTTGGGTTCAACATGTAGTTATTGAATATGTCATATTTTGAATATGTGTGAATGACCTTTTATTGTTTTACACATAATATACACTTATATTGGGTGTATTTATGTTTTTCAGACATAATTTTTACACTGAATTATCCTTAATTTAATGATACCTTCTTTATAAGGGAATTCATCACATTTGACATTTCTATTGAGACTTCATTGTTGTTATGCACCAATTCACTCTTACATGGTTTATATAATGTCCTTTGGAATATTATATCCTGAATACATTTATTCTCAAGATATTATAATGTTCTAAATAAATGTTAGTCCTCAATTATTGTATTCAAGCGTCTCTAATTTTGGTAGAACCCCTTTAACCAAAATATCGCTTAAAATGTTTTAATTATTTGTTCTTATTAATATACATATTTTCAAAATGGTTTTAAGGATTTATTTATATGGATATTAATGGTTTAAAATTTTAAAAGCTTGAAGGTGGTATGGGACACTTTGATTCAAAAATCTATTTATTAAATGTTTTCAGTGGTTTTGGAAATGGTTTCTTTTTGAATGGATTCATTATTTCAATATAATAAAATGTTATATTGTGGATTAAATGTGGAAATTTTATGTTTCCTTTATGCATGTTTTATGTGATACGTTTATGTTATGGTTCTTGGGAATTGTTATGAAAACGGGTGGTTCCGTGATAAACTATGGGCAGGTGAGCCCGATATAGCTCTCCAATGCATTGGGTAACGCGAAGGGGTTAAACGTTAAGGTTTCTCTAGGGATATTTAGGGAATATACTGTGATGGGTATTCCAGATGTAACCAAGAGGGTTACTCCCTACGTAAGAATTTTATGAATCCCTCATTATACCTTTTATGTCTTATTATTTCTATGATTTATTCATGATTTGATGAGGTATGTTAAAGTGCCTATGTTTTATGGGTAAAGTATGATTTCATTCTTATGTATATATGAACTGATGTTTCCTTTCGATATTTTTTATAACCCTTACAGAGCTTTTTAAGCTCATCCCATGTTTTTTTTGAAATGTTTTTCACAGGTCAAGGGAAAAGGTATATGATATGATGATAGTGTCAAGGAAGTGTCAAGAAAGATTCCATGTTTCATTATGAATATGTTTCCGTTGATGAGAAAAAATGAATACTATCTTTTATGTAACCACTTTGTTTAAATATGGAATGTAATGCAAGTTTTATGATCTAATTCTCTAAAAATCTAAACCTGAAAAGATCCTCAATGTGTAATCTTGTAATAACTCAAGATTAAGTAAGGTTTAATGCTGGGGCCTTATAGTTGGTATCAAAGGTTCGTTTAGATAACTTTAGAGGTTAGGGTATTCTTTAAGCATAAGTGACATTAACATTGTTAGGATTTCAGAAAGACTCCTAGTTTTAGATAAAGTGAATAAGTAAGTATATCTTAGTGGTTATCTTCCTCATTAGTACATGATGGTTTTGTTGATATACTCACACTGACATTTCTGTTTTTAGTGAATGGATAGATCTAGCAGGCACCAAAGAGACAATAGGTTTGAAGGAAACTGTGGTGGTTCTCTGATTAAGATACAAGATAAAATGGGGGATTCAATGAGGAAACTCATGGTTGTTCTAAACCAACTATCAAGGAGTCATGATCAACCACTTGAACCTTGGTATGTTCTGTAATGCATTATGTACGAGATGACCAATCTATGTGGAAGTTCAGGTAATAATTATAAAGGTAACCCTTAGAGTTTATATGATCCTTACTTTTGAGGTAATTATGGGTTATTATATGATATGCTGGAAAATGAAAGGAATGAGATAAACATGAGGTTAAAATATGTTATGATTATTTTTGAAGATTTTATGTCATTTTGGGGAATGTTTTAAGAATTATATAGTTTTGGAAAAAGGACAACACGCAGACCGTGTGACAACCTGTTGCGTCGGACAAAGCTGCAGGAATCGAACCCACAACCAAAGTGCGACTGGTATTTATCGCCTACCACTGGACTACGTGAAGTCCCTGGTTAGATTGACTAATTCTTTTTAGTTATATGATTTTAGTAATCAAGAGTAAGTTTATTTTGGGTTATCTATTGAAATTATTAACCTATCATCGAGGATATGTGATTAGGTTAATTACATTTCAATATGAGAATTTAAGAGCAACTGATGTTATTTGGAGGTAAAAGTTAATTTGTACCTTGGAAGACTATGTGACTAAATCCTTCAAATATTTAGGTTTCAATCTTAGTTTGGTTTACTTTGATGAATTTTATGGACAAATTGTTTATCGAATGGTCCTTGTTGAACTCTGGTTTTTGTTGGACAAATTTTGGAGATTAAGAATAGATTTTCTTTTTATAAAGGGTCATCCTTTTCTGGATTATCTGATCTTGTACAAACCTTTTGGGTTTTGGTTTTGGTTAGAGTCTAAAGACATGGGAAGTACATAGTTCTGTTTTGTGGATTAGGTGATTCTCTAGAAGTTTATAATAGTACTCCTAATGCAAACAAGTCTTCCTAAATACTCGTCTTTTGGAGAAAATATGAGATTGATTAAGGAATCTAGTAAAAGTTGAAAGTCAACATGACAAGTAAGTATGTTTCCTTAAGATCAAAAAATAAATTCCTCAATGAAGAGTAAATTAAAACAAAAATTTTGTCTGTTAACTTTTCTTACTTGGGAATCGAATACCGTTTAACCCATCACAAGTTTGTGATTTTTTTATGGTTAACGTTCTCCTAGACATGTTTACTATCACTCTCCCTCAAGAACATGGACCTTTTCTTTTTCTTCCATGTCCATGTTTTCCAACACGGAATCCTATTATGGGTTAACTCGGGTGACTTCTATACTTATCTTTCTTTATTTTCAAGTGATTTTTTTACCGACTCCTGTTCCGATGTAGGACTTTCAAGGATGTTTCCAAGATCAATTTTAAAATTGCGAGGACGCAAATCCAAAAAGGGGGGAAGGATGTAACACCCGAGGTAAATAAAGAATATGAAATTTTCATATTTATCCATATTTGTGAATAAAATATTAATATTACTTGAAAGGGGATTCTATGCTCGATGGTATACCCAACACACAACAACGAGTTTCTTGGGAATCTTTCGTTGCACTCTAATAATAAAATAATAATATTTTAAATAGTAGTTAATGCCTAGCTGTGGTGATGGCGGGAATGAATAGAACTAACTAAAAAATGATTATATATGTTTTTCAAATATTATTACTCTTTACAATAAATGTTAGAGGATTAAAAATGCGAATGAATCCAATTTTAAGCGTAAACATTCTAATATTCTTTAAAAGATCGATTAACCGCCTTTTGATGGCGAACCTCTTTTAAATCCACTTTTTAACAATTTTATGTGTTTTATTTGACAAAATAAAATTCTTCTTTGGAATCAAGAAATCCAAATTTACTTTGTGTAAATTTTTGGTATTTTTCCTATAAAGTTCATTTTTTAATGAATAGTGAAAAATGTTGTATTTTAATTCAAAACCACTTTTTAATCTAATTTATTTATACAATTAGATTATATTTTGAGTTGGTTTTAAAGTTCAATTAGAATAAATTTTTACCATTTAATCCAATTGTGGTCATTGGAGTTAATTTCACTTTGAAATTGGACTTAAACTAGTGTCAATCTTTTGATATATATTCTTTTATAAAAACACGCTATTTATCATGACAGTGGGAATTAATTATTACATTAATTAATTTAACTTATACGATTTGAATTTTTTAAAATAGACATCATTTTTGAGTTCGGAATATCAAATATAGCTTAGGGTGAATTATTGGTATTTTTCTGGAAACATCAATTTTTGATGAATAGTGAAACCACTATGTAGTACATATAAAAATTGATTTTCCGTTTAAATGAAATTTTACCACCTCTGTGTTTTGAATTTCAAAAATCCGACATACATGGTTTTCATTAAGAAGTAAAATGAGGTTCAATGGGATTAATTTTTTTTTGTGAATAGTAACTTTTATGTTCTTAATCGCGATTAGAGGTAATTAGTGTAGTTTAAGGTAAAAATAATGTTTTAATAATATGAAATGACCTAGAAACATGTTCTACCATTATTGGATGTGTCATGTACGACCAAGAAAATCCATGGGTCAACTTGGGGACCCCATGGATCCACTTTGTTTGGAAAATGACATAAATACCATTTTATTTAAAGTTAAAATTAAAATGTCACAAACATGAGTTGTTTTACTAAAAAAAAATTACATGGAGTTATAAAAGTCCGATTTTTGACTATAAATAGTAATTGGAAATCTAAAAAGTTTTCCTACATCATAGTATTTTTTTATGATTTTTAGACATTAAATAAATTAAATTATTTATGACATCATTATGATGCAATGATGACCTCATTATTTAATGATTCAAATAAAATGGAAAGATAATGTAAACTCTAAGACCAAAAAATGTACAAAACCTATTTGATGGGTGGATTTCGAACCCTTATCACCTTATCCTCGAAACAAATTAATGTGGGACCATTAAAATCCTAAACTCATTTTAAAATAATGTTACATTTTATACCATTCCAAGAGTGCCCCTCCTCTCCTCTTATAAAAGGCCCCCACCTCTACCTCTTTACCAACACTTTCAAAGCCTTTGGCTCGGCCAAACCCTGCCCATCTTGTCTATCCACTTACCTCTCTTACTCCTTGAAGCCTCACTTTTGGAAGAAGGCTTCCCAAGGTAGCCATTGATCTCAAACAAAAGAGAGTTACCCGATTTTAAGGTAATGTCTTCACATGAGTCCGTTTGTTTTATTTTGTTTCTCCAACCCCATAAACTCTTTTTATTCATTTCTTTTGTAACAACTCCAGTATCTTAATTATACTAGGATGTTTTTATAAGAAGGATTTAGCTACACCTACACACACCTACATCTAATGGTTAAAGAACATACTGTTTCCATGGATGGCGAATTTATGCCTCCCGAAACGATGATTGTTCAACATTCTTTTAACACCTTCAAAGGTGTCCATTAATATGTCACTATATTTATATATGATATATAATATGTTTATGTTTTCCTTAATCTTATATATTTTTCATTTTAGGCATACCTTTATGGTTTCCATTATGGGTAAATGTGATATCTTCATTTAAGGAAGTGCGGACTACCGCCCCCTCAAAGTGATTTGATTCTTTAATACCATATGTGGTACGTATAAAGGATATATTTAATTATATTCTATATGATACCATACTGGAATACTATTATGTATCATTATGTTTTAATTCCATTAAATATGAAATAGAAATGGAAGTAGCGTTGATGTGTACGTACGTCTTACCGTCTCCATGAATGGTACATTTCATTTCTTATCTCAAAATGTTATGTAGTATTATAAGTACATATATATAATGGATATATATGTAATATATTACATATAAATGATGGATATAATTCTGTAATTATAACATATATATATCTCTCATTTTGTTTTAATTCCATTAATATGAAAAAAAAATGAAAGCAGCGTTCATGCGTATGTACGGCCTACCGTCTCCCTGAACGGTGCTTTTAATTTTTATCTCCAAATGCTATGGAATAGGATAAAATGAATATATACTGGATATATATGATATTTAAAACATAAATACTATTCTGGATATGATGTACCTATAACTACATGGAAAATTATTCTCCAACAAGTTCAATTTTTGACTCATGTACCAAACATCGACAAAAACGTCTGATATGAACTCATATTATTAACCAATTATTATAACATTAAAATATGTGATATTAACTGAATAATAATAATTATAGGAGGTCCTTAAGCAATTATAATTTGACCAAAGTTTATTATTCAAGAATATAAAGAAACGAACAAGACAAGTCAGACTTGAGGTAAGGGATCCTACTCCTCTCTTTCTTTTTAAGTACACCCTTTTATGTCATTCCTTTTAAGCTCATATTTCTTGTTATTGGGATGTTATTTTATATTACTCTTACTGTAATTTTTATTTTCATATTATGAGAGACCCTATTTCCTCTCATCCAGCCATTTTGGATGTTTTAAGTGGCGCTATTAGGCTGCCGAGTTTTCATAAATGATTTTTCATCTCACTTTTATTCCCGTGAGATTTATGATACATTTGCCACAATTTTCTTTGAGTGGTGTATGTACTGACCATTATTATACACTTTGTGTGGTATAATTTCATTTATGGGTATTCACATCTTCATTGTATGACCCTTCTTCCATGGGGTGTACGTTTCGAAAGCTATCCAACTCGGTAAGGGGACCTTTCACCCTCCTCTTTTTAAAAGACTTCTTTTGTTATGTATTTTAATTCACATACTATTATGTTGGGATTTGTTCTTTTATATCCTTATGGATGTAAATTTTATGTCCAAGTGATGAGATTCCGTTTTTATCTATCATAAACTCATTTTCTGAATTTTGAAGTGATGTCGTTAGGCTGTCGAATTTTACAAAGGGTTCTTTTTAACCCAATTTCGATTTCTTTGGGTTCAACATGTAGTTATTGAACATGTCATCTTTTGAATATGTGTTAAAGACCTTTTATTGTTTTACACATAATATCCACTTATATTGGGTGTATTTATGTTTGTCACACATAATTTTGAGATTGAATTATCCTTAATTTAATGATACCTTCTTTATAAGGGAATTCATCACATTTGACATTTCTATTGAGACTTCATTGTTGTTATGCACCAATTAACTCTTATATGGTGTATATACTGTCCTTTGGAATATTATATCATGAATCCTTTTATTCTCATGATATTATAAAGTTCTTAATAATGTTATTCCTCAATTATTGTATTCAAGCGTCTCTAATTTCGGTAGAACCCCTTTAACCAAAATATCGCTTTAAATGTTTTAATTATTTGTTCTTACTAATATCCATGTTTTAAAAATGGTTTTAAGGATTTATTTATTTGGATATTAATGGTTTAAAATTTTTAAAGATTCAAGCTGCTATGGGACACTTTGATTCAAAAATCTCTTTATTAAATGTTTTAAATGGTTTTGGAAATGGTTTCTTTTTGAATGGATTCATTATTTCAATATACTAAAATGTTATATTGTGATTGAAATATGGAAATGTTATGTTTCCTTTATGAATGTTTTATGTGATACATTTATGTTATGGTTCGTGGGCATTGCTATGAAAACGGGTAGTTCTGTGATAAACTAAGGGCGGGTGAGCCCGATATAGCTCTCCAATGCATTGGGTAACGCGTAGGGGTTAAACATTAATGTTTATCTGAAGAGATTTAGGGAATATACTATGATGGGTATTCCAAATGTAACCAAGAGGGTTACTCCCTATGTAATAATGTTATGAATGCTTCATGTTACCTTTTATGTCTTATGATTTCTATGATTTATTCTTGATTTGATGAGGTATGTTAAAGTGCCTATGTTTTATGGGTAAAGTATGATTTAATTATTATGTATATATGAACTCATGTTTCCCTTCCATATTTTTTATATCCCTTACGGATCTTTTTATGCTCATCCCATGTTTTTTTTGAAATTTGTTTCATAGGTCAAGGGAAAGGTACATGATATGATGATAGTGTCAAGGAAGTGTCAAGAAAGAATCCATGTTTAATTATGAATATGTTTCCGTTGATGGGAAAAAATGAATACTATCTTTGATGTAACCACTTTGTTTAAATGTGGAATGTAATGAATGTTTTATTATCTAATTCTCTAAAACTCTAAACCTGAAAAGATCCTTAATGTGTAATCTTGTAATAACTCAAGATTAAGTAAGGTTTAAGGCTGGGGCCTTATATCCAATGACTATAAAAATGGTTACATGAAATTAATATATAATTTATATCCTTCATAATATAAAATAATTGTTAATTTTACTGATATAGATTATATAATTTCTTCATTATAAGAATAATTATAACAACCCCAAATAAACAATGAGATTGTAACATAAAATAAGTATATCTTTGGTAACCAGGAATCATAATCCACATGAAGAGATAAAATAAAACAGAACTAAAAATTTCATGAGGATAATTAAATTCATTATATAATATTTCAATGTGTTTTTATATACACCTCGTGAAAAAATAATGTTGTAAAACATAATCTATGTCTCAAATAAAGACTATTGATATAAAAAATTGATAACCAATATCAAAATGTTCAAACCATAAACCCCATGATACAGATATAATAAAATGGATATTTAAATAGAAATATTTTTATGTATAATAACCGTAATATAAATTCATTTCTATTATATAAACAACATTAATGAAATGTGTTTTGAAAAATTCATGAGTCTTGTAGAAGTAAAAAGTGAGATGAAAATCCCTTACCTCATGTCTTGACAGTTGTCGTACTCATTAAAACATCTTGTATAATAAATAAAAGATTTTTATAAATATATAAATGAACCATATTCATATATAAAATTCCATATATAATATTTTATTTATTATATTCGTCTTTTATTATCTATTCGATGTTAATTTTTCATTTTGGGTAAAAAGAGATTTGTTTTTCAAAAATATTTTCAGTTTGTTAATTGATTTCCTCTATGTTTTATCATAATATAATAATACAAACTAAGATAAACATGATATATAAATCCTATGGTTTCATCATAATTTTATTTATATTAATCCTTAGTAATTATTAATAAAAAATTATATACAATGTTCACGGAGATAGTACGTCGTACAGATGCATGAACATAGTTTTTTAAATTCCCTATAGGTTTCAATGAAATAAATGTAAATATTATATATTATAACTCCATAAAATTTTTTATTTATTATAAATAAATATATTAATAAATAAACATCATTATTTTCTTCATTGTGAAGCATGAACGAATCACAATGGTTCTTGAGGAGGGAGTCCTCTGTAATCACAAAAGATGTTGTCATATTACCAAAAAATGGAAAGCATGAGGAGATGTGTAATATAAAAATTACAGAGTCATAATAATATAATATATAATAAATATATAATATATTCAAAAATTATATATAATTATTAGCTTCTTTGAAAAGATTTATTATAAAACAAGATGACATCGGTTCACGAGGTTGTAGTCTTCTATACACACGAGCAGTGATTTCATAACCCATTAGATGAAATGTTTTGTGGTTGTAGTTAGTAAAAATAAAATAAAAAATATCTATATATTCTATATATTTAACAAATTATATAATAATTTTTTTATAATAATTTAAAGGTGATTTAAGAAGAAATAAATTGAAAATGCCTTATGAGAATCATTACCTCTTCTTCCGGAATCCTCCTTTGGATTGTATTAAAACTATTCTTGGATTAAATTCCATAATAAATATGGATTCTACAATGTGGGTTTGGATTTTTTAAGTCATTTGGTTAGATATTATTTGATCTAAATGTTTTGAGTTGTGTGAATACATCAGGAGAGCGATTTACCTTTTATTGTTGAGGAGGAGTGGAATTATTGTAAATACTCAAAAGTATTCACTATTGGGAGGTCAATAATACACAATGTGTATCAAAAGACTATAAATAAATGATATAGGGATTTTTTTACCAAATCATACATCTATAAAAAAACAACAACATTTTTTATCACGTTATTCTTTTGCCTTTTTTTGCAAAATTTTTTCATTATTTTTTTTAATATGGTATCTTGTTACATTATACTTTCCTAGGTAAACCTTCCTTTATTAGTAATATTTGAATATGATTAATTAAATACATCTGACCTGTTTATTCTATATATAAAATCAATTTTACTAAATAAAATTATTATATTTTTGTATAATTAGTTTTCACACGAGTTCATGTATTGTTCAAAACATCATTTTAACCATAATCAAACTAATTAATTTTAGCTCATTTTACTAATAATTTTGGTAAAATATAAATATTGAATTTTTTGATAATATATATTATTATTATTCAAAATATTTAATATATTTTTTTATATTCTATTCACAGTAGTGACATATTACAATGTTCAAATAATCCTATTGATGATGTGAGAATGTGGGTTTTTACATAGAAAAATACCAAAAGTTAATATTATTTTTAAATAACAATGTTTCATTAAAATTATTCCAATGTACTAAAATTTGATAATTTATATAAAATTGAACTAATTATACTTTAAAACCCATTGAAAATATAATTTAACATTTCATATTATATAAATGGGGAGGTAGTTTTCATTTAAGAATCAACATTTTACACTATTCATGGAAAATATATTACTTACTGAAAAATAACAAGAATTTAACTTAATATAACATTAATATTACAAATATAAAAGTAATTTTTATTATAGAAAAATAAGTTTTTTTTTAAATTTTCATAATTAATATTTAAAATAATTTAACCATAAAAAGCTGACAAAACTGTTTTTTCAGAAAAATAATGTTTTATTTGTAAAATCCGATTTATAATTATATCATGTTTTGAAAACATATATAATGAAATTTGAAAATTTAATTTCATATATAATACAATAATTTAATTAAAATAATTATAAAAAATTTGTTTCGATAGTTTACATGTATAAGACACACTTGTGTATATAAAAAGTTTTTCAGGTTTTCTTTCAAAATATTATTTTTTTATTTGTAATTTATTTTTCAAAAATGAATTAATTATATAGAAATATCTTTAAAAAGTCAATATTTATTTGATTATTTTAATACCATAAATTCCATCAGGAAGTTGATAACTATCATAATGAATAACAATATTTAAATACTTCTTCATGTTTTGTCTAATCTTAGTGTTACATGTTAAAAAACTAAACTATGAAATGTTTTTAACATATGTCAAACATAGTATTTCATGTAATAGAATATAAAAGTAGTGTTTCATGTATAATTGAATACCAAAAATATTAAATATATTTGAGAAATAATTAATTCAATCTCTTGTGGTTACACACCACAATTTAACATCTCAACATAGGGTGCATAATGATCTTGGCCAAATAGCACAATTTTCCCTTGTAGTGTTCCAACTATTCATAGAACGATGGGCTTGCAAAAAAAGGTCTATATTGAAACAACCTGTGATAGTCCCATTAAAATGTATGATCAAAACAAGTGTATATAAAATATAATAATGTGTTACAACCACCCAACCAAAAACACATTATATATTTAGAAATATTATAATGGATATTACATAACAATGAATTAATGATGCTAATTTTTCTTAAGTGAATAAATATATAATATCACATACTAATTGATAACTTTATTTCATAGTACATAGAACTATTATTCCGTCTTACAATGAAAACCCATTATCATAGAATTAACCATTCTGAATGGATTATCAGTCACAGATAAATATGGTCCCAAATCAAGGTCATCCCATATTAGAACATGAGAAGGGTTTGAATGATATATCTTTAGTTGTGATATATGATACATACTATAGATCTAAGTAAAAAAATGGGAAAACAATAAATGGGATTCCACTTTTACCAACAATATCAATAATCTCAAAAAATCACCCACAATCCTCAATGAAGGAATTCCCCATTTCCCAATCTAGTTGGGACCAAACTGAGGTGGAACTCCCAAGGACAACCCAAAACCAAAAGAAAATTATAAATGTAATCCATGTCGATTAGTAAATTATTTGTATTATTTATTTTACATCAACAATCTTATAAAAATCAATAGTAACATAACATTCATATATTATTCTAAAATCATCCCATGTAAAGAAGCATCACCAATATCTAACCAACAATGAGTAGATCTATAGTTACTTCAATACATGGAATTAAAATAATATATTCTAAACATATACTAGAAACTATTGTTGTATGAATACTCAATAAATCACAACTATATTTTACAATCTCCACCATAGTTTAGAACTCAATCACGTATTATGTATTCAAAAATATGTATGGTTCATTATATTTATAATTCCATATACTGGAGATATTCAATAGTCAGAAATACTAAGGATCCCATTTCATACAATAGGGAATTCAGGAAATGAGATTTCAAATAGGAATCATTGTTAGAGACAATATTATAAGAAACCCCATAAAAATATAAAATTTTATTCACATCTATATTTCCCAAATTTAAATCATTGATTTTTACTCAAATAGGAATATATTGAGATTGTTTTTTAATCATATTAGTTGCTATCCATATCGTATTCCTCCCATGAGGGGTACATGTAATATCAACTGCAAACTCTATGAAGATATCATCCCACATTCATGTCAGTATTGGAAATAGATAATAAAATCCGAAAGGTATTTAAAGATACAATTTGATTTATTTTACATCATAAAAATTATAATCAATGTTAGCAATTTCATGATTCAAAATTTGATGATAAATTATAATCTCGATATCATATAACATCATTATATTTCTAGGGTGCACCAACCATTTTGTAATGTTCCAATTAGAAATCATTACTATTTTCAATATAAAAGGTATAATGAACCGATTTTGATATCATATGGTACAATGAAAAGATAATTTCAACACACTTATGTTTTCTCAATCATAATTATATTCTCAAATTACATGGAATTCTGAATTATTTTTTTCTCCTAAATAATTATCTTTGGATGATATGGGTTTAACTGAACACTTTCAAGAAAAATCACGTTATAATCTTCCCAAAAACTCAAATGTAAGTGAAAATATAGGGCCATTAGATTCCACGCATCTACTTATTCTTTCATCTTATAGGTCATATGTTTCATAGTCAATTAAATCGTGATAGATTTATCCTTACCAGGGGTGTGGGAAATACTAAATTTAAAATACTACATGAACTACAATGAATGTCTATATTGGTAATTTCATATATTTCATAGATGAGAGTTTTCTCATTATTTTGTAGTCAGGATAAATTATAAATCATTGTATTAAAATGTAATTCTACAACATCATAACATAATTCTTCCAAACTATGTGTTAAAAATTATGGTACAAATTGTTCCGTTTATCATTCACAATTATTCTGGAACCATATTCTATAACATTTGTATCATGTATATAGATATTCCCCAATCTCAATAATGATGAATCACAAAAATAAAACAAATCCTTTCCCCACATCTAGTGGATTCTTCACTAGCGTATAACTCGATAGAAATTTCATCTCATCAAAATAAATATATTATATCAAATCCCATAAGATCATCACTCCATTATAATTGAGAGCCATCATCAAAGGATACATTGTAGATAAATCCTTCAATAACAACTGGGTATAACCCACCAAATCCAAGAATCATTGTTTATATTAAATATTAATCGTTTTCAACCATGTTAGAATAGTTTTTACCTTATCAAGAATAGAAAAATACTATATTTATAGACAAAATTTTAATATAACATCACATCTTAAATACATATATGACATTTTGAAAGATCCATGTAAATACATTGATTTGTTAATATTTATATAAAAACTATTATAGGATACATATGGTCTTCCTTAGATGTTTATTATACCCCAAATGTAAAACCCTTTGACATTAAATTAATCTAAGGTTAAATATCATATACAACACACATCAATAAGTTTTAATGAGCTACAACATACTAATAAAATATTAGTATATAAATCAAAATTTTATTAACTAGAATATTATTTTGGTGTTAATTATATTAATTAACACATTATAGAAATTAAATAGGAAGGATAATGCTAATATATTTATAAATAAAACGTTGTTCATTGTATAGTCTTTATAAGCTTCTAAAATAACTTTTTTTGAAGAAAAATTTGATACATTAAAACATTAATTATTAAAAATTATAGAGAATTTATATAAATTGTTTGAATAATGTTTTTTAATCATCAAGTAAAACATATCTTAGAATGTTATTTATTTTAAATAATATTAATTTATGATTGAATTTTGGAAAAAAATTGTTTTCATTGAAAAATAACTTTTCATTTTATTCATTTAAAATGATCAATGTTATTTTAAAATATTTCAAATGTAATGTTGTTTCAATTATTTTATAATAAATCATATTTTTGTCACTAAATTAAATATCATGTTGAATATTTATATAAATACATTTTATATTTATAAAAAAAGTTATTTTGAAAACTGTTTTTCATCACCAATGTGTGTTTGAGTTTAAATTAACTTCATCCACATGTAAAAAAATAATTTTGAAAAAATGGATTCCGTGTTTTTATTCATCATAATTAGTATTATATAATATTTATAACATTTTTTTTATGTATTAATTAATAGTAGAAATTGTATGAATAAATTTCTTCAATTAAGGTTAAACTGGTTATACTTGGGAGTTTGTGAAAAATAAATAGCATCATAATTAACTATAGACAATAATAAATCCTATTTTATTTACCTTTATACATAATATATAATAGAATTTTATATATTCTTTGTTTTTTCCCCATTTATAATGCACAAGGTGTGGGTAAAAAAATTTCTTTTGTGAAATTCCATGTGTGTCATCTCCATAACTTTTATAATTAAACCCACTATCATATCCTCACCTCTCTAGAATTTATTATTAGATATTACCTACTCAAATATTTTATTTACATCATTACCTACATCCTATTTCCCTTGGTATGATGATATATCCAATCATGGGATATATAGAATAATTAAGACACCCTCTAACAGAGATGTATCATTCTTAATCGGGAATCAATATTTTATTTATTTTCCCAACTCTTTAAAATCATTCTCAATATTGATGATATAAAAAATTTCAAAAATAGATATTTATAATATTTTATAATTATAATTTCATAATGTGAATAAGTATAAACATCTATCAAATGGGACACTAAACCATCATGTTTGTGTGTGTTGGGCTACCGCCTCATGTACCAATTTAATTTGTTCCATCATAGACTATAAAATATATTCATGATGATATATACAATTTTTATATATGATATTATATAAATATTACTTAATATGGAAAATTAATATATCATATATGTTCTTACCTTTCGATTCATTAAAAAATAGCAACATCGTTCTTTTTGTAATGTGCACTATCACCTCGCAAAGTGTTGATAATACTTTTTTCTACACCATCACATGGATGATATATTTATTAATATTTAAATAAATAATATAAATTTATGATATAAGAATAATTATATATTTTCAAAATTAAACATAACTTTTTTTCACCATGTTTTTTTATAATAGGAAAATTAACACATGTGTATTTATGAACTATTATATCAAATATTATAAAATAATTCTTTTTTTATAATGATATTTATTAGTTTTTTATGAAATAATACTTTATGTATAAAAACTAAATATTACTTCTTAATAATTTTTCATCTTATTATATAAACATTTCGTCTTTGGCCATGGTCATCTCACAGATGAAAATTTTAAAATACGAACAGATCGTCAAAAAAACACCCAATGGGGTGATAAGTGAAAATAAAATTAAATATATCATTAAAAAATAATGTAAAATTTTTATGAATAAAGGATTAAATATAGAAAATTTTCAGCAAAAATATTAATATAATTTTATTATATACGATAGAAAGGTAATACACAATAATTATACACTTATGTTAGGGCTTTCTGGTTTATATTATTCTATTGTTAGATGTATGTTATATTCACAATCTATTATTTGGGGTTAATAAATAGAATAGTTTAATATTTTATCATCAATATATATGTATAAATATATATTCATTTTACATATCATTAAATTATATATTACTTTTTTAATGGGGTGTATGAATCAAATGTTTTCAATGATGGGATGGTTTATTTCACAATCACTGAATTATTTGGGATTGTTTATGTTTATGTTTCCCTTGGAATAATTGATTGATATTTCAATATAAAACCCAAAATATTTTATTCTCCTATGTATATTAATGAAAATTTAATGTTTTAGGAAAACTTTCCTTTCATTGGTACTTGAAATTATTGATAACATTTTCATCAGAAAAGTTGACTTTAATATTTTGTTCAATCAAAAATATGTTTTCTTCCAAATTCATGTTTTCTAAAAAAACAGAAAATTGTTTTTCAAATTATCCAAATGATAAATTTAAAAAATTACCCACTATTGACATTTTGAAAAACTAAACTAATGGAATCTTCCTGCCATATTCTGAATAAGTCACTTTTTTATGTTTTTATAACATTTTAAAAAAAATTATTAAATTATTTGTAATGTATTGAATTTTATGCCTTAATGACCACGAAATTAATTGATAATTCTATTAATCATTACAATTTCATTTTGAATTAAAATTATTTCTATAGTATTTTAGAAAATTTTATAAATTTAAGAATTGATTTCAATGTGAAATGGGTATTTTGAATAAGAAATATATCATGTAATATTTTAAATATAATTTCATAAATAACATTGAATGTTATATATTTATTATAAATTATGCATATATTTATCTCACATTGTACCATGGTGATTATAACTTACTTTTATTGGATAAAACTCCCATAATTACATTTAGAAAATACCGTCATTACAAAATTTATTTTAATATTGATTGGACAGAGGATTATGCAACCAATTTGTTTTCATAGTTAATTATTATTTCCATGCCTTGTGATATCTTTATTCCCAGGGAACATGTAAATAATGAACATATTATGATGGAAATTCCCATATAGTAGTCAATTTCATTGGGTAACTTATTCAACTCAATGAGGTCTAATATATGAGATTAGGGAGTAAACATATTGTATTGTGGGGATTTTTCTACCCTGTAATTTTATCAAGGAATTTATGTATAACTAAAGTTTATGTTGTGTTATATAATTTTACAACATTACCAATAATTCAATGATCTTTTGATATGATTTTATTTATGTTATTATTCCATGTTATTACTCAAGGATCTTATTTTTTATGATATCATGTTTTATTTATTTATCCCATGTCAGTTCTTTTTCTATCACATTTTTTCATTACTATGATTTTCATCTCACTCTATTTTTCTATGTATTCCTTGGGTTTTCTAATGCAGTTTGATGAGGTTGAATAGATTTAAGACATCTTTTGGGAGAATAAAATAATTTTTTTTGTAATGCATTGGTGTTTCAAAGAGTTATTATTTCAGAGACACTTGGAATTTTCTATAACTATATATATATTAATATATGATAAATTAAAAAAATATTGTTATAATGTATGTAAAAGGAATGTGTACCAATTTTTGGTATCCTAATAAAAGAAGGGATCTGAATCTAGGGAACTCTCATGTGTCTGTATTTGGAGAAGCCCGACTCTCCTATTAAGTGATTTTGATGAAATGTTTTCCACATTTGATGATATTAGTATTCCCACATATGTGGTGTAACCACCCATGGAGTTATAAGATGGGTATCAATTATATCCCAAATTCAATAAATCAAGACAACTATAATTTCTATTAAAGATGGGTCTAGTAATTATTTGTGTTAGGACTAGTAAAAATTAGTGAGAACCCTATGGGAATGTATACAAATAAGTCAATATATATGAAAATATCATGTATTTTTTAATATATTGAGTATATTGGTTCCATGTAATTATATCCCGATCAAGACACTTCATGTGCATGTCCCACTACCTCATTTTTACTGATTTCTGACAACCCAAAAGGAATGGACTGGTGTTCGCTCAATCTTCTCCTAGTGTATAACAATTGGTCATGCTACAATCATTGTTTGAATATGTTGGGGGATATTATTTTTAAAATTAAAAAATTCATTACAAACTATTATGAAGGAATTTCATGAACTGGTGGGTTATACCACCTAAGAAGAAACATTACAATGGTTAACCATGATAGATAACAATATACTCAAAAATCAGGATATAAATATAAATTATAATTTATTCTTCCTATGTTAATATCACTCAACAATTTTATTTCAATGAACTATTTTATATTTATAGTTTTCATTTTAGAAAATAGTGATAAATATGAGAAATCCATATAATAACCAATTTGAGGGATAAAATTATGATTTTCCAAATGATATTCTTAATCTAATTAGAATAGATGTTAGAAAAATTGTGATAATTTTGAATGAGATATCTTTTATTACGATTATAAACATGAATACATTTGATATTACACAAACATGAATGATTATAATGATGATATACAAGGGAAGTTCAAGTGTTAATTTTGATAAATAAAAGAATATTCAATTTACTACTTGTCAAAAAAGTGTAAACATGCACCATGGATAATTTTCTAATAGAATAATGCAATGGGTTTTCAGTGGAAAAGGAGGGAACAAAGAAGCTAATTATTAAATAAAATGAATAATTTCATTAATGATATGCTAGGAAACAATGTTTTACTTACATAAATATTAATTGTTCAACATCATAGATGTGGGTAACATGTGTTTTATCGATTAAATTCAATAAGTTAACGATTAATTACTAAGGTTTTATGTTGTGAAAATCATAGAAATGGAATTAATGAATCATTAAGGTTGAGTCAAATGTTTTCGTATGAATTTTTTCTTTCTATTATGTTTTCTAATTCACAAACATATTTTATTTGTATGACTTTTTGTCACAAAGAAAATTTAAATGAATTTCTTTAATAATTACTTATATCTATATGTAAATTAATATTCATATTTTTAATCATTTTATAACTAAGTCTAACATTATTTTTCTGTATATAGAATGGTTACTTGAATAAATTTAAACCTTAATTAAACTCAAAAACCTTAACTTTATCAACACTAAATCATCCAAAAAGTCGAATCTTATTAATGTTTTTTAAATAAAATTCACTCTAAAAATAGAATCAGATTCCAGTTTTTAAATTCTAATATACTCAAAAACACATATTTGACTCATGGTTTCTCAATTTCTAATTGCCTTTTTTTTACTCCGATTATCATTTCCTCAATTTCATTTCTCAATGATCTCTAGATCCTATTTTATGAATTTCATCAAGAAAAAAATTTCTTTAATATAATATTATCATATATCCAAATTTAAAAATACTTTATGATTCTCATGATATTTTTTTATTCTAAACAAAATACACTAAATTATGATTATATGACCATTGTAAGTGCCAGTTGTATAAGTCCCTCCGAATTTTCTAGAAAAATATGACAGTTGAAGGAAAAATTGATCATTGGAGATCTCCCTTATAATTACCCAAACATTTGAATATGATCAAAGATATTACCATTTAAGAGAATTGATACTCTATGAGATCTCTACCAAAATTTCTTCATGTGAAAGCCTTGAAGAGTTTATGTTGTGAGCTGCTTCTTCCACATATTGAAATCTACAACACACTTTTTTTTTCTTTGTGTGATTATAAGAATTGTTGTATATGATTGAGGGATTCCAAGATTAAATAAGGTAGAGGTTCAAATTTATTTCTTAATCAAGGGCCTCAAGCCTAAGGAATATATAGGTGTTGATCACCTTATAGATATAGGTCTTACATGGATAGAATGATAGATACTTATCTTTGAATAGTATTTTTACCCTGGTGTGGGTAAGAGGGACTTGATTGAAAGTAAAAAAATTAAGGAAACTTTATCCAACGTGTTTTGGATACCATACTAATTGGGTGAAATTCTTTTACTCTTTATATTTACTTTAAAATTCTAATACAATATGTAATAATGATAAAGTGTTTCTTATAATTTCTCATCAGTTGTAACTCAAGTATAAGACTTTGTATGTATTGTGGTAGAATATTTTTTTTGAATAAGTGTGTTCTTATATCATTAAATATATTTATTAAACCTATGGTGATTTTTATTAACCTCAAATAAGAGGGTTTAGTAAATTAAATTTGATTAATATTGTTAAAAAATGATTTCCTTGAGAATTTAAATGGACGTTTTTAAGCATAACATATACGACCTATTGTATCTGGACATCTATATAAAAATTTCTCTCATTAAATTGGTATCAAAACAGGTATTTATGATATTTATACTTCCACTTAGTATCCAAGAATATTTTTTACTTCTCAGTTTATTTACTATTTCATTGCTTCTTCAAGATTTTTTTAATTTGTCATATAAATTTTTTGTTTATAAATAATTTTTACTGTGACATGTTTTATGGAAAAAAATTTATTTTATTCTAATATGGAGGGAATAAATATTTAATCTTTAGATATTATAAATACAAAAAGAACACCTTTATTTTATTGAATTGATTATGAATATTTGAGATACAGAATGGAGACTTTTTTATTAATAATTGTGTGGGTAATTATTTTAGGATTACTGGAGATTATAATATAACTAACAAGGATGTAAAAACATTTACTAATCAAGAAAATTAATAATATCAGATAAACTATAAAGTACACATCACTTTTCATTTTTATATGACCATGAATATATACATCCAGATATCTTCTTGTGAAGCAACTAATATCATATGGAAGAAACTAGATGTAACCCATTATGTAACATCAAAATTTATTGAAACTATAAAAGAAAGTCTTAGAGACGATGATCATGGATTTGTTTTTACTTATGGTGATCCAATAGTTAATGTTCAATCGAGAATTATGACTATTGTAAATAGTCTTATGCTAATCAATGAAAAAGGGATAGATGATGAGATGTAGGTACACAATATTACTAAAATAATTCCTAAATAATGTTAATCAAATAGAACATCAATTGATGAGTCTAGTAAGGGTACAAATATTACCCTTGATGAGTTTTTTGGAACTCTCTTACAACCTGAGAACATATTAAAGAGATATTCCGATTATATAGCGAAGAATAATGAGTGTTGTTCTTTTAAAACTACATTGATTCAAATGAAAACCAGGTCTCTTGAGAAACTCTCAAAGACAAAAATTTCAAATAATGATGTTTTTTAGCTAGACACAAGTGTCTCAGAATAGTTATATAATGAATTATCTAATCTCTCTCGAAGGTTGAATAAGATTTATGGCAAGTTGGATTTCCAATATAGATACAAGAAAAATGAAAAGAAATATAAGATAGATGTTGAAGTCAAATGTTATGAAAGAATTAAAGTAGGACGTATCAACCATTTTTTTCTAAGGACCAAAAAGAAAATACAAGAAATATATAAATTCTGAGAGGAATTGGAAAAGATATTGAATGGATAATAGAAATAACATCTTAAATGAAAATTATTCTTGGAGTGAAAGTCGTGGAGACTCATTTGATGAATATTTTGATAATGAATGTTTTGGACAGAAGTATATTGTTCTTATTTCCAATATACCCTTTGAAAATAATTGTTTCATAAATAAGGTACACACAGATAAATCATTAAGTAATAGGTATTTAAATAATATTTAACCTAATAATCATTTAATTATTTCATTGAATGAAGAATATTACTTAGAAGAATACAATTTATCTTATCTTGAATAAGTATCTATGTTTTCCATGTTGCTTGGAAATTAAAATAGTAATATCAAAAAGAATATTAACAATGAGAAACCAAGAATCACTATTTTAATAAAAGAACTGTTAGATATTTCTAAATATCATGAAGAAAAATATTTTGAAATTTTTTCTATTTCGAAAATTCTTAAGGATGATAATTATGAAAAATTTAAACACTCTATAGATCATGAAAATGTTATTTCCAAGAAAAATGTTTTATATGAAAACATTAATTCATAGACTAATGAATATGAGGATAAGAAATTATTCATTATAATAAATATAAAATATTTTCATTAAAGAAACATTTTTCTAACTTAACTTCTATTAAGGAAGGTTTTGAATAAATGTATTCACCAATTTTTTATCTTAGGAAGAGTTTTGGAATTGGTTAATTTCATTGAAAGATTGTTTTCAGTAACAAAATTTTATTCCTAAAATTTCCCCAATCTGCACTAAATGAAATGTTGGTGGAAATTGGGACAATATTTTTTTTAAAATAAAATAAAATCCTTATGTTTTCATAAATATCACTTTTATACTAATATATGGATTCATATGATTTCATTTCTTAAACTTTCCTGATCCAAGAATGTTTGGATATCAAAAACCTAACTATTTTATTTTTAAAAAAATAAATGATGTACTAACAACAATATATGGTACATTAATAATGGATGTTCCCGACAAATAAATGGTAACAAAAACTACTTTGAAAATATTACAAAGAAGAATGTTAGAAGAGTCACTTTTGGATACAATGATCAAGGATATATTATTAGTATATATAACATTGTTCTTCTTGGAAAAGTCTTATTTTCAAATCCTTTATTTGTTAAAGATCTTAATAACAACCTTATAAGAATATGCCAATTATGTGGTGAAGGTTACCATGTGAGTTTTAGGAATGATAAATTATTAGTGAACAATTTTATGGATAAGATCATTCTTTCTGCCCATCGGCATGAGAATTTTTAAAACCATAACATATAAGATATTAGGATCCAATACATATCATTACTTAGTGAAATGGGAGAACAATCACGGTTATGAAATATAAGGTTAGGTTACTATAACCTATGGAACATATGTAAAAAATTTAAGAATGAACTTGTTAAGGATCTACCTAAACTTAGATTTGATTATTTAAAAGTTTATAAACCTCAACACAATAGAAAACAACAAAATTCAATATTTAAATTTATAATTGAAGTCCCAACATCTTATGAATTATAAAAAGTGCACACTAACTGGTGTAGACCTACACAAAATGGAAGTATTTGAATAAAATACTACTAATTTTCTAAGTTGATGTTTGCAGAACATATACTTCGGTATATTTTCGAGAAATAAAATATGACGCCTTTTATTATTTCAATTATTTTTCATCAAAAGTTTAAAATGATAAAAATCATTATTTTATAACTATACATAGTGAACATGGGGAAGAATTTGAAAATTTTGAATTTAAAAAATTTTGTAGTAAGAAATAAATTACTCATAACTTCTCATATCCTAGAAATAATCACCAAATGTGTGTTGTTAAATGATGAAATATAATTATTCAAGAGGTAATAAGAACCATGTTGATTAAATAATCAATGGCTGAAAATTTTTGGGTTGAAGATATAATAACTGATTGTTAAACTATAAATATAGTTTTAGTAAGTCCAGTTCTTAATAAAATACCTTATGAGTTATGGAATAACTAAACACCTACAGCTTCCTACATCAGAGTATTTAGATGGAAAGTATCCATTTGGAATACAAAAGATAATTTACAAAAAAATAGCACCCAAATATGATGAAGATATTTTCTTAGGATATTCCACTAGCGCTAAGGCTTATAGAGTTTTCAATAATAATTATTGTAATGTTGAGGGAACAATATTTGTTATATTTGATGAAAATGGTCCTATTGTTTTTAAAAAACCTCAATATACATCTTCTGATGTGTTTTCAAAAACCAATTACAAACCATTTATAAAATATTCTTCTAATAAAGATAATACTAATGAAAATGATTCTAATGTATTCACTCTAGAATAATTTATATCCAATGTTGATGAATAAGCTATAAAAATACAAGCCAGTTGTTCCTATGGAAGAATACCAGTGATAGTATTATTAGTTGGGCCAGTCAAAATGCTATGACTAGAAGTAGTTCAAGATATGAAGTATAGAATCTTATAGTTCCTTCAAAATTAGAACCTAAAAGTACTATTGATGCTTTTGGTGATGAATATTGGTTTAATTATATGCAATATAAACTAAATGAATTTGAATAGAATAATCACTTGGCCTCGGTTGAAATACTTAAAGAACCATCTATAATTGGAGTAAGGTGGGTTTTTTTAAATAAATATGATGAAAATGGAATCTTTCTAAGAAATACTATATGATTAGTTGTTAAAGGATATAATTAACAAAAAGTAATAGAATCTGAATAAACTTATGCTCTAGTAAATGGACATGCATTTATTTGAATTCTACTAGCCTTTCCAGCATTCTATAACATTAAACATTTACAAATGGATGTGAATTATGATTTCCATAATAGATATGTTCAAGGGGAATTTTATATTGAACAACCACCAGGTTTTAAAGACACATAACATCTTAAAAATGTTTTTCAACATACCAATGTTTTATATTCCCGTAAACAAATCCCAAGATACTGGTATGATATACATACATGATTTTTGAAACAAAAAATTATTTTGAGGGAATCAATAATCCAAAAAATTGATAAATAAATAAAAGAAAAATGTTTTAATTGTTCAAATATATGAAGATGAAATTATATTCGGATCAACTTAGCAATCCTTAACTGATTCATATTCAAATCTTATAAAATAGGAATTTGAAATGAGTACGATGGGTGAGTTGAAATTTTTATTTGTTTTCAAATTACTCCAAAACTAGAAGTAATCTATATATCTCAACAAAATTATATTAATGATCTACTTAAGATTATGGATATGAGACATATAAATTTCACGTACCCATCATCTGAATGAACATAGGAAATAAGTGGATAAATAATTATTTAGAGGTATGATGTGAAGCTTATTATATGTAATAGTCATTCAATTAGACATAATGTTTTCAATATACTTATGTGAAAGATATCAATATAATCCTATAAAACCCCAAATAAAATCCATGATAGGAGTTTCTCACTATTTAAATGGAAGTATGGATTTTGGACTTTTCTACTATTCTGGAATGTATTTTTTATTATCTTTTAGGGTGCTGACTTTGGCAGTTGTAAAAATGATTTTAAAGGCACTATTAAACAGTCCATTTATTAGGAGATTCATTAGTATCTAGGGGATATAAGAAGAAATATTCAAAATCACATTACATTACTAAAGCTGAATATGTAACAGCTAGAAGTTTTTGTGCTCAAGTGTTAGGGATGTAACCCACACTCACTGATTAAGGCATTAGTTTTTTATAAAACATATATAAAATGTGATAACACTATTGTTGTAGCCTTAATAAAAAAACCATTCATATCACTATCATGAAAAGCACGTAGATATTAGGCATCAATTTCTTAGGGATCACACAATTAAAGAAGATATAATTCTATAATTCTTTAGAACACAAGAACAACTTGATTATATCCTCATAAAATCATCACCTTATGAATGATTTGAATAAATTAAAAAAATATAGGAAGGATTTTTATATGATAATCATTCATATATACATATTTTAATAAACTATATCCAGACAGTATTATTCTCCTTTTTATAGGGGTAGTATACTATAATTTCATTAAAAACGTATTCTAGAACCTAATAATGTTTTTCAGAACCTAACAACAAATTTTCAGAAAAGAAAAAATGTATTCAGAACATATAAAAAGTTTTCAAACAATAATAAAAAATTTTAGAATCTAATATTTCTAATAAGTGTCTTATCAAACACTAATAAATATTCTGAGAACTATGAAAGGTACCTCATCTTAACTATCATATCTGAGTTTCAATTCTGCTTTTTGGTATTTTCAATATTGTTTTAAGAAAAACATCAACAATTTCATTATTCCTTAAAAAAATTTGTTCCTTAAAACCTCAATAGATCAAAATCTATAAAACTTTATTTAGTTTCATATTAGCCATCAGATCATATTCCTTTGTTTAAAACCATTATTTTAATACTAGAAGTTAAACCGTCAATTATGAAACTTATATAAAGGAGGGACCACCCCATGTCCCACATCGAATTACTAAGTTTTATTTCGAGTCACTAACACCATTAAAAGTCTCTTTTCAAATTTTTATATATCTTTCTAATGTTTCAAATGTCTCTTTCAATATGATCATAAACCTTAATTCATGTGAATAAGGAACTTAATGATATCTCAATCCTCATAGAATAATTAATTGGTCGGGATTTATTTCTTATATGTTATTGTTTAATAAGAATGATCATAATGTTTCAAGGATGGGAATGTATTTTCATTGTAAAAAATAAGGGAGAATAAGATCTTGTGTACACATACTTGGTAATTGAGTTCCATAAATCATTTGAGTTTTTAAATTAAGTTGGAAAGGATAAGTTTTAGTTTAAGTGTTATAGAAAGAACTATTCTTTGTCTTCATAGAATATTGTAGATATTCATGAGATACCATATAACGGTGAAGCTTATTATTACACTCATAAGATGAATGATTTAGAAGGAACCCATTATAGAGATAAATCTATTGATATCTAAGGTCTCAAGGGAGTAAAGAGGCCTTAAAAGTTCAACCATTCAGCTAAATACATAATCATGGTATTGTGGTTGCAAGGTCTTTTAATACCAAGAAATGGAGACAAGGAAACCCTAAATATAATATACATCTTTATGATAGAATTTCTCATTAATATAAAAAAGATTAACCTGATAATGTACATATTTATTACTATAAGTAACAATAAAGACGATTCAATCAAATTTAAGACATTCATGTATCAATAAAACTTGTCCAATATTATCATATGTTGTTTGAACTTATGAAAAGTACATTTCATTTCAAAATAAAATAAATTTGATATTATTCTTCTATATGAAGACACACTTTAAAGAATGAAATATTATTTTAGTGATATGAAAAATGAGTTTGTTGACATATCAGAAAATTAAAAGGAATTTGGAGAAATCTAAATAAATTGTCACTTGAGCCTAACAATAGAAAGTCACAGGCCTCAGAACCATAGAAATAACTCATGACTCTGAACATCCAAAGTAAAAGAAACATAAATCATACCCAAATGAGGTTGTATAAAAGTGGATACAAGAAAAAAATATAATGAATGAAGGAAATTAAGTGTTTAGATTAGATATAGTACAAGCTAAAGAATTTAAAATCAGAGAATCTGAATAACATGAGATACAAGTAAAAGAGATGAATCTAAAGATGAAGTTAACTAAAGCTGAGATACTTAAATTTTTTTATAAAGATACAAAAAGGGACTCAGAACAAATTGATGTTCCAGAATCATTTCATCAGGAAATACAATTTCCCTATCAATATTAACTAGTTTTAATAAATGTTATCTAATCAGTAATACTAAAGTAAATTGTTTCTTTCCTAGTTATAGAAGGTTCAGGAATAGATTCAAGAAGAATAAGAATAGGAAGAAGTTAACAACTAATATAAATAAAATGTTGATTAAAGTAAAAAAATTGAAGAAAATTAAGGGTAGATCTAATATAATATGTTATATTTAATAACATATGAAGCATATTCATCAAAACAAGCCTTAGAAGGAAAATCAATCCATAAATCCCAAGCTCATAAATTCAAGGTTTTTGAATGTCAAGTTCAAAAAATATCCTCCAATGATGAGGGTAATGGAAGGGAATGATATGATGGTGGAGATGAAGAAAATATATAAGATGATATTGTTGATGTAGATGATGATATTATTCATGTTTCTAAGGAATGGGATTTCATTAAGAATTAAGAGATATTAGAATCCAATAATGACAATGGGATGAAACAAGATGTTTTCACATATAAGAAAGCAGAATCAGAATAAAAAAATCTTCCTCTTCTATAGGTGGATTTTTTTCAGCCACTGAATCAGTCGGTGATATCCATTCAATACTTTCTAAAACTTCAATCAAGATGTTATCAGATTCCATCTTCTATAAATCAGAAATTAGAATCAATAAACATTTTTCTTGGAAAATCGCATAAAACATGATGTCGTTACAAAACCATTGTGAAGAATTATGATTCTCATAGTATGTCTTGCAATGATATAATGAAGTTATCAAAACCGATCAATAATGATACTAAATAATCTGATGATGTGTTTGAGATAGTAAAGGGTGTCTTCAAGGAATAAGAAGACAAAATCATAACTCTTTCATGAAACATATCAGAAAGGAAAGGGTAAGAAAAAGCTATTCGAGTGCAAGATGATAGGGATTGGAATGGGAAACAAAATTCTCTTGATCATAAAGTGAAAAGATTAACATCTTATAGATATGAGTTGGATTAAAAGATTATTTACCATGTTGAAAAGATTAAGTATCAATATGATATGATTCTATGTCAACCTGAAAATATTCAGAACCTTGAGAAGAAGATTCAGGATCATGATTTTCTTATAAAAAAGTTTCAAGATTATTACAAGGGGCTGAAGAAGTTTAAGGCCATAGTGAAAACCATAATACTGAAAAATATTAATAATTATTATATTTTTTATATTTTTATTTAAATGACATCATCAATGATAAAAAATTGTTATCCCTTTTTTTAATGTTTGTTTCCTATTATTTCAGTTTCATTATACTTTTACCCATTCCTTTTTTAAAAACCCAAAGGGGGAGAAGAGATTTCAAAAAAGAATATTAGTTTATGAAGGAAAATATAAAGGGGATAATGTTTAAATAATACATCCCTATTTAATAGGGATTTATTTACTTATAAAGGATGAAAAATATAAAATTTTATTATTCAATCCATAATTGGATTTCTTAACATAATGGGGAGTTAGTCTTATTCCCGATGATTCAAAAACAAAGCGGTGGGGATATGTTTTTTTGTTCAAATATGAACCCTTTCAGTTTAAATATTATATTCATAAATTGATTGATTTCACTTACCAATAATGGGGAGTTTGTTGAGTCAAAATTTTCTTTACGAATTTACTCTTAACATTGTGTTTTAGAAATCAGAATCATGTTTTTATTATAACACTTTTTAACAATATAGAAATTTATATACACTTACTTAATACTTCTTTAAATCCTTAATGAAATTTATATTCATGTTCAATAATATTATTATAGCTATTTATAACATTATTTTTCTTTATATAGAATGTTTACTAAAATAAATAAAATCCTTAATTAATATCTGAATCCTTCACTTTCTCAACTCTTGAATCATCTGGAAAGTTAAATCCAATTCAATTTTCTCAATTCTAATTCACTCTAAAAATATAACTTGATTCCGGTTTCTTTAATTATGATTCACTGAATAATGGAAATCTGATTCATAGTTTCTCAATTCTGAATCATTTATTTTTTTTAATTTGATTATTATTTCTTCAATTCCTATTATCGATAATTTCCAGAACCAATTTTATATGTTTCTTTAAGTTAATAAATTTGTTTTATACAATGTTTCCATATATCCAAATTCACTTTTACTAAATGTTTCTCATGATATTATGTTATAATAAATGAAATATTCTAATCTGTTACTATATGACTATTGTAAGGGCCAACCGTACAGGTCCATCTGAATTTTCTAGAAAAATATGACTGTTGGAGGAAAATTTTACCGTTGGAGATCTCACATATAAATACCCAATCATTTGACCATGTACATCCCCAACCCCAGATTCCTGGAGAAAGTGAATTATTTTAATAAATTTTTATGATTATAATGAATCATATACCAAAAGACTGGTCAGTTTAGTAACCTTGGGAAAACTACTTATGAACATAAGTATAACATTATATCATGAAATGAAAAAATATATTACCCCCTTTGAAAACACTCATATCCCTTACACTATCCCTACAAGTCAATCATCATATACATTTTCTCATCCTGGGGAATTATAAAACATATAATGGGGTGAGATCATATGCTTAGTAAGGATAAACAATATAGAAGAAGCTATCATAAATAATTGTAATCATTTAAGGAAAGGTATAAAACTAAATAACAATCCTTTTAAACATAATATTAAGCATAATATGGAAATAATAAATCAAATAATTCCATTTAACAATTCACGTGAACATTCGAGTAGTCGAATAATCACAAGAAATACCAATAAATGATCTCATAATGAGTACATTTCTAATGCCAGACATCTTAACCATACTATTAGGGCCTTGTTCCAAGACCATTACCACACCATCAAGGCCTTCTGTAAAGATACTAGTTTGTCTCATGAGAGAAACCAATCCATCAAGGGGGTATGGAGGGCCCTTCTCGTCACTTACTAAGTCCAAATCAATCATCTTATAAAAAGGGTGAAATATAACATTGAAATTGATATTAAAACTTCCATTCAACATGTTAATACTTTAACCATAATCCATGAATGGTATAAACATATCAAAACCACGGTATAAAATATCATCAACCCTTCAATAAAATATGGAAGATTGAATCATAATATGTTAACCTCTAATAAGAATAAAATCCAATAAGGGATGTCAACATATATGAAGAAAATTTAATAAATTCATTATAACTATTTGAGTAAATATCACCTTTTTTTACTTTGAATTCATTTAGATGCCTCAAAATTATATAAGAAAACATTTATTTTGAAATAAACATTAGAATGTTGTAAGGAAATATTCAGAATGATATGAAATCATAATGGCATAAAATATTCATTTGCTTCATATAAGATAAAAAATATTCATTCCTTAATTTGTTAAAAAGGTTATAAAGTACCTCATTTAGAAAATGATGGAAAGATTCATTTGAAAACATTTTATAAAAAGTGTAAAATGGGTAAAAATTAGTATAAAAAATTTTCAATAATATTTTGAATTATATTATATGTTACATATATATAGATGATAAGGATGTCCCATTAATACATATGTATAATCAATGTCGAATAATAAAGATATTGTGAAATTAACCCTTAAATTATACTTTCCATTAGCTGAGGGAGAGTTATCCTTAGGTATAATGGTTAAATCATGTTTTTAAATTATATGAGGACTATATCCATATTTATGATATCTTATATGATCCTCTTATATCATTTTTATACTAATATATTATTATTATTAGTTATTTTGGTGTTAACTACTTCATTTTCCAATTCATATTTTGTCATGTAAGTCATGTTTGATATGCATATGATATATTTTATTAATATATAAAATTAAATTACGTTCATAATTATTATTTATTTCTTAATATAAATTCTATAATAATTCATGAATGGTTAACATGAATAATGAATCTCTCTGTGTAACAGAGACTGTAGGTTATACTTATGCACAAGCGGCGGTATCACTCCATTTATGGTTAAATGGTATATAATTAGATGGTATAATAACTATAGATAACAATTAAAATGTTTTATTACCTATTTATATCCATTATAATCATCATTTTACCCATACAAATAAAATATTGTTCAATATCAAATTACACCATGGCATGGAGATGTTATGCAGTGGGTACGCACACATTGTGATATTGTTATTCATATAATGGAAAAAATGAGGACTATGGTTTTACCATTATTATAATAACTTTTAAGTATATGGATGATAATGGATTTTATTTTTTGATATGGAAATAACATAGAAAGAGTAATTATAAGAATAAAAAACATTAAAAGAGGTGATAAAATGATTATCAATTTTTATGGTATCTCCTTTTTATTTTAAAAAATTAACTCCATAATATGGATTTCAGACCAAATTATGGACTCATAGATGAATTGAGTGATTTTTTTAGAATACTTTGTCATGGTTTGTCAGATCCAAATGGTTTTGGAGGTGTGAAATAAATAAATGGAGAAGTATCCTTTTATAAGATAGGTGAGGGGCACTTTAGGAAACCTTCAAAATATTAAATTAATATAAATTAATTTTCAGTTCCAAATGGTCCCAAAAACAATAATTTTTAATAAAATATGATTATGGGTCTAATTAATATAAATCAATTAAAATTATACAAGTTTATAATATTTTTTTAATCATTATCATTTTGGTTTAACCCTAATTTTACCCTATTAATTCTTACTGTGATATCTTGTTATTTATAATTTGTGTGTTAATTTAATTACAATAACATGTAAAAGGAGAAAAAAAGTTCATATAAGAAAAATAAGGACATATCATAACCATTTGGTTAAATAATATATTTTTAGAAATTTTATAAAATTTAATAATCTATTTTAAATTTTAATTTTGAATTATGTCAATTTTTACACTATTCAGACATGATTTTTTTACAAATTCTTCAAAATATGATTCCTTCTAAAAAATACATCACCTAAACCCTAACATGTCATAGTCATCCAAAAAATTCATGGATGGAATTAAATATTTCAAAAAAATATTGATTTATATATTTATAATATCATTTATTTGATATTTTCATTAATAAATCTACTATTGCATCGTTATTGTAACGACCCAAAGATTCATTAATGGAAATCCCACATTATCTAATTAAATATATCTTTATGTAAAAATTTTAAATAAAATTTCAACTTCTTTGGTTTTATGTTATGAATTTTGACTGTTGCTAATATAGTCATTGAATAGTGATCAGAGGATTAGTATAAATATAGGGATTTAACAAATCCAATTTACTCGGACAAAAAAAGTGATTACCACATCTAGTAGAATTACTCCATTAGAAGCCCATTTTTTAAAGCTCAGAAAAGAGGTGGCGTCCTTGGGTTTCGCTCTTGACCAAGCCCATGATGAGCTTCATCATGTCAAGCTCGAACGAGACCATCTACAAGAAAAGTGGAAGTTGATAAAGATTACCACTCGAGCGATGTTATCTGAGTCACCCCAAAAGTCCGCCACCATCGCACACCTTATCCTGAGGTCATATGCGGCTGTTTTAAGGGGTTATGTAACAAATCTCTAGTACTATGTTCATGTACATTATTTTTTTATATAATAATGAATATACTTTCTTGTCATTATTGATACATTGTAAATAGTTTTTAAAGTACAAATAGTGTTTTTAGTTATTATTTAATTAATAATTATATTTTATTAAATTAAGGGACGTTTTAATTAAATAATTTTTTAATAAAATATGATTATTATTATTAAATTAATTGTTATTAAATATAAACTATCTTTTAATTTTATGAATGCAATTGTAATTTTTTTTAAGGATTGAAAGCCATTTTTATCAAAACCCATTAATTTTCGATAAATGTCAGTTTTTATTTTGAAAATGAAAATTATCATATTTATAAAATTATTTAGAAAAAATAAATTTTATATCTGGAACTAGGTTGTAAAAATTATCCAATGCTGAATTTTTCATAATTTTCTGAGACAATCAAATTTTTGGGTAAAAATTAAATTTCGTTTAAATGTATAATGTGTTTTATGACATCATAATGACCCAATAGTGATTTAATAAAATAATATAAGATTGATTTTCGGCCAATATATTTTTTACCATAAAAATAAGGATATTTTGGGTTTTTTTGACATATTTTTCAAAGCATTAATGGACCCCTCAAGACTTTTTAAACATCTTGTCTTTTTAAATTATTTTCCATTGGAGTGTGACTCACCTCCAAATAAGCAACCCCGTTATTTTAAGAAGTTCGGACTTTGGACTTATAAAATATCGTTTTTCTATCCCCTTTTCCAAAAACCATGGGCAAAACCCATGATCTGATTTTTGGTTTGGATTACTTTAATGTAAGGGGTCCCAAACCTAAATAATAAAGAATTCACTCACCTATACTATATAAACCCACCCAAGATCCCACTTCCTCCTCACTCAAAGCCTTTGGAGTTCGTCCAACCTCTTCCCTACTCTCTATTGAATCCTCCTAATGTGACCAAATCTCCCAAGAATCCTCTCTCAAGCCTCTCTTAAGCCTTTAGAAGCACACTTCCAAGTAAGTGTTTTTCTTCCTTTCACTTTTTTGTCCAATTTTCTTAATATTATTATGCCCTTTTAAGATCAATTATAAATTTTTGTGTATGGTTTTGCACCTCCCCCATACTTCCCTATTTTTGTTTTGATGATAGGAGACCCCTTTCTCCCTCATTAAATTCCTCATATGTACACCCGTTACTATGCCGAAATTTCGAAAAGAGCTTCTCTCTCTTCATTTACATTCAAGCAATACTCTGGTATCATGAATCTAAATTCCATTAATTTTGTTTGAAAATGTATCTATATGACCTCCTTAATGTCCATTTCATGTAAATATGATGAAACACCCAGTTCTCTCTCATCAAACATTTTTATGAATTCTTATGTCACGCCATTACACTGCCGAAATTGCACCGATTTTTTAATCCAATGCCTCTGTGTAGTGAATACCATGCCCATTTCTCCATAAAGGGGTTCCACCATTATGCACATTTACTTATTGATTATAAAGTTTCAAGTATGAATTCCATATTATTTATCATGTAATAAATGATTATGTTTAATGAATTCATGTTTTATGATCCAAGTGGAACACTTATGCATGAAATGAAATGTTTAAGAAGGGTGCGCACTTATAGCACTCCAATGCATTGGGTAAAGTATAGTATCATGATAAGTAACATGCAATTAGTGTTGAATATTGTTAATTCAAGTAAAATAATGGTTTACTTGTGGTTCATGTGAAATGAGTATTTACTCATGCTCCATGTGCAATGAACCTTGTATCATGCTAATTCCATGTTAAGTGTTGTGGCCACATTTCCGTGTTATGATTATCATGATTTTTCATGGAATTATATACATGTTTCTCTTGTGATATATTGATATTACTATTGTCTAACATGTATTTTACTCCTCATGTATTCCATGTTTTTTCCTTTACTGGGATTTATAGCTCACCCATTTCTTATGCATGTCCTCAGGTTATCCCATGCAATGCTAAGTACGAGGGAATGTAGTGGTCAAGTAAAAGAAGTTTTCAATTAAGATGTTTTATTTCATGTTTTAAGTTGTTATGTAATGATCCTAAGCCCCAAAGACACAAGACCTCTCGATATTCCATGTTGTATCAAGTGAATAGTTTATGTAATAAATCATGTTTAAGTTTGTAAAAATTGAAGAGTTGTCATATTTGGTATTAGAGGATAGGTTTAGTTATTTTTGGGACTAGGATTAAAAAACCCTTGTAAAGCCTTAGAGACAAGATTAAATATAATAAAAACATCCCTATGTTTTGTTAAGTACTGAGTAAGTGGTTTATCAAACAAATACATCCCTGTCTGGATATGAGAAGGTAGAGGTGGATATGGAATAGATGTATCATAGGGGAAAATACCAAAAACACCGCTTTGAGCTAGACTCGAACAGGAAATGATGCACCACAATGGGCCTTGCTGCACTCTTGGTTACGACACTCCCGGGGGATATGTTTTGATAAATTCACAAGCATATTATGAACCCTTATTAAGGGAATTAAAAAAATGCCCCTCAGAATATATGTTAGATAGTAGATCATAAAAACACTAGATTAAATCCTATAGACTCCTGAGTTAAGGAAATATAAGTTTATTTATTAGTCATCAACTTTTGTCTTTGGATTACCCTTCACGTGTTACCCCTAACATTCCATTTATTCCAGCCAATGGTCGGTAATGGGAGGACTGGAGCTAACAACCGATGTGAAGATCATTGTGATGACTGTACTACTGAGATGCCCAATCCAATGAGAGCGGGAATCGCAAACTTTGTCACGCTTCTCTCTCAGCTAACTCAATATTTGAATAGAAACACGGTTCAAGAGGAATGTCCAAACCCCCCTAAGAAGGAACAAGTCACTATCAAGAGATTCATGAGACAAAGGCCTCCTAATTTTAATGGATCATCGGATCCCATGACCGCTAAACAATGGATCAACTCCATTGAAAAGACATTCTCCATCCTTCAATGTTCTGAACAAGAGAAGGTTCTTTTGGCGGCTTATCATATGGAGGATGAAGCTGATCAATGGTGGACGTTGATCAAAAATACGAAGCCTGAGGAGGAGATCGAGGTGTTAGAATGGAAGGATTTCAGGAAGATGTTTTTCAATAAATATTTTCCAAACACCCTCTGGCTTAAGATGAAAATGGAATTCATTTCTCTCAATCAAAAAGACGTAGAATCTGTTGGAGCATACGAGGAAAACATCAAAAAGATTGCACGATATGCTTTTTCCTTTGTTGTTACCCCCGAATGCAAGGTTGACCGCTTCTTTGGTGAGATTAATCCAAGCCTACGAAAAGCATTAGCGATCTGTGACATCGACAACTATGAGGAAATTTTCCGATGTGCCATCATGGTCGAAATGGAGATTGGGGAATCATAGGGGTATCATGTGGACAAGAAGCGTAAGGAGGAATTCAATGCTGGCGGTCAGATGGATAAATACAACGGTACTAAGAAGATCCAGCACCCCACATCCCAAAAGTGCTAAAAGAAGAACCCTGGAAATTTTATCAAGGGGACGAGGAAATGCTTTAGGTGTGGAAGAGAAGGGCACCTATCTGTTAACTGTCAGCAAGAAAGACCCGCGGCTGCGGCAGAGGAGACGAACTCTCCGTTTGAACCTCAACGTGTTGTTCATTGACACAACTACAAAGAACAATGTCATTTTTCAAATCAGTGCCCTATTATAAGGGTTTTCAGAGGCAGCCAACAACCTCCAAGGCAGCAAGGAAGAGCTATTTCCATCACTTCTGCCGAAATGAACCCTGAAAACGAAGTGCTGACAGGTAAACTTGTTATTCATTAAAGAATAGTGATCATACTTTTTGATTTAGGTTATACGCAATCTTTTATATCTCTAATGTTTAGTATAACAATCCCGGCACCACCACAAATTATGTAATTGAAGATGTCGGTGAGTACGTACAATGGGGAAATCATTGCATCCCATGAATATATGTCCTCCCCTTTTATAATCTATGGATTGAATATCCTGGTGAACCTTGACATACTCCCTCTGGTGGAATTTGATGCAATTATTGTCATGGATTTTATTTCCTTATATAGAGAAAACATAAATTTTCGGGAAAGGGAAATCAGACTCTATATGGAGAATTGACCCCTGATTCTTTACAAGTGCAAGGAGCAAGATGAATCTCCTTTAACTCCATCATCTCAAGAATGGATATTACTACCCTATGAGAATGCGTATCTGGCACAGGTGATTGAGTCCATGGAAGAATCCATCCTTGAAAAAATGCCTATTGTGAGAGAATTCACTGGAGTGTTTCCCAAGTAACTGCCTGGTCTTCCTCCTAGAAGAGATGTTGAATTCTCAATTGAACTTATACCAGGGGATCTACCGATATCCAAGAATCCATATAGAATGGCTATCGTGGAGCTTGAAGAGCTGAAGAAACAATTATAAGAGAATTTGGAAAAAGGGTTTATACACCCAAGTGCTTCACCATGGGGTGCACCAGTCCTCTACATCAAGAAGAAAGATGGGTCAATGCAGATTTTCATTGATTATCATGAACTTAACAAAATCACGATAAAGAACAAGTATCCTCTGTCACGGATCGATGACTTGTTCGATCAGCTGCATGGAGCACAATACTTCCCCAAGGTAGATTGTTGGTCAGGATATTATCAAGTAAGGGTGAATAAGGAAGATGTCCCCAAGACAACTTTTCGTACAAGATGCGGGCACTATGAATTCATATAAATGCCTTTCAGACTCACTAATTCTCTATCAATCATCATGGACTTGATGAATACAGTCTTTAGAGATTACCTCGACAATTTTTGGTAGTATTTATAGATGATGTTATAATATACTCCAAAACCATGGAGGATCATGAGGAGCATTTAATAACTGTACTAGAGACTTTATGAAAGGAGAAGCTCTATGCAAAGTACACCACGTGTGAGTTCTGGTTGAATGAGGACTCATTCTTGGGCCATATCATCACAAGCAATGGGATATCTGTGGATACCTCCCAAACAGATGCAATTGAGGGATGGTCGATGCCAACATGGGTAATATATATTCGTAGCTTCTTGGGATTAGATGGATATTATCAATGATTTATGAGAAATTTCTCACGATTGTACAACCCTATTACCAAACTTACTCAAAAAGGAGTAATGTTTTCTTGGAGTGATGAATGCGAAGAAAGATTCATGGAGTTGAAAATAAGGCTTATCACTGTGCTCTTGATCACTTTACCCACAAGTGGGGAACCTTTTGTGACATTCAGTGATGCTTTGAAGAAGGTCTTAGGCTATGTGCTGATGCAGAATGATAAAGTGATATCATATGCCTCAAGAAAGTTGAAAATCAATGAGAGAAACTATCCAACACACGATCTGGAGTTGGTGGCGGTGATCTTTGCCTTGTAAATCTGGCGTCAATATCTCTATGGGGAGAAATGTGAGATATTAACTGACCACAAGAGTCTTAAATATATATGCACACAGAAAGAGCCTAATATGCGCTAGAGAATATGGATAGAGCTCATCAATGATTATGAATGTTCAATACATTACCACCATGGGAAAGCGAACAAGGTGGAATATTCCCTAAGTAGAAAGGCCCCAGTGATTCTATCAATGATGAGAATTGAGAAGGATCCAATCTTATTAAACATGATGAAGATGAACATGGGAATCATAAAAAAGGGAACATCATCAATTATTTCACAAATTATTGCTCAACCATCTCTTTTGGAAAGGTTGAAGGATGCTCAAAATGATGATGTGGGAATTCCGGAAAAAGTGGAAGCTATCGAAAAAGGGAAATCCTCAATGTTTAATGTCAATTAAGAAGGAATTGTGTGATTTGGGAGAATAATATGTGTTCCGTCAAGTCCGGAGCTGAAGAAGGGAATTTTGGATGATGCACATAGTTCAAATTTCTCTTTTCACCTTGGGAGCACAATGATGTATTGAGATCTCCGAGAAAATTTTTGGTGGGATAATATGAATAAAGAGATCTATGTATATACATCAAAGTTACTGAGGTTCCAGCAAGTGAAGGTAGAGAGGCATATGTATAAGGGGATGATGAAACCATTGCCCATACTAGAATTGCAATGGGAGAACATCACCATGGACTTTTTCATTGGACATCTGAGGACATCCAAAGGCAACAATGAAATTTGGGTTGTGGTGGATCGTCTTATAAAGACTGCACACTTCATTTCTATTCGAGAAGATTTATCATTGGATCAACTGGCATGGATATATATAAAAGTTGTGGTAAGGCTTCATGGAGTACCACTATCTATTGTGTCTGACTGAGATCCAAGATTCACCTCTATGTTTTGGGAGAGTCTTCAACATGCTCTGGATACTGAACTGATCTTCAGTACGGCCTATCATCCTCAAACTGATGCCCAATCCGAGTGGAATATCCAAACACATGAGGATAAATTGATAATGTGCTCAATGTACTTTAAAGGAGGATGGGATCAACATCTTACTATGGTTGAGTTCTCTTATAATAATAGTTTCCACTCGAGCATCCAAATGGCACAATATGAAGCCCTTTATGGGAAAAGGTGTAGAACACCGGCGTGTTGGGATGAGGTCGGTGAACATAATCTTATTGGACCAGAAATGGTCGAGGAAATGATGGAGATGGTGAAAACCATTTAGTAGCATATCAAGTTAGCCCCGTGTCGAATGAAGAGTTACGCAGATAATCGTCGATGAGACCTAGAATTTAAAGTTGGAGACATAGTTTTTCAACACATATCTCCGTGGAAGAAGGTCATGAGGTTTGGAGAGAAAGGGAAGTTAAGTCCAAGGTACATAGGCCCCTTCGAGATTCATGATCATGTTGTGGTTGTAGCCTATCGACTAGCACTTCCACCTACCATGGCCAATGTACATGATGTCTTTCTTGTATCCCTTTTAAGTAAGTACATACCAGACCCTTCACATTTACTCTCTTATGAGGTGGTACAGTTGGAGGATGATCTTTCTTATGAGGAGAAACCAGTGAATATCTTAGATCATAGAGAAAAAGTTCCACGAAATAAGACAATTCCCCTCGTCAAGGTGTTGTGGCGAAACCACAAGTTTGAAGAAGAGACTTGGTAATCAAAGGAAATGATGAAGTTGAGTCAACCACATCTATTTTAGTGTGGGAAAAGGAAATTTCGAGGGCCAAATTTATTAAGGGGAGAATATTGTAATGACCCAATGTTTCATTAAGGGAAATCTCAATTGATCTAATTAAATGTCTTTTTATGTAAAATGTTTATACAAAATGTCAACTTCATTGGTTTTATGTTAAGAATTTTTACCGTTGCTAATATAGTCATTGAACAGTGATCACATGATTAGTATAAATATTGGGCTTTAACAAATCCACTTTACTCAGACAAAACAATTGATGGCCTCATCCAGTAGTATTGCTCCATACGAAGCCCATTTGTCGAAGCTTGGAAAAGAAGTGGCATCCTTGGATTTCTCTAATAACCAAGCCTAATCTGAGCTTCATCATGTCAATCTCGAATGGGACCCCTATGGGAATTGTGGAAGTTGATAGAGATTATCACTTGAGCGATGTTATCTGAGCCACCCCAAGAGTCTGTCACCATCGCACACCTTACCCTTAAGTCTTATGCGACTGTTTTAAGGGGTTATGTAAAAAATCTCTAATAATATGTTAATGTACATTATTTTTTTATATAATAATGAATATACTTTCTTTTCATTATTGATACATTGTAAATAGTTTATAAAGTACAAATAGCGTTTTTAGTTATTATTTAATTAAGAATTATATTTTATTAAATTAAGGGATTTTTGAATTAAATAATATTTTAATAAAATATTATTATTATTATTAAATTAGTTTTTATTATATATAAATTAACTTATATTTTTATGAATGAAATTGTAATTTTTATTAAGGATTGAAAGCCATTTTTGTCAAAACCTGTGAATTTTCGATAAATGACGGTTTTTATTTTAAAGCTGAAACATAACATACATAGAAAATTATTTATATAAAATAAATGTTATTTATGGAATCAAGATGTCGAAATTATCCAATGGTGAATTTTTCATAATTTTCTAAGACAGTCAAATTTTTGGGTAAAAATTAAATACCGTTTAAATATATAATGTGTTTTATGAAATCATAATGACCCAATAGTGATGTAATAAAATAATATAACATTTATGTTTGCCAATATATGTTTTTCCATTAAAATAATGAGATTTTAGGTTTGTTTGACTTATTTTACGAAGCATTAATGGACCCCTTAAGACTTATTAAACATCTTGTCTTTTTAAATTATTTTACATGGGAGTGTGGCTCACCTCTACACAAGAAACCCCATTATTTTAAGAAGATAAGACTTTGGACTTATAAAATATTTTTTTCCGCTAACATTTTCCAAAAACCATGGGCAAAACCATGAGCTGATTTGTGATTTGGATTAGTTTAATGTAAGGGGTCTCAAACCTATATAATAAAGAATTCACTCACCTTTCCTATATAATACCCCCTAAGATCCCACTTATTCATCACTAAATGTCTTTGGAGTTATTATAACCTCTTCCCTGCTCTCTCTAGAATCATCCCAAGGTTCCCCAAGCTCCCATGAAGCCTCTCTCAAGCCTCTCTCAATCCTTTGGAAGCACACTTATAAGTAAGGGTTTTTCTTCCTTTCACTTTGTTTTCCAATTTTCATAATATGGTTATTCCATTTTAATTTCAATTATAAATGATGGGGTATTGTTTCTAACCTCCCCAATACTTCACTATTATTTTTTTAATGATGGGATACCCCTTTATCTCTCATTAAATTCCATCCATGTACACCCGTTACTATGCCAAAATTCCGAAAAGAACTTCTCTCTCTTCATTTACATTCAATCAATATTATTGTATCATTAATCTAAATTCCATTAAAATTGTTTGGACATGTATCTATATGACTCCCTTAAATTCCATTTCATGTAAATATGATGAGACACCACTTTATCTCTCATCAACCATTTTTATGAATTCTTATGTCACGCCGTTACGCTGTCGAAATTGCACCGATTTTCTAAGTCAATGCTATTGTGTAGTGAATACCATGCCCATTTCTCCATCAAGCGTATTTACCTTTATTCACATTTAATTATTTATTAAAAAGTTTCTTGTATGAATTCCACATTACTTATCGTGGAATAAATGATTATGTTTAATGAATCCATGTTTTATGATCCATATGGCACACTTATGCATGAAATGAAATGTTTAAGAAGGGTGTGCCCTTATAGCGCTCCAATGAATTGGGTAAAGTATAGTATTATGATACTTCATGTGCAATGAGTATTGAATCATGCTAATTCAAATGCAATGAGGGTTTACTTGTACTTCATGTGCAATGAGTATTTACTCATGCTCTATGTGCAATGAGCCTTGGCTCATGCTAATTCCATGTTATGTATTGTTGCCACATTTCCAAGTTATGATTATCATGCTTTATCATTCCTTTTTGTACATGTTTCTATTGTGCTCTATTGATTTGCCTATTGTCTAATATCTATTGTACTCCCCATGTATTCCATGTTTATTCCCTTACTGGGCTTTATAGATCACCCTTTTCTTATGCATGTCCTCAGGTTATCCCATGCAATGCTAAGTATGACTGAATGTATTGGTCATGTAAAAGAAGTTTTCAATAAAGATGTTGTATTTCATGTTTTAAGTGGTTATGTAATGATCCTAAGACCCAAAGACACTAGACCTCTTGATATTCCGTGTTGTATCAAGTGAATTGTTTATGTAAAAAATCATGCTTAAGTTTGTAATAAAAGCAGGGTTGTCATAGTTATTCATTCATAAATAAATTTATTTAATTAATTAATTAAAATTCTAAAAAAATAACCATAATTTAGGTAACATTTTAATATTTCTAATTACTATTTATAGTCAAATAAATCACTTATATATACCAATATAATTTTTATTATTATGAATATACATGTTTATGACATATTTTTATTTTCTTTAAATTAAAAGTCATATGTGTCAAAATCACATCCATGTGGCTTAGAAATGACTTATTTTAATTATGAGGGTTTTCTTGGTCTCTCGTAACTAATAAAATAGGATTATAAAAAGTGTTAGGGTAATTTTATATTATAATTTATTTATTTTAACCATTTTTTACTAGATTTTCCCTTTAATCGTGGTAAATAAAAGTACTTACTAAAGTTACAATTCATAACGTACAAAAATAAAAGGTACCCATATACATAATATGTAACTTACAATTACAAATATGGAATTCATTTTCTGAAATTAAAAACATATAAGTTACAATAATTAATCCAAAATTAATTCCCATTTACAAAACTAGAAAAAATGATTCTAAAATGTAAAAATAATCTAAAGATTGACATGTGTTTATATCCAATTTTATTTTCAAAATAAATACAATGACCAAAATTATATTAAAGGTTAAAAAAATATTTATACTTTAATAAAAATAAAAATTATAATATAAAAATATAAATTATTTAGATAAGAAGACAATTTTAAATTAAAATCCACTATTTTTCACTATTTCTTAAAATGTGAATCATTCCTAGAAACTACAAAAAATTGTCCAAACTAAATTTTTATGTCCCATTTATAAGGAAGAAATTCCTTTTGTAAAATTTAAAATATAAACGTTTCAAATATTTATTTTCAATTTGGTTGGCCATCAAAAGGTGAAAAAAAATGTATTACATGAAAAAAAACTTCATTTACGCAAAATAATTGAATTTATTCTTATATCATGTCTAAAAATTGTATAATATTAATGGTAAAATTATATGGAATATAAAAATTAAAAATGTGGTTAATAATAATCATAAAAGTAATTTAATAGCTATGTTAATTTTTATAATAATATTTCATTAATATATTGTAGTTTGTAAAAACTGGGGATTGCGTGTAACGCAAGCCGGATCATTATATTTTGTAGAAAAATATTAACATGGTATTTCATAATAAGAAAAAAAGGTATAAAATTAAAATTTTTATGAAATATTATAAATTCATGGAGTTTCACATTATCCCCTTCTTCAATAAATTAATTCCTCGCAATTTAAATGCCGGATTGAAAACTAAGTGTTTGACATTAGAAAATATATTTCTGGAAATCCCACATCATGAAATAGATTAATGAGACCTCTATTTAAAAATAATGAAATGGAATTATGAAGGTCATAAGATATAGAACATACTTGGGTTTAAATTAATAAAACCTACATATGAAAGAAAAATATAACAATCATGTTCTGATATAGAGTGAGAGAGAACATGTTGAGGAAAAAGTTAATAGTCAAAAATCTAGAAGTCAGTGATGATATAATATACAATTTGATGCATCAGGGATGAAATTTATAATAAAACATTTTTAGTTTTTGATCTTTTACCAAGAGTTGAATAAATAATTTACTTCCTAGATTATGAAAAAAACGAAAAATATTTTGTTAATAAGTATAATTTTATCCTCTACTAATTTTATACCATAAACTCTTCTTTTTGTCAAAATATTATAAAATTATTTTTATCATAATCGTGTATGGTTCCTAAAATGATCTTATACTTTATCTAAATACATTTTATATTAAATAAAACCATTTTATACTAATCAGGATATCATGTATTCTTGTGGTAGGCGATTCATCCATTTCACCCTTCAGTTGTGGGTTCAAGTATTACAGCCTTACCTGACACGACAGGTTGTTGCTCAATGTACGAGTTGTCATTTTTCTAAAACTACATTATTATAACATTTCAAAAATAATATTTTTTTCAACATTATAGAAATGTATTATTCTCAAATAATAATATCAAATGTTCAATTTACATCATTATAATATTATGACTTTCCCAATATAATCTTTTCCAAATTAACAGTCTAAAAAGGTATCTAAATTTCCAAAATAAAAGGTAACATCCGATTTTCCGAACAACTTAATGTATCTATTATTGAAAATTACCGTTAAGACCTCAAAGACCATAGTAAAATTATTCATGATTTCAAATACACTAACAACATGTACTTTAGTAAAGTCCTTATATATTACATTATTATTTTTACTCGAATATAAAAACATAATTCTTGAACACAAATTAATTAATTATTCCACTTAGACCGTAGTAACCACCTAAACGAAAAATTGATCTATTTTATTCTTCTGATATGTATTTACATGACTCTTTGGACAATCATTTTAATAATGTTTAATCTCTTTTAAATTATAGCATTTCACATTTATAACATCTTTCTTTCCCTTATGATCAGGAACCTGGTGACCTTTCTCTCCAAACATGTAACAAACTCCAATTCCTTTTAGAAAAGTACCATGATGTTTCTTCCCACAATTATCACATATGATAAAATAATTAATTTCCATTTACCCATTATCTATCTATTTATCCATAGATCTCTTTATCTATCACTTCACATCAAATTCATTAGAATTAGAGAACTCATTTCTTGTCTTGATAGCACATTATAATATATCTTCATACAATGTGAAATATTGTGAGACCAATTCCATTTATAGGAATGGTATTAACCCATCAAATAATAAATCAATCTTATTTTGTTAGTTACGTATGTAGTATATAACATGCCTTCCTAGCCTTGTGAAGTTATCCTCATAATTTACAACATTCTCATCCTCTTTTTTCCCCAGACTCAAAAATTTCCTTTCCATATCATCACTTATTTCAAATGTAATGTATTGTTATATGGACCATTCTTTAAATTACCTCCATTCCATATTTTATACTTCTTCATCCTCTTTTTTATTTTGAATTAATGACCTCCATTGATTCACATCTTCTGAGATATGATAAACATCCATGTAAGACTACTTCCATTAATTACTTCCCAATGTAAGAAATATTTTCTCTAAAGAACTTATCAAATTTTCAGCCAAAAATGTATTTTTAGTCCCATTTAATGTAAGATGTTGTTGTTACATGAAGAGATATAACATTGATCCTCCATTTTGTGGATCACGGTGCTCCATACATGTATGTTTATTATTCACAACCTGAGTCAGCTATCCCGATAATGTTATAAGATCATCAACACCAGTTGTATCACCATAATTACTAAAATTATCATTAATCGGAATTATATCCCTAAATAGATTATGTGTATTGAAACAATTTCTATTTACTCGAATAGGAACCATTTCTAAACAATGGAATACACTATATGAGGTTATATAATTGTAATGAATAATTCCATACTAGTAAAATAATTAACATAAATTGAAAACTTTATAAATATATAATCCATAATTATGAAAGTGTTTTCTTTGAGGACATAGATAATCATAAATCCTTCATAATGATTTTTTAAGAAAATATGAAGTATCAAAATCTTATCCCTAAGGAGTATCAATCCATGTGCGTAGTAAGGCATGTTTTCATGTACCCAGTCTCCTCTAGTCAAGCCCAGAACACCTTTTTGAACATATTAATCCTAGGTACATCTATTCTCGAACCACATCAACTTGTAGTATCCAGAAAGGTTTATATTTTCTAGGAATATCTAAATAATAACTACATTACCAATATTTTACAATGTTATTCTATACATATCCTTGATTTATATCTTAGGGTAATGTATCATAATCATGTTTTTTTAATCTAGTCTACAAGGATTTTACTAAACTTCCCCTAATACCAAATGTAACACACTCGCCCCAGATTCTAGTAGTGAGTTTATTATTTAAAAAAAATCATGATCACAAGGAATCAAATCATGAAGGAACAATTAGTTTATAATCCTTAAAAAACTAGATTCAAACATATGTTTTAAATTATTTCTCAAAATGAAAAATGACATATTTTTCCCCTTGAAAACTCTCAAATATCATTGAAATTCCATGAAGGTAAATCATAATATAATTCTTCGCATCCTAGGGGAAAACGAAACATAAAATGGGGTGAACTCAGATGCTCAATAAGGATAAACAATATAGAAGAAGTTATCATTAATCAACAAAAACATTAAAGTAAAGGTATAAAAATGAAACACCGTCTTTTTAAACATAATAATCAGTATAATATGGAACGAATAAGTCAAATAATTCCATTTAAACATTCACATAGATTATTTTACTAGTCAAATAATCCTATTCTATATCAATAATTAATCTCATAATGAGGAAATTTATAATGTCTAACATCATAACCATACCATCATGGCATCGTTCCAAGACCCTTACCATACCATAAAGGCCTTCATCCAAGACACTATTATTTCTAATGATACCTACCAATGAATCGATAGGCTATAGAAGGCCCTGCCTGTCACAGAAAAAGTTCAATGAATTCCACTTCTGAAAAGGGTTAAACATAACCTAAAAATTCATATTAAAACTAGTATAAAAAATTTAATACATTAACCATGAACCATAATTTGTATAAACATAGCACATAAACTGAAAAATCTATCATAAACCCTTCAATAAAATATGAAAGATTTTATCATAATAAGTCATCCTAAAATAGAAAAAAATTCCAACAAAGTCAGTTGAAATAGATGAAAATAATTTAATAAATTCATTAAAAATGATTGAGGGAAATATTCCCTTTTTTACATTCGAATCATTTAGAATCCTCACAATTATAAAAGAAAAAAATTATTTATAAAATAACTTTGGATGCTTGTAAATAAGGATTAAAAATCTAAAAGCATCATGATATCATATAATATCCTCTTGTATTATATAATTTCTAAACACATTAATTCCTTGATTTATCGAAAAGGTTATATAGTACCTCGTTTGAAAAAAGATGGATATATTACCTTCAAAACGTATTATGAAAACTCAAAAATGGGTAAAATGACAATAAAAAATTGTCACAAATCTTTTGAATTACATTTTTAGAAACATGGAAATGGATGATAAGGACGTCCCTATAGATACTTACATATAAGTTATCACAGATAGTAATGAAATTATGAAATTTACCATTACCTTATAATTTTATTTAGTTATGAGTGTTTTATCCTCCAGTATAATGAATAAAACAGGATATTAAATTATACTAGGACCATATCCGTATTTATGATAACATATATGAACCTATTATTAAATTTTGGTAATAATATTTCTGTATTACCATTGTTTCGGGTGTTAACTACTTCGTTTTCCCATTCCTATTTTATCATGTATGTTATGTTGGTTATAAAAAGTTTATATTTAATTGGGATAAATAATTAAATTATGTTCATAATTATTATTGTTAATTATCATAAAAATTTTATGATCATTCTTTACTTGTTAATGTGGAGAATGAATCTCACCATGTCGTGGAGATGGTAGGTCGTACGTACAGATGAGTGACGATATCTTTCCCTTGATGGTTAAATGGTATTGATTTGGATGGTATATTAATTATACCAAATAAATATAATTTTATATTAATTATTAATATCCATTATAATCATCATTATAACCATCCAAATAAACTATTTTTTAAAAAAAATTACACCATGATGTCGAGATGGTAAGTCGTACGTACACACACATGGTGATATAATTATTTTTCTGATTAAGAAATGAGAAATATGATTTTTAACATTATTATAATAACATATATGTATAAGTATGATACTTTATTTATTATTTTTATATGGAAAAAACATATAATTTGGATGTAGAAGAAGAAAATAACATTGAAACATGTGAAAAAACAATTACCTCCTTTTCGGTAATGGTCTTTTTAATTTCAAAAAATAACTCCATATGGTATATTTATGCACAAAGTGGGGCCTCTTGGATTATTTGATTGAATTTTTTAGTTGAATTTTTTATGTTTTCGAAGATTCAAAGGGTTTTGGAGGAGTGAATTATGCATAAGCATATGTTTCCTTTTATAAGAGAGGTTAGGAGCACTTTATGAATCTCTCTAAATATATAATTAATATAAATTATAGTTTTTTTTCAAATGGTCCAAAAATCAATTTTTTCTAGTATAATATTATTTTTTGTCGAATCCCCCTAATCCATGTAAAATTATGCATATTTTAAATATATTTATTATCCCTATCTTTTTTGTTTAACCCTTATTTTATCATTTTTATTCTTACCGTGATATGTTATTATATATACTTTGTTTGTCAATTTAATTACAATTACTTGTAAAACGACAAAAAACAATGTAATTTATGAAATATTTGTAATTATCCTAACAATATGGTTGAATCATTGAATTTTAGGAATTTTATAACATTTAATAAACAATTTTATATCTTAAGTTATAAAATATGTCAATTTAGACACTATTCATACTTCTCTTTTTAAAAAATTTATAACAACCTTATTAATACTAAAAAAATACATTAACTCAATATTAAAATGACATTTTTGTCTAGAAAATTTGATGATGTCATCAAATTTTTAAAACAATATTTATTTTATAATTTATAATATCATTTATTTGATTCTTTCATTAAAAAATCTATTATTCCATCATAATTTTATCATAACAAAATTTGATTAATTAATTCCTAATGATTTTAAATAAATAACCATGATTTAAGTAATATTTTTATTTATATGAAATATTTATAGTCTATGATTACTCTTATATAACCCCATATAATTTCATTATTAATAATATACATGTTTAATACATATTTGTCATTACCTTAAATAAAATGTTATAAGTGCCATATTCATTCCCAATTGGCATTCATAAGATATATTTTCACCCCAATGGTTTACGTTTTACACAATTACTCATCAAATAATATTAGGACAAGTGTTAGGGTGGTTTTATATTATTAAAATAATATTTTTACCATTTTTAACTGATTTACCCTTTAACCGAGGTAAATAAAAATAATTCGTAAAGTTACTATTCATAGTGTCCAAAAATAAAATCGACCTATTTAAATAATTTTTACCATGAAATTAAAACTATGGAATTGATTTTATTAAATTAAAATAAAATAATTTATAGTAATTAATTTAAAATTAATTCTAATTGACAAAACGAGAAAATTGGTTTTGTAAAAGTAAGAAATCATTAAAAGATTAACATGTGTTTATATTCAATTTTATTATTAATATAATTCTAAAGAATTGAATTAAATTAAATTAAATATTAAAATATAATTGTAATTTTAAACCAATTAAAAATTTTAATATAACTATATTAATAATTTAGATTAAATTTTGTTTTGAATTAAAATGCAGTATTGTTCTTTATTTATTAAAATATAAAACATTTTAAAAAATTACCAATTTTTTTGAAAACTGAATAATTATGTTATGATTATAAAATGGAAGTTTATTTTGTCCAATTAAATATATTAATGTTGAAAATATTGAATTCCAATTGGGTGCACCATCAAAAGGTGGAAAACTGCATTTTCTGAAAAAATACTTCTTCTATACAAAAAAATTGAATTTATTATTATATCATGTAATGAAATTACATAAGACTATTTTTTAAATTATATGGACAATTAAAATTCCCAATTTTGTTAATAATATAAATAAATTCTAATTGAACAGCCATGTTTTATATTTTATTAAAATATTATTAATATTCTTTTCTGTATAAATTGGGAATTGCATGTAACATAAGCCAACTCATTGTAGTGTGTAGTGAAAGAATAACATAGATTTGCTTAAAATACAAGAAATGAAAAAAAATTATTTATAATTATTACAATGTCTCACGGTGTTACAGAACATGATCGAAGCTGTTAAATTTTAAGAGAATTGATACTCTATGAGAGCTCTGCCAAAATTGCTTTGTGTGAAAGCTTTGAAGATTGTATGTTATATAGAGCTTGTCCCGCATACATAAATATTCAATAATATATGATTCATTTTATGAGATTCTTATTTTTTTCTATACAAAATTGAGGGATTCCATGCTAAAGGAAGACAGAGGTTAATATTACATCCTTAATTGAAGGCTTCCATGTTGATAGGAGGCATAGGTGCAGATCACCTTACCAATCAAGGGATTCTTGGGATAACAAGACAGATACCAATCACTGTATCTATGGATTAACCTGGTGTAGGTATGACAAGATTTCTTAAATTAATATATAAATTGGCATTTATCTAAGGTGTTTTGGATACCCTACTCTTTGGGTTAAATGATTTTTACTCATTAAATGTACATTAAATTTACGCAGCAATTTGTAACAATATAAAAGTTCTTCTTAGACTTTCTCTTTTGTTGTAACAATGATATAAGATTCTATACGCTTTATGGTAGAATCTTATTTAAGTATATCTATGTGCTGATTTCCTTATAAATAATTATTTAATCTAAGGCGATTTTTATTATCCTTACATAATAGGTTTTAGTGAATAATTTTTTTTAACTTTGTTAAAAAAATATTTCATTAAGGATAGAAACAAATGCTTTTAGAAATATAATTAAACCCCTTTTATATAAGAATATACATACATGTTTTGATCTAATAGTTGATTGGTTGAAAAAATGAATAATGTAGTTGATGTATTTTTTTATCCATGGTATGTTTGTTATAATAATAATAATAAACATGAAATTATTTTTTGAAATTAGTTTTTCATTAGAGATCTAAATTAATATAATGAATGTTACTAATCATATAGAAATTTTATTAAATTATAAATTGATATTTTATGGAAAAATAATTAATGGATATATGATAATTATTGATATATAATTCATGTGGTGGTAATTGTAGTCTCTTTAAATTATTTATTTATATTGATGAAATTATATGTATAGAATACTTCAGTAGATAAATACTAATTCTAGGGTTAATTTGAATTTGAGGATGTTAATCATATTTTTGAGATTATTTTATGTATTATATAAATATGGATTTATTAAAAGGACAAAATGCCTCTTGAGAAACAACCCATCACATTTGGAATGCCCTTGGGGATTGAAACAACAACTAAATAGCAATAATGGTATAACACCAAAAATTGGCCTTTTTAATTTAATGGTATGTATCATATTATTTTTACATAATATATTTTATAGACATATATTAAGAAAATTTAGGGAAACAGATTTTAGGATTAAATATTGTATATTTTTTTGGATTTTGTGGTGATTAATGATATTTTGGAAAATGATTCCCGAGGATGAAGTATATGTAACCCTAATATATAAAATTTTATTTAACCTATATGATTATTTGGGATGAACTAAATTAAATCATAAAATGATGAGATTATTTTGGATTTAGGATAATTTTGTTTTATAATAAATAATTTTAGATATTAGATTTGGAGATTAATATGAATATGTAATCATTTAAAAAAATTCCCAACACTATGTTAACAATTTATTATTTTGGTTAAATAATAAAGACCAGATAAATATCATTATATCATTTTGTGTGATCATGTAATCATATTGAAGTTATTTTTTTGTATAAATAATTACATATTCATCAATATCACTCATTATTTAGTGAAAAATATTTGTTTGCGGTGAAAAAAATATTGTTATCTCTTTAAATGATATTCATTATAAATCCATGTTTTTCACTTCCCATTAATGTTCTACAATTTGAAAACCAAGTTGTTTGTTAAACATTATAATTCATATTCCTTCTATTTAAGAGGTTCTTATTTAACACTTTTTTACAATATGAGTTTTCCACAAATTATTTTTCCAATGAAAGGCACTTGATTACATAAAAGAACAACAAATTGTGAGGAATAAATTATTTAAGGGAGTTTAAATGTAAAATCATGATATTTTATAAAAACATTGTATTCAATAGTGTATAAAATAGATAACACTGAGTTTCAATGAATCAGAATATTCAAAAAAATATCAATAGTTAAACTTCATCATTATATATTTTATATAAAAGTTTTTTGTTAGAAATGAAATATTCACAAACCGATCCAGGTCACCATCTAACTCAGCACCTGACCCAGTCTGCAGCAAGGATCTAAGGGCATTCCCTATCCCCATGGGATGGAACAATTGCACGAGTATCCCTAATCTAACATGGGAATGATTTTACCTAATTTTATAAAAAACAAATTTTAAGGAAAACCACCCCAAACAGAAGATATGCCACCCAATATGGGACAAGTAAATATCCAATTTATAGTTTAAAAAACTGATCAAAAACCTCCCAAGAGGGAAAAACAATAAATAAAATCTTTATCCCAAACCTCACAAAACAAGAGGTGCAATTTCCTCAAGTTACCATAAAAAAGATCAACTATGAGATACCATTCGGAACTCAAACCACTAATACGATGTATCCTTCCATTACTAGGAATACACAGAGAACATGATATACATACACCCAAGGGCATATATAGGGTGTGATCTAAAGCCTAGTAGGATGCCACCCAAAATGATTCCATGCACTAAATGTTATAACACAAATAAACATTCATGTTTAATAAATGAAAGTAAATTATTGAACAATTTTATGGAAAATAATATCAAAATAAAAATGAATTAAAATTAACACAACTCTATGGGGGGAGAAGTTTCAAAGAATGCATCTTTAAATGGACAAAAGTTTTATATAATGAAACTTTAAATCAAATCACATTTTCATTTTAGTATCCCAAATTCCACCACATATTCTGATGTTGGGCATCATGTATCCAAAGTGAACTAAACATGGGAGGGGTCCTATTGGTACTAGAATTTAATTGGACGTTGGAACCTAATGTCTCAGGGAAAATTGGTATAGAACCCACAACAACGGGTCTTCTCATACATGAATCACTAGTTGGGGACCTCCCTGTAACCCTCTTGGTATCCAATAATCATCCATATATTTAGTCGTGTTGTAGTCTTCAATCCTACAAAGTGATACCCGGTCGAAGCCACTGAAAATCTCTAGCACAATAGTCCTAGTCTACTTACCTAGTTACTTGGGTTTCCTTTAATGATAATTCTATTTTCAATATCACATAATATATCACATACACAATTTTTAATCCAAATATTGTACTACACACACCGATGTTTCCATTTGCATACCTGAATCATTTTGTATAAACAAAAAGAAATCCAAAAATCATTTCAAATTATGATACAGACAATACTACCGATTCAATAAATCATTTAAACTAGTTATAAAAATTAATTAATGAATCCCCATAAGTCATTACACACAATATACACACAAAATCTTCTCTTTAGACCCAAACCAACAACAAAACTCTTTCTAATCTTGATTCTCATAACAAATACAATTTAATACATCATTTCATCGATTAATAAAACATTTCATATGGGTATAATATGGGATTACAATAAGGACACACCAATTCCATACGTAAATTCTATTTTATAATCAACTACATGTCAAATATTTTTAAATACTACTTCAAAGCTATTATATAATTTAACAAACCAGTTAAATAATTTATAAAACCCTTCAAATTTTCATAACACGTGTTTATACAAAAAACACCCCAGATTTCATATAAGAAAAGCATCTGTAAAAAATTCATAATAAAACCCTACCAAGATGTGATCTCCACCAATCTTAAAATTTGAAAAATCAATTAAGAAAATAATGAAACGTTTCTAAAATATTCAACAATACTATACTATAAAAAGTCACTCACATTATTAATTTCAAAATATAATGCACACCAAAGAATTTTCCAAAAACTATTCACATCATTCATACAATAATATAAATAACCTACACAATTTTGTAGATAATTTTAACAATTTAGAAAAAATTTCAAAATTCACACAAGGTGATTACACAAAAAATATACCCAGTTTCACATGTAAAAATCCATTTTTAAACTCAAACGCATGGGATAATTCTTCGAAGACCACTCACGCACCACACATATATTTCATAAAACATTCAAAATTAATCAAGAAATAATAATTAAATCATTAAATAATGTCTATGCATGGAATCACCAACCCCATGTGAAGAACATGATGGAAAGAATTTGAATCCCATCCACACCTCAATCGCACCTAAAGGAGACCAATTTGGACCCTAATCACAATGATTAAACAAAAAACTAAAGATATATCCCCATAAAAAGGAACCTGAGTACCTAAAAAGGAAACTCGAACCAATATGGGAAAAAACCTACAGGATTAATAGGGTACGATGGTGGGGTTGCATGAGGGAGGGTGGCATGTTCACTATCACAAAACGAGGAGGCTAGTCGATTTGCGGTGCGCCGATGGAGGAGGATGGTGGTTTCAATGCACCATGAAGGTATAAGGGAGATGAGAGGGGTCGGTGTGCAATGTATGGGAATGAGGAAAGTGGGAGGAGATCTACGCGCATAATAGACGGCCAGCCAGTAGAGGATACTGTGCACTGTATGGGATGGATGGCCAATAGAGGAAGTTGTATACTAGGGGGACGGCTGGCTTGTAGAGGAAGCTACGCACTGGGGGGCGCTCGAGCAAGTTGGGGCACAACATGGGTATAATATGAAAATGGTAAGGGGATAAGGAAAAAATCCAAAAAATATAATAATAATAATAATGTTTATAATAATAATAATAAGATTAATAATATTTATAATAATATTAATATTCTAACACTGATAATAATAATAATATTCTCAACAATAATAATAATATTATTATTAAAATAATCTGTTAAATTTTATTAAATTTTTGTTATTTTATTTAATTTTATTTTAAACTATAATTTTATTATTCACAAGATTTCATATTTGTTTGGAATACCAAGAATTTCACATAGTGACCTGGGCCAAGCCGCACGGTTTTCAAACTGTGCTCTACCCAGGCGTCGAATGCTACCAATCATAGAAAAAACTCATTCTTCTATAAAAAACAAAAAATTCAAATCGATCTTCAACCCACACCTCGACAAGAATACTATATTCCATGGAAATTAATAAAATAAATATTTTTAATGTGTCGAGTGTGACAATTCTCCCCACCATAATGCTTTCCTCCCCCAAAAATTCACAACAAGGCATGTCCCCAATTTAAAATTTGATAACCTTCATAGTTCAAAGATATTTCTAATGAACAACCAATATAAAAAGGTCAAAACACTATCAACAAAGGAAGATACTCACAAATCAAACTCTGGATTCTCAAAATGGTATCCGTAATATGTGTCACCAACCCCAAAAAATTAAAAAAACCTCTAATTGACCAATCAAAGAATAGGTCTTTGAAAAACATAGAACCCAACCTCTTAAGTAAAACACCCCTAAAGTAACTAATCAAGACTTATGCTACTAGATTCAAGAAGAAATAAAATCAAACCATAACTGATGAACACTCTCAAAACCTTAATCTAATAAAACCTTTGGGCACACACCAATCACAAAGATTACTCTATAGGGGAACTTGTGGTTAGATGGATCCAAACAAGACCACCCACTACCAAGACAATCAAAAAGAATATTACATAATTAATGACATAGGGAGGTCCAAGTGGATTCCCAGCTATAAGAAACAATATAATCCCCGAGATAAAACCATGACACTAATAGGGGGAGGCATGAATGGACTCACCACCATAAGGGATAGACTATATCAATTCATTTCAATCAAATTATGGAGATACACATTGTGGGTCTTCATGCCCTAAAGACCAACTAGCTTAACTGACATGTATAGAATGACATGGAATGCCTAACAAGGGATAACCTGTGAGATTCCCACACAACCAAATACCCCACCGTGGAACAGGGTCATCTCGTTCCATCTATCCAATGGGACCATTCCTAATAGATTAGATACAATGAATTATTAAACTATATCTCTTTCCCAAACTGAATATAGTCATTGGATAATGGTCCTTTACAACCCTAGGGGTTCTTGACCACTTGACAGATTTACTACGAGACATATGGACGAAGCTTTGATGATTGAAGCATCTCATGGCTCGTAGTGATACATAGAAACCCACCAATAAAGAAATATTCTTCTAGTGCCACAAATAACCACACCATTATCCCACAACACCAACTGAAAACAACAAAGTATGCAACCTAATTTTCTAAACCATTTAACTTCATGATTACAGGGAGTTATAGGAAGCCCATGCATCATCCCTTTTAATATTGAATATGAAACTTCAAAACGAATGGCACATAAAATGCACTCTCACTTGAAATAGAAAAACTCAAAATTCCTTAAATGGGACACAAACTTTTGGTAAAAAGATTCTCTCTAAAGGTCCCACAACAATAACCTTCACATTTTGGAAATAACCTAACACTTTAGAATGCCACCGAACATGATAGCTGCAACATAAGAGGACTTACAATGATAATGAATTTAAGACAAGTCTCAAACAACCCATGACTCCTTCAAATAGCCGTAACGGCCTCTTACGACCATATTTTCCACATTGGTGGCCTAACATGAAATTTTTCTTAATGAGAAACCTGAAAAAAGATCTAAATACCTATGTAGGATAATGTACAACACCAACAACCAAGACCACTTCCCATTTTACATTGTGTATTTCCTTTCACCACTTCCAGGGTGTTTAGTAAAGCTAACAGGTGTCAAACATATCCATTGACAACGCAAATGACTCAAGAAATCAAATATGTCCTTCAACTCCTCTCGCATCTTATCCTCCACTGAGAGTGGATATGCTTTTTCAAAGAAAAAGAGGGTATAATAAAACCTAAACTCAAGAGGGAAGACCCTAGTTTTATCATATGGTGGATGTACCAAATTAAAATTACCAATGAACTCCCTTAATCATGTATTAAATAATTATTGGGAAATATACTAGCCAACGAGGAAATACTGAAGTTCCTAATCAAGTAGTTCAATTAGCCAAAACATGGCTCAAACTAAAACTAAACACACTAGGGGATCCACTACATTGCATTCCAGAATCACTTCACGAAAGATACCACAAACCATTATTTCAAACCATCTTATCACCGATAAAAAAAACAAAAACATCATTCAAATGAAAGGGGTTCCAAACTAAATACACCTAAAAAAAATTCCCCAAATATACGAAAGACACAACATGGAAATAGAAATTATCAAAATTACCAAGTTTTCATTAAAAATAATTTTTGAAGTTCAACATGTTTGTAAGGTTGCACATTCACTAGTGGTATCCCATGAGCCTCACATATGCATATTCTCAATCCACCTCGAAAAATCATCCACTATTTTCATATAACCCATACATGTGGTCACCAATTTGAACAACCATGATTCAAATAACACCTCTACATTTTCTAAAACAACATGCCACACACACCTTAAATTCATTTAACCACTATCCACACTATTAAACCCATTTTTATTCTTTTGAATCTTTTCAAGAAAACACCAATAATTCAACCATAAATTCATTTTCAACCATCACAAACCAATTTTAAATCACTTAATTTCACATTAAATACTCTATATTTTACATAAAACTCCATTTCCTCAAAACCAATTTAATTAAATGCTCATTTAACCATATTTAAAACATGTTTTCAAAAATTCATGAATCATTCTAAAATCACATTACATACCAAATAAAAATCCATTTTCAAATCCATTGCATAAATCCTAAAACATTTCATCCCATTAAAACTATTATTAAAATATCAATTAATCACATTTAAAAACCCTTTAAATAGTTTAGCAAGTCCTATTTAAATCAACTTCAACCACACAAGAAATATCATTTTCCGCCATCTGAATATAATACCAACTCAGCCTTTAAAAATAATTTCATGATTTTTCAATCAATGGATTTCAAAAGATAATTCTCAGAACTCCAGGAGAGAGAAGACAATTCAAGAGAATGTTAGTGCTAATAGAAGACTCAGACATATGATTGGCATCCATACGCCAGTGACACCATAGTCTTAGGGAGTGTTCAAGGTTAATATCTATAGCTCCACATGGATTTATAGCCCTGATGAACTTACTTTGACAGTTAATCCAACTCCCTTTTCAATTCCCCAAGAAAAGAGAAACAACAATGTCAAAAAGCCTCAAGTGAAACATGAATTCCCCTGGTAACCTAAGTCATATCATGAGGTGTGATGTCTAGGAACCTCACTCATAACCAGAACATCATGTTCTGACATTTATACCTAATATCTACACAGACCCTTTCCCAAGGGACATGGCCCAAATGAGAAAGACCTAATCTTATATCATTTTTTCATGAACCAATTCGGATCATCATCTAACCCAATGCCCGACCTAGTCCACGACAAGGACCAAAGGATATTCCTGACCCCCACGGGCTAGAATAAGTTCCCTGGTATCCCAAATATACTTTTGGAACGATTTCACTTAATTTCATAAATAAATGAACTCACAATGAAAACAACCCCAAATGGATGATACACCACCAAATAGGGTATTAAAAAATATTAGATTTATTGGTCACAACCATGATGATAATCTTTAAAGGATTATGAACAAAAGGAAACTAAAACTCAATCCCAAACCTCATGCAAAAAGATGAGCAATTTCCATTAGTGACCACCAACAAGATACACCTGGTAATACCACATGGAACTCAAAACGCCAACATGACATATCCAACCACTACCTAGAATACATATAGAACTGGATCTACAAACACCCAAGGGTGTATGTAGGGTGTGATCCAAATCCCAATAATATGTCACCAAAAACTAACTCTATGATCTAATCATTATAAGATAAATAAACATCCACTTATAATAAATGAATGGAAATGAATGAATAATTATAAGGAAAACAACATTTTTAAAAAATGACATGAAATGATTGAAAAAATATGGGGAAAAGAATTTCAATGAATCAAAATTTAAATGGAAAGTTGTTTCAATGAATGAAGCATTAAATCAAATCATCATTTCATTTTATATAACCCAAATCCACACAATATTCTAATGGTGAGCCCCAGATATCCAAAATGAAAAAAACATGGGAGGGACCATGTAGGTACTGGAAAGTAATGGACCCCTTGAACCTCACGTCTTAGATAATATGGGTATAAAACAATGAAAACATAAGTTATCATGTACGATCCACTGTTAAGTGATATATCTATAACCATAGCGGTCTCCAATCATCATTAATATATTTAGTTAGTGTTGTAGTCTTCAATCCTTCTCTGTTATACTGGGTCAGAGCCACCTCAGACCAATATCACAATTGTCCTAATCTTCCCACCTAGTTACCTGGAATTCCCTTAGTGATCATTCAGGTTCCATGTTCACATAATATATAACTTACCCAATTTTCAAGCCAACCAATGTACTAAACACATGAAAGTATCCATTTTCCTACCCGAATCCTTTATTTAAAACAAAATTCACGCCAAAAACAATTTCAATTCATGATATATAGCAACCTAATAATTCAATAAATCATTTAATGTAGTTTTAAAAAACAATTCAATAAACTATATAAATAATTACATCAAATAGACAACTAAATTCCTCTATTTAAACCCAAATGCGCACTAAAAGTCATTCAAATGACAATTCGCATCACAAACATAATTTAATAAATCATTTCCTAAATTAATAAAATATTTCAAAAGGGAACACAATGTTATTACATGTAGGAACCACTAATTTCTTATATAAAGTCCATTTCAAAATCAAATTCATATCAAATCTCTTTATAAATTATATTCTAACCACTGATATAAATTTATAATTAAATTAAATAATTTATAAAACCCTTCAAATTAGTACAAAAAACATTTCACTAAAAAAATTCATGATTTTATATGGGAAATTACACATTAAAACCAGTGAACAATATAAGAAAACACAGATATTATGCTCACCAATATTAAATTTTTACAAATCACTTACACACTTAATTAAACTTTTCTATGATGAAAAAAAAATGCTTTAGTGCCAAAAAATACATTGAAATTATTCCCTTTGAAATCCAACGAACACTAAATCATTTTACAAATTCCTTTCGCATCATTTATAAAATCATAAAAATCACCCAACAATTTAATAGATCATTTTCAAAATTCAAAAAACATTTCATGATGAACACTATGGGTTTACACCAAAAAATTACCACATTTTACATGTAAAAATCCATTTTTCAACTGAAACATATGGAAGAATTCTTCAAAGACCACTCACAAACCCCACATATATTTCACACAACATTCCAAATTATACAAGAAAGAATAATGAATTCATTATCTAATGTTTATGCACGCATTCAGAAACCTTTGGTGAAGAATTTGGCTGAAACGATGTGAATCCCATCCTCACCATAACTGTACCATAAGAACACAAAATTGGACCCTAATCATAATGATTAAATTATAAAATACAAGATTAAACCCCCATAAAATAACAATAGTCTCTGAAAAAGGAAACCCCCAAAAAATAAGGGAAAGAAACTACTATAGAAGAGGGTATGGAAGTAGGATCACATGAGGGAGGGAGGTGGGTTCACGGTCATAGGAGGAGGAAAGCATGTTCGCAGTGCGCTGGAGAAGGAGGTCATCATGTTTTGTGTGCCTCGTGTGGAAGGAGACTAGCCGGGTCGGTGCGTCGCATAAGGAAGGATGCTAGTGGGTGAAGGGCTATGCAAAGGGGAGGAAAGTCAACTAGTAGAGGAGACTATGCACATGGGGGATGAATGTCCGATAGAGGAAGCTATGTATATGGGGATGGTTGAATAGTAGAGGAAGCTGCACAAAGGGGGTGCTCGCGCATGGTGGGGAATGATGGGGGTAATGGAGGGGAAGGGTAGAGGAGAAAAACAAAACCCTAAAAGTATAATATTAATAACTGTTTTATTTTTTATAATAATAATAATAAGATTAATAATATTATTAATATTATTAAAATTCTAACAATAATTATAATATTATTATTATTATCAATACCAATATTAATAATAACAATAATATTTTTATAAAAATAGTCCTTTAAAATTTATATCTTTTCCCTTTACTTTATTTTATTTTCATTTAATGTTTTTTATTATTCACATTATTTTTTATTCATTCTGAATTCTGGGTGTGCTGCATGGTGACCCGATCGAAGACATATTGTTTCTATACAATTCTATACCAATGAATTTGATGCTTCTAATCCTAGAAAAAACTAATTCTTTGATAAAAACACAAAGAGTTGAACCAGGACTCAACCTGAACCTAGACAAGAAAAAACCAATGCCCTAAAAATTAATAAAATAAATAATTAAAAAGGTTAGGGTTTGATAGTAATAACATCATTTTTAAAAAAAATTATGCATTATAAGGAATTTATATTTATAGAAAAATATTTTTCAGTAATGTGTTTATAGGATTTTTAAATAAACTTTTCTCTCATATGATTATTATATTTAAAAAAAATTATTTTTCAAACCATTATAAAATTTGTGTCCAAAACATTACTATAATATTAGTATAATAATCTAATAATTATCTAAGTATGATTATTTTCAATTTTTCAAAACCATTCATTTTTGTAATTAATAACGAAAAATTCTGGGTTTTACTAAATACTTGAATTTTAAATAAATAATATCCGAATTTATATATTGATTTAAAATGGTTTAAATATTATATTAATTCATATCTATTATAATTAATCCTATTTATGTCAATGAAATAAATTTCATATTGAATAAAGATATAAAAATTAATTCATCTTATTAAAAAATTGTCATTGGAAAATTGTTTTGCATCACATATGATGATTTAATTTGAAATTATATTCTACCATTTTAGTTACTATAATATGGAAAATAGATACCATGTTTATAATAGCCTTGTTTATATTTATTAAATAATTTAAATATTGTTTTTTGTCACAATGAATAGTGAAGCAATCAAAATTAATTACCTTAATTAAGGTCTAAATGAGTTTCATGGGAGCCAAACTAGTAATATAAGGGTTAAAATTAGATAAAAATATTTATATATCTTATATTATGGCCATATTTATATCATATATAATATAATTATTGATAATTCATTATTTTGAATAATGTTTCATCCCTAAAATTTGGTTATTACTATTTCATTTTAAATATTTCATGGCTTCTTAATCCCCACATATAAAAGGGAACACTCCCTACACTATTATTTACTCCAATAATGACATATTTTTAGATATTAACTACCAAAAAATCTTTTTATATACCCTCCCCATGTTATATATTGATTTTTTTAAACATAAATCTAATATATGTATCTTTTAGGTGTAATCCTTAAGTGGTGGTCTATAAAAGAGCCATCCTTCTTAACCGAGCATATTCATTTTATTTATTCATACACATATTATAAAATATAATAAATCACTATAAAATAATAAAATAATTACCTTTAATATACATACATATTATTTAATAATGTAATTACTCAAATCCAAATACACATTCATCAAATTAGAAGTGAAGACATCATTTCTCTGTACATGTGACTATAACCTTACAAACTTGTTTAATTTATTTTGAATAATGATATAAAATAAATTTTTATGATGTTGAATTGAATGTTTTTATATTTTATTTGGGACATTTAAATCATCCTAAAAATGTAGTATACTATATATCATCATTCCTTATTATCCATTGAGAAGTTATTACATTGTTGGTGTGTACGGAGGACCGCCACCTAATGAAGCAATGTAATTAATTTTTCTAAAACATCGTATAGATGATATATGTAAGTGTATTTAATATTTTAATATCATATTTATGAGCTTATTATCATTCATAAATTATAAAATAAATCATACCTTTTTTCCATCATGATCAATTAAAATTGGAAATATTACACATCCCTATGTATGACATACCTTCTCTGTCATTATTACGTAATTCATTTTTCAAAACAATATTTTATGGTTTAATGTGAAATTATAATTGATGTATAAATTTAATAATTATAAAAATATTATTAATCAAGGGAAAATGGATCAATAAAGCATTTGGTGATGGTAAATACATTGAATCAGTTTTGTAATAATGATTTACATTTCTTCATGATATTATATGTAGAACTTAATAAATAAGTAATTAAATATCCATTTTAAATAATTGATGTAAATATTTCTAGTAAAATTTAATAAACACTGAATATATTATTACAAAAAAATTATTTGTATAAGTTAATTATATAGGATATAATGATCTTACAAAACATGTTGATACATGAGGGAAGGTATTTCTCATATCACTTTTAGATATATGTGACTTATGAAATATTCCATTCAAAATTATTTTTTTGGTCTATCTAATTCCTTTTTGAATTTTATAACATTAATATATTTTCAATAATTATATTTACTAATTCATTTTATATAAATTATTTTAGGGGTGTTTTTATTCAAATTGTAGCAATGTGGTCAGGGTTAATTGGATAATATCATCATTATCTGAGATAGTTTATGTTTAAGTCTCTCATAGTGGAGTTATTTGAAAAAACTATATTAAAAAATATATATTTTATTCTCATATGGTATATTATTTAATTATCATGTAATAGTAAAATGTTCCTCTCTTTAATAATTAATATGATTGAGAAATTATTTTTAGGAAAATTTGACAATATTTCTCTATTTGGTATAGAAATATTTTTATTGAATTTTCTTGTTTTATAATGATATTTTAAATTTGTTTTTTTAATATTTTTTGAATAATTTATTAAATAAATTTTCACCCCTGATGGAATTTTTTTTAATAAAATTGAAAATATTCTATTTTTAATTCTCTGAATGGGGTTTTTTATACATTTTAAAAACATTGTGATAGAGTGCATTTCAACTTATTCAACATGAATGGACATACCCAAAACCATAACCAATGAATCTTGTGAGATTTTATTTACATGTTCTCTATTAATAATTTTTTTTTCATTAATATTTTGGAAATTTTTATATTATAAAAAATATACTTAAAATTAACCGTGTATTGTCCTCGATAAATATTCCAATTAATATTTTAAATGAATTTTCACCAACATAAAAAATTATAGAATACCTAAAAATTATGTATATAATACTCTCATATATATACCAATATTATTATATCATACATTTATGGTGTAATACATTCCTTTGGTTCATTAATAAATTGCATTCATCATGAAATCTACTTTGAATATGACATAAGATAAGAATATGGAACCCATTTTCATTCAAAGGGTAATTATTATGTTTATACCTTATTATTGACTTCATTTTTATTGTAAAAATAAATCATGATAAATTTTTGTGGGTTTTTTATATCAGTCTAATACATTGGGTAAATCATTAGTCTCATCATGAGTTATATATAGGATTAATTATTAAAACTCATCCATTATGATACATTGTCTACCATGTGATTTTGTTTTGGAAATTATCCTTGAATAATTTTATGTCATGTAATATTCTTCTTCCACATTTTTTTGTTATACCACAAAATTATTATGTCTTGTTGTTTATGTTATTCTCCCGTTGTATTACTCTTGATCCTTATCTTTTACGATATCATGATAATGTTCTTGATCACATTTTATCTTTTCTTACCATGTCATTACATTAGTGGGATTTGTAGCTCACCCCTTTTTCATATACATTCCCTAGGTTATCCCATGTAATTTTTAGAGAATTAATTGTTTATGGAGAATACAATAAACTCATTTTATTGGAGTTTCACTTCAGTGTATTATCAACCCACTGGTCCAAATACCCTTGTCCTTTTCAATAAATTTTTTATTGATGGATACTTTTGTTACAAATATTATTATAATAATTATAATAGGATATTGTGACTATAAACATGTAGTCTCAGTGAATACTATGAATGTATTTATATACATATAGAATATCCTATTCATCAATTCCAAGAACACTACATGGACATCAGTTAGGCCAAAAGGAAATATAGGATCCTTAATGTTTTTTAAACATTCCACTGAAGGAGTATAGCTGAATGAAAAATTTGATAATTCTCATTTAGTGAAAATAGATCAAGGATCAATATTTAATAACCACTTCCTACATTTCAACTAGTAAAAAAATCAAAAATCCATTTGAAAAGTCGTTTATTGTTTTCAATGACTCAATTGAGTTTTTTGTAATCAAAAAATAAGTATAGTTTAGTATCCCAACTCGGGACCCACATGGTAGTGCCCCAAGCTAGTTCGATACACGACCACAAGTTCCCCCCACCCCCGTATGCTAGAGTTTGATGACTACCACAGAGGGTCTTTTAAGTCATTAATATGAAGACTATACCATCATTCATAATAGTAATACATAGTGGGAATAACTATACAAACCCAAAAACATAAATATCCAGAACAATACTCATGTCCCAAGAGAACCAAATAGTAAATACAATACTCATTGAAATGGAAAACATGGTATAACGATATAAGGTCCATGTGTAAATGATAAAACTAAAATTATAGACACTATGAATCCCCAATAAGGTTTAGAACCTCACCTAGTCTCTTCATCCATGCTCCATCCCGAATAATCAATCCATCCAATAGCCTTTTTCTTTCCTATGACCAAAAAATATATTATCTATCCAGGTAATGACCATGAAGACCGATTAGGGTGTGACTAAAACTCAATAGGCCACAACCAATGGTGTCTATAAAAATTCCAATCAATAGGTAGTGTATGGAATTCCATTTGATATAAGTACAATAAAAAATAACCAATTATTACATTATCATTTATTCTTATCTAAACAGATTAACACCATGGTTTTTGGGGATACCAGTACCTCAATACAATCTTTATATAACACATGATCCTAATAAATTTCCTTACTAATATAATATCTTAATAACTTATTCTCCTCATGTCGAAGCTCAATGTATTCAAAGGTGATATGATACCATAGTACTTGATTTGACTCATGCCAGAGTTCTATGTATTATCAATTGAGGCCATTTCCCAGAGTTCCTTTATTACCATTCTATAACTTCACACAATAGTACCAAAGTTTCCATAAAAATTCAAATGTAAGATGACCATGTTACCATTATTAATTATCAATATAATGACCATGTTCTCGTTGTTTTCCCAAAAGTACAATGACTATGTGACCATTTATAATCTTCATTTGAATGACTATGTTCCCATTCCTTTAATCATAAATATGATGACTATGTTACCATCAGTAATTCTCAATTTAATTACCATGCTCAAATTCATTTACTCAAATAATTATTTTAAAATTAATTATCTACATAAATCCCATTACTAATTCAAAAATTATCTAAATACATTAATATAATTTATCTAATCCCCCATGAATTAAATGTTTTAACAAAATTAATTAAATAATATGACAATTCTTATCTCAAAATTAATTTTCCATAACTAATTATTTATTTTGAAATATTTACTATTCATTATTAATACCACAATTAATTATGATGATCATAGTAACAAGGTACATAATTATTTCAAAATTAATTATCTCAATCTATCCAATTAAATATCTCATAAACAATCCCCAATTAATTATATTTCTAACAACCCCCAACATTCATAATTAAATCCAAAAAGATTAATTATCCAATCGTTCAACCCCTTAGTCTCTTGTTTAATTCCTCAATCAATCACTTAATTCAATAAATATTCAACAGATCAATTAGCCAACCTAATTAACCCAATTTAGAAATTCAATTGCTACAGAATGCTAGAAATTTCACAATTTTCAATACACAAATCAAATCTATGACTATGAGAATTATTTTTTGACCACCTACCTCAATACGCCGATGGATGTTCATTCAAAAAAATTCTTAAAATTTGCGATTTACAACATCATAGATATGAATTCAAAATCACAATACCTAAATCAAGATCAATGGTATCAAGATCAAATCAAACTAGATCTAGATATACCATCCTAGATTTTGATGTCACCTAAAAGGTTTAGATATAATGAAACAAGGGATAAATTCCACCAATAGTTCAAGGAAAGAGGGGATAATTATTGGGATAGGCATCAGGATGAGATCCCCAAACAGGTAGAAGAGATGATCTTTGATTCAGGCATAGAATCTTGAAAAATAGAGGATATATGGCCTTATAAACCATATTTATAGCTATGTAATTTCCTAAAAACATTTAGTCTCAAGCCAAGGTCGACATGTTGGTGTTTTGGGAGTTCAAGGAATTAAAAATAATTTTTTGGGTAATTAAAAACTGTACACACAGTTTCATAGGAAGGTGTTCATAGTTAGAAAAATAGTTTTCCAACTGCACATACCTCACTATCTAGGGTCGCAGGGTTACTATGGTATGAGGGATAAGTTTGATAAACTTTGCACTAGCCATGGGGATCCCCTCTTCATGGGTCCATATGGTTAGTTGGGATGGTCACACAGTTTACTCTAACTGTATTCCAATGATTCACAACATCATTTTTCGATTTTTTTTAAATCATCCCAAATACACCCCAAGTCATAAGTCTAACCAAAGGAAAGTAGATAATAAAAATTTCTTGAATTATCCACCAAGATAACTCCTAAATAGGTTTAGATCTTATAATATTCACACCTTATAAAAGCTACTCCATGAGTTGTAATTTCTTATTTTACTATGATACTGAGCCAAAAGTATCATACAATTGATACCTCATGTACACTTCCCTTTCCCATGATTCCTCTTACACATGCTCATGCTTCCATAAACCATGAACTATTGGAACTGTCTTTCCATTCAACACATTCTCACTCAAATCCAGAACATGTATCTGATGCTCCTCCAATGATGCATCTATATCAAGGTCAACCTAATCAACATCGAGCACATGATAATGTTTTGGGTGATACTGTTGTGGTTCTGATACATATATAAAATCATGCATGTCATAATATTTCTGTGGAAGAGACAATCGGTATGCCACCATACTGATTCTCTCCACTATTCCATATGTTAAAACAATCTTGGACACCAATATGCATTGCCTCTATATCTTGTACTGTCCCAACCAAGGCAACACCAGAAAGAACACATAATCATCATATGTAAACTCTAGGGTCAAACTTCATCCATTATCATTGAAATTATTCTTACCCTAATCCTTATCACTATATTTTTTAATCCACTACACTTAGTCTGGTGTCTACTACATGAGACTCAATCCCAATAACTCTAATTCACATGCTTCGATCCAGCATTGTAATGATCGATATGGACTACTATAAATAACCTTGTGTGGTTCCATATTTATAGTTTCTTGATTACAATTCTTATAGGAAAACTCCATAAAATTCCTGTGCTTATCCCAAGAATCACTAAATTCAACCACACATTTCCATATAAAATCCTCATTCACCAGTATAGTATGCTATGAATTCCATCTATCTGTGGGTGGAATGACATAATAAATAAGACCAACATACCAAGTGAGATCTACAAGACCTTCTATAAGTGTGAAGTAAGGTGTTGATCAGAATTTAAAACAATAGTTAGCGGCACCCCATGAAAACATAATATCTCTCGAACAAATAGTTCTCCAACCTATTCTATAGTAAAGGTTTCTCTATAGACAAGAAATGTGCTACCATTTTCAGTCGATCAATGATGACCCATATAGAATCATTATTACTAAGAATCATTGGAGGACATATGACAAAGTTAATTGTCACTTCATCCCACATTCATTCTAGAAAAGGAAATGGATATTGTTAACCACCAAGTCATTGATGATATGCCTTTACCTATTAATAGGTGAAGCATCTTTTTCCAAACCTGGCTATCTCTTTTTTCAGTACTAACTACCAAAATGTTCATTGTAGGTCATGGTATATTTTAGTCACACTTGGATTCATCCCCCATATTATGATATAGAATTATATCAAGAGATCCTCTCTAATACTCATATGTAAAACAACTCAATTCATCACATATATTTTCTTTTCCTCATCTAGTAATGACATTTATGGTGTCTCCCCACCCTCAAAGCCTTCCCTTAATGATAAACACTCTATATCCTCATACTTTTTATCCTTTATCCATCTAAAAATGTATACTCAACTGAAATTGAAACTATAGTAATTTTATCCTAATTCTCATGAACCACCACATGAATTTCAGCCAGCATAATCATCATCTAAAAATATGTACTTGACTCCTAAACAATCTATTTCGGAGTTTTCTAGGCCATGTAATGAGCCACACTATTTCCTTTCCTCAGTTTATTTTCATCATCCAAATAAAAATAATGCATGTACTCTACCCATCTCTACTAATGATGATTCAAATCAAAATATTAAATGATATACCTCATGATCTTCAGTTTTTTATAAACTATAATCTTTTCTCCCAAATTTTTTTTGTCTATGACACTTAAGAGCATAAATCACAATTGTCATCTTTAGGTTATGTGTAGAGTAGTGTTGTTTAAGATTCTTCAACTGCCGATACCCATACGTCACAACTCTATTTCATTTCATATTTACAACATTGGGTATGATCCCTAAAGCATTAAAAAAATCCATGTACCACTCACCCGACACTGATAGGATCAAAATTGGTGTCATCATCAAACACTTATTCAACATCAAGAAATCTTTATCATAAGAATCTAGTAATTTAAACATTAATCCCTTTTTGGTCAAGCCAAAAAGAGGAAATTCCAAATGGGAGAAGTCTTGTATAAATCTTCAGTAATATACAGCCAATCCTAAACAACATTAGATATCAAAAAAATCATGGGTTACTCCCTATAAAAAACTTCATGAACCTTATCTGGGTCGACATCCATAACTTCATCCATGATTATATTCCAAAGTAGCATATATAATCAATACAAAAATGACAATTAGATAGTTTGGTGTATATAAAATGCTCTCTCAGTTTAATTAGGATGATTCTAAGATGTTGGGCATGATCTTCATGTGTCTTGGAGCATCAAAATATATCTTCAATGAATAATATTATAAAATAATCTAGGTATAGGTAAAATATCATGTTTATCAAATACATAAATAGTTCTAGAGAATTTATCAACCCAAAATGAATTATTAAAAATTCTTAAAGGTCATACCTACTCATAAAAGCAATACTTGTTCTATAAAAATTCTGTTCTCTCAACTGACAATACCTTGATCACAAATCGATCTTTGAGAACATTCAAGCCCCCTATAAATGATCAAACTATCATAGAAATGTAGAAGAGGATATTATTTCTTAACTATCATATTATATAGCATATTTTCTTCAAAAAACAAATGTAAACACTCAACATACTACTTTGATAACATGACAGGTGATCCCCAAGGCAATGTAATTGGACAGATAAATCCTTTATCCTTCAACTACTCCAACTGAGTCTTGGTCTTTTGATGCTCAATCATTGTTATTCTGTATGGTGGAATAGATAATGGATCGTCCCCCAAAATGAGATTGATGTTTAATTCCATATCTCTCTCAGGTGGAATCATTTATAATTCTTTAGGAAGGATGTAATGAAATAGTTCTACTACTGGTGGAAGGAAATATTTCAAAACACCCCCAAAATCCTACAATAGACATTCAATGTGGGTTGTGAGGTATCCCAGTTGCAGAGTAATTAGCCCTGCTCAGCCTTCCTGGACATCCCACTCTCCCCTAGGATTGTATGGGTCACCGATAGGATATCTTAACATAACTCTCCTACGGTAACAGCTGATGTGGGCTCGATATGTGACTATCACTTCTATACCCATAAATAGGTCGAATCATGACATAACAAGAACACAATGATCCCATAGAAAGTGATACTCTTAATCTAAAGAAAAAACCCTCAACACAAACAGATGTCTCTAGACCATACTCTCAATGGTGTATCTATTATCATTATCGCACTCACAAACTCCACCGTTTGGTTCAAAACATTAAAAATTGTTGTAGATATGAAGGAAAGAGAGTTACTAGTATCAAATAAGGCATTGGCTAAATTTTAAGCAACTATAATAGTACCTCTCATTGTCGATGGAACATCCTCTTTATCCCCAAGTGTAGGTTGCACTGCATGTAACATTCTTGTCCCTCTTCCTTGTGATGTTGTCTGACTCCCATAAGTAAAACCACTCTATTTATAAGGGAGATCAATCCATTTAGAACCACATAAACTACCTATTCTTCCTTCCCTATTAGAAATCCATGTTTCAGATCAATATGGTGTATAATACCCCCTTCCCACACTCTTGCTCTACCCAGCTTCTCTCTCATCCCCAGTCTATCGCTGTGACCTGCAGAACTTCAATTGGTGTCATATATTTCCGCAAGACCAACACACTAGTGGTTGTTGTTGATAGTTTCTCTGATAGGGTCCCCCAGGAACACTGCCTATAGATCATCTCATCATGGTCTTGTCCAAATGTCCCACATATCTGAGTACTATGCTTCCCACTTCCCTGACTAAAGTTGTCGTAACGACACATCCTGCTCTGGGAAGTCATACCACAGGATAGTAAAATAAAAACTACCAATCCCCTACTGGAATCCTCTCTTATGTTCCTTTTTGCTATGAGAGCCTGATCCATAACTTCAATAAACATATTTAATCATAATAGATTTACTTGGGACTTTATCTCATACTTATGTTCGTTCTGAAATCATTTCACTATAGCTTCCTCATCTCCTACTAATGTAGGAGAAACGAGTTGAAGATATATGTAGCGTCCTAGAAAATCCATCAAGGGAATTCTACCCTAGGTAAGATGCATATACTCATGAGCATTCCCTTTTCTCAACGTCTCTCTATGGAAGTGCACCAAAAACATCTCCATGAAGTCCTTCAAGAACATACCATTATTATTCACAGTTAACACCTGAATTTTCAACCATCAGATCACCAATACTCATAGAATATAAATAGCTAGAATGACCCTCCTATAATCCAAAGTCTCTAAATGGTCATGAATCGTCAAAATGGACTCAACCTAAAATTAAGATCCCTCCAGCACACCCTCTTCAATAAAATCTTGATGCTACCAAAACTGAAACTCCGTTACCAACCGAAACATGTTAATGGGAACCCACCATGATTCTTTTTACATTAGTTTCATGAAATGGCAACATTTCTTCTAAAGTGACACCCCTTCATATTCAGTTAGAACCATTGGTGCCTCATGTTCCATGATTGGATGGCCATCCCAGCCATGCCTCTCAGTCATCCCCCCAAAAAGCATCATTGAGGCATACTCTCTACAGTCCAAAACACATATATTAGGTTTGAAAACACAACCTGATAACATTTAAATAAGAGGAATAATCAAAATAGGTCACAACATGGTTTTCCCCTCCTATTACCACATTGTCAAACTGAGGTTCTATCACTACCCTTAGACATTCTACTCCAACGATTTGGTGAGAAATTATAAAACACTATATTAATCATATTCCTCATTTAGAAACACAATTATTATCATTTTTATCAATTTACAATTTGTCTCAATAAATGTTATGCATCATTTTTCATTTTAGTATCAAAAAAATGGAAAAAGATCATGTTGACTACATACCCATAATGGGTTTACTATGTGTGGATAACATGATTCATGTCAGAACAACATTGAGTGCATAGTATTATGCATTTGGTCTAAATTCTTGTGCCATTCTAGAAAAATAATAAATTATAAAAAATTCTCAGAAATAATAATCACATCACACAACAGGTGGGTCACCCTAGGTGAAATAATATTCTACCGTAGTAGAAAAAACAATAACAACAATCCCACCATGAGTACTTGGGTTTTCCCTCATACATGGGTTTAAAACTCCCATACATGGGCTAAATACCGTTTTTGTGACTCAATCTAGTATCTTTTCAACTATTCCCCAAATCGTTAGACAAAAAAAGAAGATACAAAATTGCAGCTCCAAAACTACTTTGTAACATAACGACCTGGAAACCATGTGATGGTGCACTGAGCCAGTTTGTTGTGTGACCTCAAGCATGCCTCCCTGTATGTTAGAGGATTTCAACTAGTACTGAGGGTCTGGTAATTAATCCATGGGGAGACTATACCCTCATGCATTATAGTAAAACACTAGTAGAAATAAATAAACATATATGTGAGCATATATAACTATAATAATACTCTGGTCACAAGATAAACAAATAGGAAATACAATACTCAACTAAAATGTAACACATTACATGACAATATATGTTTTAAGTGGCTATAATGAAACTGAACATAAAGACACTATGACTCCCAATGAGGGATACAGTTCGTATATGGTCCCCTCATCCAAGATCTATCCCATATTATCAATCCATCGCAAGGGCTTCACCCTTATCATGTCCAGTATCAATATAATATATTTAGGCACGGATCCGGAAGCCGTAATAGGTTGTGAGAAAAACTCAATAGGCCCCCACCAATGGTGTCTAAAAAATTATAGTAAATATTTAGTGTATACAGTTCTGTAAGAAACATGAACAAATAATAAATAACTAGATATTACATTATCATTTAATCTTAGGTAAGTATATTAACTCCAGGTTTCCCAGGGATACCCATACCCCAATACTAACTTCATCTCGTACTAGATCCTGAAGTGTTCCCTAGGTAATATCATATCTTAATACCTGATTCGACTCATGCTTGATCTCTATGTAATCAAAGGTTATATGATATATCAGTACCTAATTTGACTCGTGCAGGAGTTAGAAGTACTATAATGTCATACAATATCTCGGAGTTCCTCTATTACCATAATTCAAATTCACACAATAATTCCAAATTTACCAAGAATAAATTCATAAGTAATATGACCACATTAAAATTATTAATTCAAAAAAGAGTTCTCATTTTATTATTATTTTACTAATAATGACATTGACCTTGTTGCCATTTATACATCTCATTTGATTGGATATGTTACCATTCAATTACTCATAAGTAAAATCACTATGTTACCATTAATAATTTTAAATTTAATGACAATGGTCCCATTCCATTACTCATACATAATTAATTATCCACATCAATCTCATTTCTAATTTAAAAATTATCTAAACACATCAATATCTTTAATTAACACCCCCATGAATTATGTGTGCCAAACCAATAATTAATTCATCATTTAATTAATTAATATCACAATTAATATCTCAAAATTAATTTTCCAGAAATAATTAAAACATTATAAATCAAAAATCTCCATAATTAATCCCAAAATTAAATATCAATATCATAATACCAAGGTACTGAATTAATTCACAATTAATTATGTTAATATAGCCAATTAAATATCTCATAATTAATCCATAGATTAATTATCCATATCACAAACCACAAATATCATAATTATATTACACAAAATTAATGATCCAATAGGTCATCCCATTAGTCTTGTGATTAATTCCCCAATCAATAATTTAATTCAACATAGCTTTAATAGATTAGTTAGTCTACCTAATTAACATAATTTTGGAATTAAATGCGTAAATATTAACAGAAATTCCAATATTTTTCAAAAACACATCAAATATACAACTAGTGGAAGTATAGTTTATAACTTGAGGATCAATTCATTGGGAGACGTTAGTTCAACAAAAATCCACAAAATTCAAGTAGCACATCATCATAGATCAGAGTTATTGAATCTATATACCCAAATCCAGATCAACTATATCACAATCTAATCAATCAAGGTCTATATATAAAATATTTCATCTTGAACTCACAAATTAGTTTTAGATCTAATGAAACAGAGTATAAATTCAACCAACTGATCAATGAAAGAGAGAACTATGATCGGGATAGGCATCGAGATGAGATACACAATCTTGGTGAAGAGAATATCAATGATTTCGAACTTGAATCTTGGATAATGGAGGATGGATATCCTTGGAACCCCTCTGTAAAGATATTGAGATGTGAATAAGAATTTAGTCCTAATCCATGGTTGAAATTGAGCTATTTTGGTGGTTCAATGGATTTTAAAATATCTTTTCAGGTAATTAAAAACCCTATGCACAGTTTCCTGGGAAGGGGTGAATGGTTAGGAAAAATGTGTTCCAACCATGATGACCCCATTATCAAGTGTAGCATAGTTACCAAGGTATGCGAACATGGTTTTTCAAACCATGCTCAATCCATGTGGATCCCCTAGGCCTGAGTTTGAATGGTTAGTTGGGTGGGGTGCAGGGTTTACTATAAATTTGCACTGACCATGCATTATCCCACTTTTCTAAAAATTTTCTTACAAGTCCACCAAATACACCCCATGTCATAAATCCTAAAAAATAACTTAAAGAAAACTAAAATTATATGAATTTGTTTAGATATAACTCCATAAATAGTTTGGATCCTCCATGTAGTGTCACATCATCTTTATTCACTAATAGAATAAGAACCACCCACTGTGAATTTAATTTAAATATAAATGCATCTCTAGTTGATCATACTACTATATTATCAACTCCTTTAGTTCATTTGGTGATATAATGTATGAATTGATAGACATGGGAAGAGTACTATGAATTAAATCAATTGAATACTCCACCTCTCTTACATACTGTGAAATCAATTGCATCAAAATAATTCATGATTTGGATTCCAAAAAACTCAAATAAAATGTTTAAATAAATCTATAATCAGACCAAATTATCCATTAATATAACTTTTCACAAAAACAAACTTTATTTAAGGGTCCTTACAATGATATCTGGTGAGGAAATCGCTCATAACTACCACCAATGTCTTGAATATCATACATTTTATCAATATACACATCACAAAACTACAAAGTATCATTAGAGGAAGGTTTAAAATCTCCCTATGATATTACATTATTCATGAACAATTCCATAAACCCTTGTACAATGATACCCAATATGGACCTAAAATATCCAGAAGGGTTTTTTGAATAACCTCTAGATGGATACTAACACATAACACCATATACTGATCAAGAAGTAATGATGTTTCCAAAAAGGAAGATAAAAAATAAAAAAAATGTTATGCAAAAAACAATCAATGATACTGTTCCAAATTCATACAACTAAAAAAAGACACAAATATTATATCATTATAAAACCATCATCTATCAATGAATGTGCTGAAAACACTTGTAATAGGTTGGTCACATCTCCATAGGTAACCTCAATCACTATAGGTATCACAAATCAATTACACCAGCTACCACCATGAGGTAGACTCTCTTTAATTATACAATGTATTATATAATATATAAACACCCCAATGAAATATGCAGGTTTTCAGAAAAATGATCATATATTTATATCACTACTTATTCAATAGTTGTTCTTTAGATAATAAATTTATGGTATCAATATATGTAAAACATGGAATATAAATGAATTAATTTTATTTAGTAAAAAATGGTTCTAGATAAAAAAAGTTGATTGATATGTAAAAATATAGTAAAATTAACATTTTATATTTAAAAATTTTACAAAATAATTTGATAACATAAATAATTTTAAAATCAGTGGAATTTATAATATTGTCAATCAAAATAGAGAACCATGCTCATAATTTCAGAGTAAAGTTAGTTTCTTGATATAAGATACTTACTCTTCTAAAATATTATCATGTATCAAAATAATTGTTAATGCTCAAATCAACACCCCAATAAGGGACCCATTTTGAAAAATCAATCAAGAGCCACATTTTGTGACCCTTCCTGTTAGATCATGTGATCATGGTTTAGTTATTACTTCCATCGTCAATTTATTTCAAGAGATTCAGAATCATAGTGTGGTTTTCTTAATCACACACTAACTACCTAGGCACCAATGTGATTAAAACTAACTAAAAATCAATAAAAGTAAAATATATAATTTCAAATCATTTCATCCTTTATTATTAAATTTCCAAATTTCCATTTCAACAAGATTTTTTATTTCAAAACCAAATAATCTGTCATCATTTTATAATTTTTGGTACCAATTACCTTTCATTTTATGAATATTTTATCAATAGTCAACATCAAAGTATATGACAAATAAAATTTCAACTTGTACTGTCATTTTTATCAAAATATTGAAAACTAATTCTATTCCATCATAATTTTGGGTTTCCACCAATTCCATTACTTTGATAAAGTAGATATTAATTCTACTCAAATTTGATATTTTAAATAAATGTGGACACCATTTCAAAATATTCAATAAAAATAGTGTCACAATTATAATGTAAAGGCTTGTAGAACCACCTTACTTTAATAATATATTCAAATCAACACCTAAAATTGGATACCCACTCAAAATAAGGGATAAATGTATTGATAAATCGTACCTATAATCAATATCTTTCAAATCAGATTTTAGATCCATTAACCAAAGGAGTAAATATCACTATACAATGAGAGAGGAGAAGATAATATGAAACCAAATGAGAGGATATCAACATAATAGAATGTTATTTAGATCTTCCACAAGGACACCGATTTATAAGAGAATATGTTTATAGGGAAAATAAATCATCTAGAGAGCCTTTAAAATATTGGTAAATTACTGATTGTCAAAATTGGGGTTTTAGACATTTAAATTGGTATCAATGTAATTTAAATTAACAGGGGATTAAAAACTAGCATTCCTAGTTTCATGGAAGGTATACATGATTAGATTTATTTCTTCCCTAACCATGAACACCTACTGATCTTCTGAATGGGGTGAAAAGGTTGGAAACACCATTAGCTTAATAGTATTCTAACCATGAAAACCCCCACTATCCAACAGTGAAAATTTTGGATGGATTTATACATTGTTTTTAAAAATAGTGTACCCCTCACAGTGCCTTAACATCAGGTGCCATATTTTCTATGTTAGACCCCATAGTTTACTATAACCTTGTATCTAATTTTAAAAACCACATTTTCTTCCAAAATTTTCCAAATATCTTCCGAAATAACTTGATAGAAGCCCAAATCAAATTACGATCAAACCAAGGGTCAAGATGTATATAAATGTTGGTAACATGATGCTTCATATTTGTTCACCCATTTTGGTATGTTTTAATTTCCCATTGTTATCAAAAATAATAATATGTTTTATGTGTTTAGAAGTTTTTTTGTGTGGTGAATTTTCATAAATTATTAATGACCAGTTATGTATTACATGGTTCTAGATAATGTGGGTAAATTTTAACTTAATGAAGAAGACATGCATTTTTTAGTTATTGTATTGTATTTACTCTCTAAAATGATAATAATATGTGTTCTTGAGAACAGAATATAATTTAAAATTTTATTTAATTTATTTAATTATTATGGTCATATATTTGAGATATTATACCTTGAAATTTGATATTGTTCATTGAAAGAGATTTAGGTAGATAAATTATGATTGAATTATAAAATTTAATGATATTTTGTAACAGATTCTTAATTTGTTCAAGGATTGTTACATTAAAAATAATATTCCTATTTCAAAACATTTTATAAGAGTTCTTAATATATAGGTGACACATACTAATGTGTTTAACGTGAGTTTTCTTAATAGAATGAAGCATCAATATGTTTTAGGAATTATGAACAGATATATGGAGTTAATAAATCCCTAAAAGTGTTGAATACAAAAATAAAATCATGGATTATATCATATATGATATATTAGACAAGTACATAATTTAAAATTAGTTATTCATAACAATACATAATAATATATAATTATTCATCACTATAAAAATAGATATCTCCAATTGATCATTATTTTAAATTGACATCATATATATATTTATATACATATCATGATGTGTAATGATAATTAATCGAAAAAAGATGACATTATGTTATCACATAATAAAATACATCACTAAGTATTATAGATTATTAACCAATGATAAGGTTAATTTGATTTTTATTCTTGTTTCATCATATTGAATATAATCATGAAGCATAAAATATTTTTTTTGTACTAGATGACTTCGTATTTATAAAAAATGAATAATATTAGATTATTCCCTAGGTATATTAAGGGTTAAAAATTCATATTTTTGTTACCCACTGTATCATTTTAGTCACATACCCTACATGAGGACCTTTATTTAGTGATACTATTCATATCCTATACTTATAAAATAGATAATCGGGGGGTGGTTTCATGTGTTTTATATCATATCGTTAGTGAAAATATAAGAAAAAATAGTTATATCCACCCATACAGAAAGAATGAATTTTTTTCAAAGAATTTGAAATATATTTATTAATGGTGTAGCTGCATGAAGATAATATGTATTATTTTATTTTCTATATTTGTGAAGGGAATGGGATGTTCTTTCTATATGGAAAATGAAATTTGATTGATTCAATAATCAGATTAGTATATATGGAAAAGATAGAGCATTTGATTTATCAATATGTGATTGATATAAACTATATCCTTCCACACCTTTTGCCTTTGACCAGAGTATTAAATGGGAATGAATGCCTAAAAAAGATACAAGAGGATGACAATAGTATATAAATAATTTTTTTCAATGGAGATCACTTAGTATCACATTATTACTTATATAACATTAATTATTAGTTAATGTATCCTATTTTCATTCATTTATGGATCAAATTTGTTAAATTTATTTTAAACACTAAAAATTCCCACTCGTGTAAAAAAATGTTAGTTTCGAAGGAATGATTTTGACTATGTGATATTCTCTAAATATATCTTATAGTTAAGTATAAGATATTTTGGATCATTATTTAATGTGTACATTATATGACAATGATACATGATTAAAATTATGGTAATTTCCAAAACAAAATTAAATTATATCCAAAATGATTTTTTAATAATGTTTCACGTGATAATATATATGATACAATATTATCGGAAATGGAAAAAGGAGGATCTGGTATGAGTGAGAGATTAGAGGAGATATTCTATTTTTTATGTATATGATATATATATATATATTATAAAATATTATTATATATGATATGATGGTATCAATGGAATTTTTTTCTTATTTTTTTCAACTCCAATATCTCATTACAATTATAACATCTTATATGATATAGAGTTAGTGTACCCAACTAAATAGGAGGGAAATCAATGTTAGATGATTACATTTGACAATCTTCCACATATAGTTAACATTATATAATTTTGGTATGATAGAGAACATATGTGTGTTTTTTATAAATTATGTGGTTGAATAAATAGTTGAGTTTCATTTTCACATTTTGTTTAATTAATGAGTAAATTCATGGATCACGAGGGGTGTCTTCAAAGTTTTAATAAGATGAAACTGACTTGAGATTATTGGTGTGTGTCTGTAATATATCCCTAACTCATGAATCCCAATATTTTGAATCTATTTACATTACTAGAAACTATAATATCATGAGAGTGATATTGATCTCAACCATGTGATGCGTGATTCAATATATACCATTGAAAAACCATCAAATATAGATGTCATTTAGATTACTATTGGTGATACTTATCAAGCCTATTCTATCGAATATCATAGAATTAGTGAAGCTATATAAGATAAAAACTTACATTTTTTCGTATCTATATTTTATTTTGAATCATTTTGACACACAAGTTATTCCTTTTTTTATTAGTACCATTATACATAATTTACACTTTTTAATTTTTAATCAAATGTTCGAAACCCCATAGAATTTTACCTATTGGAAAACCGAATAGAGGAAGTATAAAAAATATTTAATTCTCTAATTTTTATCATTTATTAAATACATCTAAATGATACATTAATATGTGATAAAAATATATATAATTACATTCATGAAATAATTATTATAATATTGAAAAATCTAGTAGAATATATTTTCCAATGGCAATTTCAACCATGAACATTGCTAATTATGAATTATTATTCAATTAGAGAATTAATGTAAATAATATATATTACCCCCAAAATAACTATAGTAGAATAAAATAATTTTGGGATTTTGATAGAATGTATTTATAATTTCCATTACCAAAAACATTTCTGCAGAAAACCCTAATTTCTATGATGTGTTGGGTGAGAAACATTGTTCTTTTCTACCAAGATCCTTGAACACACTCTAGAACCCTACAAATAAATATATAATTTTTAATAAAATATTTTATAAAATAAAAAATATATATTACCTTGTAGGAAATTTAATTTTATTTATTTTTAAATATATTAGTTAGAGAATATTTTTGACAATGGATTCACAAATTTTATTGTCTCTTTTTATTTATGGAGTATAGAGGTTCATCAATATTTTTTTTAACATGATTATCAGCCAAAATATATTAAATGGTGATGATTAATATTTTTTCAAATATCTATATACTTCTACATTCATTGAATGGATGATATAGGCATGTTTCAAGAGAAAGAAATTCATAACGTGTATGTGTTATGTGAAAATATAAATAATAATGATTATAATTATGTTTAAAATTATTTTTTTGGGAAACTATACAAAAAAACATATCATAAAAATTAATTTCATATTTTAAATTATTTTATGCTTTTATACACATCCCTACTGGAAATTATAATGATATAATATATTTAATCTTATACCGTGTTGTACTAACCCAATAAAATTTATTCTATCAAATAAGAAAAAATATGATGTTATATTCTATGAATAAAATGTTTATAAATGAATATTGTTGTTAACCACATATAATTGTAGAGGATAATCAAAATTCAAATAAATAGATATGACATGGTAATTGTAAAATATTGATAATTAGTATATATTTACATTGATGTAATCACTTTATCTCATATGAAACTCTTTCATAGTGAATAATTTTGTCATCCATCAGGGTAATAAAATCTAGCCAATGTGGATGTTTAATAATGGATTGTTAATTACAAAAGTGATTATGTAAGAAAATAATGTATACCTATCCTTTCAGATCTATTAAAGATTTTTGCATTTATTGGGTTTAATGTCTAAAATATATTAAACTTCTCATTCCTTAAATATTATACAATAACATTTTTAAAATAAAAATGTTTTATATGTTCAAAACCATGAATTCTTAGGAGTAACTTTATTATATAATTTTTTTATAGGTTTTATAAAACATATGGACTGTATAATAAATTTTGAAACTTTTTCAAGTTGAGGAAAGAATTTGTAGAATAAATGTTTTTTTTCAAAAATTTTATCTCTAAATATTTCCAAATCATAATTAAATGAAAATAAATAATACATTAGGCAAATAAAATTTCATAAATAAAAAAATTTACCATATAATAATTGATTATTTATTATCTCTCTCAAATCCAAATATAGTTATTTGCTATGAAATGTTTAGTATACATGTTCACTATATTATTTATTGTATTCTTTTCATGTTAATATATTTTATAATCTCACTATCATCTTTTTAATATTCTTATTTGTAATATGTAATTACAACAAATGTGTATATCTCAAATGGTCATATTAACAATATTCAATTCTTTATATATCAATTAATACTTCACTAAATTTCATTCATCAAACTCTTTCTATTCATTATCTATATTTATAACATGTGACATATATTTTTTATGTTTCCCTATTTATGTAGGAAGGATGAATAGACACCACAAACCACATTGATTAATATTTCAAAGTTGTAGAAGTTTTTGTTACATAAATTTTTATTTTTCATCTTAATTTAATAGTGATGTTTTATATAAAAACCATATCTTTTTACAGTATTTTTTATTTTATAATATTATAGAATATTTAAAATAAGTGTAGATCATTATAATTCATAATTTCATTTGAGAAATGGTATTCAATATAGTACAGGAATAGAAAATTAGGGCATTATATAATAACCCATGTTTTTGTTAGTCTAGTTAATTGATAAGGGAATAAAAATTTTAGCTTGTTTGTGTGAATTTTTTTTATAATTGAGAATCATAATAAATTTTTTTGATGTTTAGGGTCTATACATGATGATTTATTCTATCATTATCATCCCTATGGATTTCACGATGGTCAATGAAGTCCTCAAAGAAGGTACCAAGGTATTTGGGATAATTAAATTATATACCTGGAAATAAGATGGCCTATGATACCCTACCACATAACCAGTGGGATCAGATGTATCTCATGGACATTCGTAGTCCAATTTTATAGCAGTTTACTTCCATTATTCAATTAGTTATCGACCAACAATATATCTTGCTGGGGGGATGGTTCTTCTAGGTTTCTTATGTGGGGGTGTTTTGTTATTTTTTCACCTAAACTACCTTATAATGTATCATGTATTGGTTACATTATGGGAGAAATTCATCCATATACTCCCCATTTCCTTTGACTTTTATTCCCCATTGATTAAAACATGATCATAAGTGTGTTTTTCAGAAGTATTCTATGTACAATCACTGTTTATTTTATTATTCATAAACTATCCTCTATATCTCATAATTCTATTCAATTTTAAATGAATTAATTGATGATTGTTTCCCTAAATAGTGGTGAAATTATATGTTGTTAATGGGGATATTACTCAACTATTTTAGGGGATTTCCTAAGAAGATTGTTTTTAGTCATCGCACAATGTTGTGGATAAGGAATAATACCTCAATAATATTCATATTTCTTATAACAACTATGGATAAAATTTACCATATTAAGGGTTGTCTAATTTAAATCTTGTTCACTCATTGTGTGTAAAACATCCCAATATGAAATCTATACTATATTTCCAACCAACAAAATTAATTGACTTTTAATAACATAAAATAAAATAATATATATTATTAGTGAAGAGTATCTAGAATTTTCTCCAAAATTATTTTGTGAATGCATTCGGGGCCATCAATTTGTCGATGGATGTAGTGTGGGTGAAGGGAAATTTCTTGTTAGATTTTATAAATTATTTTTTAATTATATTTTCAAATTTATTATAAAAAATAATAATTCATTACAAGAGATTCATTATAATATGATAATTTCTTACATTAATGTGAAATTTTCAGTTGGTTGTGGGAGAATCTTAGAGAACCTAAGTATTGTTTTTTTAGGGGTGAAGTAAATCATAAAATTACTTCGACTGAGGTTGGTGATACTATGACTATTATTATAAATAATAGTTCTTGGAATGTATGGTGATAATAAGGATTTGGTAGACCATGTATTATAATTTTTTGGGAACTTATACATATTACTTAGATCTTGTATCGAAATATGTTTTTATAGAAATGACAATCTTACCATAGGATGTGGGATATTTTATTAGCAGGAATAGGTATGGTCGATTTTAGATTTCATGCTTCACCTGATGATCGATTATGGTTATTTCATATTTTATTTTTCTCATACTGAAATACATATATATATTAAATATAGTGATTACATAATATGTACATATCACAGTAGTACTAGATATATATGGAACCTCATTGGTTGTTCTTAACTTACGTAAGTACTCACACCATACTGGGGTGGAAATTGCATGTGGGTATATAAGAAGCCTTTATTTTCTCATTTACATGTTTGGAAGAGGCCCTGTGTAGTTTTAAAAAAACGATAAATTATTTAACATCCCATCCTAATGAACATAGAACCAGTTCCCAAAGTTGAGTCCCCACATGACCCTCAGTACCCACAATAATATAGAGTTTACAACTAGCAGTGTGTGTCTATAGAAATACATTAGGGAGACAATATCAATTTGTTCATGTTAAAAAATATCATAAATAACACCTACAAATGTAATATCCATGAATGAAAAATGGGAATCATATGAAAAATTACATATGTAAAAAAAGTAATAGATGTCATTACAACACGATGAATAAACTATAGGTTAGTAAGGGATAACAATAAAATCCCAAATACCAAAACAATGATATATATTTAACATGGTCCCATGTCACAAACCCATCATAAAATCCCATTATCCAACCCATTAGACCATTCATAAAGAAAAAACAAGATCCTTATCTTGAGACTGTTATTGAAAACAAGTAGCATCTTCTAATGTACCCAAGTTCCACTTCTGGTTGAGTAGGGAGTCAGTACAACACAATAATCCACCACCAATAGGGTCTAATGAAGTATACAGTCAATATTGTATTGTTTTTAGATAATAAAATATGTAATAATAAATAAATTAATTAATTAAATAGGTTTCGCACTTAAACATTTATTAATTATCATTTTACATTCTCTTTTATGTTATATCATCACAATTGTAATCTAAAATTTTATTTCACAAAGGAACCCATTTATACCTTACTTTAATCGACCATACCAAAACTCATTAGTCCAGGAACCCATACCTTATATCAAGCAGTTAATGGTTTAAAATAAAGGATCCTTAGTCCATGTCTCCAACCAGGATCCAGTACATCATTCCCAGTCATCCCAAACACTAGGTCAGAAGTTAGCATACATTGAGAATAAATCCATGAATCGAACCAATATTGTGAAGATCAATTCCAATGATCCCAAATTTTATATGGACATATATGTCTATACCCTTAATTTAATAATTTTTGTATTATACCTGAAATACAATAATGCACTGGGGTTCCATGAGCATCAGTTTTTTCCACCGAAAAATTGGGAGTGGAGCATAGGTCCAACCTCTAAATATCCTTATTTAACGGTTGGGAAACATAGAGCATCAGTACATGAATTCAATCAGGATTTATCTTGAAATGTCAGAACATCCCAAAACCTTCCAATTTTATCATTTTAATTTTATCAAAATATAATAAAAAACCCATTACCCATAGTAATTAATCATTTACCATGGTCCTATTTGACCTTTTAATCCAATCATGTCATTAAAAGACTCACACCATTTTCCAAAATTTCATAAATACCACGTAATCATTTTGAAGGCCTTAAAAATCAACCACTTACTTAAAACATTTTTAAAACTACCATTAAACAAGGTTAATTATCTTTGAAAAAAAAATTAACAAATTTCTAATCATTCGCTTTATTTCATTAAAGGAAATCACTTACATTTTCAGAAGTGAAAATAGACACACAGAATTCAAATCACTTTTTTGAAACTAATAGATTCCACTGCTTAATGTATTTGAGGTCAATACCCACGTCCAAAACATTAATAAATTTAAAAACATTGGTATCCTTGATTGAAAAACCATAAAAAGATCAAAATTCAATACCCCAAATTTATTCCACATTAGAATACCTATGGTTATATAAAATACATGACATATAACAATTACAATTATCCCAATAAGAATACCCAAATATGAAATTAAAATTCAAATCCCATTAACATTCATATATTTACCTATCTCTAAATTTACCAATTCATTACATCACTTCCATGGGAATGGAATCCCCATGGGTAACCTTATATGTGGCCTCTGGTCAATAATAAACCAATAGATTCTGTGAATGGCCATGCATGTCAATTCAAGTCCCAAATTACTTTTCATATCCACAAACACAAATTTTTTTGCAATATCTAAATTGGAACAACTGTATACACTAATAAAATAATGAGACTAAGGGAAAAAGCTTATATACCCCCTATGTGATGCTCATAGAATCTTTTAATCCAAAAATTTCCTATGAATTGAGATAATAGTTCCTCAATCACCATAAAAATGAACACCATATGAAATGATGGTTTATATTGTTTGAAGGATATGAAAAAAACACACCAAGACTCATAAAAAAATGAAATAAAATGGAGAAGATGACATTCTAGAGCATAAATCTTTAGTAAAAACATTGACGGTGCCTATGTGTTGGGGGAGAAACATCCATGGAGTAAGAGAGAGATCCTAGTTCCTCACACAAGATGGTGGGGTCAAATTGGGGAGAAATTTGGGTTTGAAATAAAGAATTTTGGAAGGTTAAATGGTAACCCCACACAAATAATGAAGAACAGAAGTGGAACCATTGGTTAACACACCATTCAATAACTGTGTGGTTCCCTCTACCAAGAGGAAACCAATCTGAATTGTTTTCCTAGTCACCTACACTGTTCGGAAACCCATGTAATGGTTGGGTATTCACCATTATCTGAAGGGATCTCTAACTACATGTTCTCTTGGGTCACCCTTAATATATTAAAAAACTTTAAAACCCCCTTATACATACCGAATGATTATAGCACACAATTACTACTAATCATCCACCAAAAATTCTCTCGAAACAAATTGGTATATTTCTCAAATTTTTCATTCCTTGAACCCCAAAACACCAATAATACATTTCAAAATACCAAGAAAAATTCCATAATACAAAAATCTATTCTACAATTTAACATATCTCATGGTATATATTTTATGACCACCCAAACTTCTGACATATCATCCCAGAGCTCCATTCCCTATCATCACCAAGCCTCCAAGAAAAATGGTTAAAGAACCATACCCATGTATCAACATTATCTCAATAGCCTCTTATTAAATATGAATATTCCATCAACCTTCATGGAAGAAGAAAACAGTCTTGCCCCTAAAGAATTCCCTCTTGTGTTCCAAAACATGAACATGATCCTCTAAGAAGATCCCATCCTCTTCTGCTAAACATTATAAATATGATCCATACAATCTTCATGATATAACCATGGAAATAAACTGAATCTATGACAACATAAAAAATTCAAAGGGAACTAAGAAACCATTGAAGATTCAATTAGTACACCTGCCGTCTGATTCCACCCCGAACACATAAAAATCACCACACATCTTGCATCAACAAAGGAATATATTATTTCCAACAACATCAATGACCTAGGTGGATCCATAACTAAAGGCCCAACTACCTCATACCACATCCAAACACCCAAGACACAACCATAACACATACTTCATCTCAACAATTTAATCATAAAAAACCTATTTTGATTCCATTTTATCAAACCAAACATAAATATGGAACCACGATCATTTGAATATGACTCAAAAACCTCAAATAAATCTTCCAAATCATCCCCAAACATATTTTCCAACTCACCATAAAAAAAATAAATAAGGAAACCATTTAACAGTGCGGTCCTACTAAACCACTGCAAAAACGCAGAATAAAAGAACTTCTATCATCCATGAATGAACTATATACAACTTGGCCTCCCACAAGGCCCTCTTCAATTCAAAAAACTCGCATTCCCCTTCAATGAATAATCTAGAGGTGTCCTATAGCTACCCACATCAATTATTCCAACCGAACCAAGTCAGACTATTCCAATCTAGATCATCCCATAAATCCAAACTCTGACTATTCGTACATTATGTAATAACCAAGAAATATGCCTTTGTGCTAGGCCACACCAACACTATCTGGTCAAACCTTCTAGATTCCATGACCATCTATCAGTATGATTGAAGAAACAACACATCATTTCCTGAAAACAATCATCATTCCTCACTACACCAATTTACAATAATAACATTGTCACATTGGATAAAAGTTTTCCTAACCTTAATTCCACATCCAAATCTTGTCTTGAACATCCACCACATAGAAGACCCACATAGCCTTACAAAAGGAAACCAAATATGCTCCAAAAAGGATCCTCTTTTGTATCTTGTTTCCACCACATCCAATCCATATTCTACACCGCGCATCTACCAATAGCATATCACTCCCCATTATAAGAGTTCTGTTGTCCTGAAATACCTGGAGAAATTCAAAAAACATTATGTAGCATGGTGTTTATCCAATGATCTCTCGATGTACCTTAGATAATATTAATATTTGGTTCATGATAGTATCAGACATATTGGTACACCTTGATGTTGCTGATGGGATCCAAAACAACCAATTCAAAACCAAAAATTATCTCACTTAACCAACCCATCACATGTTTTTTCATAGAAAGAAAATGTTCAAATTCCCAATCCATCCATTCACATGTCCCAATAGTTCCATGACTCCCCTAGAATATACCCACTTATAGACCTCACCAAGACCCTATAGTTCATAAACATCTTTTCAAAAATTCATTGAGCCCAACTAATAACCACATCACTAATAAAATTACTAGATAATGGGACAAATGTCCACATGATCCTCCAACTCGGCCACCTGGTCGATCATGATCATCATACTCAATGCATTCATGATGTTAATATCAAAGATCCAAACCTTCTTCAAAACCAAGGCCTACAATGTAACCTCCCATCCCCTTGATTCTCAAGTTCATATCAAAAATACCATATAGAGTTAGCATGGATCACACATATAATATTTCCAAAAATAGTTTTGTCAAACACTTGATTGAATTATCCATGAAAACACATCCTTACAACCAGCCACAACCCATATTTTCCTTAACAATCAAAGGAACCCATAATACATGGATACCCACCAATGAGGATACACTTGATATCCCAAAAGTTTCAACTCATATCCAAAACTCAAGCCACATTACTAAAACTATTTTCTTTTCATCTTTTCACATTTATGGGCCAAATCTTGAAACAATACTTTGGGATCCACTATCAATGATTAAAAAACCCGTGTGTACATTTCACAGTGAAAAGCACAAGTAACCTAGATGACCCCTCAAGCTGGTCACCCCTAAAACATGAAATGGAATATACTATATAAACTAGACTCATGTCTAGAAAAGTTAATTGGATTTCCCTCTATGACATAAACATCTAGATTTAATAAAAACAATATTCATACGAGTGGAAATCCTACATCCATTATGAAACAAACTATGTCTAATACACCAATAGAAAATTTACTATGTGTCCCACATCAATGATAAACACCCACAAACAAAAATAGTGCATGAAAAAACACACAATCATAGGTCCAAATTCAACCTAAAATGTATCAATCAGCAAGGGTCTCCACATGCATATTAACAGGTGGAATTTCAGAACCTCAATGCCAACACCTATGTAGAGGAAAATGAGCACACTTTTATGACAACACATCAAACCCAATAAGACACGTGACCCATAAAATAGGACTCATACTAGGGAACACATAAATTCCAAATCACCCATACAAGGATCCCGATATACTACACATGGGAAACATGCTCCAATGATCCTAAAATTCCCATTATTAACAATTATCCATTAATTAACATTTCCATTTTTTGAATTTGAAAATCAATAGTTCAAAACATTCCATTTCTAAAACAAAAATATTTACACATTACAATCATTTTTACCACCCAAAAATGACAAAAAACAATGAATTATTCCAAAAAACATTAGAAATAATTTTTTATTTGAAGGAATATCAGAGAAGATCAACCTGAATGAACCAAAAAATTACTCTACTAGCACATGAGTCCCACAAAAAAATCAATCACATGAAACATATGGATCCCTTATAAAACATATATACCTATCTTGATGCTTGTAGACACCCCCAAACTATGTTTTAAAACTATGATAAGAGATGATTTACATATATCAATAAAGAAAAATCCAAGTGAACCACTAAAAAAGAATATATCTATCAATAGGAAATAGACAAAACAGAAAATCATTTCCAAACCATGGAAACATGAGGTTTATGTCCTATATGAAACTGCGGGAACCCAGACATGAGCTCATTACCATTCCCCAATAATATCCATGTATCATTTCTACCCATACCCAAATAGTAATAAAATATACAACTATGATAAATCATTGTAACAACATATCCTAATAGACAGAGAATTAGTTCTCGATCTATGTCACCAAATGAAATCAAAAACGCATCATTTATCCATAAGGATACTGAATGGTAGTGTGGTTATATAGAGATGCATTGGGAAGAATATACTAACTGGTAAGAGTAAACATACTTTAAATATCATAACAAAAGTTTTAATATCCATCAATAAAAATAATTAAGATTCATATGAAAAAGTATTCAAGTAATCAAGTTATGCATACCATATAATATAATGAATAAAATGCATCATACGAATACATAAAAATCAAATCATAGAATACAAAACGATAAGATATATCATTAATATTCTTGATTCTTGATCCTATTTAGATATTCCATACTTCAAACCATTATCCAATGAATAAATGAAACTTCATGACCCTATCCTAAAACTGTTATTGATAATAGATAACATATGCTTGAGTACCTGTGTTTCATGGAAGTCCGAGCATGGTGTCAGTACAACTCAATATGACACCACCAATGATTAATAAACAAACATATTTTATATACAATGGGGTATATATATGATCAAAGGTGAAATAAATAACAGTTTGAGAAAATCGATATTACTTTTAATCATATAATAATTATCCAATTACATTATTTATGTTATGTAATATCTTCAACATTTGAAGGTTCAATTTTATTTCACAATGGGATTCATTTATCTATTAAATTATTTATCGAAGAAAAAATAAATAGTCTATGAACCCATACTATTTATCAATGGGGTTACATGTTGGAAATTATGTAGCCTTAGTCCATGAATCCAATAGGGATCTGGTACATCTTGTAAAAACATCCCAAAATCTATTTTACATGTTAGAAAACATAGTTCATTACTCCAAGTGTCCTATAGATTATCATAAATCCATGCTTGAATATCCCAACCATGTTACATAATGATATTAATATAACCCTAGGTTTAGGAGAGTCAGTCATTTAGCTAAATTACTAAGGTTCACTGGGGTTGGTGGAGAATCATTCTACCCCACCCAAAATTAGTGAGAGAACCGTCAGCCGAACATCCCAAAACCAAAATTCATAGGCTGTAAAAGATGGAACATCAGTCTATGAATCCAATTTAGATTAGACCCAAATGCATGCCCATCCCAAATCATTAAATTAACAACATTTTCACCTTTATCATATAATTTATAAGAAAAAAATTACCAAAAATCATTCAATATTTACCAATTTCCCAATTATAATTTAAAACTAAACTTTTAAAATATTACTCATCGTATTTCCCTATACTTTCACAAATACCACTTAAACATATATATTAAAAATTGAACAACATCACTAATAAAATAAAAAATTACCCTTAAATAATGGTATTTATATTTAAGGAAAAACCTACACAAGGGACAACCATTCCCTTCAACTCATTAAAATAAACCACCATGTTGTTTTCCCATATGAAAATCCACACAGATAATCAAAACACCCCGTTGAAAAATAATAGGAACCCCTCTTTAATAACCTTGTGGTCAACATCCACATTCCAAAACATTACCCAATTTCAAAAAAATTAATTTTTCTTCCTTGAAAATACATAATTCGATCAAAATTAAAAACAACACATTCAAACTATTTCCAATTCCCTTGGACAATTACATATGCTATCATGTATACATTACTATTAAACCAAACACAATTCCCACATATAAACATGTAATTAACATTCCATTATATTTTATATTTTACCAGTATAAAAATTTACCAATTAATTATAAAATTTCAAAGGGTTTGGCATACCACATTAGTAACCTTATCTTTGGCCTCAAATCATCATTGAATCCAAAGATGTGTGTGATGGGTGTTGAAACTCCATCTACTTCAAAAAGAATTTTTTATCAACAAGAAGATAAAAATTAAAAAGGAATTAAATTTATAAATCCACACACACTTATAAAATTGTGAAAATAAGGGGAAAAGTTTATAGAACACCTACCTCATGATCGTAGACAACCACTTCTCCAAATATGACACCTTATTCGACTTAAATATTCCTCAAATACATGGGAAAAATGTACACCTAAAAAATAAGTGTTTATTGATTAAATAGAATATATAACAACATAATAATTATCCTCTAGAAAATCGGCGTAAAATATTTTAAAGACATACCAAAAGATTCGAGTATAACAAAAAAATAAAAATGATTAAGAATCGAGGGAGAAACATACCAGGAGGATGTAAGATCTCTTAAATCATCACCCTAGATGATAGTGGTATAATGGGGAGAAATTAAAGGAATAAATAATGTTAGTTGGGAGGAAAAATGGTAAATTCTAACATCTAATTAAGAAAATCATTTTTAAAACCAAAAAAAAACTATGCAGTTACATTTGTCCAAGGGAAAACTGAACAACACATCTTTACTAGACACCTATAAGGTTTAAAAACCCTCATCTAAACCATGAATTCACCATATTTGATGATATCTTATGGCATATAGTATCCTAGACACCATAAAAAAATCTTCAATTATATACTCCCCTTTTACCTTCTTCAATTTTGTGGTTCATATTTTCTACTAAACGTTTACTAATTATTATCTCGAAACATATTGCACTATTTCCCACCATTTCAGTGCCTCAAACCCTAGTAACACCCCTTGACTCCTTTCCTACTCTATGGAATCATTCCACAAACCATAAATTCAATCTCGGACATACATTATCTTAGGGATAGTATCTCAATGATTGGATAAATTTTTTTACCAAAATATGATGAGGTTTGATCATGTTGAAGTGCCTAAATATACTTGAAACATTTATAGGTTTCCTATTTTTTCATTCCTATGGATGGTCAGTTTCTGGGATGACTATATGATGCAATACATTATTTAATACGGATGAAATCTATATATATATTTATTTATTTTTCATACCGTGTTATTTAATTATTATTCTACATGATATTTGGGATATTTTTTTGTTATTAATACACTTATATGTGTGTATATGGCCTCTAATTTCACATATTACACAATTACTACTAGTTCAAATCCCTTGGTGAATAGAGATTCATTCTGGATGCCACCTATTGATGTGATCTAGATAAATCATTGAATGAATAGAGGATGAGAAGTTAAAATGTGGAATCATATCATTCATTTTATTTTATTACCATTTGAAATTTGTGGTAGGGATATAATCTATGAATATTTTAGATCCTAGGATGGATATTGGGATGGTTCATCATGAACACATTTTCTGATAATATGTATCGGTTACCATTGCATTGTTATATATGTTCCATTTATTTTTGTTTATATATTGTAGATTCCAAATCATATAACACACTTTATTTTCACTTTTATGATTTACTTTGGATTTTGGTTCTTATACCTACTCCAATAAAGATGTTACTAGATTATTCAATATTTGATATTTGGTAATAGGAATAACATAAACCATATTTTTCATTTATAATTTACATTACATGATCTATACATCAAGTGATTATATAGAAAATGAGTGATTAAATATTTAATATGTCAATAATATCATATAATGTTTCTTTCAGTATTAGTTCAGAGTGTAATTCTACTCTGGTATCCCATGATGTATTAAAAATTAATGTAAATACATATAGAGATATGGAATGGTTCATGATGATTATGCATTACCTTGGTTAACATATTCTTAGATTTTAATAATAGGTTTCTATAGAAAATATATTACATAGTGATGAAACACTTATGAGTAAATTTAATTTTGATGTTAGGAACCTAAATTATTGATGCATGTGATTATAAGATTATTTTTAGTTTAAATATATTTCAATAAAATTATATATATATATTGTCAAAAGTTAGTGGGTATATTGAGGGGGAATTGCCATATGTTGGTTCTTGGTGGGAATCAATAGAATGATATGGTTGATGCCATTTGAAATCATACATGGTATGTTTAAGATACATGAGTCCCTTGATTGTGTAGTATGACAAAAATCTATCATATAAGGTTAATTATGGAAATATATAAGTGTTATTTATGATCTAAGAGTGATGTTACATGTAACACATGTGTTATAAGAGAGAGAGAGTAGTATCATGATGTTAAAAAATAAATTTGGTGGGTTGGCATTATAATTTTATGTTATGTTATTTTCATTACTATTTTTGGTATTTTATATGAGATAGAAACTAGGGATATGGGTTCGAAATTTAATGTGAGAATCTTATGAGTGAGAAGAATTTGGTGGTTATATAGGGTACAAGAATGGCGCATGTGGAGTACAAACTATTTTACATTATATCTATGTTATGTTTAATAATAATGAAATAATTATATAATTTTTTGTTTTTTTAGTGGGTATTGAAGGGGTAATACATTGGTAGGTTTAGTAGGATGTTAAGATCTTTGTATCATATAAGTTATTTTTGGATTATGGTCTAAACAAGGTAGTCTCAGGTAGTTAATTAATTGAAATCCTAGATAATGGGTGGTCAAGTGATAAGTATCACATTGGTGAAATTCGATATTTTTTGGACGATCAAGCTAATTTCATAAAAAAAATATAATATTATCATTCTATGTTGAATGATAAGTGAATTATTCATAAGATAGAATGTTTTATAACAAGTAACTCATGAAAGCATTATTGACTTAATGTGTCCATGTGTTATTAGAAAATATAGTCATTTATTTTACTTTATATTGAGATAGAGTTTGTTTCATATGTGTAATACTATCTATGATGTGAATCAGTGTGCAATAATGAATATTTATAGGACTAGTTGGAAGGGTGATATTATTTATAGCCTAATTTCATAAAGGATATCTGATGAAAAGAAGATGTTCTAGTAAGTAGAGTGATGTAGATTAAAATGGATCAACAGATTGAAGCGAATGAGAAATAGAATCTTCCAAATGTTGGTCACAATGTGTGTGATGTGGGGTTTAGAGCTGACATTTGAGGAGTGTGGAATGTGATGAATAGAAGGTTTTCAATAATTCATACAGATGAGTTTTTTCTTGAGCATATGTATAAAGTCAAATATATGGAGGGGATCACACCATTGGTTTCTTGAGGGACCAAATGAAAATTTTGTATACTTTAGGATAATGTTGATAAATAAATTTCAATGTTAAGGGAATTGTGAGTAATTTATTCATTATATTTTTGTCCATGTATGAGTTAGAAGACCATGATTAACAATTATGTTTGGTAACAAATACATAATTGGTCGTCGAAATAGGGAATTTTGTTCCATGAAGAGAATGTGTATATATATATATGACATGTAAAACTATATAAATCATGGGATAAGGACCCAATTATTGGTTGGGTCGTTGACGCTATAAAGAAAAACATTATTTTTTTGATGGGTTATTAGGATTTTATTGAAAATAATGTTGTAATTTTAATTTATCTCATGGTTAATACACAACATTAGACACAAAGGTGATAATGAATATATTCAAAGAACTATCCTTGTTGTGTTTATAAATAATGGGTGAGTCAATCCCACTTATGGCCGGTGGTGTGATAGTTCTGTTGGTAAAACACAATAAAAAACATGTTTGACTATTGATTTAAAGAAACAATTGCATAATGATTCACAAATGGAATTAGTGGTAATTTTCAAATGATTACTTGAGGAATTAATATTTTAAGATATTCTGATCCAGTAGCTTATGACACATTACACATGAAATCAAGAATTTTTGGAAATGAATACCCTAAATAAATATTGGTGATTACATAAGAAACTGTGCTCAGTGAGAAAAATATCACACTTATTGGGTTATTAGACTATAATAATTGTGTTTCAATGTCCAATTCTAGTATCAAGGACTGTCATGACATGCGATTAACTAGTTGGGAAAAATAATATAATGTGTATAAATAATCGAATAAATATTAAATGATGTACGAAACACTATTTTATTATAAAATATGAGTGTTCATGAACATGTTCATAGTTTTTCGATGATTGAAATGAGTAGTAGCTTTGATGTTTGAAATTTAGTTAATTATATTCAAACTAACACAATAGAAAATTTTATATAATTTTGAAATAGAGAAATGTAATGTATAATTCAATTAACAATCTACATAGGCCATTATTTATGGATAAATGACTAGAAAAACATCATCTTCTTTTTATGAGTTATGGATGGAAGATTATAATACACTTTTATATGACAATTTGATAAAATTTATAAGGGTTTTAATTATCACCTTTTTGGTGGATTATTTATGATAATAAACATTAATAGTGTAAATAAAATAATTTTTCATCAATAAAATTTTATTCTATACTTTGTTTGATACCCTAGGTGTTTAATAGGGGTTTGAGATAGAATCAGAGGAATAACTGGCATTGTGGGGATGTTGAAATTGAACATCAGGGTACCAATATGCATGTGATTCCATACCAGTTTTCTTCTATGATGAGAAATATCACTGGTCCCAAAATGGGCTCACTAAAAATATTTTGAGATATTATCAATTATCTAAAAATTATCTGACTAGTACGTGATCTAGGACTAGCTATTTAGTAGAGCATCTGAAGGGTTTTTATATGGGTGTCATTATAATTTTTGATTTTGACCCCTAGGGGATTTTATAGGTAGGGGTGACTGGAAGATCTCCATTAAAAAATATCTCCCATCTCTAAAAAATCCATTAATCCCTCTTTATCATATATTATATTGAGTGGATATTCATGGTGGATTATATATTCGATCATTTTTTTTCAGGTTTTTTCTTGACACCTCCATCATATACCTCTAATTTTTTTGATATTTAATTTCTGAAATTGATGAATATTCTACTAGATTGTGGTGAATTTTTATAAGGATTATTTGGAATTGGATTAGATTATCTTGATGGTTTCCAGGGATAATGGTCTCAGTCTATGGAATTTTTTTATTAATTTATTTTTTTTCATATTATTTTTTAAACGGTTTTTGTTGAATTATAAATACAATTACTATTGGGTTGGGAATTTAATTATGGGATTTACACTAAATTTTTATTGGATATATTAGACCCCTATTTTGACAATGTTTCCAATTTTATTTTTGAATTTATGTGGAGTATTTGAATTTATCATAGACTTATATTTAAATGTAATTAAATATGAAATTTCTTCCATATCATGTGTAAATAATTTTACCAAAAATGATGCAGGGGATGTGTTATAGACCTTATATGTGTTCTTATATGTAGTTTTATTTAGTGTTTTCACCAGAGAGATTTTTGGAATTTAGTATGTTTTAATTAAATACATAATTTGATTATAAAAGTTAATTATTTTTTATTATGATGCCTTGTAGGGAAATAATTCCTCACATGTAAGTGAGGGGGCTAATTTTTTATGGAAGAATATTGGAATGCATATAAAGAACTATTTATTGGTGAATTAAATAAATAAATATCATTGATTGATGGTGGTGGTCAAATTGAATTTCCCTATTATTCTTATATTCAATTATATGTTCGATATGAGAGGTGATATACTGTCTTCCTAGTATAGGTACATGAAAGTTTAATGAAATTCTAGTTTTATTGATAATGAAATTATTTTAATTAAATAGATTTCCAATACATGGAATGCATAATTTATCAGTTTCCATGTGAGACCCAAATTAATTGGTTGGAAATGATGACCACTAATGGCCTAGAGTATAAGTGAAAGAATATACCTTATGTTATATAACCCTCGTCAAATGTGTAAAATAAATAATTGGATAATTATAGTTGACTTGATAAGTTTTGGTGTATATTTTTGTTATATAATAGAAAAATTTGGATAATTGGAAATAGATTTACTAATGTAATTTTTATTGTGGTAAATAATTTAAGAAATATATAACGCCCCAACCCTAGTTGCCCAGAGTCGGTGCATTATTACATAACATTGGCATGATCACAAGAAAGATCAAATCTCGAAAGACCGATTAGTTTAGTAGCCTTGGAATAACTAGATACATCCATTAATTTTTACATTACATCATAAAAAAACATCTTGTCTTCATATCCCCTCATACTATTCCTGCAGGTCATTGATAAATTACTTCTTCATAATCCTGGGAAAAATAAAACATTGAAAGGGGTGATAACAGATGCTCAGTAAGGATAACATTATACAAGAAGCTTTCATAAATAAGCATAAACACTTAAGGCAATTTATAACTAAAACAAAAGCCTTTTAAACTTGAACTTCAACATAAAATGGCAAAGGTAAAATGAAATAATGCCATTTACTTACTCACATGGATATTCTACTAGTCGAATGATCACATGAAATATCAATAACCACTTTCATAATGTTGGAATGCATAATGCTGAACTTTAATTTCATTGTCAAGGCCTCATCCCAAGACCTTGGGGCTAACTGTAACCGGAACCCAACCCGGAGTGCCTCTAATAATCGGACACCAACCCGGAGTGCCTCTAATAACCGGACACCAACCCGGAGTGCCTCTAATAACCGGACACCAACCCAGAGTTCCTCTAATAACCGGAGACCAAACCGGAGGGCTTACTTTTACCAGTCCCTAACATGGAGGGCTTACTTTTACCAGTCCCCAACCTGGAGGGCTTACTTTAACAAGTCTCCAACCTGGAACATACTTGTCCAACACATTCATATGAAGTAATGGTTAAAATATAACATAAACATTCTTATTGGAACTAGCATACGAAATGTCAATACTTTACTCATAAACCATGAATGCTATATAAATGGCACATCCACAGTCAAACATATCACAAAAATTTATTACAATATGGAAGTTTTATATCATAATAAATCAACTTCAAATAATCATAAAATCCATCAAAGGATATTGACATAGATGAAATCAAAACACTTTTTAGAGAAATATCTCTTTTTATTTTTGAAATCATTTAAGAGACATATAAAATAAAACATTTTCTTTGAAGATATTCTTATAAGCTTGTAAGGAACGCTTTGAAGATTTTATAACGGAGGAAAATAACCGCACCCTCCGTATAAGTTAAAAAAAACATTCTTACCTTAATTCTGTCGAAAAGGTTAAAAAAGACCTTGTTTTGAAAACGACGGAAAGATTCCTCTTATAAAAAAGTAAAACAAGGGTATAAATGAATTTAACACATATTCTTTTAAATAATAAAAATGTTTTGAAATACATTATTAAGAAACATGGATGTGGATGATAAAGAGATCCCAGTAGATTATTACGTATAAACAACCTCGGATAATGAAGAGATTGTGAAATAACCCTTACCAATTTGGTAACTTATGAAACATACAACCCATGAAAGTGGTATCATACAATGAATATGTAAATACACATAAATTAGAGTGTATTACACAAACAATATAATTATGGGCAGTACATACACCACACAAAAGGTGATGGTGGCAATATGGCATGAATCTCACGGGAATAAGGAGTGAGATGAAAACCCCTAACCTTGTAATTTTCCTTGGTTGGGGTAGGTTAACATCATGTATAATGGTGAAATAATTTTTATTAAATTATAAAAGAATCATATATATTAATATTATATCATATATGATCTTTTAATATTGATTTGGTAATAATATCTTAGTATTATCGTTGTTTCGGGTGTTAACTTACTTGTTTTCTTTTATATTTTTTGTTACGTAAGACATGTTCGTAATAGATAGGTTGTATATTATTCATATCCAGAATGATATCAAGTCCTTAAACATCATTTTTAAATCATCAAATGATAATTATACTTGAATGGATACGATGGAGAATGAATCTCATCGCGTTCGTGGAGACGGTAGTCCGTACGTACGCACGAGCGACAATATCATTCTTTTGATATTAAAATAATATATAAATGGTTGTTATATCATATATAGAGAATAATTAACATGTTATATTTATTATTTACATGAGTTACATATCATTATTATACCCATCCAAATAATAATATATTGAATAACAATTACACCACGACGTGGAGACGGTAAGCCGTACGTACGCACGTATGGTGACATGTTATTCAAAGGGTGGATAGAATACTGAATATGGTTGTACCATATTTAAAATAACATCACAGTATATGTGAGATACTGGAGTTATTATTTTATAATGGTAAGAACCAATAAAGAAGAAGTGGAAGAAGAAAGGAACATAAAAAGGTGTGGTGAAAACATTACCTCTTCTTCGGGTTCTTCCTTTTGATTTGAACAAAAGGGCTCCTTAGGTTGGCTTTCTGATCAAACTAAGGCCTCTAGGTTGTATTGAGGGAAGTTGGGAGAGTACTTGGGTAGATTTTGGCTGAACCAAAAGGCTTTGATGGTGTGAAGAAATGATAAGGAGGAGTTCCCTTTTATAAGAGGGGTGAGGGGCACCTTTGGAAAACCTAGAAATATTAATTTATAATAAATTAATATTCGGTTTCTAATGGCTCCAAAGTTTATTATTTAAATTTTATGGTGGGTATAGGTCGAAAAAAACTCAACCAATAGAATTTAGACAGTTTTGGGTACTTATATTAACCTTATCATTATTTATTAACTCTAAGTTAATTAGTTTCACTTTTACAATGTCTCTTTGTATGTTTTATATAATATGGTTAATAAACTTACTATATACATCCAAGATACCCCCAAGTGGTCCATTAATGGTGAACCTATCATGATATAAGTCTCTTGGCCGAACCATAGATTTTTAGGAATTTAATATCAATTAATAATATAATATTTGTTTTAAGAACTCTTTTATGTCAATTTTGACACTATTCAATAGTTGATTTTTGTGAAACTCATAACAGATTGATTACTTCAAAAAAAGTCAATTAAATCAATCCTAATATATCATATTATCCTATAAAATTATTTTAATTCAATAAAATTTTCATATTATATTTATTTTGGTATTTATAATATCAATTATTTTAATTATTCACTATTATGATAATTACTGCATCATCATTGTGTCATAAATAAATTAAATTATGTAATGTCTAAAAATTATAAATAAAATATAATTATGTAGGAAATATTTTTATATTTCTAATTAATATTTATAATCTAAAATCCAACACATATAACCCTATGTCAAAATTGTTTTGCTAAACGATATATGCTTGTGTCATTTTTGTATTCATTTTAACTTAATTAAAATAAAGTGTCCCTATCACCTACAAGTGGCACCATGGGGTCCCAAAATCAACCCAAAGATGCCTATGGTCGAACTTGTATCAACCAATAAGGCTAGGACACGTTTTAGGGTAATTTAGTATTATTATAATATTATTTTTTAACCCTTATTTACCGGATTTACCCTTAACCATGGTAAATAAAATATTTACCGCAGTAATTATATAAAATGTCTAAAAATAAAAGTTACCTATTTACACAATTTGAACATCCTGATTCAAAATATGGAATCCATTTTTCTAAATTCAAAACACAGAAGTGTCAGAAATTAATTTAAAATTAATTCCCGTTGTCAAAACAAAAAGCGTGTTTTTAAGAGATAATAACTATCAAAAGATCGACACTTGTTTATGTTCAGTTGAATTGTAAAATTATGTCCAATGACCAAAATTATATTAAATGGTAAAAATATATTCTAAATATACTTTATAACCACTCAAATTACTAATTTATCACTATTAATTATTTTGATTAAAAAAGTTGTTTTTAATTAAAATTTAGTAATTTTCACTATTCATCAAAATATGAAAGTTATCCGAAAAGTACAAAAATTTCATCTTAGGCTAAATTCGATATTCCAAATCCAAAAATGAAGTCCATTTTAAAATATAAAATATATATAATTTCAAAATGTAGGTATTACTATTCATAATGGCTAGTTTGATTGGTTGTGGTGTGTATTAAAACTCAAGGTTGCGTACAACACACGCTACTGTATTATTCATAGAAAGCGTACCGTGGAAGCTTGGGATGTTTTATTTTAAATTTTTTATGTCCCCATTTAGTCAGAAAGTTTAAAATATTGTATTTAAAAAGGGTTCACTATTAAAAGTTGATAAAAGTGCAATACTGAAAATGAATTTGTTCTTGCATTATGTCTAAGATACTCATAATATGGAAAAATTATAAGGATTATATATAGTTTAAAATTTAGTTAATACTATTCATAACCTCTTTTGAATGGCTTTTTGGTAAGTCATGGTGCAATTGAACTCGGTGTTGCGTGTAGTGCATGTTATTGTATTATTTTAAAGAAATAACACACTATGAAATCTTGGGGTGTTACATTCTCCCCTCCTTCAATAAATTGTGTCCTCGCAATTTGAAATTGTTCTTCCAAAATAAAAGGTTGAAAATAAAAAATATCTTTGTGGGAAAACCCACATCGGAAATTGGGTTACTAAAATTTAGTCTTAATATGAGGAAAAGAGAAATGAAAGGGTCACCACCAAATTATGATCTCGATTAGGAGAACATTGGTGGCAATCAGAGACATATAATTGGAGGAAAAAAGTAAATATTTATAGGTAGTGATTGAGGTCATCAATCACAAACAAGTATAAAATTGAGGTCCTTAAACTCATCAATCTATGATTATTTGAAATACCATCGGTTCAACAAAACATAGGGTATTAGGATAACACATTTTTTACGTTTCAAAATATCTTAGTTGAAATCCCACATCGAAAAATGAATTAATGAGGCCTCTATTTAAAATAGAGAGTGGAATGTATGAAGATTACCGAAAATAACACATACTAGGGTTCCGTGTAGGAAAATATGGATATGGAAGAGAAATCTAACCATCAATTATCTGATGGAGAGTGGTAGAGAACATGGCTATGAAAAGGCCAACAATCCCAAAGACATTAATTAGTGATGATTTAAGGTACCATCTAGGACAACATTTTTGTTCTAAGTTCCTTTTCTTAATGTTGAGGAATTTATTTATGAGATCGGATAAGATCATAAGGAGATATACTTACTTTATAATTAGTGTTTTGTCCATTAATAAATTTCTACCACAAACTCATCTTTCACTCTAAAAGATAATAGAAAAAAAATTCCTATTTATACTATTCGTACAGGGTTCCAAAATAAATGAATTTATAATTCATCTACCAGATCTTTTAAAAAAAACTACATTATTTAATCCAGGACATCTCGTGGGCCAGTGGGAGGTGATACACCCTTGTCGCCCTTCGGTTGCGGGTTCAAGTCTCGCAGCCTTGTCGGACGCGACGGGTTGCCGCCCAACCTCCGGGTTGTCCTTTTATGGAAATCCAAAATAATCCAAACTAGAACTATCCAAAATACTTCTATCTAAACTCACAGTCCAACATTTATAAGAAAGGTAAACATAATGTAGATCCTTTTTACCCCGTAATAGAATATGAATACCTTCATCATGTATTCTTTTAATACACTGAAACATCCTGAATTACCATATTCCTTATTGATTACATTCATGCTCCCTTATTCCATATAGAATGCTGGATATACTTCATCAATCCAAAAAAAATTTAAACCCCAACAATGATGGAATATACAAATTATTAATCAGTTCCAAGGTAGGCAAGAATATCCAATATAATTTATCCAAAACAATCATGTATTATTCCAAAATCACTACCTCTGTATCAGAACTATATTATGGTTTATCATTCTCTCATCCATATATTTTCCAAAAATTTATCCTGCTATTGAGTCACTTTTCTTTGTTCCACACAATCTCAAGTCCTTAATGAAATAGTACTGCAGTACAATCCTTATATACTCCATAATTATTATAACAAGTACATTGTTGATACAACACTCAATTTACATAATCAACATAAGAACTCTAATCATTCCTCTTCATCTGTGGTAGTATCATAACTTGATTATTATCCAATAGCATCATTTGCGGCATAGTCTGATGACTGGGACATAGGTTCGCGTAGTGTCCAAACTCCTTGAAAATGAATCATTGTACACTTGAAACCATTTTCTTACCCTTGCAGTCACGTACTTTGTGCCCTTTTCCTCCACACTTATAAAAAACTCCCATTCCTTTCAGGCAAGTTCCAGGGTGTTTCTTTCCACAGTTATCACATATGGGAAAATTCTTCTTTTCCCTCTTCCCTTTATCCATCTTTCTCTCTTCCATCCTTTTCTTCTCTTGCTTCCCTTCAAAGCCATAGGACTCAGTAAACTCTTTACTTATCTTATCAACACATGATATTATTTCTTCATATGATGATAATACATGTGAAACCATTTCTCTTATAAATTCTGGCTTAATACCATAAAAGATATGATCTTTCCTTCTCTTTGGATCATGTGCATTGCTAGATTTCTCATTCCTTCTACTGGGTGTCATTTCTAAACAATGGCATACACTAGATTAGTTTATGAATAATAATACCTAATCCCAAACATGTAAAACACATAACATAAATTAAATAGTTTATGGATATAATCCATAATCATAAAAATGTCTCCTTTGAGGAAGTATATACTCATAAACCCTTCATAATGATTTGTTAAGAAAATGAGAGTTATCCTAAGCATATCCCCCGGGAGTGTCGTAACCAAGAGTGCATCAAGGCCCGTTGTCGTGCACCAGTTCCCGTTCAAGTCTAGCTCAAAGCGGTGTTTTCAGGTTTTACCCCTAGGTACGTCTGTGCCAGAGCCGCCTCTACCTGCTCGTATCCAGACAGGGATGTATTGCTTGGAAAACTCACAAAATATCTACAATACCAAAATTCTAGGAAGTTCTTCTATACTAATCCTCATAGTTCATCTTAGGTCTACGTGCTCCAATCAGAGTTTATCTAAATCTAGCTTCCATGGTTTGTACTAAACTTCCTCTGATACCAACTGTAACGCCCCGACCCTAGTTGCCCAGAGTCGGTGCATTATTACATAACATTGGCATGATCACAAGAAAGATCAAATCTCGAAAGACCGATTAGTTTAGTAGCCTTGGAATAACTAGATACATCCATTAATTTTTACATTACATCATAAAAAAAACATCTTGTCTTCATATCCCCTCATACTATCCCTGCAGGTCATTCATATATTACTTCTTCATAATACTGGTAAAAATAAAACATTGAACGGGGTGAGCTCAGATGCTCAGTAAGGATAACATTATAGCAGAAGCTTTCATAAATAAGCATAAACACTTAAGGCAATTTATAACTAAAACAAAAGCCTTTTAAACTTGAACTTCAACATAAAATGGCAAAGGTAAAATGAAATAATTCCATTTACTTACTCACATGGATATTCTACTAGTCGAATGATCACATGAAATATCAATAACCACTTTCATAATGTTGGAATGCATAATGCTGAACTTTAATTTCATTGTCAAGGCCTCATCCCAAGACCTTGGGGATAACTGTAACCGGAACCCATCCCGGAGTGCCTCTAATAACCGGACACCAACCCGGAGTGCCTCTAATAACCGGACACCAACCTGGAGTGCTTATAATAACCGGACACCAACCCGGAGTTCCTCTAATAACCGGAGACCAAACCGGAGGGCTTACTTTTACCAGTCCCTAACTTGGAGGGCTTACTTTTACCAGTCCCCAACCTGGAGGGCTTACTTTAACCAGTCTCCAACCTGGAACATACTTGTCCAACACATTCATATGAAGTAAAGGTTGAAATATAACATAAACATTCTTATTGGAACTAGCATACGAAATGTCAATACTTTACTCATAAACCATGAATTCTATATAAATGGAACATCCACAATCAAACATATCACACAAATTTATTACAATACGGAAGTTTTATATCATAATAAATCAACTTCAAATAATCATAAAATCCATCAAAGGATGTTGATATTGATGAAATCAAAACACTTTTTAGAGAAATATCTCTTTTTATTTATGAAATCATTTAAGAGCCATATAAAATAAAACATTTTCTTTGAAAATATTCTTATAATCTTGTAAGGAAAGCTTTGAAGATTTTATAACGGCGGAAAATAACCGCACCCGCCATATAAGTTAAAAAAACTTTCTTACCTTAATTCTGTCGAAAAGGTTAAAAAAGACCTTGTTTTGAAAACGACGGAAAGATTCCTCTAATAAAAAAGTCAAACAAGGGTATAAATGAATTTAACCCATATTCTTTTAAATAATAAAAATGTTTTGAAATACATTATTAAGAAACATGGATGTGGATGATAAAGAGATCCCAGTAGATTATTACGTATAAACAACCTCGGATAATGAAGAGATTGTGAAATAACCCTTACCAATTTGGTAACTTATGAAACATACAACCCATGAAAGAGGTATCATACAATGAATATGTAAATACACATAAATTAGAGTGTATTACACAAACAATATAATTATGGGCAGTACATACACCACACAAAAGGTGATGGTGGCAATATGGCATGAATCTCACGGGAATAAGGAGTGAGATGAAAACCCCTTACCTTGTAATTTTCCTTGGTTGGGGTAGGTTAACCTCCTTTATAATGGTGAAATAATTTTTATTAAATTATACAAGAATCATATACATTAATATGGTATCATATATGATCTTTTAATATTGATTTGGTAATAATATCTTAGTATTATCGTTGTTTCGGGTGTTAACTTACTTGTTTTCTTTTATATGTTTTGTTACGTAAGACATGTTCGTAATAGATAGGTTGTATATTATTCATATTAATAATGATATCAAGTCCTTAAACATCATTTTTAAATCATCAAATGATAATTATACTTGAATGGATACGATGGAGAATGAATCTCATCGCGTTCGTGGAGACGGTAGTCCGTACGTACGCACGAGCGACAATATCATTGTTTTGATATTAAAATAATATATAAATGGTTGTTATATCATATATACAGAATCATTAACATGTTATATTTATTATTTACATGAGTTACATATCATTATTATACCCATCCAAATAATAATATATTGAATAACAATTACACCACGACGTGGAGACGGTAAGCCGTACGTACGCACGTATGGTGACATGTTATTCAAAGGGTGGATAGAACACTGAATATGGTTGTACCATATTTAAAATAACATCAAATTATATGTGAGATACTTGAGTTATTATTTTAGAATGGTAATAACCAATAAAGAAGAAGTGGAAGAAGAAAGGAACATAAAAAGGGGTGGTGAAGACATTACCTCTTCTTCGGGTTCTTTCTTTTGATTTGATCAAAAGGGATCCATAGGTTGGCTTTCTGATCAAACTAAGGCATCTAGGTTGTAGTGAGGGAAGTTGGGAGAGTATTTGGGTAGAGTTAGGCCGAACAAAAAGGCTTTGAAGGTGTGAAGAAATGAGATGGAGGAGTGCCCTTTTATAAGAGGGGTGAGGGGCACCTTTGGAAAACCTAGAAATATTAATTTATAATAAATTCATATTCGGTTTCTAATTGCTCCAAAGTTGATTATTTAAATTTTAAGGTGGTTATAGGTCGCAAAAAACACAACCAATATAATTTAGACAGGTTTGGGTACTTATATTAACCTTATCTTTAAGTATTAACTCTAAGTTAATTAGTTTCACTTTTACAATGTCTCTCTGTATTTGTTATATAATATGGTTAATAAACTTACTATATACATCCAAGAGACCCCCAAGTGGTCCATTAATGATGAAACTATCATGATATAAGTCTCTTGGCCGAACCTTAGATTTTTAGGAAATTTAATATCAATTAATAATATAATATTTGTTTTAAGAACTCTTTTATGTCAATTTTGACACTATTCAATAGTTGAATTTTGTGAAACTCATAACAGATTGATTACTTCGAACAAAGTCAATTAAATCAATCCTAATATATCATATTATCCTATAAAATTAGTTTAATTCATTAAAAGCTTCATATTATATTTATTTTTGTATTTATAATATCAATTATTTTAATTATTCACTATTATGATAATTATTGCATCATCATTGTGTCATAAATAAATTAAATTATGTAATGTCTAAAAATTATAAATAAAATATCATTATGTAGGAAATATTTTTATTTTTCTAATGAATATTTATAATCTAAAATCCAACATATATAGCCCTGTGTAAAAATTGTTTTTCTAAAAGATATATGCTTGTGTCATTTTTGTATTCATTTTAACTTAATTAAAATAAAGTTTCCCTATCACCTACAAGTGGCACCATGGGGTCCCAAAATCAACCCAAAGATGACTATGGTCGAACATGTATCAACCAATAAGGATAGGACACGTTTTAGGGTAATTTAGTATTATTATAATATTATTTTTTAACCCTTATTTACCGGATTTACCCTTAACCATGGTAAATAAAATATTTACCGCAGTAATTATTCAAAATGTCTAAAAATAAAAGTTACATATTTACACAATTTGAACATCCTAATTCCAAATATGGAATACATTTTTCTAAATTCAAAACACAGAAGTGGCAGAAATTAATTTAAAATTAATTCCCGCTGTCAAAACAAAAAGCGTGTTTTTAAGAGATAATAACTATCAAAAGATTGACACTTGTTTATGTTCAGTTTAATTGAAAATTATGTCCAATGACCAACATTATAGTAAATGGTAAAAATATATTCTAAATATACTTTAAAACCACTCAAATTCATAATTTATCACTATTAATTATTTTGATTAAAAAAGTTGTTTTTAATTAAAATTTAGTAATTTTCACTATTAATCAAAATATGAATGTCATCCGAAAAGTACCAAAATTTCACCTTAGGATAAATTAGATATTCCAAATCCAAAAATGTAGTCCATTTTAAAATATAAAATATATATAATTTCAAAATGTAGGTATTACTATTCATAAGGGCTAGTTTGATTGGTTGTGGTGTGTGTTAAAACTCAAGGTTGCGTACAACACACGCTACTGTATTATTCAAAGAAAGCATACCATGGAAGCTTGGGATGTTTTATTTTAAATTTTTGATGTCCCCATTTAGTCATAAAGTTTAAAATATTGTATTTAAAAATGGTTCACTATTAAAATTTGATAAAAGTGCAATACTGAAAATAAATTTGTTCTTGCATTATGTCTAAGATACTCATAATATGGAAAAATTATAAGGATTATATATAGTTTAAAATTTAGTTAATACTATTCATAACCTCTTTTGAATGGATTTTTGGTAAGTCATGGTGCAATTGAACTCGGTGTTGCGTGTAGTGCATGTTATTGTATTATTTTAAAGAAATAACACACTATGAAATCTTGGGGTGTTACAAAATATGAGGTGCTTAAGAAATGATGGATCATAGAGGGACAAGATTGGATCCCTATCATTTTACCTATTTATTGAATGGTGATGGAAGAGTAAAAATTTATCATTGAAGTCACCACAGAATATAGGATAATTCATATCAAGATATGTGAGGCAATAATTTATACAATATGTTTGGAAAATGAGTAATTTTATTATTTGGGGATGCTTAGAATGCCATATATGAGTAGATACATGATTTAAATGATGAGTTATTAATTAATGAAATTGTATAAATGTGTTTACTGTTATGGTTATATGGTCAGGCTATATTAATATATATTCAAGGATTATGTATAAATGTTATTATAATAAGATGATATTGGAGGACTATAATTGGATTCCAAGGATTTGGTATGAAAGATTTTATTGTTATATGGGTGTTGTTCATTGATGTGATTCCATGTATCCATTATTCCCATTATTATGTATATTGATTGTTATGGGTTGTCAATGTGATTACAAGAATCCAATGTCTATTTTATTAAGATTATATGGTTGGGGGACCTTGAGTTTATCATAATCTTAATATCAAGTATACCAAATCATTATAATCAAATTATAGTCCTCAAATATCACCTTTTATAATAACACATATACACAATCCTTGAATATATATTAATGTCCCTTTTTATGTGCCCAAAATGTTTTTAACATGTCTGTGATAACATGGATGGATATGTCTAGAACTGGAAGAAGCATGTAAGGCAGATCATGTTTCTCATATTTCAATTACAGATCAGTGGTTGATAATTATTATTCAAAAAATCTACCACTATTACATTTTTATTTATTTTACTGAGTCTTTAACAAGAACATATATCTACATTATTTGATATATACATGTCATTGTTAGTGGTTACATTCTATGTTTTTTACTCATATTGCTCCCAAAAGGCCATTGTACATGTGCCTATAAGAATCATTAAATATTGATTTGTTTTTGTAGGGTAATATCCCATAGTAGATATAATATTTTGGATATATTTGATGATACATGAAATTGTGGTGATGTTAGGATTGGGGATGTGGGATATCTACATCATATCTATTTCTTTTTTTTATTTTCTATTGGTTACCAGAATATTAGACTGTGGATTTGTGTAATGACTATATGATGAAAATCATTATTTATCATTAATGTACCTTTTGTATATTTAATGGAAATAGTATGACATATAATTATTATTATGGATGATATTTAGGATATTTTTAATGTTATTCCTACTTTGATATGAATGTATAGTCTCCCAAATGTCCCATCCTAGACCCTCAATAATTTTTTGGAATCCCCAAGAATATGGGGTGGCTTGTTTGATATAAAAATACAACACAATATGGTTAATTATTATATTAACTAGGGTGGGGACATCACATGTTACAAAACACATATTGTTCTTTGCATGGGGCCTTTTATTAAATATATGATCTATAAAACTATACAATTTTGTATAAATTGTTCAATATAGTTAAAGTGAATTAATTAATATCCAGACATTTTATAGAGTATTTAGAGACATACATAAATTATCTTTTTGGGTTTATGTTTATCGAAAGACCCATTTCTATGAAATTTTATGGAATTTAGAGGATTATATAGTGTATTATTGTAAAATTTTATTATAAGAGCCTTAGAGATTTCATTATATTTGAGTCGTGCGTCTTCGATGTGATATTTTGAAGGGATTAGTTGACTCATTATCATGTTAACAATTACTACTATTATTTATGGGTAAAATACACATTCCCTTATAGTTATTTTTATACCCATGATTGTGAATAGAAAATATAGGAATGATGTTAAAAAAAATCATTAGTAGTTATTGAAGATTTCATCCATGTATTATAGGGACATTATTAGTGAATAAATGATAACTAAGGAACTTTTAAATCTATTGTGGGTGAGATACATTTTATTTTAATTATGGAGTACCTAATTGTAAAAACAATTATGTGGGATTTATGATCTACCTTATATAAAGAATAAATCCCACATACATGCATCCTTATAGGATATATCCAATTTAGTTTGAATAAATTAATACCTAAAATTTTCAACATTAGATGAAACTTTTTATTCACATATGAACTTACTATTATTTTTATCCTTTTTTTCACCAAATATATATATGGAAAAATTAATTTTTTTCATTATGAAAGGATGAACCATGAGACATTAAAAAACTGTTAACTTTTTCCTCAGATTATTTTGTATAATATTCGACTAATACTTTTTTTCTCCATGACCAATGTGATGTGGAATAATAATTTACTATATATGAAGATTTTTTATATTCGTCATTCATATTTTATGGGTATAAATTTCTTATATATTATTCCTATTAAATAATTAAAATAGTTTAATTCATTAAAATAATATATATTACAGATGAATAATGTCCTTTATAAACAACTTTATTAATTTATTTTCATCACTGTTGTAAATAATATAGAGTAATCCAAATCCATATAGGGTCATTTTTTAGATGATACAGTGTGATAGTATATATAAATGGAACCCATAACCATATTAGTTAGTATATAGTGAATGGATCTTGTATGTATATATCTATGTTATGGTTTCATTGATTATGCATGGAGGGATTATAAGGTATATGCATAACCGGTGATGCGTAGTTCACCCCAAGAATACCAAGATGTACTATGAAAAAATTATAGTGCATTTTTTGTGACAAGATATGGAAGGATCTAGTTGGGTATCTTTTATAATACTACAACTTTTTGAAATTGATGGTTTTGATGTAAAGAGTATGAATACAAAATTCTAATTTTTCTATTATTGAGTTGAAATGTGATGATGTGTTAATGGATTTTATGATTTTGATTTATTGGTCTCTATATGGTAATGAATCATTTTGGGTTAATGTTAAATATTTTATTAAGGTCATGAATTTTCTAAAATTCGTGGAGTCCTAGTCAACAAATGGTCTTGTAGGGTATTCTATTTGAAAGAGTTATACATTCTTGATATTCCAAGTTGTATCCATTTGAATCTATATTCCAAATTCTAATATTTATTCTTTAATGGATTGTTTTTGTAGTTTGATATATATGTGTATATAATCTTTTTATGGAATAAATTTATTAGTCATTTTTTAGAGATTAATTTTTGAATTCAGGATGTCTTATTGTGACCATGCCGGCTAGATTTTAGTAGGTTCTGAGAGTGTCATATCACTATAGTTTAGGTTCCCAATAATAATAGTTTTTATTATTTGATTCAAATATATAATTTTCAGTAATTTTATAATATGTAATTATATTCTATAATATTTTGGTAAGAGGAAATGATGCCTTTTATTATTGGACTATATGTCACTAAAGGGATATTGAAGTATAAATACACAAATCAATAGTAGTCAAAGACCGTGAAAATTAATAAATATTAATATATAAACCAAAAAATTTAACCACTTGTGTTTGAGGTGGGATACGAGGGTTTATTAGTGTTTTTACCATAATTGGATCAATCTATATTAAATGGAAATAAATGTTACATACTAGGTATATGGATTTATTCAAGGGTTTAAAGAGGATGGATGATCTACCATGTAAATAGTTGTATATATAGTATGGTCATGTTGTGAAAGGATTTATTCTAAATATATTATCATAAGTGATTACATCATCATAGTTATAATTTTATGAATAGTTCAAATGTTATTATAAACGAATATACATACTTTAATGAGTTATTTTTTATATTATTGATAAATTAAAATTGATTTTATATGGGATGATAGAACTTTTTTTGTGCATTCATTAGTAAAATGAGTATATCCAAGAAGATTATTAGGATTGAGAGGATAATCCATGGGAAGAGTGGATGTAATTTTTTATAGTGATTTTCAGTGATGCATCACAATTATGTGTTATTATATATTAGAGTGGCTATAACACTGCACCTAATATGATGCAAGAAATCATATGTATATTTTCAAAACCATAGGATTATTATGGTATTCTCTTATTGGTGGTGTCTATGAGGGAATATAGGTCTATTTCATGGATTTTGGTATCACCACGGATCATACATGAAGATAATAAATGGAACTAGGTATGTGGTGGTATGATAACAAATATTTAATTTAATAATGAAAGTATCATGTAGCTCAATATGGCTCACTGAATTGTTTGTTACCCTGAGAAGGATGTCTGTTCGGGAACTAGGTACTTTTCTATATGTGATCGGGTACTATTGGTCCCATGGATACATTTTTAATATTATAATTATTTTAAATTAATTAATAAAATTTATATTAAATGTGTATCTCCCTCATTTACCCAGATTAGGTCTCCATTCATAGGTTTTCATATATCATATTACATAACTCTTAAAGATGATCTGATATTTCTCATTGTCGGATTCTATTTTTAATAGTGAATGAATATAATTTTTTTTTGTTATTTTATATATTACATACATTGATACAATGTTTCACAATTCCAATATTTTCAATCTACTATGATCAAATTTATAGATTTTTGTTAGAATCTACAATTTAATTCTTATGTTTCCATTACTTATATTGGATGCCCTCCAAATTTCATCAATGGTTGTGAGGTTGGTGGTCTCTAACCATTCATGTAGGGGTACACATGGGTCATGTTTTATTTGATATATACTCAGATTTTCTTGTGTCAATTACCAAAAGCAATTCTTATAAGTTTCTCTTCATATCGTTAGAGTATCGTAAGAACGTTGGGGGACTTGATGTACCAACCTAATATTATTCATTAGTAAAGTGGTCATTAAAATAACTATGATCTATATAATGTGTGTTGCAACATATAAATGTGACCCAATGATGGGGTCCCATAAACACCCTTATAATTTAGGATTTTTTTTAAAAAAATAATACTATGTTTTTCAAAATGAACTACACATACCATAGAAGTAAAACAAGCCCTTAAATATTATATAAATATTATTTATTTATTTTAATAATTATTAAACCCCATTTAAATAAAACTAAAAAAAATCATATCTAAATTAATAAAAATATCACCAAGAAAACAGTATTCATTAAAAAGTTATTTTACAATAACATGATTTTTTATTATTATTTCAATATAGAGGTACAAAATTATAATATTAAAATTTTAAAATTCTCATCTAATCATTCTTTTTATTGTTTCTCTTGTTAAAATTTAATTGGGGTGATTTTTTTTGAATTTTTCAAAAAGAAAATATTCTTATGTGAATAAGGAAAATTATTGTTTAGAAAAAAAAATCTAAATTTACATATTTATCAATATAAGGAAAAACATTAAAATTTTATATAACATTGTAATTTATTAAATATTTATTAAAATAATAAAAAATAATATATTAAAATATTTAACAGAAAATATAATACTGATGTAATATTTTTGAAATTTTTTAACATTTTATTCAAATTTAGAAATATTTTTGTATCTTTTTTTTAAGAAATATATATTATAAACAATTCTCTTACTTTTCATCAAATAGAAAAATTATTTCACATGTTCAATATTAAGAAAATATATGATATTTATATTACTAAAATTAATAATTTGAACCTAGACATATATTTAAAATGTCAAAAAACTCATTCTATAAAAAATGTTTTTATGCATTAGATTCAAATATCTTAAAAGCGTCATTTATAAATAATATAACTTGTAATTAAAAATTATTGGTAGAAGTTATATTAAAAATAACATTTATAAATAATTTAAAATTTAATTCAAAAAAGGATTTTAAATTTAAATGTATCTTTCCAAAATCGTATAATAACTTTTTTTTGTTTCATTCAATAAAAATAATTAATCTTATAAAAAATTAATTTATAATGCAAAAGTCAATTATGATTAATTTTAACATCGATTAATGTAAACCCCATAAATCATGTCATACTTTATTCAAAAGTAGATTTGGAAATGATAATATCCTTGGAATATATCACCACAAAATATTTTCTACTTTGGTACCATTTAAACCATGAATAGTTATATGTATTTACGAATAAATAATTTATTTACCCATGATTACCCCTCCCTTAAATTTTAAAAGGGTAACATATCCACCTTTTCATTCCACCCATATTCCGTTGAATTATTTCCTTTATCTATAAAATCTTTTCTGTATTATAAAAACTCTTATTTTTATAATCCAGTGGTCTCATTTATATAGCTGATGTAATCAATTTCAATAAATATTTCAATGATTGTTCTTATGTTCTCAAGTATCTTCGAGAAAATTCCAGTAAGATGGATTAAAATGTAACTTTTTCCTAGTATAATTATCAACTACATGATATATGAATAATATTTTTCAACATTATTTACATTATAACGTGTAATAGGTAACTTATTTCCTTAATTTATATTGAATACATATCATTTTCGGATATTTCTATATTAATTTCATTATAAACCTATTATTTTTATATTATAATTAACATAAATGTTTTGAGAAAAAAACACTCTCATTCATTTAGAAAGAATTTTTCTTCATGAACATATTGAAGATAAATTTTTAACATTATTATTAATTATTAAATCATGTGGGTTTTAAAAAATTTTTTCTTCTGGGGAATTACATTTCATTAATATAAAAAAATTTATATATGTCACATACATAATGAATAATGATAACCATATGGGATTTTGTTAACTCAAATTTATTTTACCTTAGATAATTGTGATACTTTGAGAAAAATTATTATTATTTCATATAAATTCCACCATTTTCTATATAATTTGATATGTTTTATTTTGTAACTCTATAAAAGGATGTTGTTAACACAAATATTTTTTATCAAGGAATTTCATTCTCATTGATGTGAAAATTCCTTTAAGAAAATAATATCATCTCCTTTAAAGATAGTTTTCATCCATTTCAAGATAATTCCTTCCAAAATAATTTTTACATTTTTATTACTATATTAATATTATATTACTCATTTCATCATACTATTTTCCATCACCACATTTCAAATGGAAATTTGAATACATTTTTATGTTATATCATTTTTTAAACTAGGTATTGCAAAATATTAAAATGGGTTTCCGTCCTTTAAAAAACCAATGTTTTATATTCAAAACCAAAATCAATTTAATTACCATTCAATCATTTTAATTATTAAATACTTATGATAATTTTTCTAAATAATTATTTTTTCATGGGTTTTAGTTAACATTTTTGAAGCCATTATTTTTATCATTAGCCACTATAAAATATTGGTTTTTAAATAAATTTTATTCCAAATATTTATTATTCTCATTTGTGAAACATTATTTACATATCAAAGGATTATATATTGATATTGTTTCTAAATAAATATTTTAATATTTTCTGTGTTCTTATTTCCCAAATGGGACATTAATGAAAGAAAATGTTCAAACTTACCTAAAATTTCAGCACATGAACTAATATTAAAATTATTTTCTTTACAACTCTTTTTTTTATTACACTACAATATAAAATTTAATTAGTTCTCTAGATGGTATATATCATGAAAAAACCTATAAATGTCATTATGAAATACTCTTTTGAGGTCATTGAATTTTTTTTATCTACCATTCACACTATTGAGTATAAATTTTTACTATCCCATCTATATATATATTTTTAAATCTATTTTTCATTCCATTGTTTCATAATGATGTTATTAATTATTTTTTAATATGGAAAACTATGTATGGTAAATAAATGTAATGGGTCCTATATCATTCTATAATACAATGGTAATAATATTATATCACATGAGTTGTGAATATTTTTTGTGGAATTGATTGACTATATCTCTGTTCAAATGAATTCCCATGGAAAAGATCATTTATAGATATGTTCAAAATATTATTAATGGAAAATATCATGAACAACCTTGTTTATTTGATAATGTGGTTACATTGTCATGTATAACAGTTTTCAATAAATATTCAATTACATGCTCACTTATAAATTTTTTCATATTATTGAATATGGACATGATGAAATATGAACTGTATATTATTATTTTTCATGGTCATGATAGCATATATATTTTCTCAAATATTTGTGATTGGAAATGACTATATAGAACTTTATTCCCTTGACCACATATAGAAAATAATATGTGTTGAATAGTATAGATGAATGTGTCTAGAAATTATCACATATTGAATTGTACAAAATATTGTCTTTATTCTAGATCGTGTATTTCTATGTTCATTTGATTGTTTTTGGACATTGCTAGATATGAATTATTTCACATAACTGTTTGTGGGAATGTTTATGTATAACATTTTTCAAAAGACAATTTATGTACAAGATCATATGTTACATTTTTCTTATTTTCATTTTACAAATTACTTATAATACATTTATTTATCATTTACCTATGATCGTTTTCATGGGTTTATTTTTATCATTACAAACTCTTATTTCATGGTATATTAATCATAATTTGGGATTAAATGTCCATAAATCATGAATTATGGGAATCTATTATTGTCCCATGTTCTATAAAAGATATATTTACACGGGGTTTTAATCGTATTATTATGATATAATCACTGATAACCTATAGATGTGTTTTTTCATTATTAAGATATCAACATCACCCCTTTTTTATGTTCCCATTCCACAATTTATGATTATGAATTTATGAGAGAAAAAATAGAATAAGATTTATTATTTCTAGAATATAGTGAAATGTCCACATGTATTGTAAAATTAGTTCCCCATGTAATTGATCCAAAAGGACACTAAAAATTATATTCGTAAGATTATGACATGATTTATTAGTTTTATTTTTTATCTTATAGTAATTTTTATAAATAGATATTTTATTAAATTAGGATTATATATTCCATGAGTTATACGTTGACATTGTAAACCATATTGGGTTTCAATTAACCATGTTGAGTAGGACATGTATACTAACCAGAGGAGATGTCAAGAATTATAATGTATATATATATAACATTGTTGAATAGAAACATTTGGATTTCAATACATTCAAAAAAATTTGTGTGACATTCCCTTGAAAACCAAATTATTCATTGGGGAAAATTTAAAATTTGAGACCTAAAGAGGGGTTGATATGCATGAACTGAACTAGTAAAGGTATAATAGTTACATATTTTATTCTAATTCATAAATTTTTGATTAATTATTGTTATATTTTAATCTAATAAGTGGTAGTATGGTGTGTCAGTAAAAAATATTTGGGGCCATATTGGATCTGGTACTCTATTTAGATGATTATCATATTGGGAATAGATAAAAGAATATGTTATTGATATGAGATCATCCATGTATTGGATTTTTCTCCACTAGTTCACATCATTATCCATATTTTTATTTGACATTCTATTGTGGAGTGACAATATATGAAATTGAAACATTTAGTATCAATCATTATTTTGTCCTATAAAGATTGAGATAGCAGGGGTTTTGATTATTTTTAAAATGGTATGCTATCATACAAGTCATGTATTGATTTTTTTTAGTCGAGAAGCCTATGATTCAATGTAATTTATGCTGGGGTCACATTTCAATATAGGCTTATATATATATTCCATGATTTATATTCTAATTATATATAAATGATGTGGATGTTGAGATATCATTCATATTATCTAAATATTTTTACAAGCTTAGGTCTAGGTTCCCATGGGCTGAGAAACATATATATGGCGAGAATTAAAAGGATTTCATTATATCATTATACATGTATTTTAGGATTCGATAATAACTGAGATCCTTATATACATGTGAATAGACAACGCCATTGGACTGATGGTTTTTATAGGATAAATTAGAGGCATCTATGAACCTGATAAATATGGTATGTTAAAACATGGGGTGGCTAGTTTATTATTGAATTACTTGAAATTATCTAAGGTTATTGATTCTTATTAATATTTTAAATACTAATACATCTAATTAATATAAATATTTTTGATATCATTAGGGACACTATTAGTAGTACCCTCCTAAATTTAACACACACCCCAATGGAGTTCCCTTGATATGACGACGCGTGAATTTTTTATAATAAAATAATATTATTTCATTCAATAAATTACTATTTATATATATTAATATATACTTTGAAATGGTTTTATTATGTCATGGAACCTAAATATTATTTATAAATTTTAAAGTGGAGATTATTTTTTCTAACTAAATTGTTATCTATATTTTATATTTTTTTATTTAAAAAATAAATATTTAAATTATAGAATATTAATTATTAAAATGGAAAAAACAATTATTTTTATTATCAAAATAAATAGTGTAAATTATTTAATTTATTTTTAAATGGTTATTTTTTTATAGAATTGTGGAAGTCATCAGTTTCTCAAATAACATTAATTTTACATTTTTTTACTGTTCAAAACATATCATTTTGTTTTAGATTAATTACAAAAGTATATAACACACATTTTTATAATAAAATAATAAATGTCTAGAGAATGAACAATATATTTTATTTTGGACAACAATAATAATTACTCATAAAAAATAATTCTTTATCTCGTTTTTATTTCATTTTTATATAAGTTTAAAAAATATAATTTTTACCACATATAGAGATTGAATCATGATAGATATTTTCCAAATTTCAAATTAGAAATATAAAATTAGTCTCTAAGTTTTGTTATATTTTTAGTAACAAAAATAATTTATCTATTATTTTTTTAACAATGGATATGAAAAATGTGGCAAGAAGATAAAATAAATATTAAGGAAATAAATACCTATAAGAATTATATATATTTTATTAGATGAATTTATATTAAAACACAAATGTCCTATCATATAAGTTGGAATAATTCCGTGACACTTAAACCAGGGAATGAAATTTAAATTATATTAAGAATAAATTTTTAACAATAGTAACACACCCCTCACTTATAAATTAATCCCTTTACCACTTAAAATATCAATAAACATTAAGAAAAAGTACACGATGACCCCTTGAAAATATACCTCACCAACTCTATTTCACATATCTAATGGTTGTTGCACTCCAAAAATACAAATATATATAGTTGAAAGGTGTCTATAAAAAGTTGTTATTCAGGATAGAGTTAATTGTACTAACCAAGTTCTTCTCAGATTATTTCTACTTCCAAATCTATCAGACAAGTCATCTATATGTGTGAACTACCAACTCCATGAATGGAATATTTCATATTACATCACTACGTCACAAGGTGGGTTTGAGAAAAAAATTGAATGAATAATTTTGATATTTTATGAAAATTAAGTTTTCTTATTGTTTAATTGTTTCTTGTATATCAAATTTTACAAATAAATGGTCATTATAATATTTAACCACCAAAATGAACATGAAGAGACAATTAAAAAGTACTAATTAAATACCATTGTGTTTTATTTATTTTAATCTTTTATCTATACTACAATATGATTTATCAAATTGATAACATGTTTTTTACATTGTCATGAATGTCTATGAGATTCAGTATTAATACCAAATATTATATTATTACTCATCATATCCTTATGATAGGTTTTGTATTCGGTATATTTGAACACATAAATTAAAATTTTTATAATTATTATGTAATGAATATTATTGAAAGATTAATTACTTATACTATTTTTCAATAACAATGAATTTTAGATATATTAATAATGATGGAAGTGTGGTATTCTTATCATCAGTTTGGAATTAAAAGAGAACAATCAAGGTTTTGTGCGATAGGAAAACAATATTTTAATGTATAAACCATAAAAAAGTAATTAGATCATATAAAATTGAAATACATTGGATTATGTAATTATATGAACCCTATTAAATGAAAAATATAGATCCTAAAAAATATTATATAAGGTCACTTTACCATGAATAGGGTGTTATTGTTCCTAATAGGAAAAAACTAAACTATAAAGCATTAGTTAATAAATAAGACAAATTAGTGAAGAAAATTAATTAAATTAAAATAATGAAAAAACAAGAAAGTTGTTTAAAAAAATATAAAAACATAATACATGTTTATTATTCCATAGGTATGATATTATGAAATAATTGATGAATTGAGGTAGTATAATATTATTCTAAACCTTAAATTTTATTCTTTTTTAAATAATAAATTCAACTACATATCTTCTATATCATAATTCAATCTTAATAGTTCACTATATAGTTCAATAATTTTTTAATATAATCATGTATTATGTTTGTATTTATTTATGAAGGTTTAAAATACAATCATTTTAATGTTTTTCATACTGGTCTTTTTTACACTATATATAATAATTATTTATGATTTTTTACGTTTACAATTACCTTAGAGTCATTTTTTCTACACTAATATTAATTCATCAATATAAATTATCCAGATCATGTTTTCATTTTTTCTAATTAAAATTATATTCATAAAATTAAATGAACTTTTTAAATTAGAAAATATTTAAACTAAAGGATGTTTAGTTTTATATAAATAAATATTTAAAACTTCCTATGAGTATGGGTTTACATATATGTTACTATGAGGGTGAAAATGATAATAAAATTTTCTTTATGTTTTTTCGTGTTAAATTATGTTGGAATTTTCTATGATAAGGTTTGATCATGGGATATATAAAACATATACATTGGATAATAACTTAGTCAATGGATATATAATGTTATAAGTATCATACAAGCTCACTCCTATTGAAAGGATGATATGAAAAGGTTATTTGAATCATGGGATGATAATAATGATTCCAATATACATGGATTATTTCTTATACTACTTATGAGATTCATTGGTTTCATAAACAAAGACTTATTTCAAATGTAATTATTATATGAATTTTATTATTTTTAAATAAAAGAAATATTCATTGGGATTTATATTTTTTGTTGGACTAATGGGTTAACATATTTTTTGTATCTTGTAATTTTATTTATTTAATCACCTCACATTCTCATTTGATGTAACATAACATAACGATATTTATGTACTATATCAAGATCATATTACTACTTATGGAAACTCATCCTGAATGATTCTTACATTTAATAATTGAAACAATGGATTGATTATAATAAAATATTTTTTTGGAGTTAATAAACATTATGTAGAACAATTCCCAATGTATTTTGTTTTGTTTTTTAGAATTTACAAAACCAAAAATCCTAGGATACCATGAAAATATAGAAATTGATAAATATTTTTAATAAATCTTATAATTATGTATTGGTTATATTTAAGTTGTTATAATTGGTATCAAATCATGTTTTTGAAAACAATAGGGGTTTGGATGTAATATGAAAATACAATATGGGGATTATAATTTATGGTCATATTATTATCAGATATTTTTTTTATAAATTATAGAGTTTACATTATTATTCAGAGATTTTATGTCTACATTATATTGGTTTTCAACATAGGTATCTATAATTTTAAATTAGGATGATTTTTTTTGGAAATATCCTTCTAAACCAGTAACTATAAATATGTAGTTTTGTATATTAGTATTTGTGTGCCCTGTTAAATCGATTAGAATATTATTTAAAAAGAAGGCCTTTAGGACATTCAATAAAATATTATATAAATATTAGAAACCATTTAAGAGATATACTCAATTACCTATAAATGATCATATCATTAGAAAATAATTTCAGGAAACAAAACCCTCTCAAATATGGGGGAACCTCAATCCTGGTGGCACAATATGGATGGATAAATTATTTTGAGAATATATATTATGTTTTGGGATTATTAATGAATCAAAATTTTATATTTCTATATAACACGTTTATAATGATAGTGATAATTTATCATCATTATTTAAAAATATTAAATAGGATAATTCACAAGATAACATGGAGAAGATAATGATTGAAAGAATTATATTTAATTTTTTTTCAAATATTTTATAAAATTTAATGGAAATTAATTTTTCAGACATTAATGAATGGGAGAATTTTTTTTCTACATATGATATTTTTTAATAAATTTTAATAGTATGAAAAAAATTATATTATAAATGATTATTGTAAAATTGATAGTTTTTACTCATGATTAATACAATTATTATAAGTAATTATTTCCTTTCATGAAATTATATATTAGGTTTAAAATTTTAAATGAGATTAGAATGATTATATTGGATCTTTTTTACTTTTCAACATCCCATGATATCAAGATTAATAAGTGGAAAAAATATAATTATATGGAAAAATCCAACATGGAAATATGTGGGGAATTTTCTTCAGGTTCCAAAAATATTAAATACATTTTAAGTAATGTTTAATATAATCCAAAAAATTAATTATTAAATTTTCTTTATCATCTGTAATTCCACGACAAGGAATAGGTTACTGGATTTACCAATAATGTGAAATTTGGTGGTGAATTAGTAGTAAAATGTAGTAATTTTAATTAATTGTTCCACTATTAAAAGATATGTCTAATTTTAGTCAGGCTAGGTGGAAATCATCATGATCAATACTATAAATGTTTTGAAAAGTCATAATTTATAACTATAGATTATGTTTTAACATAAAATAATTTATTAAATCATTTATTAAGTTTTAACCAAAATTATTCCAATTTATTATTTAATTTTTTATATATGAATTCTTTTATTTTATGGAAATTTTCATTTAAAATTTATATATGATCTCAAATAATTGATTTTGTAATTTTTTTAAAAACTCATAAAAATTTATAAAGATAAAATGTGCATATATATATATCAGCCTATAGAAATCAATGGTATTGATTTTAAAAAAATATTATTATCTTATCCTTAAGGTAGTTTTGTGGTATTTTAGTTATGAATTCGTTTTTTCATTGTTTATTAGGATATATTGCATTGTTGGGTGATTAATTATTATTATTATTAGTATAAATTTTAATTATTACATATGAATGGGTTCATAAATCAGAACACATATCATGATGATAAGGTATTTTGTAAATATTCACCTAAAATGTATCATGAAACTATCATTGAAAATAATATAATATGTCCATTTATTAAAGTTATTTTGTGATTTAATTTTAAAATGTATTTTCTATGGAAATTATTTGTGTTATTCCAAATTATAATGATGAAATAACTTTTGACATAGTTCATGATGGTTCCACATAATATAAACCTCCCCAAAAAATAACAACATTGAAGCTATTTGACATAAAAACCAAAATGAAAAAAGTACAAGATATTGATTTCATATACACTAGGACTTAAACTTATAGTCCTAATTTTTTATGTATTATTAAAATTGTTTCCCAATGTGGATTATCATTTCTTATAGATCCCACAATAATATTTATATTAAGAAACAAATTTATCATACATTATTTACATATTCTATTTATTGATTTCAATATTTTTCAATGGTTGAAATTTTTTTAGATATAATTAAGTATTGGTAATGGAATAATAAATTATTTGTATGGAATTTCAAACTACATATAAAAATTCTGTGTTTATGATTCTAACCATTATTTTAAATCAAAATCACACCTATAGTATTTCTGGTTTTAATGAATTAATTATTTTATAAGAATTGAATTAATTTATATTGGTATCTATTTAAGATAAGATATTACATTAAAAGATGAAATATCAAAGTAAATATAATAGGATTATTCCAAAGACCCTTATAGTGAATAATTTTTATAAATGTAGTAAATGTAAAATTTGGTTATATAATATTTCTTTCAATATATAAAATGCAACCAAATATGGCATAAAATTTGATCACACCTTAGTAATTTAGAGTAATAATGAAAAATACATAGTTATATATATAATATTCTATGATTTTGTAGAAAATTGTGTTATTTTATATTTTTTTGAATATATTTTGTGATTATATACTAAAGTAAAAAAAAAGTTGAATAAAAATGGAGTTATATTTATTTCATCAAATAAATTTGGCTAGTGTTTTCTATTTTGAAAAAAATAAAGACCAATTCTCCATTTTGTAACTAAAAATAATGAAAATAAGAATTTTTTATATCTTCTAATTATTCATTGAAGTGATTTGATTGCATTTTATTTTAAAACGATGATGAAATAAAATAATTATTTTATAGTTGAAACCCCATGAGAGAAATTATAAAACATATGAGTTCAATCTTTTAGATATATTTAATTTTTTATATATTTATATGGATCATTTATATATATGTCTTTTATATATATTTATATATAATAAATGTTTAATGTTAATATTAACTCAAAATTAGTAGAACATTAGGATAAGAAGATGTTTGAAATTAATAGAGAATTATAGTTTTATTTTACAGTTCCCTATCAACCAGGTAAAGAATAAATTTATGAATATTCATTGAATCATAGGGATAATACATCATTTACCATTCTATGGTTGAAACATGATAATTTATTTGATGATAAAATAAAACTAGATTTATATTTTTTATATCCAAAACCCCTCTTCTGTTCACCCAAAAATATCTCTATAGTCATCCTTATCAAAAGGAATTTATTTGTCCAAAATGGAAAATTTTTATTTGAAAATAATGACTGATATTTTTAAATGAGGAAAATATATGGAGATTAATGTTGAGAAATCATGTGTTATAATATTTAGAGTTTTTTCTCATTACCTAGAGACTCTAATGTGGAAAATTAGCTCTTATGTTTTTAGTTCATCTCGGTATCCCTATGATGTATAGATATTAGAAAAAAGTATACTTGTTGGAATGGGCGAAGAGTGACATTGTGGAATATACAATAAAATATTTTAATTTTAATAGGTTAAATATAAATAACAACAAATGAAATAGATTCTTCAGCCGTTATCAATTCCAAAATGGAAATGGGAGATATATTTATGGGTTTGATGGTGGTATTTCCAAATTAATATTGAGGTAATAATGAAATAAAGGTTATTTTTTATTTATTTTTTCAAAATTTTATTATTTTTTCCATTTCTATATGATATGTATTTTCATCATAATTAATTTCATTACACTAAAAAATTGTAATATTTCATGGATATTTTCCTATCTATTGTATCTTATCACAATCCATGGTTTAAATATGATATTTCTAAAGGAAATTATAAGTCAATAGGTAAAGAGTTTTCTTGGTTTAACTATTGATTCATATTATAATAAGAAATATTAATAAAATATTAAATATTTAGATAATAAATTCTAATATTTCTCATTAAATTATAATAGATATTTGGATCAAAAAGTTTATTTAGTGGAGTTTTCTTGTAACAATAGTTTTTAATCCAATATTTATATTTCTCAATTTATGTAATTATGCATAAAGTAGTTTCAGGATATTTTATTTTACGATAATGTTAGGGATAAATTTGTTTTGGAAATAAAAATTGTATAAGTTATGGGTTTAAAGGTAAATATGTTTCAATACCATATGAGTGTAGATCAAATAAAGAAGATGATATGTTTTTATAAAAAATAAAATAAAATTCATTTGAGGCATGAGAAATGTTTTTCATAAAATATTTATATAGAGTGATGTGATTCATTTGAGAATAAAGAATAAATTAGTAATATAGTCTATTAATTATATATAAAATTCTAATTAAATCAAGATCAATTTTTTCCAAGTAGTATTATGAAATAATTATCTTAGGTTTATTATTTTTGTTCTAGTTTGTGTGTTTAGGATATATTTTATTGCTTAATCTCATGTATTATACCCTAAGATGGTATAGTTAATGTTGAGTTTTTATGAAATGGAAAACCCGATGAAAATTTTATATCAAAAAGAGTATTTTTATTGAAATAAATTATATAAAATTGTTTCATTTAAAAAAACTGTTTTATGAAGGAAACATGGGAACCAGGATGGCCTTTGAAATAAAAATATCACAAATTTTTAGGTGATGAATAAAATAATGAATACTTAGTTCCCTTTTAGGGGAAAATTGGTAAAAGCACCATTTTTTATAATAAAATATATATATATATATATAGAATTATATTAATACAAATTATTATAGGATAAAAAACGAATTATATAATGTTGGGGAACAAAAATATGATTTTAAAATTGAAATTAATGTATTTTTTGTAAAAAAAATTATTCTTTATGTTTTATACAAATTATTACAGAATTTAATTATATATATTATAAATTTAAAATGATAAAGGTAATTTAATTATTTTATTTATCATATAAATATAATATATTAGTGAATTTTTTTCCGGTAAGGGAATTTTTTTAGTGAATATGGGAAATTGATGTGTTATCAAATATCATAAGTTTTATTTTGACTAATTTTTTGCAAGGTACTTATGAGTTTTTCCTAGTTCTAAACAAAACTATCTTTTATATGGATATTCATAAAATAAAAAATTGTTAATAGCCAATAATATTCTTTGTATTCTTGAAAAATACATTTTTCACAGAAAATTTATTTTTCCAATAAACTAATCAATATTTCATTTTTGTACATTTATTAATATAATTTTCTAAAACATATTAAAATTTTTTAATGTAAAATGGATTTAATAATTTGAATTATAATTTTAAAATTAGGTATTTATTTTCATTTTACTTTTAGTCATCAAATTAAATTTTATAGTTAAAAATTATCTCATAGTGGTTATGTTGGCTGTGTTAAATGTATAAATTAAGGTATAAGGCCATAAATTTAACAAAAACAATTCAAAAATGAATTAAATTAGTTAATTTAAATCATCCATTATCTTATTATTTAAATTTACCTAATTTGGGACCATATTACATTCAAAAATTCATTTATATTATTTTAATGTTTTGTGTATTTATAAGAGTGCCACACCTTCTGTATATAAAATGATCCCTTCACCAACTCACATATCCAAAAAAAATTATAATATTAAATATAAAATTACCTATATAACATCTCCCCCATATCTTATTCTAATATCCTAATGGTTGGTTTATTTTCTAAAAATACAAGTCTTTGAATTCATATTGATGGTTTTCAAATTGGGTTACCAAATTAGATGGTTATTGTTCAAGCCATGTCCATTACAAATTTGTTTTTAATCTACATTAATTAAATATATTAAAATAGTCTAAATACTATTAAATTATTATCATTTTATAAATTTTATGTTATTCTATCGCTGTAAAAACCATTTTTACATAGTTTCTAGCCAGTTAAAAACAATTATTCTGCTTATGTGTATGACAAAAAACTACAACAATAGATGACATATTTTATTTTCCATCAACAACTCAAAATTGTGGTTATAAATATTATTTTAATGATTAAATTTTAAATACATAACATTAATAAAGAATTATATATATTAATTATCTATTCTATAAAAAAATTATAAATGTGTATTATAAGATATCACAACCCCAAAAGGGATAACCAATAATTTTTTATGTAACAATTTCATTCCATTCTATTCTATTTAACATCTTCAGATTCCAAATATAGAACCACATTTTTCAGTTAATGTCATTCTTTTGAAATTATTATGTTTCTTTAAAATTTATATAATTATATACAATTATATATTCTTAGGCATTTAAACAATATAATTTTTTTCCATAGATATATTATACACCTATATAAATAATTTGAAAAGGATTAATTTTTTAATGATTACAAAAATAATATTAATTATATTTTAAAATTAGAATTTAAAATTTGTGATATCTTTTTAACACTATTTTGGTTAATGATTCATAATTACAATTGAAATTAAAAGTGAGTAATCATTTGTACATTTATTGGAAAAAATATTATCGATGATTTTACATAGGAAATTAATTATATAATAACCTATTTAATACGTCATTTCAAGATTAACATCATTATTTTAAATTTTTTGAATATATAACTTACGACAAAAGGTTTCAAAAGTTTTAAGAGTTTCGAATCATCAATAATCATTCATGTAACAAGATATCATATTAGAAACATAACAATGTGTAATAATAATTAGATTATATCATTCTGAGAATATATAAAAACAAAGAGGTTCTCTCAATATGATATTAACCTGAAACCCTAACTTCAATCAACATGTCTATGATGGAGAGCCAGACGACCATACCCCCTTGTATATCAAAGGCTGTTGATAAGTATGATGGATAAAAAGTGGAATCATTGGGATACTATACTCTCCATTAAAGTTCAAAGAAATAGACAAATAACTATACATGAAAAAATATACAATCCGAGTATGTGAGAATAAATTATGTACTATTATTAATGAATAAATTTGAAGAACACGCAATAAAGTGGTCATTCATGAATATAAGGATAATGATTACCCATAGGGAAAATCTCAAATACAAATATAAAATGTATAAAACAATAAAATTTAATTGTTATACGAATCCAAGCCTCATCCTCCACATATCTCTACCTGTAGATATATATCATACTCATCAATAAAAATAGACCCTTATCCCAACTTGTACCCACAACAAGAGGGGAATCATGGTTACTAAGGTTTTATAGGTACCCATGTATTTTCTGTTAAAATTTTATAAGTGAACAACCAAAGTGGTCAAATATCTAACATGTTTTTTAGTGCATATTAAAGTGGTAATATTTTATACAAGTATTGTGTAATACATTAATTGAGCAAGTATAACATATAATCACCACTTACCAAGTTAGAAATGAACACCTGTATGAAATTTGGTCATGCATTTACCAAGATACAACACACTATGTTTGTAATTTATTTTGATATATTATAGTATTATATTAATTTATCAAAGTCTTACCTATCCAAATCTTGATGGTATAACCCAAAAATATGTTTGTAACAACTAACTGGATGGGATAGCCCATGTATATACTAACCAATTTCTAAAAAACCCCACTTGGAAGGTAATAACCATAATTCTTAAGTTAATTTCTAAAATATAGATGAGTTCTCATGAAACATGAAGATATAAAATTATAGATCAATATCACATCCAATAAATAAAGTGTAATAATTATAAAAAAAAATTCCCCCAAACACTAATTATAGGTCTCGTGCTCTACACATGAACAACACATTTGTTCAACATATATCATACGTCTCACAGGCTACAAATTCACACATATTAGATGTAACATCCCAAGTAAGTAATGAATAATAGATATTTTTATCTGTGTCTATTAATGATTAAGATAGTGTTATAGAGGCTTAAAATGAAAATAAATACAATCTTATGCATGAAATACACTAATATTCTTAAAAGATTGTTTTAGGGACTTTTGATGGAAAACCATTTTTGAATCTATATTTTGACAATTTTATAAACTATGTTTGTCAAAATAAACTTATCCTTTATGATTGGGACATCAAAATTTACCTTGTGTGAATTTTTGGTATTTTTCTGACAATGTTTATTTTTTAATGAATAGTGAAAAATACTGCATTTTACATCAAAACTGCTTTTTAATATAATTTATTTATATGATTAGATTATGTTTTGAATTGGTTTTGAAGTGAAATTAGAATATATTTTTACCATTTTATCCAATGGTGGTAATTGGAATCAATTTCACTTTGAAATTAGACTTAAACTGGTGTCAATCTTTTGATACTTATTGTTTTGTAAAAACACGCTATTTGCTCTGGCAGCGGGAATTAATTATTAAATTAATTAATGTGACATATATGATTTGAATTTTGTAAAATAGAATTCATTTTTTAATTCGGAATATCAAATATAGCTTAGGGTGAATTTTTGGTAATTTTCTGAAATACTTCAATTTTTGATGAATAGTGAAACCACTAAGTGGTAATCAAGAAAACTGATTTTTCAGCTAAATGAATGTTTACCACTAATGTGTACTGAATTTTAAAAATCCGACATACATGGTTGTCATTAAGAAGTAAAATGTGGTTCAATGAGATTATAATAATTTTTTTGGTGAATAGTAACTTATTAACTTCTTAATCACGATTAGTAGTAATTAGGGTAGTTTAAGGTATAAATAATACTTTAATAAAATGAAATGACCTAGACACATGTCCCAACCTCATTGGTTGTGTCATGGCCGACCATGACATGCCATGGGTCATCTTGGGGACCCAATGGATCCACTTTTGTTGGGAAATGACATAACTTACTTTTTATTTAATGTTAAAGTGAAACTGACCCAAATATAATATGTTTTATGAAAAGAATTTTTAAGTGGGGTTATACAAGTCCAAATTTTGATTATAAATAGTCATTGGAAAGATAACAAGATTGGATATATCATAGTATTGTTTTTATAATTTTTAGACATTAAATAAATTTAATTATTTATGACATAATAATGATGCAGCGATGACATCATTATTTGACGATTTAAATAAAATAGAAAGATAATGTAAAATCTATGAACTACACATGTCCAAAACCAATTGGATGAGTGGATTTATAACCCTTATCACCTTATCCACGAATTATATCAATGTGGGTCCTTTTAAAACCGAAACACATTTTCAAATAAAGTAATGTTTCTTTACTTTCCAAAAGTGCCCCTCCTCTCCTCTTATAAAAGGCCCCCACCTCTACCTCATTTCACACACTACTCAAGCCTTTGGATCGGCCAACCCCTGCCCATTTACTCTCTCCACATCCCTCTCCTAATCCTAGAGGATTCCCTTTGGGCAGAATCCTTTCAAAGGAAGCCTTTAGGCTCAAATCAAAAGGATTTACACTTTTTAAGGTAATTCATTCTCTCATGTTCATTTGTTTTATTTTTCTTCTCCAACCCCCTAAACTCTTTTTATTTAATTATTTTGTAACAAAACCAGTATCTTCAATATACTAGGATGTTGTTATAAGATTTATTTGAGCTACACTCTCACACAACTGCATCAAATGGTTAAAGAACATACGGTTTCCGTGGATGGCGAAATTCTGCCTCCTGAAAAGATGATTGTTCAATACTCATTTAACACCTTCAAAGGTGGCCATTATGATGTCACTATTTTTATATATGATATATAATATGTTTATGGTTTCCTTAAGCTTATGTTTTTTTTCATTTTGGGCATACCTTTATGGTTTCCATTATGGGTAAACACGATATCTTCATTTTAGGAAGTGCGGACTACCGCCCCCTCAAAGTGATTTGATTCGTTAAATACCATATGTGGGACATATAAAGGATGGAACTATGATATTATATATGATATTATACTGGAATTATAATATAACTTTATATCATTATGATTCCATTCTATAAAATACCAAATAGAAATGAAAGTAGCGTTCATGCGTACGTACGGCTTACCGTCTCCATGAACGGTGCATTTCATTTCTTACCTCTAAATGTGATGTAATATTATAAATGCAAGTATGTACTGGATATATATGACATATATTATATCTACATCATTAATACCATTCTGGATATAATGAACCTTTGACCAAATTAACAACATGTAAGTGTAAGAAGTCTATTTTTGCCTTAAGAACCAAATACTGACAAAATGAACATTATTAACTTAACTGATTACATGATGTTCATAACATGGTATAAAAGGAATAATGAACTTGAAAAAGATTCATAATAAAGTAGAGATTAACTCATGTTTATTATTCAGGAGATTAAAGAACGGTCGGGTCAAGTCGGATACGAGGTATGGGACTTCATCTCAATCTCCTTTCATTGAGGCATATTTTATTTTATACACAACTATCTTTTATACGGTGTATAAACCCCTTTGACTTTTACGTTTATTCAAAAGGAATCTTTTTTATACGAAGAGTTTACTAAACGACAAAAGGGAATGTTTTTGTCGTACGTATGCGGCGACAACGACTTCTCCGCCGTCGTAACCGTTATTTGAGTTTCGGCTTCCTCTACAAGCCATACCTTCTTTTTAAAAGAAAAATAAATACCATGTTTTTCTTTTCTTTTATTTTGGTATTGAAAATGGTTTTCATAGTGTTTTTATATCAACGTGTTGTTTTTATATCTCGTGATTGAAATGTGGAAATTTTATGTTTCCTTTTATGCATGTTTTATGTGATATGATTATGTTATGGTTCTTGGGCATTATTATGATGACGGGTGGTTCCGTGATAAACTAAGGGCAGGTGAGCCCGTTATAGCTCTCCAATGCATTGGGAAACGCGAAGGAGTGAAACGTTAAGGTTTCTCCGAAGAGATTTTAGGGAATATACTGTGATGGGTATTCCAAACGTAACCATGATGGGTACTCCCTACGTAAGAATGTTATGAATGCCTCAAGTTACCTTTATGTCTTATGATTTCTATGATTTATTAATGATTTTATGAGGTATGTTAAAGTGCCTATGTTTTATGGGTAAAGTATGATTTCATTCTTATGTATTTATGAACTCATGTTTCCTTTCCATGTTTTTTTTATAACCCATACTGAGTTTTTATGCTCATCCCAAGTTTTTGAAATGTTTTTCACAGGTCAAGGGAAAGGTACATGATTAGATGATAGAGTCAAGGATGTGACAAGAAATAATCCATGTTTTATTTTAAATATGTTTCCATTGATGGGAATGAAGAATACCATCTTTATGTAACCACTTTGTTTATATGTGGAATGTAATGCAAGTTTTATGATCTAATTCTCTAAAACTCTAAACCCGAAAAGATCCTCAATGTGTAATCTTGTAATAACTCAAGATTAAGCAAGGTTTAAGGCTGGGGCCTTATAGTTGGTATCAGAGGTCGGTTTAGATAACTTTAGGAGTTAGAATTATATTAAATGATTATTAAAAAAAATTGTAATGATATAGCATTTACGGATTACCATGTTACTTCATCTAAGACATGTTTGTTCAGAATGGTTTTCCGCAGAGGAAACAGGGAAGCAGTGCTAGGAAGGAATACAGAAGGAAATAACCTTCCGAATCAGCATCCAGAAATGGTTGGAATTGGAACTGAACAGTTTGTTGCAGTAATGGCGCAGTTGACTCAAGCGATAAATGGTGGTGGTATCCATGCACGAGATCAGGAAGATCAACCGTAGAGGAACATGTCAGTGGTGGAACATTTCATGAGGCAACATCCCCCATCATTCAGAGGATCATCTAACCCTATGCTAGCTGAAGGGTGGATTAAAGCACTGGAGAAAATTTTTGATGTCATGGGGTGTTCAGACAATCAAAAGGTTAGTCTTGCTATTTACCGTTTGGAGGGTGAAGCAGATCAGTGGTGGTATATGGTTAAAAATATCAGGGACGCTGAGGAGATTGATGCTCTTGACTGGGATGAATTCAAAGGTATGTTTCTTGAGAAGTATTTTACTAAGGCTGTTCGACTTAGGATGGAAAAGAAATTCTTGGAATTGAGGCAAGAGGAAGACTCAGTGGCTGCCTATGAAGAAAGGTTCACTCGATTGGCAAGGTAGGCTCCAAATTTTGTCTGGGGCCTTGATAGTAAAATCAATCGTTTTTACTTAGGATTAAAGCCAAAGTATCGAAGGGAATTAGCTTCTCATGAGTTTAAAAGTTATGAAAAGCTTGTTCGATGTGCTGAGAAGGTGGAAATGGAGTTTGCCGATGACCAAGTTTTCTATAACAGCCAGCAGAAGAAGAGACCGAGGTGGCAGGATAAAGGTAAGAATTCTTCAAAAAAGTCTGATGGTAAGAGAACTAAGTTTCCGGTTTGTGATAAATGTGGCAAAAGGCATGTTGGGGAATGTCTTCTGAATTCTGGGAAGTGCTACCGATGTGGTAAGATGGGACATAAGGCTCGTGATTGCACTAAAAAGGATCATGTTGAAGGTAAGAACAAATTTGATTTACAGTTAGTGAAATGTTATAAGTGCAATGAGATGGGTCACTATGAAAACGAGTGTCCGACAAGGAGCTTGAGTGATGGGAAGCAGTTAGACTACAAACAGAAAGGCGTGGTGAAATCCTTTGCAACTACTTCAGCAGATGTCGGGCCATCAAATGAAGTTGTATCAGGTACTTTGTTTGTTTTTTTAGATTATGCCAGTGTGTTGTTTGATTCGGGGTCTACACATTCTTTCATCTATGAAACCTTTTCTAGTAAAATGGGAATACCATCTCAAGAAATGACTCCTGAACTTTTGGTAAAAACACCTAGGGGGAATGTTGAGCCAAAAAGAATTTATAAGAATCTTCATATCCTTATCTGTGGAAAGAACCTACTTGCAAACCTTATTGTTCTACCTCTAGTAGAGTTTGATGTTATCCTGGGTATGGATTGGCTCTCTATTTACCATGCTAAGATTGAATGTAGAGCTAAAGAAGTTTCTTTTTAGAAAGACTTTCAGTTTGTTTACAAGAATGAACCCATACTTTTGATAACATATCAAGAGGCCGAGAAACTTGTAAAATATGGAAATGAATGTTACCTTGCACACGTCGTTGAAAATAAAGGAACTGTTCAGATTAATGATGTGCCAGTGGTAAATGAGTATCCTGATGTTTTTCCTGATGAGTTGCCTGGAATAATACCAGATCGGGAAGTTGAGTTTACTGTTGACTTAGTTCCTGATGCTAAGCCAATTTCAAAACCCCCTTATCGAATGGCACAAATTGAACTTTTATAGTTGAAGGAGAAATTGCAAGATTTATTAGAGAAAGGTTTCATCAGGCCTAGCACATCACCATGGGGTGCTCCTGTTTTATTTGTTAAAAAGAAAGATGGTTTTATGAGACTTTTCATTGATTATATAGCCTTGAATAATATCACTGTTAAGAACAAATATCCATTGCCTCATATCGATGATTTGTTTGATCAGCTCCAGGGAGCTCAGTTTTTTTCAAAGATTGAATTGAGATCGGGGTACCATCAGCTGAAGGTAAAGGCGGAAGATATTCCGAAGACCGCGTTCCGTACGAGATATGGCCATTATGAATTTTTAGTAATGCCTTTTGGGCTAACCAATGCACTTGCTGTATTCATGGACTTAATGAATAGAATTTTCCATGAGTTCTTGGATAAGTTTGTGGTGGTTTTCATTGATGATATTTTGGTGTTTTCTAAAAGTAAAGAGGAGCATGAAAAACATTTAAGGGTTATCTTGCAAACCTTAAAAAAAAAAGAAACTATATGGGAAATTCAGCAAGTGTGAGTTTTGGTTGCAACAAATTTCTTTCCTTGGTCACATTGTTTCTAAAGATGGAATAACTGTTGATCCTGGAAAAACAAAAGTTGTGGAAGAATGGACAAGACCCACAAATGTAACCGAGATTCGTAGCTTCCTTGGTTTGGCGGGCTATTACCGAAGGTTTGTTAGAAATTTTTCACGGTTATCTAGTCCAATGACTAAGCTAACTCGGAAGGGTGGTAAGTTTATCTAGACAAAAGAATGTGATGATTGTTTTCAGGAATTGAAAAGAAGATTGGTGAATGCTCCAATTTTGGCACTACCTTCCAGGAATGGTGAGTTTTTTATATACATTGATGCTTCATTGAAAGGACTTGGTTGCGTCCTAATGCAGAATGATCAGGTAATTTCTTATGCTTCACGACAGTTGAAAACTCATGAGGTAAATTACCCTACACATGATTTGGAATTAGCTGCTGTTGTTTTTGCTTTAAAAATTTGGAGGCATCATTTGTATGGAGTAATGTGTGAAATATATACCGATCACAAAAGTTTAAAGTATATATTCACTCAGAAAGAGTTAAACATGAGACAAAGGAGATGGCTGGAATTAATCAAGGATTATGATTGTACAGTTCATTACCATCCGGGAAAAGCAAATAAAGTGGCTGATGCTTTGAGTCGAAAAAGTAATGCTTCATTAACAATGTTGCATTTGGAACGTGATCCTTTGGTTAAGGATTTGATGAACTGTGGCATAGAAGTTGTTGGTGCAGGAAGTCCTTCTGTTTTGTTTCAGGTATCAGTGAGATCTTCTCTATCAGATAGAATCAAGCAAGCACAGAAGCAAGACAGTGAGTTGTAGAAAAGGGTAGAGCTGGTTCAGAAAGGTAAGTTTCCTGAATTCAACATTGATAATGATTGTGTTTTGAGATTTGGGAAGAGATTGTGTGTGCCTTGTGATTCACAGTTGAAGAGAGAGTTGTTATGTGAAGCTCATAGTTCTCCGTTTTCAGTTCATCAGGGCAGTACTAATATGTATAGAGATCTGCAGGAGAATTACTGGTGGGATGGAATGAAAAGAGACATTGCTGATTTTACTGTGAAGTGTTTGACTTGTCAGCAGGTTAAAGCAGAGCGGCAGTTACCGAAAGGGATGCTTCAGCCTTTACCAGTGCCAGAGTGGAAATGGGAGAATATATCCATGGACTTTGTTGTTGGATTACCGAAGACATCTCGAGGTAATAATGCAATCTGGGTTATTGTTGATCTCTTGACCAAATCTGCTCATTTCCTTCCTATACGAGATACTTTCTCTCTTGATCAACTTTCCCATTTGTATCTTAAAGAGATAGTCAGGTTACATGGAGTTCCTCTCTCCATTGTATCAGATTGTGATCCCAGGTTTACTTCTAACTTTTGGAAAAGCCTTCAGAAGTCGTTGGGTACTGAATTAAATTTTAGTACAACCTTTCATCCTCAATCAGATGGGCAGTCAGAACGAACAATTCAGACATTGGAGGATATGCTACGAGCTTGTTATATGATTTATCAGGGAAGTTGGGACCAACCTCTTTCTTTGGTTGAATTTTCATATAATAACAGTTTTCATTCCAGTATACAGATGGCACCATTTCAGGCATTATATGGGAAGCGGTTTCGAACTCCAGCTTTCTGGGATGAAGTGGGTGAAAGAAAGTTGATGGGACCAGAATTGGTAGAAGAGATGGCAGAAAAAGTTCAGCTGATTCAGAAACACAAGAGAACAGCTCAGAGCAGGCAGAAGAGTTATGCGGATAACCGAAGGAACGATCTATCTTTCGAGGTAGGTGATCATGTTTTTCTCAAGGTTTCTCCTTGGAAAAGTGTGATGAGATTTGGTAAGAAAGGAAAGTTGAGTCCAAGGTTCATTGGACCATACGAAATTCTGGAGAGAGATGGATCAGTTGCATACCGAGTGGCTTTACCTCCGAGTTTATCTCAGGTACACAATGTTTTTCACATTTCGATGTTGAGAAAGTATATGCCAGATCCATCTCATGTTTTGAGCCCAGAGGTAGTTCAGTTGGAAGAGAGCTTATCTTATGAAGAACAACCAGTCCAGATTCTTGACCACAGGGAGCAAGTGTTACGGAATAAGGTGATTAAGCAGGTAAAGGTTTTGTGGAAAAACCACATGATTGAAGAGGCAACATGGGAATCTGAAAATGTAATGAGGGATAAGTACCCCCATTTATTCGATAAGTAAATAAATTGCGGGGACGCAATTTTCTAAAGGGGGGAAGGATGTAACATCCCAAGTAAGTAATTAATAATAGATATTTTTATCTATGTCTATTAATGATTAAGATAGTGTTATAGAGGCTTAAAATGAAAATAAATACAATCTTATGCATGGAATACAATAATATTCTTAAAAGATTGTTTTAGTGCCTTTTGATGGCAAACCATTTTTGAATCTATATTTTTACAATTTTATAAACTATGTCTGTCAAAATAAACTTATCCTTTATGACTGGGACATCAAAATTTACCTTGTGTGAATTTTTGGTATTTTTCTGACAATGTTCATTTTTTAATGAATAGTGAAAAATACTGCATTTTACATCAAAACTGCTTTTTAATCTAATTTATTTATATGATTAGATTATGTTTTTAATTGGTTTTGAAGTGAAATTAGAATATATTTTTACCATTTTATCCAATGGTGGTCATTAGAATCAATTTCACTTTGAAATTAGACTTAAACTGGTGTCAATCTTTTGAGACTTATTGTTTTGTAAAAACACGCTATTTGCTCTGGCAGCGGGAATTAATTATTAAATTAATTAATGTGACTTATATGATTTGAATTTTGTAAAATAGACTTCATTTTTGAATTCGGAATATCAAATATATCTTAGGGTGAATTTTTGGTAATTTTCTGAAAAACTTCAATTTTTGATGAATAGTGAAACCACTAAGTGGTAATCAAGCAAACTGATTTTTCAGTTAAATGAAAGTTTACCACTAATGTGTGCTGAATTTTGAAAATCCGACATACATGGTTGTCATTAAGAAGTAAAATGTGTTTCAATGAGATTATAATAATTTTTTTGGTGAATAGAAACTTATTAAGTTCTTAATCACGATTAGTGGTAATTAGGGTAGTTTAAGGTATAAATAATACTTTAATAAAATGAAATGACCTAGACACATGTACCAACCTCATTGGTTGTGTCATGGCCGACCATGACATGCCATGGGTCAACTTGGGGACCCCATGGATCCACATTGTTTTGGAAATGACATAAATTACTTTTTATTTAATGTTAAATTGAAAATGACACAAACATAATATGTTTTATGAAAACAATTTTTAAGTGGGGTTATACAAGTCCAAATTTTGATTATAAATAGTCATTGGAAAGATAAAAAGATTTCCTATATCATAGTATTTTGTTTATAATTTTTAGACATTAAATAAATTTAATTATGTATGACATAATAATGATGCAGCGATGACATCATTATTTGACGATTTAAATAAAATAGAAAGATAATATAAAATCTATGAACTAAACATGTCCAAAACCAGTTGGATGAGTGGATTTCGAACCCTTATCACCTTATCCACGAATTATATCAATGTGGGACCTTTTAAAACCGAAACACATTTTCAAATAAAGTAATGTTTCTTTACTTTCCAAAAGTGCCCCTCCTCTCCTCTTATAAAAGGCCCCCACCTCTACCTCATTTCACACACTACTCAAGCCTTTGTCTCGGCAAACCCCTGCCCATTTACTCACTCCACATCCCTCTCCTCATCCTAGAGGATTCCATTTGGGAATAATCCTTTCAATGGAAGCCTTTAGGCTCAAATAAAAAGGAGTTACACTGTTTAAGGTAATTCATTCTCTCATGTTCATTTTTTTTATTTTGCTTCTCCAACCCCCTAAACTCTTTTTATTTAATTCTTTTGTAACAACACCAGTATATTAAATATACTAGGATGTTGTTATAAGATTTATTTGAGCTACACTCTCACACAACTGCATCAAATGGTTAAAGAACATACGGTTTCCATGGATGGCGAAATTTTGCCTCCTGAAACAATGATTGTTCAATACTCATTTAACACCTTCAAAGGTGGCCATTATGATGTCACTATTTTTATATATGATATATAATATGTTTATGTTTTCCTTAAGCTTCTGTTTTTTTAATTTTGGACATACCTTTATGGTTTCCATTATGGGTAAACACGATATCTTCATTTTAGGAAGTGCGGACTACCGCCCCCTCAAAGTGATTTGATTCGTTAAATACCATATGTGGGACATATAAAGGATGGAACTATGATATTATATATGATATTATACTGGAATTATAATATACCTTTATATCATTATGATTACATTCTATAAAATACCAAATAGAAATGAAAGTAGCATTCATGCGTACGTACGGCTTACCGTCTCCATGAACGGTGCATTTCATTTCTTACCTCTAAATGTGATGTAATATTATAAATGCAAGTATGTACTGGATATATATGACATATATTATATCTACATCATGAATACCATTCTGGATATAATGAACCTTTGACCAAATTAACAACATGTAAGTGTAAGAAGTCTATTTTTGACTTAAGAACCAAATACCGACAAAATGAACATTATTAACATAACTGATTACATGATGTTCATAACATGGTATAAAAGGAATAATGAACTTGAAAAAGATTCATAAGAATGTAGAGATTAACTCAAGTTTATTATTCTGGAGATTAAAGAACGGTCGGGTCAAGTCGTATACGAGGTATGGGACTTCGTCTCAATCTCCTTTCATTGAGGCATATTTTATTTTATACACAACTATCTTTTATACGGTGTATAAACCCCATTGACTTTTACATTTATTCAAAAGTAATCTTTTTTATACAAAGAGTTTACTAAACGACAAAAGGGAATGTTTTTGTCGTACCTATGCGGCGACAATGACTTCTCCGCCGTCGTAACCGTTATTTGAGTTTCGTCTTCCTCTACAAGCCATACCTTCTTTTTAAAAGAAAAATAAATACCATGTTTTGCTTTTCTTTTATTTTGGTATTGAAAATGGTTTTCATAATGTTTTTATATCAATGTGTTGTATTGATATCTCGTGATTGAAATGTGGAAATTTTATGTTTCCTTTATGCATGTTTTATGTGATATGATTATGTTATAGTTCTTGGGCATTATTATGATGACGGGTGGTTCCGTGATAATCTAAGGGAGGGTGAGCCCGTTATAGCTCTCCAATGCATTGGGTAACGCGAAGGAGTGAAACGTTAAGGATTCTCCGAAGAGATTTTAGGGAATATACTGTGACGGGTATTCCAAACTTAACCAAGAGGGTTACTCCCTACGTAAGAATGTTATGAATGCCTCAAGTTACCTTTATGTCTTATGATTTCTATGATTTATTCATGATTTTATGAGGTATGTTAAAGTGCCTATGTTTTATGGGTAAAGTATGATTTCATTCTTATGTATATATGAACTCATGTTTCCTTTCCATGTTTTTTTATAACCCATACTGAGTTTTTATGCTTATCCCAAGTTTTTGAAATGTTTTTCACAGGTCAAGGGAAAGGTACATGATTAGATGATAGAGTCAAGGATGTGACAAGAAATAATCCATGTTTTATTTTAAATATGTTTCCATTGATGGGAATGAAGAATACTATCTTTATGTAACCACTTTTTTTATATGTGGAATGTAATGCATGTTTTATGATCTAATTCTCTAAAACTCTAAACCCGAAAAGATTCTCAATGTGTAATCTTGTAATAACTCAAGATTAAGCAAGGTTTAAGGCTGGGGCCTTATATTAGATCAATATCTACATGGAATCATGGGTTAGACATGTCCACATATGTGATTAATGTCAATATCTTTTTTTATACCACATAAACGCACTCTTGAAATAAATATCATACATGGTCTCATGATATATACACATACAAATGATCAATAATTGAACATAGGTATCATGAGTTACTAACTAATGCTAAATTAGAACCCACAAAAATCATAGGAATCCTAGAAAACATATGAAAAAAAATTAAATCAAACATCAAACATGGTATGAAGGGATACGCTACAAGACACATTTGATAAAACGAATTAATAGGTCCTGTGGGATATATGAAATCAGATCAAACATCAAACATAGACTCAAGGGATACACAAAACAAGACATATGGTTAAAATTCAACATGATATCATGGTCTACACACACTCACAAATATAATAATACATCAAAACAACATCGTATGATAAATAATTAGACACATGTAATAAAAAATAAACATGGAATCATGGGAATTACATGCTCAGAGATGTAATCAAAAACATTTCTATCGGTGGCCAACATCATTCTAGTGTTAAAGGTCTCACCATGGCCCTAGGAAAAATATTAATATACACATTCTTGGTCCGTTTATTTATTTATGAACTACAAAATATTAAAACATTTATAAGTAGATATTTTTTGTTTGATTTTTTTGAAATAATGGTCATTCTCCATGGTGGAAAACCATACATCTCATACAAAATAATTCATGCATAATAATATGTGGTAGATCATACGGGGCCACCTACATCGATATAGAAATAACTCCCTTCTATAAAGTCCTAAATTCTTTTTATAAGTAATTTAATTTCTATTGGTCCTCCACTAATCTCCTTATGGTGTTTTCTAATTCCCAAGAATTATTAAAAGATAATTAAAGACAATATATTAAAATAAATGATTAAAGGGATATTCACTTCAAAATGTGGAAGGAAAAAATTCTAATTTCATTTCAAGGAATCACTGCTTTGGTGGAACCATGAACTTCTACCCATTTAAGGTCCATAACACTCTTCCAACATCAAGCTCAAAAAATTCCCATTACAAAGAAACAATAAAATTCCAATTTTATAAAATTAAATAGGAATACTAGAATAACTCAATATGGTGACATGAATTATCCAAAACATCATACAAAAAAGTTATTACAGTACAAGAACACTCTCAAATAAAAATGAAAACTCCAAATGATAACTTACATTTATGGATATGATAAATAAAATATAAACTCCAATCAAAATCCCCATCATTAGCTTATAATTACAACAAGATGTATTAAAATTTTCATATCGTTGTAAATAATAATCTTTCATGATGAAATTAAAAATGATCTTCCACCACACAAGGATGATTTTTCCATGATTGATAATGAATATAGGATCTCTCCAATATTCACAAATGGTTTACATAGAGATTCTCCCATGATCAAGGGGAACTGATAGACGTTGGAGAAGAAGATAACCCAGATAGATGGATCTATAAAATATTATAATTAAATAAGAATAATGAGGGGGATTGGGATAAAAATAATATAAAACATCCCTTTCTGAAATTCACCAATTTCACCCCACTAGATAGCTAGTTAGGATTTCTAGCTAGGAGGGAAACATCCCATCCCAATTTATAGCTAATGGGGGATACAATCTAATGGGTCACATTCATAGTATCCCCAAATTCAATGAGACTACTCTAAATGTAACACATACCTCAAGTATACATCCGGGAATTTCTATACATATAATTAAAGAATTAAGATATTCAAAAATGTATTATTTCAGTTCAACCTGATTTTCTCCAAATGATGATTCCAACATATTATAAGTTGAAATTTTCTCTATATCTTATAACAAGTAATTATGTTGGTATTTTCAATATATAAACTATTGAACTTTTATTTTTTGAAATGTTATTGTAACATGTGAATCACACCCCAATATTCATAGACTGATATTAATGAAAATTAAATAATTATACATTATAAAATACAAAAATAATTCTTCATGGATTTAATATTTCCTCAAATCCCATCACACTCTTTTGGAACAAATCCAAACACCAAATATCATAGGGTAGTAATTATGCTTGTTTCTACTGAAACATCAAGACTACGATCACTGTATCTTTTTAACATAACAAAATGCGTGGTGTTAACAAAATGAATCCAATAACATCATGGTTCTCCCCATTACAAGGCTTACTATATGGAATAATAATATTTTTTCCAATGAAATTACCTATGTAGTTCAATTATATGGAACTATTTAAAACATGAAACCTGATTTAAAAGTCGATATCAAAACCCCATAATTGTTTTTAAGATAAACCTAAAAATATATACAAACGCAAAAGAACAAAAACACTATATACATACCTAGAGGATCACAATTGATTTTTAGAAATATATATCATACTTGTAATGTTGATCATGATATTCCTCTATCCCAACCCATTCAGGATCTTGAAGAAGAAAAAGTCAGAACACTTTTAGCCAAATTCTTATGAAGGATCATAACCTCATCAAAAAATGATCCATATGAAGAAAATAGATAATAATTGTGCCTAAAATAAATCCTTAAATTTATCCAATACATATACTAATGAATAAAATGATATTAAGGGAATTTCGATGGTTGTTTCACTAATTTCATGAACCATACATTATGATCTCAGTCATTTATGAACACACCAACAATCAAACTCACTATAGGTTCATAACAACTTCATCATGAGTCTATGAAAACATATCTTATTTATAATTCACAACATATTAATTAATATTATGGACTCATAATTTAATATGATACTCTTTGTTCCATTATTATTCGTTCTACCATAGTAACTATAATCATTTAGTTTTTAACCTTACAGATAACAACATCTATTCCTACTAGAGAGTCATTCACTCCTAAACACAATGATGCTTCTAAACAAAATTGCTCCTTATAATTTCCATATAATTCACATATAAATCTACCTATACCACAACTCGTACTTCATCATGTAAAATTAATAAACATGACCATCTATACATACAAAATTATTAAGAGAATACACACACCCTTCATACACATTGATATCTTAAAATATAATGAAATGAATCCAATTATCTATTATCAATGTTTATAATGTCCACCAGTAACCTATATATGGGTTAAGACTTATGATATAGAAAATTATCATCCCATCTTGAATGTCCTTACACAAAACTATAACATATCCATATACTAGAAACCCAGGATGGCCAGAAAATGGTACCCAGATCTACTACCAATGTCATCTCCTACCATGAAATCATCTGAAACACATCATCCTCTAGTTCAGTAATCCATTTGAGATTTATGTTGACAGAATTCTTTATTAAGTCCATGGGTGAGCCTAAATAAAAAATTCAGTGGCTTTGAGAAACTAACATTGAATTTTCATCTATATAACATAAAAAATTCTCAATGTTAATCTCACCAACCCTCTCCAATGATTATACCATCCCAACACATTAATTATTATACAGTATGTCATGATGAAATTATTATTTACACCCCATATAGTGATTTCCACAAATGTAATAGGCCTCCCTCCCAAAAACACAAACCTCTTCACCTATCCACAAAATATGGCAGAAGCTCCTCAAAAAAGTGATAACTCTTAGTGCTCTGCTTTAATATTTTAATTTAAATACATCTATGATTTTTCATTATCCAAATATCACATGGGAATCATTTCAATTATCTATGTTCTCATCCATAATATAACATTGAAAGGTCTAACTACTTTTTATATTCACTTTTCATTCTTCAAATGATTATTTATAAATTAGCATCCCTTGAATTTACAGGTCCTACCAACTATTCCGCAATAAACAAAAAAACTAGAAACATAACATTTTATCTTGTATTTTATAAATAAATATACTCTATACTCAAAAGTCACAAGGAAATTAAAAATTACCTACTCTATGACTACCAAATTATACTCACAAGAATGTGGATTCATCATCAAAAAATCATAACAATAAAGCACTAATAACAAGGGGTTACCTGTCACATGTTTTTTAACACATGGGTTGACAACATATTAAATTAGTAATTAATTGTCTAGTAAAAATAGTCAAATATCAAGGGCGGTTACACCATCCCCATTACCCAAAAAATGTCTTAGTAAATGTTAAAACTCATGGAACACCATTATGTAACATTTGTACTGACATTCCAGTAGTAATTTACCCATAAACTAACCATGTTTAGGGAACATAGTTTCCCGGTTAACATAATTATATTTATACTAGATTACATATTAAAAAAATCAAATAATACACATCTTCCACGTTAATGAACTAGAAAAGTCAAATATAAACTCAGGAATTGTACTTTTTGAATGAGATCAACATAATGGCCCCACCATTATCATCAACCATGTCCTTCATACCATAATATCACATGATATTCTATAAAATATACATATGCATTTGGGTTAAACCAAATATAGTGCCACTATTAAATTATATGTATAAACCCCATACATGGTATTTAAACAAAATTATTCTATTCCACCATCTTATGTACATTCATGAAGAATTAGAATATATATCCTGTCAAATTTATAATCAAATTTCTAATTCGACCAATAGTAAAATCTATATTAAATCACATACCTCACAACCCATGTGTGTCATATAAGTTAAATCATATCACTGTAACAACATAAACCAAGAACATGAATACAATTTCAATATAACATAGACATCCATTGAGAATGGATCTTTTGACTCACCTAATCACGATTTGTCACCGAATCTGACACATTCCAATGTAACCAGTATACCAAATCCCCAATTATAGAAATAAAGATTTATATTTTTCTATTTTGTGACATTCCATCCTGAATAATTATTTATGACATAGAGCGAGACATGACCCCTGCCACACCACCCTATATACGAGAGAATTTTGAGTATTTTTTTGTGGGACTAAATTGGAACCGTGGGGAGGATATACACTCAAATAGAGTTCACAATAATAGATAAAAACAAATCATGTAACAATATAAAAATAATTACACAAAAAATAGTATACCTTCTATAATGACATACTGAAAAAAACGTGAATGATCGTTTCTGAATATATATAGATTGACCACCCACTGGGATGATAACATATAGAAATAGAAAAAGATAAAAAAAATATAAACAAATCAAATTAACATCATCAAATAAAGCTAGTATCCAAGACTTTTGGGAGTTATCCCAATCAATGATCAACCTTGGGCCTTATCCCATCATCTATCTGCACCAACTTACAGTTTATTAGTACATAGGTGTCATATGTGCTTGATAATGGTATATGTATAAGTCAATATGGACCCACAAAAATATACAAATACTATAAAATAAGTTTTAATTCAAATGATATGATTAAAATAAATTAGGTAGGAAATAAAAAAACTATATAAGCATTATATAGAGTAAGATGTAGAAATTTATGAAACTAACAACCATATTTTGACAGGTTGTGCAATTAAAAACATCTATGTAATTAGGTCTTACAAGATTCACCTCCATTATCAATATAATATTAAATATCCATTTCCCCACTATCCCTCCCTCAATAGGATAGCCCTAAAATATGTTAAAAGAAATATTACTTGAATAGATGACCCACATTCATGTCAACCAAATGATTATAGAACCCACACATGAGGGATAGTTATATATATCAATATGCATGATCGACTTCAAAATAAATCTCATGAAACACATAGATACATGATAATATATTAAAATCATTTCATATCTTCCAAGATATAAAACCACAATAAATTTATATATGTGAAAAGATAAAACTCAAGTCTCAAAAGGTACACACTCACACCATGTACAATCAACATATGTTATAAATCTGATGGGACACATGCACACACACATATGATCTTTCACCAAATGTAGTATCATATGATACACATTACCATATATATGTCAAAACAGAATAAAATGTATCATATCCTATACATGAACACATAATTGACAAATACTAACAATGTCTCATCAGATATACACATACCTACAAACACATTAGATCGATATCAACATGGTATGATTGGGTGTACACCCACACAAGATATTAATATAAAATTTGGTATAATAGTCTATATAAAAACATGTGATTAAACATTAATCATATGTCTCATGATCTTCAAAAACAAGACACATAAAATTAAACCTCATAAATAAATTTCATTAGTTACACATGTATATTAATTTTATCAAACATAAACCAAGGTATCACAATATACATATTAATTGCACAAGGTGTCAAACATAATGACTCGGTGTCACTGTGTACACAGAAACCAATAAGATATCAAACATAAAAATGGTCTCATAGTATACATACACACAAGTGATAAACCATAAATAACTGTTTATGGGAAACAATTCACAAATATGTATTCATACATCAAATTGTTTTCAAATTCAACAAAAAAAAATTACATCCAATGCTAGACCATCAGTGGCTGACATCAAGCTACTTATAAATAATTTTTTTGTGGGCCTTTGAATTTTTTTTGGTTACATAGGGATAGTTCAATTATTGATTTAATACCTCCACATAGGTAATTATATAAGAATTATATATAGTTCATTACACAACTACAAATTATGTGCCATTCTCATGAAATGGAAGGACTTATATCTTGTTCCAAACTGAAACTAAATAATACCATATGGTAGGTTATAAGGGGAACCTACGTCAACACAAGACATTCTTATTTTAATAAAGCGTAAAATTCATTATTTGATTTTGTCTAAGATTATTCATCCTCTATAAATCATGCATGGTTATTAAAAAATAGGTAATTTACCTAAATTATAATAAATTAAATGATTATAATTGAATTCAAAAATAAACGATAGAGGATTACATGTCGTAAGATAATATGAGTATCACCATATAGCTAGAACCCTGACCAACCACCCATGGATGATTTGTAAAACTCACACGACATTAAAATAAAAAATATCCCTATCGCCTTGAAAATAAATATTTTATAATATTATATAATTAAATTTGGACCATATTATAATTTAATAAGGTGATGTACCATAGACTTAGAGTAATCCAACGATGTTTTTCCACATATAGAACACTCACAAATCCTCAATGAATCCCCCAACAAAGACACATGGTCTTAATAATGGGGAATTACTTTCCAATACTGATTAAAATAAATATATCTCTAGTTAAATGATTCCAAGAACCAATTTAATTTTCATCCTATTCATAAGAGGAATTAAAATGATGAAAAAACATTTATTTACCACTATATAAGGAGGAATGGTACATGATTGATGATTAAAAGGGAATCATTCACATATTACCTATTGTTTTTCTTTTAGATAAATTCCGAAACAATAGTTTTTTATTTTGGTAGGATAAGAGGAGATCCAAGATGAACCGATCTCAAAAGATCAATCCAAGTCATGTAAACCCAATTTGGGCCTGGTGTCAAAAAAAAATGTATAAATTTCTTAAATCCACCAAGGAGACACCATTACCTAGATTCATATGGGTTTACCAATGACCAGTGGCCCACTAGTAATCCGGTGTAGGCTCAATAAATGGATGTTGTGTACCATTGGAAATAATGGGTACTACCCCACCCACAACCTAGTTAGTGCCTAAAGCGGTAGCCCTAGATACTATGGGTCTCTTATATAGATTAACCAATCCTAGAATCTCTCAAAAATCCATATTAATTTTATTAAATTACTAATTTGATATTTTATAAGAATTATTATATTTATTAGAATGAAAAGTGTCTCCAAATGATCGATATAATATAAGAATACTTCAAATTCCATATAAAATTCATAAACATTACATATTTTGGTAGTAAAAAAGTTCATGAAATTAGTTCTATTAATAAAACATCTGAAATAAATTGTGTTCCTTCCGTATATTTATGAAAATGAAACTTGGTCCATGAAAATAATTTTTTAAATTAATCATGTTCAACACATAATTATCTAATACTGATATGAGGTTCTATAAAAACATAAATTTCTCATGACTTATCCATATTTACCAACCATATTATAGGGTTATAAGAAACCCACCTGTCTCATAACATTAAACCCATAAATGTATCATCAGGGACCCAACTTATTCATATGTAATGGAACCTAGTTTTTCATATAGTCTCAAGAACACATCCCCAAAGACTAGAGGTTTCCTACTACCATTATATGTCTATAATGGTATGTTGGGGAGACTATACACCATTTATTTGGGAGGGGTAATTTTATTAATAATGATAGTAAGAAGTAAAGACAATCTTATAGAAAAATTGGCTCCAAATCAAAAGAGAATTATTATAAAAAGAATAAAATCAAGATTAATATATATAATGATGATGTAATGATGTTTGAATAGAAATTTGATCATGGGGTACTTGAAAATAGGTATATAATACAATACATGATATTAAAAAGTTGAAAAAAGACCAAAATATATCTCTAGTATCATTAAGAGAATTTTCTTGATCCTCTTATACCATTCTCCATCCTAGTACTAATAATCCAGAATCACTAGTAGGAGGCTTCCCCATATCCCTATATTCATCAATGAAGTCAATATAGGTACCAATCAGTAGTCCACATACCGTTTGAGTCAAAATTAGTGGTCCAAAAAAATTGATGTCTAGAAACTATCATGTATTTCAATATATAATAAGTACTGTTCCTATATAATAAACACAATTCATAGATAAATAAACAATTCTGGCTCATGTTACTCATGGTAAATCCATCCAAAACTGCCTTCTTTTTCCTAAGCCAGAATGTCTATGAGAATTTAACGTTATATATTTATATTTATAATGCCTGGAATAGAGGTACACATCCAAGGATTCCATATCAAACCATAATCATATATTGTTCCCTAATTTATATGGATTTTAAGCTTTATATACATGGTGAATTCCATAGTTGTGTATCCATAATAGTCTACCATATAGGGAATAAATATACTCGAGACCTAGGATCATATAATAGGTAGGATCTATGCAATAAGTTAAAGGATCCCAAAAAAATTTCCATGGTAGTCTATAAATTCATTCTAAATCCAAGAATTAACATTAAATAATTAAATTTAATTTTTATATATGTAGATAATCATTGGATCCAAGCATGTTTTTTCACAATATATGAAAGATATCAAATCCAACTGTGGGTTTCCAAGTATCACATATGTCATGAAATTGTTTTTGAGTTAATTAAGGTTTGTTGGCATAATAAATAATGATATGATAAATAATCACTTTCCCCTTATTGAAACCCTTTCCATAAATGAGACTAATAATTATAAAATAAAATAATGACATTTTTATGTCATTATCCTTTCAATTAATCACATTTAATCATTTTTTTATTTCATTGTTTAATAAGGGATAAGTGACTTGTTTTTTCCATTCACATTTATTAAATTAATTTATCATTTAAACTTCTTTATTTCATATATTTAAATTATAATAATCAAGATAACCCCACATATAGGGTCGATTGGTCTCATAGGAATTTAAAATGTTTTAATGGAATATAATATACACACCTAAAGGGGTGGTAATAATAAAGGAAGAAAATTACTACAATATTTGGTGTATTTTGGAGAATCATGTTAAGGTACAGATAGATAATCCAATGAAAATCACATATTAGAGGTGTCACACTAAATTTATATTATGTGTAATGATGACACATGATATTGATAGATATACCTTCAGTTAAAGGGTCAAGAACACTGGCCATATATTGAGGGGTTACTCAAAATCAACTATCATATTTATATACAATTTAAAATGGAAGAAATTGGAGACTATAAAAAAACCCATGAATATTTGTGATTCTATCTTATATGGATTTTTATTTTGATACATGAAGGTAATTGAATAAATTAATCATAATTATTATAGGACTAATCAATAGAAATTCATCATGATAAAGAACACATGAATAAAATATCGTATGGAAATTACTGATCAAATCCTATATAGAGAATAAATTGAACTCTTAATGTGTGGTCTTCTATGAAAAATTCATTGGGGAATAAGATTTTTGGTTTAATAGAATAGAAGAAAATAAGAGTTTCAAACCATTATATTGATATAAACAGTTTGGTTACATAGTTGGCCAAACTATATTCATACTTTGTAAACCTATTTCTAAAAGTGACACCTCACACACACGGATACATAACTAGTTCTTAATGTAAATAAAATCATATGGATTTCCATATCCTAAATCTCTACCCCTTAAATGGATGGTTTCTTGGTTTGACATCTATGCTTCTATGTTGTGACTTACTAATACAATTTATTATAGGGTTTTCATGTTTATGTCCTCCAATATCATGGTTAATATAAAATTCCACCTTTAGTTTGGTAAACAAATTTTATCCTCATTATTATCCATAACCTTACACTAACCATGACTCTCAATTTTAAATCCCATAAATAAGATATTAGTGATGTGAACAATACCTAAACTCTACCAAAGCCTTCCCCGGTCCCATAGTAAGACTGAAATAAATTTAACTAGAGATTTACATTAAATATATATATATATATCTTTATAAAAATAATTGGTCATAAAAACACTCCTAAATATAACATATCTTTCACAATTATCCACTATGAGGGTGTATAAACAACATTATTATTACCCAAGAAACTATGATTATAAATTTTCCTCTCACTCCAAGGTATCATCTTATATATGGCCACAATTCCACTGCACCCATACACTAAGAACCGACCTACCCCAAAATTTATATGAGCCATAGTCAATAAGAATAACAATGTATTACTCAAAATAAGAATCAACATCTAACCGAACCACATCACTAATAAGACATGATATATGAATAATTACAATGAAATTATGAAGAATTGGTAAAATTTTAATTCATGTCCTAATATATATATGTTTATTTATTTATATATGTGTCCTATACAATAATAAAAAGTTCAAACACTAACTAAAATCTCAAAATGGTTAGACAAACTAGGGAGATATCTTACTCTTACACCTATGTTATAAATTACCCATTCTAGTCAAATCACACAATAAGTCTTCATCCTTTACCATGAACTCTATTTGTTTTCAAAATAAATTGGAACATTTATTTTTTATATCCTGAGATACATCTTTAAAATTATTGACTAGCTCTACCTTCTCTGATATCCCAGGTAGAAGATGTGTTCTTAGAAGTATTTCATCCACTACCATAAACCATTGTAGACTTGATTGATACATAACCTCACATTGGGCTAAATTAATAGTTTCTTGAAATATTGTATTATAATATAACATAGTAATAGTTAAATGTGTCTACCATTGTATGGTGACCCAATAATTTTACACATACTATTACATGTTTTTTAAAATAAAAATCCATTAATGAAACTGAAATATCATTATGTGTTGTTTCATTAGAATAATTGGTTCATATTACAACTTAGTGAGGATAAAATAAAAATAAATTATTTTATTATCCATAATGAGTATATAAATTCTTTCAAAATCATAAAATAGAATGGTGTATCCAATGGAATATATTTACAAAAGAGGTGAGCTAGAAATCCCTGTAAGGAATCAAACATGATAATGAAGAATAAAATGTGTGTCATAGATATAACATGATATCATAAAAGTTAAATAAAAAATATTAATCACATGAAAACGCAAATAATCACAATGTATCATAAGATCATAGAATCATCTGAAATATTTATGTAATTGAAACATCCCAGGTAAATAAAGAATATAAATTTTTTATATTTATTATTATTTCTGAATTAAATATTAATTATAATTTAATGGGGATGATATGTTCGATTTCATACCAGATACTTAACAATAGGTTTCACAAAAAATTTAAGTTTCACACAACATTGAGTAATACTGAAAAATATTAATATAATATTATTATTTTAAATGGTAGTTAACGCATAGTTGTTGAACTGGAGGGAATGAACCAATCTAACTATATTATGATTAAATATGTTTCGTAATGGTTTTTACATTTATCCACTAAATTTAGAGGCTTAAAATAAGAAAGAATCCAATTTTAAGCATAAGTACTCTAATATTCATTAAAAGGTTGATTTACCGCTTTTTGATAGAGAACCCTCTTTAAACATAGTTTTTGTCAATTTTATATATTCTATTTGACAGAATAAAATTATTTTTTAGAATCGAGACATCAAAATTTTCTTTGGGTAAAATTTTGGTATTTTTCATGAAAAATACATTTTATAATGAATAGTTAAAATAATGTATTTTAATCCCAAACTACCTTTTAATATAATTTTTTATAATCTTAGATTATCTTTTTAATTGGGTTTGAAGAGAAATTATATTAAATTTTTACTATTTAATCTAATTTTGGTCTTTTATGTAATTTCACTTTGAAATTGGACATAAATAATTATCAATCTTTTGATAGTTATCATTTCTTAAAAACATGATTTTTGTTTTGACAAAGAGAATTAATATTAAATTAATTTCTGACACTTATGTGTTTTGAATTTAGAAAAAAGGATACCATATTTAGAATAATTATGAACAAATTGTGTAAATATGTAATTTTTATTTTTTGACATTATGAAAATTTACTTTAGTAAATATTTTATTTACCATGGTTAAAAGGTTAATCTAGTAAATGAAGGTAAAAAATAATATTATAAAAATATTAAATTACCCTAACATGTTTTTTAATCTTATGGGTTGATACATGTCTGACCATGGAAATCCTTGGGTCGATTTTGGGACCCCATAGAGCCACATGGGAGTGATAATGATACTTTATATTAATTAATTTAATGTAAAGGCTAAAATGACTTAAACATATATATTTTAGTAAATTAGTTATTACATGGGGTTATGTAAGTTATGTCTTTGAATATAAATACACAGTTGAAATATAAAAATATTTCATATATTATGATGTTTGTTCATAATTTTTAGACATCATATAAATAAAATTATTTATGGCACAATAATAATGTAGTGTTTACATCCTTAATGAATAATTTAAATAAATAAGATTATAAAAATGAAAAAATATAAAAAACCTATAAATTTATTATTGGAAGATTTTATTTTGAACATGAGTCGTCTTAAAATCTACTTTAATGAGTTTTGGACCTTTAGAAACCAAAAATCATTATATAATAAAATAATATTTTCAACTTTTCTTAAAGAGCCTCTCCTCCCCCTTATAAAATTCCTTCACTTTTAAACCATTCCTCTCACTTTCCAAGCCTATTGGCTAATCCAAAATCTACCAAATTAGAATCATTACATATCTCTCCCCTTCCTCAAATCCTTTCCCTAGGAAAAAGGTATTTCAATTAAACCTTTTGGTTCAAACCAAAGGGAGATACCTGATTTAAAGGTTACGTATTCTCTTATGTTATTTTGTTTTATTTTACTTCTATAACCCCCTAAACTCTTTTGATTTAATTATTTTATAAAAAAATAGTATTATCAATATAATAAATTTTTTTATGATTCGTTTTAGAACTAAACTTACACACACCTCCATCTAATTCCTAAATAACATACTCTTTCGGTGGATGAAAAACGAATGCCTCATGAAACGATGATTATTCAATATTCTCTTAACACCTCTTAAGGTGGAAATTAAGATGGAACTATATTTATATGTGATATATATTATATTTAAATTGTTTCTATATTTCTTTATTTATCATTTATAAAATTCTTTTATGGTTTCCATAGTGGGTAAATACGATAATTTTATTGAGGAAGTGCGGACAACTGCCCCCTCAATGTGATATGACTCATTCATTCCATTTGTGGAACCTAAAAAAGATGTAATTAATAAAATTATATATAATATTATAGTGTAATTATAATATACCAATTTATTATTATGTTTCTTTTCAATTAAATGTGAAATATAAATGAAAGTAGCATTCATGCGTACGTACGACTTGCCATCTCCATGTACGGTGCATTTCATTTCATATCCCCAGATGTTATGTAATATTAAAAATACATATATATAGTAGAAATATATGATATATATTATATCTAAATCATGAATATAATTCTGGAGATAATTCATTTTTGACCACATGAACAGCTTGTAATTATAAGAAGTTCATTTTTGAATCAAGTACCAAATATCGACCAAATAACCATTATTAACTTAAATGATTGAATAATCTTTCTAACATGGTAATAAGTGATATAAAAGGAATAATAAACTTTAAAAATGTTCTTCGGAAAATATAAATTAACATATGTTTATTATTTAGGAGATTAAAGAATGAACATGTCATGTCAGACACGAGGTAAGGGGTTTCTTTTCTCACTTTTAATTCCGTGAGATTTCCATTGTTCATCACATATTTATTATATATAGATTATTGTGTACTGAAATTGATTTACATTATAATTATATTTTCTATATTCAAGGTATTTTGTGATTCATTTGGTGGGAATTATCTTTTGGTCATACAACTCGATTGATTACAACGTGGTAAGTAGTTTTCATCTCACTTTTTATTCCCGTTAGATTCATGATATATTTTCCACAATTTAATTTTATGTGGTCTATTTACTTCCCATGATTGTATTCTTGATTTCATATTACTTCATTTTTAGGAATTTACATCTTTATTTTATGATCCTTCTTTCATGTGGTGTATGTTTCACTTGTTCCCAAATCGGTAAGGGAACCTTTCTCCCTCCACTTTTAGTTAAAGTCCTTTTTTCTGTTATATCTTTTAAATTTCCATTTTCTTATGTTGTGATATGTTCTTATATATATTTACTGATTTAAATTTTATATCCATGTGATTATATACCCCTTTTCTCTCATCATATCATTTTCTGAATTTTAAAACGACGTCGTTAAGCTGTCAAATTTCTTTAAGAGAACTTCTTAATCTAGTTTCAATTATTTGGGTTAAACTTAAACATCTTGATTATGTCATGATATAAATATATTTTAATGAAATATTATTGTTTTATACTTAATATACACTGATATTGGGTGTATTTATATTTTTCACACATAATTATTTAATTGATTTATCCTTAATCTAAGGATATTGTCTTTATGAGGTATTTCGTATCAACTTACGTTCCATTGAGACATAATTGATGTTATTCACCAATTAACTTTTATATGGTTTATATACTGCCCTTTGGAATATTATATCATGAATACATTTATTATCATGATATAATAATTTTTGGATTAAATATTATTCTATATTTATTTGTATTCAAGCATATCTCATTTGGTTAAGATCTCCTTAACTAAAATATTGTTTTTAATTATTTATTCTTATAAATATTTTTCTTTAATGTCCATATTTTAAAAATGGGTTTAAGGATTTATTTATATGGAAATTAATGTTTTAAAATGTTAATAACTTTAAAAATTTCAATGTATTAAGGGACACTTAGATTCAAAAATATCTTTATTAAATGTTTAAAATGGTATTGAAAATGGTTTGATAAAGCATTATTTATTTAAATATCTTGATATGATATATTGTGATTAGAATGTGGAAATTTTATCTTTCCATTATGCTGGTGTTATGTGTTATGATTATGTTATGGTTATTGGGCATTCTTTATGTATACCAGTTGTGCTGTGATAATCCTAGGGCGGGTGAGCCCGAGATAGCTCTCTAATGTATTGGGTAACGTGACCAAGGAAAAGGTGAATGTTTTTCCTAATAGATTTAGGAAATATACTATGATGGGTATTTTAGATGGAACTCCCTATGTATATGTGAAAACTACAATTCCTGTTTGATATAGATTCCACAATTTACCTTTACAATTTATGATTTATGTTTGTTATTCATAAATCTTATGATTTTATGAGGCATGTTATGATTGAAAAGTATTGTTTCATTGATTTGTAATTATTAATGGATTAATGTTTACTTTCCTTATTTAATATCCCTCATTTAGAATTTTATGCTCAACCCATGTTTTGAAATGTTTTTCACAGGATGAAAAGATGAATAGGGTCAAGGATGGGATCAAAGATAATTTATGTTGTCTAAAACACGGAATTAGACAAGAATATATTTTTCAAGAGTTTTTATTTTATGAAAAAAAAATTGAAACTGAGTAGAAGTGTCTACATGGTAATTTTTTTGGATATGGATTATAATAGTTAGAGTCTATTTCTCTAAAACTCTAAACCTGAAAAGATCCCCAATGTGAATTATTAATTTAATTCAAGATTATGTAATATTTTAAGGATGAGTCCTTATAGTTGGTTTCAATGGTCAGTTTAGATAACATTAGTGGCGATGGTGTTATTTAAGAATAAATTACATAACCATAATGGATAGAATATTATAAAGATACATAGTTTTATTAGATAAATTGAACAAGCTTAAGATAACATGAATAAGTCAATCTTAGTATTTACCCTCCTCATAAGATATTATATGCTGATTTTAATGATATACTCAAACTGACCTTTTTTGTTTTACTAAATGGCATGATCTTGTAGGTGCTATTGTAACAGTGGATGTGAATAAAACTATGATGGTTTTTTGAATGAGCAACTGAATGAAATGAGAGCTCCAATGAGAACTTTTGTGGTTCTTCTCAACCAACTATCTAGATTCATGATTGACCACATTAACCATGTTTATTTTTATAAGTCATCGTATATGCGAGAAACAAATCCCTACAAAATTTATGGTAATAATCATAAGGCTATGTGTTTTTAAAAACCATTGTTTCAAGGATGTAGAAAGAAACACCTAGGAAAATGCTTCAAAGGGACATGAAGATGCCATAGATGTGGAAACATAGGTCATAAGTCAAGAACCTGCCATGGAAACAGGAATCATCCAGTTGATTCTATGAAAGGGAAAGAAGTTCTTTCTAAGGGATCAATTGAATTATTTAAATGTGGTTTGCATGGTAATTATACAAACAGATGTCCTACGAAGATGTTTCGGGAATAATATCACCAGGATCATCCAAACATATGTTTACCAATACCTAATTTCATTCCGATTGAGGATGAAGAAACTGACAATGACCAATGAAAGGTATGGATTATTTCTTAATATGTGTTTTGTTATTATTGAAATCTATGATATGATACATGATTTTGTATATAGGAAAGAAGTATTTTTGAATAATTTGGTAAGGAATTGATAATATATCATGTGGAACATTGAATGAGTAAGAATTCAACATATAAGGGATTCAAGAGTTATGGTAGATTTTTAGATGATAAAATGCTTAAAATTATTAACGCACTTTTGTGGATGGGATTACATTGGATGACTTTTTATAGTATGTGTAACCCAGATGTTTGATATATTAAAATGATATTCAATGTATAATTATCTTTTTTTATAAATAATGGTGGAATTTTATGTTGGAAAAATATATGTTTTTATTATTTTCATATGGTGATCTGGTTTATTAGTGGGAATGATTAACCTATTAGAGAGAATATGTGATTGGATTAATTACACTACAACATGAGGCTTTAAGAGTAGTTCATTTTATTTGGTGATAAATTTTAATATTTACTGTGGAAGACTGTGTGAATAAATACTTATGTGTTTTGGGTTACAATCATAGTTTGGGTTAATTTTAATAATTTTAAGGACATTTTTTATTGACTTTTATTTTATAAGCATTGGGTAATGTTTTTTTTTTAATTTTGGGGATTAGGATTAGTATTTTATTTTTATAATGTATTATCCATTTGAAGGATTATTTGGTCTTGTACGAATCATTTTTGATTTGGTTGATGTCAAAAAAAAGGAGAAATATATAGTTTACCTTTTTTGGATTATCTGATATTCTAGAAGTTGATTCTAGTGCTTTTGTGATGAATTCAGTTTGAATACTCATCATTTGGATAAAATATGATTTTTTGGTAGAAATTTAATAAAGGATAAAAGTCTACATGAAAATTATGTATGTTTCTTTAAGATTTTAGGTAAGATCATAAATAAATTCATAAACATTGTGAAAATTAACTTAAAAAAACACTGTATATTAAATTTTTTTAATTTGGAATCAAAGACCGTTTAACCCATCACATGTTTGTGATTTTTTATGGTTAACTTTCTGTTAATAATTTTTTCTACCACTCTCCATCAAACCTTTATAGTTTTTTTCTCTTCCATATCCATGTTTTCCTACGTGGAATCCTAGTATGGGCTATCTCTGGTGACCTTTGTAATTCTATTTCTTTATTTTAAAGTGATATTTTTATTGAATCGTTTTCCTATGTGGAACATTTAATTAATATTCCATGCCCTATTTTAAAATTGTGAGGATGTAATTCCTGAAAGGGGGGAAGGATGTAACATCCGAGGTAAATAAATAATATAACTCTTTATATTTATTAAAATTTGTTAAATAATTATTAATTTTACCTTAAATTAGATTATATGTTTGATATCGTACCCGATACACAACAACAGGTTTCATTGAAAAATTACGTTGCACACAACATTAAGTTATATTGAAAAAAATTAATATAATATTATTATTTTAAATGGTAGTTAACGCAGAGCTTTTGTATTGTTGGGAATAATTCAAAAATAGAATATTATAAAAAAAATATGTTTCCAATTATTTTTACATTTATCCAATAAATTTTTGATTCATAAAATAAGAAACAATCATATTTTAAGAATTAACACTCTAATATTCATTAAAAGGTCGATTTACCAAATTTTGATGGTGAACCCTCATTAAATATAGTTGTGGTCACTTATATATGTTATATTTGACAAAAAAATTCTTCTATAGAATCAGGACATAAAAATTTATATTTGTTAAATTTTTTCTATTTTTATGATAAAATTCATTTTTTATGAATAATAAAAAATACTATATTTTAATTCATAACTACCTTTTAATCGAATTTATTTATGAGGATATAATATCTTTTTAATTGGTTTTAAAGTGTAATTATATTATTTTTTTACTATTTTTTCCAATTTTTGTCATTGTATGTAATTTCACATTGAAATAGGACATAAATAAGTGTCAATCTTTTGATAGTTAATATTTTTAAAAAAACACTTTTTTTTTGACAGGAAAAAATATTTTTAAATTAATTTCAACCACTTATGTATTTTGAATTTAGAAAAATGGATTTCGTATTTCAAAATCAGGAGGACTCAATTGTGTAAATAGGTAACTTTTATTTTTAGACATTATGAATATTTACATTAGTAAATATTTTATTTACCATTGTTAAATGGTAAATCTGTTAAATAAGGGTAAGAAAATAATATTATAATAATATTAAATTATCCTAACATGTGTCCTAATTCTGTTGGATGATACCTTTCTGACCATGGGAACTCTTCGGTTGATTTGGGGACCCCACGGAGCCACATGGGATTGATAATGACACTTTATATTAATTAATTTAAAGTAAAGACAAAAATGACTTAAACATATATCTTTTAGTAAATCAATTCATACAAGGTGTTATATAAGTTATCTCAAAGAATATAAATATTTATTTTAAATCTATAATTATTCCCTAAATCTTTAAAAAAATTATAATTTTTAGAAATCAAATAAATAAAAATATTTGTGACACAACAATGATGTAGTGTTTACCTCATTAATGATTGATTTAAATAAATATGATTATAAATAATAATAAAAATATCCATAACTGATACCATTCTTATTGGTTGATTTTATTTTTAACATGAGTCATCTAATATTCTACTTCAATTATTTTTGGACCTTTAAAAACCTAAAATCATTATATAATAAAATAATATTTTCATGTTTTCCTAAACAGACCCTCCTCCCCCTTATAAAAAGCCCTCACTTCTAACTCATTCATCACACTTCTCAAGCATCTTGGATCATCCAAACTCTTCCCAATTAAGCTCCTAAATCCCTTTCCTCCACCTAGAAGCCTTACCATATTCAGAAAAAATATCAATTAAACCTTTTGGTTCAAACCAAAGGGAGGTGCCCGATTTATAGGTAATATCTTCTCTTATGTTCTTTTGTTTTATTTTACTTCTCAAACCCACTAAACTCTTTTTATTAATTTATTTTATAAAAATAATTATCCTCAATATACTAGGTTTTTTTTATGATATGGATTTTAACTACACTTACACACACCTCCATCTAATGGGTAAAGACATACTATTTCTGTGGACAACAAACTAATTCCTCACGAAACGATGATTGTTCGATATTCTCCTACCACATCTTATGGTGTCCATTAATATGAAACACTATTTATATGTGATATTTATTATATTTATATTGTTTCGATAATTATTTATTTTTAATTTATATAATACCTTTATTGATTCCACTGGGGGTAAATACGATAATTCCATTTGAGTAAGTGTGTACTACCGCCCCCTCAAAGTGATATGACTCGTTCATGACATTCGTGGAATGTATAAAGGATGGATTTAATGAAATTATATATGATAATATAGTGGAATTTTAATAAACCTGTGTATTATTATGTTTTTATTCCATTAAATACTATATAGATATGAAAGTACTGTTTATGCTTATGTTCGACATAGCGTCTCCATGAACAATGCATTTAATTTCTTATCTCTAAATGTTATGTACTGTTAAAAATACATATATATACTAGATATATATGTTATATATGATATCTAAATCATGTATATAATTCTGGATATAACTAATTTTTGACCACATGAACAACTTGTCATTATAAGAAGTTCATTTTCGACTCAAGAACCAATTATTGACCAAATGACCATTATTAACTTAAATGATTACATCATGTTTATAACATGGTAATAAGTCATATAAAAGGAATAATAAACATGAAAAATTTTCTTAATCAAGTAGAAATTAAATTTAGTTTATTATTTAGGAGATTAAATAACGAACTGGTCAAGTCAGACACAAGGTAAGGGGTTTCTTATCTCACATTTCATTCCATGAGATTTCCATTATTTTCCACTTATTCATGGAATTATATGATTAATTTGGTGGTTATTAAATTTTGGTAATATTACTCAATTGATTACAAGGTACTAATGTATTTTCATCTATCTTTTTATTACCATGAGATTCATGCTATATTTTCCACTATTTCCTTTTGTGTGGTGTATGTATGGCTCATTATTATATTCCTGGTTTAATATAATTTAATTTATGGGAATTTACATATTCATTTTATGCTTCTTAATTCATGTGGTGTATGTTTCATAAGTTATCAAATCGGTAAGGGAACCTTTCACCCACCACTTTTAGTTAAAGATATCTTTTTTGTTATGTTTTTTAAATTTTAATTTTCATATCTTGGGATATTATCTTATATATCCTCAGTGATGTAAATTTAATGTCCATGTGATAAAATACCCTTTTATCTCTTATCAAATCATTTACTTAATTTTAAAGTGATGTCGTTAGGCTGCCAAATTTCTGTAAGAGAACTTCTTAATCCCAGTTCAATTCTTTGGGGTAAACTTATACTTCTTCGTTATGTCGTGATATAAATATGTTTTAATGACCTCTTATTGTTTTATTATTAATATAAACATATATTTTGTTTATTTATATTTTTCACACATAATTATGTAATTGATTTATCCTTAATCTATGGACACCGTCTTTATAAAAGATTTCATCTGAACTTATAATCCATTGAGTCTTCATTGTTTTTATACACCAATTCACTTGTATATGGTGTATTTACTAAACTTTGAAATATTATTTCATGAATACCTTTATTCTCATGATATTATAATGTCTTGATAAGATGTTATTCTTAAATTATTTGTATTCAAGCATCTCTCATTTGGTTAATAACTCCTTATCTAAAATATTGTTTTTAATGATTTATTCTTACAAATATTTCTAATGAATGTCCATATTTTAAAAATGGTTTTAATCATTTATTTATATGGACATTGACGTTTTAAAATTTTAATACCTTTAAAATATTCCAAGTTGTATGGGACACTTTAATTCAAAAATCACTTTATTAAATGATCTAAATGGTTTTGAAAATGGATTTATAAATCATTTTTTATTTAAATATATTGATATGATATATTGTGATTGGAATGTGGAAATGTTATCTTTCCTTTTATTCTTCATTTATGTGTTATTATTATATTATGGTTATTCAACATTTTTTACAAATACAGGTGGCTCTGTAATAAACCTATGGCAGGTGAGCCTGAGATAGCTCTCCAATGAATTCGGTAATGTGATGGAGGTAACCATGAATGTTTCTTCTAAGAGAATTAATAAATATACTATAAGGGGTATTCAAATTGTATCACCCTACATAGCTGTGAAAGCTACAATGTATGTTGAATGTGGATGTCACAATTTACCTTTACAATTTATGATTTGTGGGTGTTATTCATAAATCTTATGATTTCTTGAGGTATGTTATAATATAATAGTATGGTTTCTTTGATTATATTTATTGATAGTTTAATTTTTCCCTTCCTTATTTTATTACCCTTACTAAGCTTTTTATGCTTATCTCACGTTTTGAAATGTTTTTCATAAGACATAAAGATGAATATTGTCAAGGATGGAATTAGGAAAAATTCATTTTGTCTAAAAAATGGAACTAGACATGACTATTTTTATCAATAGTTTTTATTTTATGAAACAGTGGAAACTGAGTATAAGTGTATACATCGTAATTTTTTTGAGATGTAATGTAATATTCATGGCATATTTCTCTAAAACTCTAAACCTAAAAAATATTCCCAATGTGAATTATTCATTCAATTCAAGATTATGTAATGTTTTAAGGCTAGGTACTTACAGTAATAAAAAACATAATATTAACTTTTTTCAAGGATACTTTCCAAGAAAATATCACAAGGTGGACATAGTTCCTTAAAGGATTAGTTTTACTCTCAAATCCCATGACTGATGCCTTCTTTTATTAAAGTTTTAAAAAATGAAAAGATGAACTATCTTGGAATTACTATCATAACATGTTCAAGATCTATGTGTTCCAAATAAAGGAAATAAATCATAGTGAATAAAAAAAATACTTACATAATGAAAATATGTTTCATATTGTAGTTAAAGTATATTTTATAATGAATAAATAAGAGAAACTGGAATAAGGATTTTATTACACCTTTAATAAAAAGGATATTAATCTAGAATTACATGTGACAGAAAAATATACATAATTTAAAATAATTCCCTAATTTTAATGGTAAAGAGAAAGAGGGTTAGAGAGATAATGGTCATATCCTAATGAAAATGTTGTTATATAAATTTCTCTTAATGAAAATAAAAAAATCATAAATATTAATTAAAATATTTTATTTTTAATGGACCATATAATTTTAAATTATTATTAAAATAATATAGTGGTCATGATAGTAGGAATGTTTCATTCATGATGAGTACAATAAGAAATTTTCTCTTTACATTTTTATAAGAAAAATAAAATTGATCATTTATTTGAAAATGATGGGTATATTACTTTTAAAAAATTAAAATTAATTAATTGGTCAAAAATACATTAAAAATTCATAGGATAATATTAAAAAAAATTAATACATTTAATGAAAATATATATATGGAAGAAAAATCATTTTTGTCTAAAAAGAAATATACTGATTGATTTTCATAAAAAAACTCATCAGTTTTAATTACAAATGAGATTAAATTCTAATATTAATTTAAAATTTACTTAACGAATGTTGGGGAAGAAAATTAATGGTTTTTATTGTTAAATTATAAAATAGAATCCTATAAAGGATTTTCCAGTAGGAAAAATCCCGATTCTATAGAAACTAAAGCATATACACTTAGAAGTTTGGAAACTATTTCATCATAACCCCGTAAATGATTCCAGTTAATTGTTAATTAAAATAAAATTTCTTATTATGTATTCAAGATATAATAATTAATGAGAATTTATATAAACCTCCAAAATTAAATTAGTTTTATAAAATAAATTGTGTCCCAATGAAAGATTTTTTTAATAGAAAACCTTGACTCAAACCTGAATCATCTTGTCCATTACAAAACATCATGATTGATAAAATTATTATAATTATTTAAACTTATTTTAAAATTTTCATATTTATTATTCAATTTTTTTTCATGTTATATTTAATTGCAAAACATATTAATTTTCTTTCAGATGTTTAAATGGTAAATGAATCATAATTGTCAACTCAATTTGGTAGGTTGACAAAATGTAAAAGATATTATTATATAATATTATAAAGAATATAATCTTCAAATAATAATAATTAATATCCATTAATTATTCTTTTAAAAATATCCTAGAGATAAGATTATGAAAGATAAATTATTTTAAGATCATAGAGACACAAGGCTCCATTTACAGATGAGAAACATCTCCATTTTTCAATGATTTGGATTGAATAAAGGTGACTATTATTTTATAATTAATATTATATAATTATTTTAAAAATATAATATTATAAATTAAATACTCATTACATATATAATCCATCCAATGTATTAAGAAAAATTAATCAGATCACTTAAGGAGCTGGTAGTCCACTATGCACACAAATGACATTATCATTTTTCTAATGGATGTAACTGTATAAAATTATAAAAAGTATTTATATTATATAATTAATAATATTCCATTAATATAGTATATAGATTTTAAATTAATACTTATTTCCTTAATTTTTATGTGTTTGTAAAATAGATATGATCACTTCAAGAGGTTTAAATCTAAGATGCACACAATCGACTTTATAATATTTTGTATAAAATAAAAGGTTAGAATTTATATGTGATATTATAATAATAGAAGAATAATTATATAATAAAAAATAATATATAAAAATTATATATACAATTATAACCATCTATGAAAAGTGGTGATGGAAATCAAATTACTTCTTTTCATGAGGAGTAGTCATTCGTACAAAGGATCAATTGTTTTTCCCCACTTGGGGGAGGAAGAGATCGATGAATTTCATGAAATAAACATAAAAAATCCTATATATATTAAATATAATTAGGTTATTATATCCAAATTTCTTAGTAATATTTTATATAATAGGACGTTTAAATGAAACAGAAATCCCTATTGGGAATGATTCCTCTTGATTAGAAAACGTCTTTGGATTATATTAATAGACTTCTGATTATGGATTTATGATTAAAAAGGCCTCAAGGATCTTGGTAAGTATGTATTTATGTTATTTAGGTATGACATGGCCGAACCAATTGGGTTTATAAGTGTGTAATTTTTTGGATAGTGTAGTGGAATTTTATAAGTCGGGGAGAGAAAACACATGGAAGTTTTTAAAAATATAATTGCACCCACACATTTCACGTTAAAAAAGGTTCCAAAATACCCCATTTTAGAATATTAGAATTTATAATAATGAAATATTTCCATACAACATGAATTAGTGTCATTTTGGGTAATTTATAATCTATATATTTTTTGTTTATCCCCTATTGAACTCATTTTTACATTAAAAAAATAATTATTTTTACTATTTTTACTCTTATATATTGCAAAAAATTATGTGGAAAATATTTCATCATATATTTAATTCTCATTAATAATTTTTAAAATTTTTTTTCAAAAATAAAGTCACATATTTGAAATAATTTAATTAAAAATTAAACCTACAGATATGTTGGTAAATGAGTATTTTAGGAGATACAATATTCAACAGTAAGAAGGTATTATAATAACTATATGATATGTAATTATAATAAAATCAATATCATTAATATATATTTAATATAAATCATATTTCCATTATTTTTCATTAGGTTTTATTTTAATAATTTAAAATTGGGCTATATTGTGCACTTCTAAACAGATTTTGAAAAATGAGTTCTTAAGCCTACGAATAAAAATATACTAAAATCTAGTAAAGTGATTATTTAAAAGTAATTAATTGTATTTTATATACCTTTATAATATTATTTAAAAAAATATATAAATTTAAAATATTTATCGTATATTTTTTATTTTTTTAATTTATAAACAATAAATTATAGAATAATAAAAATCTGAACATTTCACATTTCAATTAAAAATCTTATTTTCCAAAAAAACCAAAAATTTCACCCTTTATTAAAAATAATACTTTTTTATAAAGTGAATTCCAATATATTTAATAAATTTTTTACAGTTGGAAATAATAATTTAATTATTTTTCCATGAAAAGTAGTAAAAATAACTTTTTTTAATGGAAACATATTTTCGATGAATAAAATGGATTTGATTAAAATTGGGAAATTAGTTAAAAACAATTTCAAAATAAATTTATATTGATTAAGAAATAAATATGCATTTTCTAATTGATTTAATCCTTCAAACACTATAATTTAATGGTCATGTTAAAACGGTTCTATTTGAATGATAATATTCAATGATTTGTTTAAGGTTTATGTTTCATGTCGTATATACTATCAAATATAATGGTATTACTTTAAATTGGAAGTGTATTAAATTATAAACACATAAACAATGTCCTATCAATTTAAACAAGTTTTCTATAATCACAATTTTGAAATTTGAACATTGATTAGTGGAAAACACATATCTTAAAATAGGTTAATAAAACATCATCTTAAAAAGATGGTAAAGGGGTGTATAAAGAACATGTGAAATAACACATAATAGGTTTTCAAATTTGGGTTGAATCCTGCAATGTGGGATCATTTATTTTGAAATAAGATCCATATAGAAGATAAAAATAGTCAATTTTTTGATATGAGACTGTCACTTTATAAAAATTAAATATATTTTCAATTAAATATTATTATCCAAAACATGAGGAATTTATTTATCCTATAGATTAAAAATATAATGAAATATTATAAAATGAAATGTACAATTTATCAATTAATAATTTCCCCCAAAATGATATATATTATCAAAATGATGACATTTCAAGATAGATATTTCATGTATAAACCACTAATATAAACTTCCAACAGATCCCATTTTCCCCAAAATAATAAAATATTATTGTATTCATATTATCTAAAACCACAATGTTTAGCATTAGTTTTCCCATATAAAACCATAATCATTAAAACAACATTAGTAACTCCCAAAGTCCTATATAATCCATTACATAATTTTCTAAACATAATACCCTCTATCTTCCATCCATAAAATCATAATATGATTTTTATCAAATAATCCTTTGTGTTATACCTATAGGATATAAACAATCCGACATAGAAAAATGATTCCACAAATATCATTAGTCAAGTCAAATTTTTTTATAAATATTATATTTATTCATCAAATAATTTTATGAATGAAACATTTATACTAACCATTACATTATGTAGGCTACATGTATTCACTACACCATTATCGACATTCAGTTATGGGTTGAAGCCCCTCAGTTTTAATAATTCATTGATTTGTAATCATACACATGTGTTGTACTCCTTTTGATACTATATTAATATAATTCATACAACCTTCCAAAAAATATTATGAACCTCATAAATATCATTAATCATAAAATAACCATTTAACCACAAATGTTTTCTATAGTCATTACTAATTTCCATAGAATATCATCTTACTATCAAATCACCTTTCAATGTAATTATTACAATTCAACATATTATTTAAAATTCATAAAGAAAAATTAATATGAGGTTGTCCATAGAAGATTCATGGTTCTTATAACCAAAATAACATTAACAAAAATACTTCTACGTAATAATTTCAATATTACCATATGACAATAAATCACCTTAATTATTGGAATAACATAGTTCCATCGCTATTATAATAATTATATCTTATTTTAAGGCTTTTAATAGTTAAATTCTTCTGTTTTCCACAAATACTAAAATAAATTGCTAGGTTATTCATTGATAATTATAATTTATTTTCACATAGAAAACATCATCCCATCTATTTGAGATATTATTCATGGTGTTTATTCCCACATTAATGATTTGTAAGATGATGAACCTTTACATCATTATCATATTTAACATGTGAACTTCCCTAAACTGTGATCCTCATATTCATTGATATATTTGGTAATTTAGTTATGTTCTTTTTGAAGATCTTAATTCCAAATATCTCATTTAGAATGATAAAAATATGTATAACTACAAATACCATTATGTTAGTCATCGTATTGGTGAAATAATTACATTTCTCATAACATTGGTTATCTATATATTTTATCATATTTGGATCCATTAACTAGATAAAATAAAATAAACAAGATGACAATTTATTAAAAATTATAATGGAAATTTTAAACCTAATAGGTATAACATGTAATTTCTTTGTTTTTTCTAACTTATGGACATATAATATAATGTATATCTAATAAATGGTATTTATTCCAAATATATTTTCTGACCCAAAAATTCATTCACATCCATCATAATGTTTTGTGTGGAGTTATTTAATTTCCAAAGAATATACCATGGGAGTGTCAAACTAAGTTCTAGTAAGGGCCACTTTTGTGTACCAAGTAACACTCATGTTAAGCCTAACAATCATTTTATAATGTTATTATCCCTTGGTATATCTATTATATAACCATGTCTACAGTTAGTTCTTATATAGTGATTTAATTACTTTTAAATGAATTTCTATGTACTCCATCAAGATTCAATGATATTTTTATATACATAGTTTAATCCGTAGACTTATCCCAAGGTTTATCAATGAAAATTTCTCATCTCAGTTTGGAATGGTTAAATAAACCCTTTCTTTGAAAAAAAATATTCTATCCTAACCCCTTTACACAAATTATTACATTATTTTAAACAGAAAAATAGATTTATTAGAACCGTATGATCAGGGGTCCTAGTATCATTATAAGACTAGGTTAATATTACATCCTATTGAGGATGAAATATAAAATAATTATATTTATCTATAAATTGATCTTATTAATTTATTCTATCTCATAAATATATATATCATGAAATATTTATTACAAATACAAGATCCATGAGCTAAAAACTCTAACATGAAAATAAACATAATAATGAAGAATAACATATGATTAAAATATATAACAAATAACAAAATATATAAAGAAGTTGATTAATAAAAATGAAGAATAACATAAAGAACACTCTATCCTAAGTACATGGAATCATATGAATAATGTTTGTAACAAAAAATATGGAATTAACATGATTTAACTCTAATAGGATTGATAATATCACATGGTGAAAAAGGTATCATAATGGAGTAGGTTTCTTCCCAAATCACATACATTAACCCTCATACTAATAAATTATTACACAAAACATTGGAATGACACATGGGTTCCCCAGTCATAACATGTTCATGATATATGTTATCCATTTAATGGAATTAAATTATAAAGAGTTACAAAATAATTACCCATAATAAGAAAATGTGTTGAGAAATCTTATATCATATCATAATAAAAGTAAATTTTAATATAAATTAATTTTTGTAATGAACATACAACATGAGTGACCCCAAAAATGGAAGGTAGAATAAGTTACTTATACAAGTCACTATCATATATATATAATACAAAATACATTATTAATATTTAATAGAGAGAACGATATTTAGAGATATAATGTTCAAAACTAGAAGAAAATGATGGGTTAGAAAGATCACATAAATAAAATAAAAAAGCTTTAAAATATTAACAAAGAAATTTATCTTCTAACTACCTAGGAAAAATGTTAATAAATTAGTTAGGAAATCAGTTTTCATGACTATTGGAATTCTCTGTTCATGGAGAGTATATTTAAATAATTATTCCTTTCACCTTTTTGTATGGAATGTAAAAATGAACATGATTTTAGAAAATAAAATAATATTAATTTTAATTATATTATGTGAATTCAATATTGGGTAAAAATTAATTAATACAAGAATCATATATGATAGAAAAATTAATCATTTTTAAGACATGGAAATTTATGAAAGAGAATTTGTGACCAAAAATATAAATAATCATTCCTTTTCATAAAAACAATTTTTAAAATCCATATAATTAAAAAATATTTTAAAATTTTGATATTAATTGAAAATTTCATGAATAAATATGGTATAAAAATGATTTTTTTAGTAGGCAATGATTAAATAATTTCGTATAATGTAATTTCATGCATGGACAAACACAATTAAAATGAAATAATAAACCCTCAAATGGTTTTGTAAAATTTTATTATTATCCATGTTGAATTAAGTTTGTGAAATGTAACACAAAGTAACAATAAGTATAAAGGATTAATTGTATGATTAAAAAGGGGTAGTATATAAAAAATATAAATTAATTTGGTGTACAGGAAATGTATTTGATTGTAAGATGTTTCAAGATAAAAACCCATGCTTCATGCCTGAATCATCACATGTGTTATTTAACATCATTAATTCTACACATTAATTAATTATGCACACTATTATGAAACATTTTCACGCATATTGTTCATTTTATATTATTTTTAGTGTACCATATTCAATTACTTATCCAATTAATTTCATGTTGGATGTTTTAACGATATTTGACTGATATATTCGAAATAAATTTCATAAGTTGAGCATGGTTAAAGATATTGTTATCTACCATCTATTAAATGGTAATAATTGTGTAATTATACTTTCTTTATATAAATTATTTTTTTTAAATTGATTATGAAACATGGTCATCATAAATAAACTACATTGAAATCAAGAAGACTGTAGACCATATGTACACATGAGTAATGTTTCCATTTTTCAAATATCATGATGAAAATAAGTTAAATTTTTTTATTTCATTAATATTTTATTATTATAAAATAAATATCATGATATTTCTTTTTATAACCTAAAATATTTCATCCATGTGACACAGTTATAAAAATAAATCACATTGATTCACGAGGCGGTAGTCCACTACACACATGAACACAAATGACATTTACTCAATTGATGAAATGATAATAAATTATAGGATATACATCGTTTAAATAATTATCAATATTTCATAAATTTTATATATAATCAACAAATTATTCTTTATTAAATTTAATGTATTGATTAAGTGAAAAATTAACAATATCACTACTTCAGTAGGTTTTCTAATGGACACACACACTATGTTATCGTATTTTCTATCAACTTCAACGAAATGACATATATTTTTTGTTATATTTTAATAATTATATTAATATGATATTTATCATATATAAATTTTTTTATTATAATATCTATCAGAGAGAAGTGGTGTTTGAAAATATATAATGTCAATTCGTGAGGCGATAATCATCCATAAGAATGATAGGAATCATTGTTTCCCATTTGCTAGAGGAGTAGATAGATGTAGTCCATTACCACAACATAGAAACATCTCATCATATTGAATATATTCTATTTTTCATATTATCATGGTTTAATAATATTTTGGGAATTTTGATGAATAAATGGAACAAAACACTATGTTAAAAAATGAATCAACTTTATTTAAACCATCATTAGGATTCCATGAAAATCTTTACAAGCTTGTATTTATGATAAAAACAAGGCATATATGATTTCAAAGGGTTATAAGGAATTTATTTGGGTATCCATCATCAGAAACATTGATTTTGTAACTGTGTATTGTAGATGATAGAGGGGGGACTTTTATAAATTAGGTATGGGATAAAGTTAAATTTTTGGAAATATAATAATTAAACCCATATATTACACATCTTGGAAGGCTCTAAAATGACCCATTTTTTCAAATATAGAAGATATAAGTTCCAAACATGACTATAAAATTGGAATGATACATGTTTTGGATCATTTTTTAACATTAAATATTTTGTTTGAACCCCAGTAAACTATTTAGTACCTTAATCATTGTGATTATTTTTTACTATATTTACGGTTCCTTATGGTCAATAATTAAGTTGAACATATTATATAATTAAATACATTCTTACTCAAAATATGGAACCTATATTTTCATATTCAAATAATTTTTGTGGAATAATTTAATTTAACATTAACCAAATGATATGTCGAAAAATAGTTTTTCAATATGGATTGAACCGAACCTGAATACCATCTCAAACTAGTACTTGACCAAATACATCACATACAAAAAGGTAATTATAGATCCTCTTTTGATATTGTCTATACCTTGTGGGAAAAATTGGTGGAATTATTTTTCATTTCCTGAAGAATAAAAAATTACATATATACACATTTCATGAAAGGAACAGTTGAAGATAACATGACTAATTATATATATCTATGTGTGTGTTTCATAACATAATGTTAACAATAGAATAAATACAAATAAAAGTAACCAAAACACTCTCTAATAGTAAAATATTTAATAACTAAAACAAATACTCAAACAAAGGCATTTGACAGCGTGAGAAAAAACTAACAATCTCTCTATCCATGTACCTGAAACACTGCTAACAGAGAACCTCACTGACTCACTACATCACATTTCCTTTCCTTACATAAAAAGAAATAAATAGAAATATTCTGCATTAAAGGAGCATGTAAACTGTGACCTGAAAATCTCAGTAGGTTTTCACCAAAGTGTTATATATCATATATCTAAATAGTATTCCAATCATGATCAAGTTTAATGATAAGAATTTGTTATATATAGTTTATCCGTTTTAATGAAAAGCATGGGGAAAATGTAATTACAATGCTTTACACATTTCCATCTATAGTAGGTAAATTATTATCAATGAATTTCATATAGTTATATCATAATATATATATCATGTCAAAATAAATAATGCAAAAAATATAATAACAATTCGATAAAAGTACAAAATATAGTACAATTCAAAATAGAACAAATCAACAAGGAAGATTTAGATCCATCTCTAGGAAAATTATCACACTAGTTCAATATATCTAGGAAAATCTACCATAACTGATACAATCATGAATTTATAATTATTCTAGACATATGCATTGAGTCTATAGTGGAGTATAACACCCCATTAATTGACCGTCGCATCATTTATAACACTTTCCATGAATTATATGCCTAGAGAGAACATGAAATCCCCATGAGAAGAGCCTTAGATAGTTGGTGACACCTATGACATGTTGTTTCACCTAAGTACCCAAGGAATCCCATGTGAGCTATTATCTAAAAAAATCTACTTAAATATTTCATCATATAATGTTTTGAAAACAATTTTTCATACCTATTTCAAAATTATTTTAAAAACAAATTTCATTTTACAAAATAAGGGGAACCCATATTTTATCAAAAACCCAATTCCACTCACGCAAAATTAAGTAGTCATATCATTACATATTATTTAACATAGTATTGTTTCCCAAATTGGAAAAATTCAGTTCACCTACAAAGGCTAGAGATGGAACCACCTACCACAACATATGGGTCCCACAAACCCATTGTAGAAAATACAAAAAATAATTGATCCAAACAATGAAAAAAATGTCCATAGATTCATTAAAAACTTATTATAGTGGAATTAGTTTAGAAAGGGTAAATAAAAAATAGGAATCAAAACATACCTCATGAATGCACGTCTATCACAACAAGATAAACAAGTAAATGACCCCTGTAACTAAATCATTTAATAGATCTATGGTTAAATCTAGATAATCATCACTAAAAATCAATGAATCTAACAACATTACAAAACCAATATCATAATAAACAAAATAAAGAATATGAGAGGATATCCTACATTTAGATATTCAATGTGAATGACCTAATGATCTATGCTGAAAGAATTAATCCAAAATGAAAAGAGGTTCCCAAAATCACTAGATAAGATCCCCAAGTTGATTGTGTAGAGAGCTTCAAAATAATGAACAAACATATCAGCCAAGAATCAAACTAAAATACATATTCCTTATAATTACACAACATATAATTTTGATAAATGTTATTTGTGACTCGAGGTCCATATAAATCAAAAAACATGTCTCATTTAAATTAATATTTAATATTTTAACATTATAGGGTGTGCACTCTTTCAGGTTTTGTACTAGGTTCATGGAGTCATACAAGAATAATTTAACCATCTTGTAATCCCATTGAACTATGTGTAATTATCCTTTATAATTTTAAAAGTAAGTATTCATACATTCACATCAAAACAACCTTCGGTGTTTTATGAAGTTTGGGGGAAACCTAAAAACCCATTAACATATTTATACAATGAATCCATCAAGTCAGAAAAACATATATCCCTGAACATTAGGACAGTTATCATAGTATATTTCCTCCATCCTAGGGAGTCTCAAGAAACACCCAATAATATTGAAAATATGAAAAGAAAAGATAAATACATAATGTTAGGTTATAGGATTTTACAAACATTCCACAATAAGAAATAACATCCACCAAATTAATTCTGAAGATCATTGTCTGGTAAATAGGTGAGCCCACATCAACATCATCAATATCTCTTGATCCCATGTAACATAGAAAACTGATCTATGCCACCACAATAATCAGACCAATGTAATAGACTTCCCATTAAATACTTACACTTAAGATTCAATGATCACTACTTGGTTATCCAAAATTGGAACATCTAGATATTAAAAAATCTCATCCAATTTCATATCCTTAGAGGGATCAATCTAGTATTTAATATACTATAATTATTTTTAAATCCTCGTGAACTCATATCAACTAATCTGTAAAAGATAATTGATTTTTAACCTACCCATGTTGCTTAGTGACCTCAAGTAGTCCAACATATATTGGTTCTAACACTATGTTTTATGAGATGACGATGACCCAACTGATGAGATACTCTAAATAAATCTCACACACCTATATAAATATCCAAATGAATAAAATGTTGATTTTTATAATATTTTTTTATCATTTCATTTTATATAGACTAAGTCGTATCTTATGAGTCTTGATAGATGTCTTCTGAAGGAATCATGGTCCCACTAAAGAAGCTTCACCAACCTCTTCTAAATAATGAGGTGATCTGCATGGGAGACAATACTATGTCTTAGAAGGTTCCATTATGATTAACAAATGGTATATTTTTTTTAGTAAAACTAAAGTAGTCCTATAAAGATTTCCCATGGTCCACCAAAATTCAGGAAATAGAAATAGATCATATCCTCCAAAATCTGAATAGAATGTTATGTCTAAGTATCTTTCTGTGGTTGATAAGGTATACTCAACCTGGACTGAGTCCCCATTTCCAAAAAGGGAGTCTAATAGAAAATTATTATAAACATATGATTCTTTTCTCAAACAAAAGAAGTGGTAACCCAACTAATCCTCACGATTTCATGTATATATATCTTACACAGATATTCAACATTAGCAACGTCATTGATCAGAATGAAATAAGATGACACTATCAACCAATATACCTCCCCCCAGATAGACTTCCTCTCTCATGGAGTTTACGGTAATCAAATAAAAAATCCATAGATACTTAATAATTTTATAAAAATAGTACCAGAAGATGATGGATTAATCTATAAGGTTTCATACGATTTACCTTTATGTTTTGGAAGGTGTAATAGTGGAACACATAATTAGCAATTTCGCAATCCATACCAATCCACCAAATTCTCTCCCTCTACAAATAATATATATTTTTATTTCCTAAATGAACTACCTATAGTGAAAAATGAAAATAATAAATATAAATCTCCCCAACGATTCTGGGATGACAATTAGATCCCCAAAACTGATAATACCCTATAATGAAAGAGACCAACTAGAAATTGTCTCCCTGTCATATAGGGTTTCTTTAAGTCCCCTAAACACATCATTTTTCTACTGACTATAATAAAATACTCAAGGAGTGATGAAGATAACTAAAGGTTTTCAAGAACAATAACTAAAATATATACCTTATTATATATATGAAACTAGGTCAAAATCCACATATGATTCAACACATCCTCTGATTCCTGAATATCCCGTGATGGAATTCACCTACTAATCGAATCCACAAGGACATTCTCCTTCCCCAATGAGTATATAATGTTGATGTTTATTTTTATCATGTATTCCACCCATCATCTCCTTATAAGATTCATGATTTTATGAAGAAATATGTAACTCATAATCTTTTGGTCAGAAATGATTATGAATCATAACTAAAAATGATAGTTCATTTAACATATCAGAACAAGAATAACTATTGAATGATATAAATCATGATTTTGGTAATTATTCTCATGATTTCAAATATAAATATATTAATAAACTACCATGTGGTCATACATCAGTAGAACACAATGAAAACAATTTTATAAGCATCACAAAAAATCATGTACCCTTTATCGGGCTTGTGTATGATCATAATAGGAGTCGATGTTAGATGTCATTTAAGATCATCCAATGAAAAATGACATTTTTTTATATGATATGGTTATTACTAATTTCCCAAGGAGATCATTTATATGGGACACCAACATTGTGAAATCCATTATGAACCATTGGGACTATCAAGAAAGACCATGGAATCTCGGATTATCCTAGGAATTTCAGGGTTCTTCTTATAAAAGACATACATTACCTTCAAAGGATCAATTAATAAGCCATGTAGAGAAATCAAATTCTCAATTAACATAACTTCTTAGTTCTAGAAATTTCAATTTTAAATAATTCCATAAAAAAGTTGACCATTGGTATTTATGAAGCCAAACACATACTATGATTATACACATGTTCGGTTCATCAGTAATCCAAAATATCATCCAGGAACCCTACACTAAATATTTCGAGATAATAATGGAATATATAATTAATAAAATCCCAGAAAACTAAAGGATTATTGGGTTGAAAAAATGGTATAAAAAGATATTATTCATGGTCATAACTTCTCCAGAAATCTATATCCAGTATATCCCACTCAGAAACACTAAGATGATGAAAACCTGAATAAAGATCCATGTCTGAAAGAATAATTTTCCCCTTTAACTAATCAACGAATTTATCCACCTGTTGAAAATGATATTTTTTATTAACTATTACCCAGTTAAACTTTTGATCAACCAAAAATAATTACTGTGAAAAATATTTCTTCTTTGTAAAGAGCACAATCCATTCTAAATGAGAAATATTTTAGAATAAAACATTTTTCTATCACGTTGTACACCGGAACCATTATATCATCCATCTATCATGGGGCTATATTATATAAAGGTATTGAATTAGGCTATTTACCTAAAAATATGTAAATCATAAAATTAACCACTCTATCAATTCAAAACCTTGAGAAATAATCTTGGAAAAATCAATAAATCCAAATCATCTAAAGGATGATCATCAAGAGGAAAAATATCAACATGCTCATCTGAAACATCAACAGAAACTACTAATCTCATAGAGGGAACGTCCTATATGACCATACTATGGATCCCACTATCTTTAAAACACATGTGAACTTTCGATCAGCCACATGAAATGAGTCACAGTCATGATAACAATAAACCATAGCAGTATGAGCAATGATATAATCCATACCAAAGATAATGTTAAACATATCTAGACCAAGACTAATAAAATACCAGAATAACTACAACTCATCTACCAATACCCAACTATAAGTACACTAAATCCACTACTCTTACCTCTCACCGATAGGTTTCTATACCTACATAATAGAGGAAATAAACTCCATTGAATGGTAAATAATATAAAAAATGACTAGAAATAAATGAGTGAGACACACTATTATCAAATAAAGAAGCCACAATGAATGATGCAATAATAATAGTACCACTCACTATTGCTGGACCCATTTTAACTATGTCATAAACCAATCTACTGCATGATTTTGATTTACCCATGAGGCTTATGGATAGAGACTGATAATATTTGAAGCATCTTAATACACCCCCTTAAGCCTCTGGAGATGAAAATACATGAATAAATATAAATAGGAAATTCTATGATAGAAATGTCAAAGATGAAAATAATGTCCAAAAATGTAACACATATTTTCATGTGAAGGTCAATAACAACATTTGTGTCTAATAGTTTCACAATGATCGAAATTTAGAGGCCCAATACTAGATAAAAATGGAGGTTCTAAAGAGGGTTGTTTCTAAGAACCAATTTTATTAAACCTGTAAAGACCAAACCCTTCCCCTTTTCTAGGGAGTTCCATTGAATATACCACTTGGTTGAAGAGAAATTATGATATATCCAACCATCCATTCCATATTAATATCTTTCATCATATCCTTGTCCATTTTTTCTAAATAGTATTAAGGATTAAATATAAATGAATGTGATCTGATACCTGGTCATAAACCATGTATGTAATTTTTGAGATTTGATCTGTTCATTATTTATAACCATTTATGAGAAAAAAGGCTCTAAATACCATTTATTGTATATTGACACCAAATTCTCCACATAATAAAAAAATTGGAACTATAGAGACTTAAATATAATTAGTGACTCAAAATAAAACTGATAGAAGGGGATAGTCTAGACACCCTTCGGTTCCATTCTCATGATCCTATCTACCTATAGTATAGAATCTCGCCAATGATTGTAAGGATAGTCATGTTCAATTACTATATACTTCAGCATAATACTCTTATGATTATCCATGAATTAAAAGATCTTATCGGTAATTTCATGTCAGTCCTCCACCTATTTAGTCTCATTCATACATTTAATGGATTTTGTCTTTTCATGTAAGGATTCATGTGATCGATCTATGTCTCCAAAAGATACTTTGTGTACCTCAACAACTATGTTTTGAAGTTGATGTACATTCAAGTCAAGAACATGAACATCCAATAGTATGTACTCGATAAAGTTATATTCTCTCGGATGATTATAGTGTGGATAATTAGTTTCATTCTCCTAAGGAACTCATAAAACACATAAATGAGGCATACATATGGCCATTAAAATAGAAGAAATGTTTATAAAACCTTAGAATCATAGTTGAATCCAAAAAAACACATATGAAAATAATGAGAATAAAATCAAGAACTCATGATAGGTGGCACACATCCCAATATCCCAATGTAACTAGGGTATCATCATGGAAATTATTGGCTAGAAAACTCACCAAAATATGTCAATCAAGTCCCAGCTATCCTATCTACATTCTACCATAAATCCAAATATAGTGAATCATCAGGACTATCCACCTCTAATACAAAAATCTAATGAAACATTACCTAAATACCCTCTCAAACTGATACTCGACCTGATAGGTCACACACCCATAAGGAGTTCCTGATCCCCACAGTATGGCAACTATCACCCATGGAGAACGAAAAAGTATAGGGAATGATTTATCCCACCCAAATATAGAAAACATGGCACATATTGTCAAGAATAATTTTGGGATTCCATCCATCCCGACACGAGACCCAGTCCTAGAAATTTCCAAAAGGTAATTCCTACCCCCCACGAGCTATAAACAAGTGTGTGGGTGTCAAAAAAGAATACTTTGGGAATAAATCAACCCATGAGTATAACCATGATAAATCAAAAAATAGAAAAATTATTCATAAATTATAACTTTACCAAACAAGGTACAACAATTTTCAGTTTCAACATTTACAAATTCGACAAAAAAACAAAATAATACAATATAATGAAAACCAAACAATATCACATTGAACTTCATGAATAATGAGGTGAATAACCCTCAGTCCACCACCACCAAAACCTGGAACAAGTGGAGGAATAATAATCAGATGTACCATCATCACCACAATGAATCATTGTTTTACATGGGTAATATATAAGGATATCAACATATATCCAAAGGAGTTTGAAGGGTGTGATCCAAATCATAGTAGGATGAAGAAAATGAAATATTCCATCATATAAAATTTGAATACAAATTAACATGAACATTTATACAAAATCCATGTAGTCAATTTTAATAAAATGTATTTTTATGGAAAACCATTCACAAGGAAACAATTTCATGGAAAACCATTTATGATTAAATATTATACAGAAATAAATATACCCAAGTTCCATTAAATACTAACTAATGGGACCACCTCACATTAAAATAATGTAGGAATAGAGCACCATGGGTAAATCCATAATGGTAACTAACATATATGGAACTCTAGAAACCATGTGCTTCAGTGAAACGTGGTATAACAAGCACAACTCACAATGTCCTAATGAACGGACCTCTAAAGAAGAATATATACAAATTATAGTGGTATCCAATCACCAACATAGGTTATTTATTGTTGTAATTTTCAATCATTTTATGTGAATCTAGGATTTTTGGATTTTTATTCAAGTATCATTAATTCACTAGAATAATTCAAGTTAGACACTTCTAAATCCCAAAATTAGTAGTTATAGATTTCCAACTGAGGTACCCTGGTTTTCATTTATGCTCAATGTTTCATTCACATATCACATATATAAAATATTTTACAATATAATGTAAACATCCCATGAAAACAATGAAATCACCACATCCACGTAACCAAAACCATTCCCAATTTCCACATGCACACTAAAACCATTTCTGAATAGTTTTTTCACCACATTCACATTTTAATAATCCCATATGAAAACATAACTAGAATAGTTCATTTTAAATCCAATTATTTCCCCATAAAATCACATTTTAATCTAAAAATTAACCGAAATCATTTATAAAACATTTTATATATCGTTTACACAATTCAAAATTCATCTTAAAGGTTCACAATAAGGAATTAAACCTGAAATAATTCTCATTTTTTTAGAAAACCATTTTTCACCTTTAAATCCCATTAAAATTAAATTTGACACCTTCTGCAAGAGGCATAGGAATATTTTTAAGAGACATCACAATTATGTGTACACAATACATAATAATTTTCCATTAGAAAATACATATTGATAATATATACATTACAAACCACTAAAAATATATGTTTTTCACCCTTGAGATAAACCATAGAAAATATTCAGGAATGAGAAATAAATTTCAATATCATCTAATAATATAAAATCATCGAACTTCCTACCAATATCATGGAAACATCAAGAGTCTGATTGAAAATATACAACTGCAACACCATAATATCTTAATAAAGAATGACTAAAATTTAATGACCAATATTTTACTCAACAATGCAAGATCTAATGATCCCTTAGTTATATAACATGTTGGAAATAATCAACCAAAAGTGGGAGGATATGGAACCCTTAATGAATGACGAAACCATGGGAGAAAACACTCACCCAAATATTTTTTTCTAAATACATACAAAAACCACCATATGAATGGATTCTAATTGATCCATGAGGGAGAGAGGATGGAACCTGGGGATGGAGAGCTCAAATATGGTGATTAAAGATGTGTTTGGTGTTAAATAATGAGAGGAAACGATGGTAATTTTCAAAATTTTAGTGACCTATACATGGACCATTTTTTCCCACACCGTTTTCCCAGCCCTATGAATACCGTGTGTCATAAATATTCCTAGAGGGACATGGAACTAGGTTATCCCATAGTGTTTGAAAAATGTGTGTAAACCGTGTGATTCTCCACTACACAAAAAAGACAACATGGTCACATGGTTTCCTGTGTAAGGGCACATAGTTTTCTTGAATGTGCGCCTACCAATCCCCTGCTTCAATTAACACCAAAATCCCATTTTCCCTAGAAACTAAAAGGAAAACTAAAACAATAACATCATGCCAAAATTAAACAAAATAAACCATGAAATTTTAAACCCCATCACAACTAGAAATAAATATTAAAACTAAGGTCCAAAAAAATCAAAATAATGGGTTTATACAAAAATAGTGGTGTTATAATTATCCACACCATAAAGGTTTCTATCCTCAGAATGACACCAAATTTTCCTAATTGATGGATCAATATCAATGGACTTCCACACCCTCATGATAAACCTCTCAAACCAAGAACAAAAAAAATCACTACTAGATGAAAAAACCCAATGAATTCATGCCACTTCCAACAAATGACGGTAGGACTGAATCACATTTTTTTAAAAACCCTACATTTCCACAAATAGATATGATCTCAAAATTTAAAAATAGAAAAATGAAAAATCCTCCCACCGAACCAATGCTTGAGAAAACCAAATTTTCAAAATGGTAGGTCCTAATAGACATTTCATCATTAAAAATAGAACTAATAAATCAAAACTAAGAGAAGTCACAATGATAGCAATACAAGTTCTTACTTTCAAATGAAACCGACTAGTATAAATCTACATGAGAAACCCTACATGAGTCAACATGTAACCCTCCAAATTGGCTAGAAAACACCCACCCCAAGGGGAAATAACATAGTAAGGGAAAATCCAACAAAAGAAATAGTCTAAAACCAAAATGGACTCATGAAGTCTAACCACACAAAGAAATACCATATAAATCCTACATTATAAAGGTATACAATTGGAATTAAAATAAAACCAAACCACATCACCACCTTATAAAAAAGGAGGAACTCTTCAATCTAAAAGGGTCTCATTAAAAAAATGAGGTCGCTAAACCTATTTCCATTCAATGGGACCTTTCGAGATGATGAATCTATCACATAAGAACCTAAACTATCCCCATTCACACATTGAAAAATATTACAGACTGAGGTCCCTCACAGCCCTGAGATTCCTAAGTAAACATTAGCTCTACTCTATGGACTGTGGTTGGAGCCCTGATATTGGATGCATCTGATGACTCACCATTAGGAGGTCAAAACCACTTATCGAAAATATTTATTTCCACAGATACAGGGATTCAAAAGATAACCACTCATTATCCCCTCACACATTAAAAGAAAAATAGTAGAGACAAGGGACTTGACAAAGTCACCCCCATTTTAAATGAGGTGATTGAAGACATTCAAAAACAAAAACACACTTCCATTGAAATGGATGATCACAAGAGAACCAAAACAACGACTTTCACAACTTAATGACAAAACAACATTGAAAAACACAACTAGAGGTAACAAATACAACTGAATAGGTATAAATAGAAAGATACTCTAAACTGTGCCCAAGCAGCCCACCACGCCTATGAATTGTCTCTACACACCACCTAGGAACAACCCAACATAACCATTGAAATTGACCTAAGAATCCATAGTTATGAATAGTATTTCCCACATTTTGGCATAATGACTTATTATGATTTTTCATTCTACACTGATGAAACACCATGATCCCTCACATTGAAGAACCCTATGAAATATCAAGATGAATTTTTAATTAAAATATAGTACCAATAGTTTTATGTAACTTCCTCAACTAAATAATGTAATTCCATTCACCTAATCTGGGGATCAGGGTAAGATTTGTGGCATAAATAACATATGGTAACGCAGTATCATTAAGAAAATCATACATAACTACATCATCTAGATAGGTTAAGTTGAGCTCTGACACCTTCAACTATAGGACATGATAAATTTCAGTCCCAAAAAATTGAGCATTTGAGAAATCATATGCATCACAACCTAGAACATATGAAACTATGTTTAATAAATGTAAAAAATAATCAATCATTGTTACATAATCTTGTTGAAGTTAGTTCATTTCCATTTCCCTTCACATCATCACAACATCATAGAAATAATGTTGGATGAAGGAATCCTTAAAGAACATTCAGATAAGATCTTCTTAAGCTTTTCATTGTGAAACTAACTTCCACCACTTCTAGGTCAAACCATCAAGCATAATGGTAAAAAATATCACCTATAACAAATTTAAAAACTCATGTAGACTAAATAAACTTTTGGTTTTCCACATCCACTCCTCCATTTTATAGGGATCCGCATGACCAAAAAATTGAGGGGGATTCAACATTCATAACTGAAGAAAATGGTCTATGGGATGATCAACCAGAGGGTTTGCTGATGGTGAACCACTCGTGGTCGTACATCGATTATCCATAAAATCCAATAGGGTCAAATAGTAGAAAAAATGAAACCAATAACTCAATAAATACTAATCCATTATCCAAAAAATACAACAAATAAACTACAAACATAAAAAAGAAACAAAATTAAAGGCTTCCCACACCATTGTTTAAATAGGACCCACTAAACATTTTATGAAAACCTATTAATCGACAATAACTCAAACATGAAACACCATTCACACATGAATAGGTATAAAACTCAAAACACCTCACATGAATCATTCCCAAATCACAAGGAGATGAAGCACACAAATAATGGTCTAGAAAATATCACACCTTCTTATAAAAGAACATTTGAATAGAAAAAAGATTAGTGGGTTGCACACCCACAATGATATTCCATTGATCATCATAAATTAATATTTGTGTGCCTCACCAAGAACCAATCCACATTTCCACACTGATCCATCAATTTTGTCACTCATGGATATAACTAAGGTCAAACAAAACATTTACACTTTCCAAGAAAAAAATATTCAACCCACAAATTCAACCCTCAATTTAATTCTAATTTAAATATTAATAAAACCTTCCAAAATCTCACTAACCACAGAGTTATAAATCACATTAAAATACCACACATCAATACATTTAATATTTTATCAAAATAAATCCCATGGATTCCATTCAAAAACACAATTCAATTAATTTTTAAAAACATCAAAAAAACATTTAAAATAAATTTCTATTTTACAAAAAAAATAATTTCACAAAACATTGGGTTTGATTTATAGAAATGAAATCTTGGTAAAACCATCTGTATATTCCTACAAAAATAATATTATAAAAATCATCTTTCAAAAGTTTTATTAAAAATTATTCTAAAAATCGATTTTAATCTTCCCAATGAAAAACCAATAAAACTTTAATTCTAGTTTTTAAAATTCAAAAAAAATATTTTTTAGGTAAGTTTTATAATAAAGAACGTCCCAAAACAAATTATAAGGGTAATATAGTATCAATGGGTCACTTGGACATATGGTTGGTGGAAACATTCCAACCACACCATCATCACAGTGATTCTTCGAGGACCATGTCCTCAGTTCCACATAGCTTTTCAGACCCTAAGACCTCTCTAAGACTATTATCACAACTCCCCTTTCATATCCCAAACAATAAACAATACACATGGACCAAAGGATCCCTATAGAACCATACTTTAAATAGCAATCCATTTTATTATAGAACGTGTTGGCCCGAAAATACCTCAAACCTACACCTTGATGTTCTAAATTTCCTACACTATCTAACTTGAAATCCCATTTAACATAGGTAACTCTAAACTAAAGTCCTCTAAAGAAACATCCTTTAATGACACCATTTTGTCATTAACCAAGTCAAGGTGAAATATGACCCAACACCCATACTAGTTCTAGACATGAACTAAATGGTTTTCCTGACCCCCACAAGGTGGAAACTACTGCTTGAGTCACAAAAAACTTATTCTGAAATTATGTCACGCATTAGTATAAACATGTTAAATCAATAAAATAGAACAATAAATTATAATGGATAACATAACCAATCAATGTATGATAATTTTCATATTTAATGTTTACTAATTTTACCAAAATCCAAAATAATACAACAAAAAGGAAACCACACAATATCACAAATACCTCTGCTCAACATGACAGGGATGACCCTCAATCCATCACCACCAACACATGAAATAAGTGGAAGACTAGAAATAATGTCTACCATTATCACCAAAAAGTATCATTCCTTTACCTGGGTCATACATAATGATGTCAAAAAATACCAAAAGGTGTATACAACATGTGATCCATATCCTAGTATGATTCAAAAAAAATAAAAGATACCATACTACAATAATAGAAGAAAAATTAACATGCACAGTTACACTATAGCAATGGAAACATTGTTAAGAAAAAAATTTTATTGAAAAAAATTCTCTAGGAAACACATTTAAGTAAACCAAATTATCAATAAACATTCATCAAAATGAAATACACCCAAGGTCCACTGTATAATAGAAGATTTAACTACCTAATATAAGAATAAAATCTTACTAGAAAACCATGGGAAAATATCTAATGGTAAATAAAATAAGTGAAACTCGTAAAGGGTCGTACCTCAGTGAAACATGGTACATGACCCACAACCCACAACATCCTCATATAAGAGCCACTAGAGTAGAATCTATCAAAAATCCTAGATGTATCTAATAATAATCATATTTTTTTTATTCTTTTAGTTATTAGTCCTACTAAGTGAATCTAGGATTTACCACATCCAGGTCAAATAGCATCAATTTAGTAGAGGAATTCAGTCCTACGACTTCTAAATCACTAGAATACTAGTTCTTAAATTACTATGTAGATACTTCACATTTCCTCTGTGATAAATTTCTCATTCACAAATCACATATATTAATATATTCACACTATTTTTAAAACATCTCAGTGACCAAGGAAATCACTACATCAACATTACCAAAACTATTCCCAATTTCCAAAAGCACAATAAAACTTTTTGAAAATACATTTCTTCAAAACATGAAAAAATTAAGAAATCCATTTTAAACTATAACATAAATAAAACGCTTTAAATCCATCAATTTCCATTGAAAATACCAACTTTAATTCAAACTTGAACCCAACTCATTTTTAAAACATGTTTCCTATCATTTACACAATTAAAAATTCATTTTTATGATTCACAAAAAGTATTACTACATGTAAACATTCTCATTTCACTTAGAAAACTCATTAAGAACACTAAATCCCATTGAAATTACATTTCAAACCATCCAAATGATGTATAAACCGTTTTTATGGAACATCAAAATGAAGTATACACAACACATAACCATTTTCATTTAAATAATTAACATTCATCATATATGATTATCAAAACACATTAAAAATTTATTTAACTCCCCAAAAATTAAACCCCAGAACACATTACTGACATAAATAAAGAATGTCAAAATCATATAATATTTTAAAATCAGGGAACCACCTTCCATAATCCTGGAAACATCTAGAATCTAGTAGAAAACATATAACTCTACAACTGAAAGATCCTAAAAAAATATAGAACATTAATAATAAATATATTACTCAATAAAAATTGATCTAATTCTCCCTCAGTAAAATAACCCACTGGAAAGGAAGAACAAAAACTTGGAGGAGAAGAAATCATAAATGATGGAATAAACCATTGGAGAAAACACTTACATTACAATTTATTGATTAATCCACACCAAAACCACCATATAAAAGGATTCAAATGGAACTAAGAGGTATAATGGGACATTCGTAGGGCTAGAGATCTTGAATAGGGTGAGTATGTAAGGATTTGGGGATATATCTCATTAGTAAAAAAGGTAATTTTCAAAATTTTAAAGAAATAAAGATGAAACATGGTTTTCCCACATGTTATTCCCAACTATTCCGAAACGTTAAGACCATAAAATTCCTTGAGGGACATATTACATAGTTATCACACATTGTTTTGGAATCATGTTCCAACCATCTGTCATTCCACTTTCTAAAAATGTGACTTGGTTGCATGGTTTCCTGGGTGAGGGTGCACAATTTTCCAAACTCTGGGCCAACTATGTGAAACATTTTCTAAACCCAAATACATCCATTTTCTCAAAAAACTCAAAGGAAAAAATCAAAAAAATAACAACATAGAAACACCAACCCAATCAATAGTCTAAAACCAAAACTAACTCATGAATGCTAACTACAAAAGGGAAACTGATTGGAATAGTTCATAAAAACTCACACCACTAGAATTCAACGAAAAAAACCACCACACTTCCAAATAGCCAATGAGGAAAAAAAGTTTAACATCAATGAAAATATTTCTCTACCATACTTTAAATACAATGAGAAATTTCAAGATGATGAAGCTACCACATATGAACCAAAAGTATATACATTCTTGTTGTAATGAAAGATGCTATATTAGGGTTCCTCACAACAATGTGATTCCTAAATACACATAAGCTTCACTCTGGGGCCTTTAGATGGAGCCATCATGTTTGAATAATCTACATCCTTACATTTAAGAGACGAAAATCCTTTATTGAAACTATTTATTTTCACCGATACAGGTATTTAAAAGATAAACACTCATTATCCCATTACACATTGAATGTGAAATACCAGACACAAGACACTCGAAAAATACACCCCCATTTTAAATATAATGATTCAAAACATTCAAAAAGAGTATCACACTACCATTGAAATTGAATATCCAAGGAGATAAAAAACACTCAATTTTACAATAGAATGACAAAAAATGAAAAAACAAAACTAGAAACAACCATTGAAAATGAAGATGTATATATAGAAATGGCCTATAAAGATATCCTAAATAGCACAATACACTTGCGATCTATCTCCACATCACCTCCTAGAAACAACCCGACAACACCATTGAAAGTGTCTAGACCATCCATTGGTACGATAGGTCTTCAAAAAATTTGGTTACAAAAATTTATTATAATTTATCTTTCCATGCTAATGAAACACTATTATCCCATGATTAGAACAACACAATAAAAGATCAATAGACCTTTTTAATTCCACAACATGAACCAACTGCCTCATACCACATCCTCATCTCATTATTGGAATTACCAAAAATACTTCTAGAGATCGAAGGAAGTTTGGATACATTATGAACTCCCTCTGGCTCAATGTCAACATGAACATCTTATCTCACTGCATAGGCTAGAGAGGATAATCTAAGATCTGACACCTTTGACTATAGACTAGGACCCAGCCTGATCTCAAAATGATGAGATTTTGAGAAATCATATGCATCCTACTATAGAATATAAGGAACTAATTTCACCAAATGACAAAAAAATACTTCATCACTATTCCTTCACCATGATAAAGTGAGAATATATATATTCCATTTATCACCTTCACTACATCATATAAATACCACCGAATGAATGAAGCCTTGAAGAACATTCAGAGAAGATATTCCTAAGGATTGATTTTCAAAACTAACTTCCACCACATCCATGCTGGATTATCAAGCATAATGTTTGAAAACATAACCTTTAACAAATCAACAAACTCATGGAGACTGGATACCCTTTAAGTTTTACACATCCATGCCTCCAATTCGAGAGGATCTATATGACATAAAGAGAGAAGATGATTCATAATCTAAAACTCAAGAAGAGGTTATTTGGAATGATCAACTGAAGGTTTTGTTGATTTTAAACCACTAGTGGATACACAATGAATATCTATATAATCTTGGGGGTACAGAATCCATAATGACAACCTGTAACCCAATCAAAACTGATCCATCATCCAAAAAAACAATAAATAAACTCCAATCATAATAAAGGAACAAAATTAAAGGCATTCCAAAAAAATTTAAATAGGACCCATTATCAATTATCTCAAAATAATATTATCAAAATTAACACAAACTTGAAACACCATTCAAAAACAAAGAGTTCTCATACTCCAAATAGCTTACAAGAATCATTTCCAAATCAAAAGGAAATGAAACACACAACTAGTCATTATGAAAACACACACAAAATCTATTAAAATAAAATTGAAATAGAAAACAAGCTTGATGCGTACCACCCACACCAATGGGATTGTATGGAGCCTCACACATGAATATTATAATCCCAAACTGAGAAATCGTCCACTTTTCCAAACACATCTATGCATGTGGTCCACTAAATCATAAATCACATTCAACTCCCATAAATCAAATAATTTCATATTTTCTCAAAATAAATCTCATGGATTCCATTCAAATATACATTTACCCACATTTAAAAAAACGTTCATTACAATCTTTGAAATAAAATTCTATTTCAAAAACAAATAATTTCTATAAGAATCATTTTTTATTTGTAGATATCTACTCTTGGTAAACCCATACATGTTTTCCCCCATAAATCATTTTATAAAACCCATATTTATAAATGTTTCGTCTAAATGATTTTGAAAATCCATTTTATTACTTCCTAAAGATAAACCTTTCCCACATTGAATACAATTTTTTGGATTTAAAATGCAAATTTATGATAGAAATTTTCAAAATCAAGAAATACACAAAACAAATTACAATGAGAAACTAGTGTTGATGGGTGAATTGTATATATGGTAGTTGGTAACATTATAACCATTAAACCATCATATATTTTCTAATAGAATAATGTTGCAAGATCCACATGGCTTTTCAGACATATAAAGATCACTAATACTATTGTCCTAATTCTAATTTCATTTCCCAAACACCAAAAACAAATTACAAGTTCCAATGAATCAAAATAGATCTGGACTTGGCACAGAAACCCAATGTTTTTATAGAATGTGTTGTCCAAAAAATACATTATACCTATACCCTGAGCCTTCTCCACATACATTGAAAACCTTTTTAACATAGGGTGCTCTGATGTAAGGTCCTCTAATGAACTAGCATACTCTGATACTACTTTTTTCCTAAACCATGCTGGGATGAAATACAAACCAATAATGAACCAGGTCATATACCTAGACCGAATGGGTTTCTCAATACCCATGGGGTGTAGACTAGTTCTTGGGTGTTAAAAACAAACTTTGGTAATGATAACACCTATGAGTATAACCATGATCAATAAAAAACATATAAATAAGTAATAACAGGTAACATAACCAAACAAGGTATGATAATTTTTAGTTTCAACTTTTATTCATTAACCAAAAAAAAATACTATAATAGAATGAAAAGCACACAACATCCCGAACACCTTTTTGCTATATTGGGGGCATCACCTTTAATCCACCACTACAAACAGCTACAAAAAGTGTATTTTTAGAAATCAGCTCCACCATTATCAACAAAAAGCAGTATACCTTTATCTGGGTTATACATAACAATGTATACACACACCCAAAGTTGTATATTGGGTGTGATCCAAAGAATAGTATGATTTGACCCAAAAATATTAGATTCCGGGTTGTGATAATAGTAGAAAAATTAACATGAAAAATTAGACAATATAATTCCATGAATTTTTATGAAAACATTTTTAATGAAAACAATTCTCAAGGAAACTTTCTCAAGGATAACCTATTCTGAATAAAAATTCATCAAAACGAAATTTTACCATGTTACATCATATACTAACATATGGAACCACCTCACATTATAATCACATCAAAATAGTGTACTATAGTTAATTACCTATAGGTAAATAGAATTAGTGTAACTCTAGAAACCTCATTCCTCACTGAAATGTATAATAATGAACACGAACCACAATGTCCTATTGCACGATCCACTAGAGTGGAATCTATAAAAAAATCTAATTGGTATCAAATCATAATAGTATATTTTTTTGTATTTTAATTCTTAGCCATTCATTTTGAATCTGGCCTTTGCCACATCTATTTCAATTAGCATCAATTTAGTATAATAATTCGGGAACGTAGCATCTGAGTCACTATAATACTAGTTCTAACATTACCACCTAGGTACCTAATATTCCATTTGTTTTCAATTTCATACACATATATATCATATATCAGTAATCCCACGACATTATCCAAATATCCCATAAACACCAAGTAATAACCAATTCCACATAACCAAAACCATTTCCAATTGAAAAATCACACTATAACCGTTTGGAAAAACATTTTTTCACTATATAAAAAATTATGATAACCACGGGAAAACATGACTAAAATAACAAATTTGAAATCCAACCATTTTTTAATGAAGTCCCCTTTTAATACACAGATGAATTGTTCTAATTTATAAAATATGTTTCTGATTATTTAGAAAATTCATAATTCATATTAAAGGAGCAAAAAAAGACTAGATGAAGTAATTATCATTTCATTTAGGAACAGAATTTTCACCATTAAATCCCTTTGAATTTACATTTCACACCATGTACATTAGACATAAAACCTTTATATGAAATCTCATACTAAAGCATACAAAAAATCAAAAACATTTTCCTTTCAAAAATTTGAATTCATCACATATGTACACCAAAACATGTCAAAAAAACATTTAACCACTCGCAATTAAAACATAGAACATTTTCATGAATGAAATCAAGAAAGTAAAAATCATCTAATAATGTCAAAGCATGGAACCACCTACCATAATCATGGAAAATTCTAGAATATGGTGGATAAACTACAACTGCACAACAAAAATATCATAACAATGAGATATTTAACATTAACCCGGATGATCATACTCAACAACACAAAATTTAATGCTCCCTAGGTTACACAACTAGTTGGAAATGAAAAACTGAATGTTGTAGGATATGATACCCTAAAAGAAGGATTAAACCATTAGATAAAACACTTACTTGATGATTTCATGATGAATAAATAGAAATACTGGCATATGAAGGTATTCCAATAGATCCAACAGGGAGAGTGGGAGGCACCTGTGGTAAGAGAGATCAAATGGGGTGACTTTGTGAGGATTTGGGGTTAAATCACAAGAGAGAAAAATATGTAATTTTAAAAATTATAATGACCTAGAAATGACACATTGTTTTTCCACATGTTTTTCCCATCATTATAGAAACCTTGAAACCCTCACTTTCATTGAGATACATTCCATATGGTTATCCCACATGGTTTCAAAGTCACGTGGAAAACATGTGGTTCATCACTTCTTAAAAATTCCACTTAGTCTCATGGTTTCCTGGGTAAGGGGGCATGATTTTCCAATCCATTTCATACTATACACTAATGTTGGTTAATCTAAAAACTCCCATTTTCCCTAGAAACTCCATGGAAAAACCATTCAATAAAATTGGGTAAAAAAAATAAACCCTCATATTTGAAACCCCATCACACCTGTAACATGAGAGTAAAAAATGAGATCCAAAAAAACAAGAACAAAGGGTTAAAATTATAACCTAGGTGATATAATTCTCCCCACCATAAATATTTCGTCCCATATAATGCAAACTTTTTTCAGTTTATTGATCATAGTCAAAGGATTTTCATACCTGCATGATTCTATCTATTATAATAAGATAAAATCATTTTCTAATAAATAGAAAAAACCATTGAATACATAAAAATTCCACGAATTAATGGATGAATTGAATCAAATTATTGAAATAATCCAAAATTTCCACAAATAGAGAGGAACTGAAAATCATACATGACAAAAAAATATCCTCCCACTAAACCAATTCCTGAAAAAAAAACTAAATAATTTGGAAGTTCAGAACAGATATCCAACCATTATAAAGAAAACAACATGAATGAAAACATGATAAAGTAACAATAATACCCGTACTGGGTCTCCCTAAAAAAGGAAATTGACCAACTTAGATCATTATTGAAAACCCTACATGGGTCAACATGGATCTCTCCAAACATACTAGAAAATCAAAACCCTAATTGGAAAGAACATGGAAAGGGAAACACAATCCCATGATAGGGGATAAAATATAATCAAACTCATAATGTCTAACCAAATAAGGGAAAACAACTGAAATCAGTCATAAAATAGCACACCACTAGAATTCCATTGAAATAGATCCACTGCACCACATCATAACCAAGGAGGAACTATTCAATCCATAAGGGTTGCATCAAGAAAATGTGGTCTCAAAAAACATTTTATACAATGGGATCTTTCAAGATGATGAAGCTACCATATAAGAAACTAAACTATCCAATTTTTATCTTTGAGGAATGATGCCAGTCCAAGGTCCATCACACCCTTCGGATTCCTAACTATACATTATCTTCACTCCGAGGCATGTGGATGGAGCCCTGATGATTGAAGCATCTGGTGTCTCATAGATAAGAGTTGAAAATATCTAAAACAAAATATTATTTTCCACTATTACAGGGATTCATATGATAAGAACTCATTTCCCCCAAAATATTGAATAAGAAATAGCAGAGACAATACACTCAACAAGGGCAACCACATTTTAAATTGGAAAATTCAAAACTTTCAAAAATATAAACACGCATCATTTAAAATATAAGATAATAAGATATTAAATACACCAAATATTCAACATAATGATAAAATAACATAGAAAAAACAATTACAACAATTAAAACCAATGACACATACATATAAAGGGACTCAAAATTGATCCAAAACTGTTAAATACTCCTACGAACTGGCTTCACGCCCATCCTTGAATCAATCTAAAAAAACCACAACATTTGACATATTCATCCACATGTACATGAGGTATTTGGATAATTTAGGAATCATGAATTATTATGATTATGCTTTCCACATCTAGGAAACACCATGATCCCTCGCATCGAATAACCATAAGAAAGATCAAGAGGTCTTTTTTTTAATTCCACAACTAGCACCAACCACTTTGGGCTGCTTCCTCATATTATTATTGGAATTACCTTAACAAATTATAGATATCATAAAAATATTGGATTCATCATTAACACTCTCTAGCTCAACCTTAACACAAATTGGGTGCCTGACCACATCATCCAGAGTGGTTAAGTGGTTCTCTAAAACCATTACTATAGACTAGGATGAGGACCGATCTATAAATACTGATATTTTGAGAAATCATCTATATGCCACTAAATAATATAAAGAACAAGGTTCACCAAATGAAAAAAATCCTCAAGAATTGTTCCATCAACTTGTAGTGGATAGCACATTTCAATTCCTTATCCCACCATCACTACATCAATGAAAAACTATTGGATGAAAGAATCCTTAAACAACATCTAGATAAGTTCTTCCTAAGGGTTTCTTCAAAAAATATCTTCTGAAACTTCTATATTGGACAATAAATCATAATGGATTAGTAAATAACTATTAATGAATCTCGAAATACAACAATACTAAATACCCATTCAATTTTCTACATCCACTCCACCACATCAAGAGGATCCACTAGACCAAAAAATTGGGGATAATTCTACTTCTAAAACTAAATAAGATGGTCTTTGGGATGATCAAATGGTGGGTATTTCGATGGTGAACTAATGGAGGCCACACATTGAATATTTATAAAATCTTTTGTTGAAATACAGTAGATTAAAATTAAACAAATAACTCAATTAAAATTAATCCATCATCCAAAAATTACAACAAAAAAACTCCAAACATAAAAAAATATAATTTAAAGGCTTGAAGAAACATGTTTTAAATAGTACTCACAAACCATTATCACAAAAAAAATTCATTAAAAATAACTCAAACATAAGACAACATTCAAACATGAAGATTTTTTAAACTCAAAAATACTTACATACAACATTCATAAATCATAAAAAAATATTCCACACAACTACTGGTTATCAAAACATCACACCATCTTTTAAAAGAACATTTGAATAGAAAACAATCTTTGTGGGTTGCGCACTCACCAATGGTATTCCATGGAGCCTCCCACATGATTATTCTCATTCCAAACTGAGCACTCATCCACTTTCCCACACATATCCCTTCATGTGGCAACCCATGAAAATACCAATGTTCAAAAAAACTACTCCACTTCCCATGAAAAATATTCAACCCACACATTCAACTTCAAAGTTTACATATCAATTAAAATTTTGGAAAACATTCCAAAATCACAGTAACTAATGAGTCATAACTAAAATTCAAATCTCACCCATCAAATCATTTCGGATTTTGTTAAAATTATTTCCATGTGTTCTATTCAAGAATACAGTTCAGATCATTTAAAACCAACACCCAAAAACGTCATTAAAATAAAATTTTATTCACACATATTAATTTTGATAGACATCATGTTGATTCATAGAAATACAATTATGGTAAACCCATCCTCATTTTTCAAAAAAAAAATATTTTATAAAAAATCATATTTCTAAAGTGTTCTTCGAAATGATTTTGAAAATTCATTTTCTACATTCCCAAAGATAAACCAATACTAGTTTAAATCCAATTTTTCAATTCCAAAACCATTGTTTTGAAGGTACTTTTTCATAGCTGAGAAATACCCAAAACAACATACAATGGGAAACTAGTGTTGTCGTGTGACTTGGAAATGTGGTTGGAGGTCGCATTCTGTCCATGCCACCAACATGGAGATTCTTCTAGTTTCACATTCCTGGATCCACATAGATTTCTAGACACTGATAGCTCACTATGACTTTTAACCAACTCATTTTTTCATATACCAAACACTAAACAATCCACAAGAACCAAAGAGTCCAAATAGAATCATACATCCCATGGAAACCTACTTTTATGTATAGAATTTGTTGGATAGACAATCACTCATACCTGGACCACGAGGGTCAGACAATCCTACTCTATCTAACTTGAAATACCAATTATCATAATTCACTCTAAAGTGAGGTCCTCTAAAGAACCATCCTGTTCTGAAACCATTTTGTGACAATCCAATCTAGGATGCAATCCAACCCGACACTCGATCTAGTCTTAGACAATTACCGAAAGGATTTCCCTATACCTACAAGGTGGAAACTAGTTCCTAGGTTTCAACACCATACTTTGGGAATTATATAACCCTTTATTATAGCCATGATCAATAAAAAATAGATAAATAAATAACAATTGTCAACATAACCAAATATGGTGTGAAAATTTTCATATTCATTGTTTACGAAGTATACCAACAACCAAATTACTAAAATGGGATAGAAAAAAATCACACCGCAAATACAAAAATGTAATATGATAGACAACACCCTCAAGCTAGCACCAGTAACACATGGAATAAGTGAAAGACTAGCAATACTTTCCACAATCATCTCCACAAAGCACCTTCCCTTTACATGGATCAAACATAATGAAGTCTACAAACACATAAATGCGTATAAAGGGTGTGAGAAAAATCCTTCTAATATTCCACCCAAAAAATATATTCCATTCTACAAAAATATAAGAAAAATTAACACTCTCATTTATAAAAATGTTCTTTAAATTTTTTTTTTGAACATAATTTTATTAGAAAAATTCTCAATGAAACAATTTCAAGGAAAACCATTTATCAACAAAAAAGGTTCAAAATGAAATATACCCAAGGTCCCAGAAGTACTAATGGATAGATCTACATCACAAAATAATAATTTCATAATATATCACAATGTTTAAATCCTTAATCGTCACTATCATAAGTGTAACACCAGAAACCTAGTACCTCAATGAAACATTGTATATCAACCACAACCCACAATATCATTATCCATGATCCACTAGAGGGGAATCTATCCAATATCATACTATTCTCCAATCATAATCATAGTTTTGTTACTATTTTAACTGTGAGTCCTACTAAATGAATCAAAGAATTACCAAATCTATTCCATCTAACATCAATTCAGTAAAAGAATTCAGCCATGTGACTTCTGAATCACCAGTGTAACAGTTATAACAGTACCACCTAGGTACTTAGGATTCCCTTTCTTCTCAATTTTACATTAACATATCAAAGATATCAATACATTCCCAACATTATCGATATATCACACAGAAATAAATAAATCACCATTTAAACATAACCAAAACCATTAGCAATTTCCAAAAGGCACAATAAAACCATTTGGAAATGCATTTTTCACCAAATCAAAAATCTATAAAACCCATATGAAAAAATAAAAAAAAATAACATAGTTTAAATCCAACCATTTCCATGGAAAATATCCCTTTTAATCTACACTTGAACATATCTCATTTTCATATCATGTTTCCTATCATTTACAAATTTCATAATTCATAAAAACGGTGCACAATAAAGAAGAAAAGATGAAAAATATTATCATTTCATTTATAAAAATCATTTTCACATTTAAATCCAACTGATATCACATTTTGTACCTTCAACATGAGTATTAAATCCCATTTTAAGAAACATCACAATGATTTATACAAAAAAACATAACCATTTTCCTTTATAAAATCCACTTTCATCATATATGCATTCTAAAACACATAAAATTATATTTCCCACCACAAAATTAAAACATAAAATGATTTCATGAAAGTAATCAAGAATTTAGAAATAATTAACTAATGTAAAATATTTTAACCACCTACAAAAAGCATGGAAAATTCTAGAATATGGTGTTAAACCAATAACCACCACATCAAAAGACCCTAAAAATAAAAATATTTAACATAAATCATCATGATATTACTAAAAACATAGGATAAAACCCTACCTAGGTCAAATAACCAGCTGGAGAAGAAATATCTAATGAGGGAGGAGAATAAACCCGAAAAGAAGGAAGAAACCATGAGAGAAAACACTTAAATTATGATTTCATGAAGAATCCACACTAAAACCACCATAACATGGATGTCCAAGAGAGACAATAGTGATAGAGGCAGGTATATATTCCCAGTTATCTTGAATGGGGAGAGAAATGAGGGATTTGGTGTTTAAGACTGATAGAACACAAAGCTAATTTTCAAAATTTTAATGGCTTGGACCTCGTGTATGGTTCTCCACATAGTTTACCAAACCATGAAGTAACAATGAGCTCCCCATAATCCAAGATGGATATATTGCGTGGATTGGATGAATTGGTTGAAACCCAGAGTAAACCATGTAGTTCTCTATTTCCCCTAAACACCAATTGGATGCTTGGTTTTCCAAATGATGTGCCAACCATGTTCCACCTACTATTAACCCAAATACTACAAATTTTAACTAGGTAATTCTGATAAAGATCACACAATAACCACCACTGAATCTTATTCAAATAAAACCATACAAATTTAATCCTCATCACATATAAAAATTAGAGCAAAAATGATATCAAAATACAAACCAAACATAGGGTTAAAACAAAATTTTGAGTTCGAAAATTATCCCTATCATAACACATTCTATTATTTTAGAGACACCACATTCTCCAGTTTATTGATCAATGTAAAAATATTTCCAAACCATCATTATCCCACCTCTTAAATAATAAACCAAACATTCACCACTAAATATAAAAAACCAATGAAATTTGGCCACATTTAAGAAACAATGGACGGCTTGAATCACAATTTGGAAAAAACACAACATTCCCTCAAATTGAGGGGAAAGAAAAGTTTAACAACATCAAAAAGAAACCTCCTCCCACAAAACCAATTCCAAAATGAAAATATAATTACTAATAAAAGATTCAATAATAGACATATCATCATTAGAAACATAGAAGCTTCAATCAATACTTGATGAAACTACATTGAGACCCATAGTAGGTATCTCAACTATAAGAAACCTACTAGTTTAGATCGGAATGAGAAACACAACTTGGGTCATCCTAAAACACTCCACATAATCTAAGAAACCCTAACCATAATGGGAATGAACATTGTGAGGGAAACCCCAACCCATGAAACAACCAAAAATTAAAATTGTCTAATGAAGGTTATCTGTATAAAGGAATACAATCAAAACCCTGTATCAAAAAAGAAACACCAATATAATTTTAATAAAATTGAACCACCAATCCTCATCATGACCATGGAGGAACTCCAAAATCCAAAAGGGTCAAAACATGAAAACGGGGTCTCTACACCTATTTCCATAATAGTTTATGTTTCATGATGATGAAGAAATCAGATATGAACAAAAAATATCCCCATTACCACACTAAAGATAGATGTTGGCCCAGGTATCTCACACCCCTGGGATTCTTGAAAACATTCCATCATTAATGGGGGTCTTGTGGATGGATCCCCAATGTTTGAAGCATCTACTCCCTCATATCCATGAGCTGAAAATTCCCATTCCTAACTCATTAATTCTACCAAAACAGGGATTTATAAGATACACACTCATCAAAGCCGTTCACTTTGAATGATAAATATCAGATACAAGCCACATGACAAGGACAACAAAATTTAAAAAGGAGTGATTAAAAACATTCCAAAATAAAAAACACTTACATTGAAATCGATTATCAAAATAAATATACAAAATCATCTTTTACAAATTATGGAGAAACAAAACAACAAAACACCATCAAATAAACCATTACAATTAAATAGGAATACATAGAAAGGGAATATACACCATGCCAAAATGTCACAATAATCCTATGAACAATCACCATACATCCATCTAAAAACTCGTTGATTGATCCTTTCCAAGTGACCTATGTTTCCATATATGTGGTTGTTCTATGGTACATTCGAGCATGACAACTTCACATGATTTTCCTTGCCTTAATGATGACACACCATGATCCCCATAATAGAAGAATGCAAATAAATTTAAATAGTTTTTTTAATTTAATGACGATCACCAATTACATCAGGTCTATTCCAAATATCATTAAAACAATTTCCATCACCAGTTAAATAGATCATAGGATGATTGGATGCATAGTTGACTCCTTCTAGGATAGACTCGACATGAACATCTTGCCTCACCACATCGAAAAAAGAGGATAATCCAGGCTCTAACACCATCAATTGTAGACTATGAAGAAGTCAACTCTCAAAACACCAAGCTGTTAAGAAATATTCTTCAACCAAATTTATATTCAAAAGAATTAACTTCCTCAAATAAAAAAATACTCCATCATTGTTCCATAACCTTCCTATAGAAAATGAATTTCTATTCCCTTTCTCACCTTCACCACCTTCTAGAAATAATATTCGATGAACAAGGCCTTAATGAACTTATAGATGAGTTATTCCTGAGGATTTCATTGTGAAATAAAATTTTACAATATCTAGGTGAATATTCCATATCAGATCCTACACATCGAGAGGATCCACTTGAAGGAAAAATATTAGAGAATTTTACTTCTAAAACTCTAGTAGTAGGTATATGTGATGGTAAACGTGATAGTCTTCTGATATTGAACCACATATGTCCCCACATCAAATATTTGTCGAATCATGTTACCACTTAATGTAGACAACAAGGAAACTGATAAGTAAATCAATTTTAATCTATCAGTAAAAACGTACTACAATGAATCTATGAACAAAAAAAGGGGCCAACTTAAAGGCTTCTCAAAAACATATTTTTAAATGGCCCACAAACCATATCTGAAAACCAATTCATAGAAAAGAACTCAAACATGAAAAACCATTAAAACATAAAGATTCATCAAAATAAAAACACCTCATAAGAGACATTCCAAAATCACATTGAGATGAACCACACAAATACTAGTTATCAGAACATCTCACTTTCTTTTAAATCACTTTTTAATAGAAAAACATTTGATGGGTTGCACACTCACCAATGGTACACCATGGACCCTCACACATTCATATTCTCATGCCAAACTGAGAACTCATCCACTTTTATACACACATCCATGAATGTGGTCACTCATGGAAATACTAAAGTAAAAAAAAACTTATCCACAATCAAATTCAAAACATTTAACCAACACATTAAAATTATCAATTTAATTATAATTTAAAATTCATAAAAATTATCAAATGCTCAATAAATAGAGATTCATAAATAACATTCAATTCCCACACATAAAACCATTTTAACTTTTCCCAATTTTAATATCTTGGGTTACATTGGAAAATAAATTTCACCTTATTTAAAACAAACATTAAAAAACATCATTAACATAAATATATATTTATCCAAAAAATAATTTCAATAAAAAATAAGATTCAATTATAGAAATCCAATATATATTAACCCATCCTATTTTTCCCCCAAAAATAATTTTATAAAATTCCTATTTCTAAATATTTCTTCAAAATTAGAATGAAAATCCATTTTCCTCCTTCCCAAAGAAGAAACATTTAAATTTTAAATACATTTTTTAGAAAATTACAAAACAATGGTAATAATGGTAATTCTCATAAATAAGATAGACAAAAAACTAACAAGGGGAAACTAGTGTTTATGGGTGATTTGGGAATATGGTGGGTGGTGAAATTCCAACCACGACACCATCATAGAGTGTATTTTAGAATCATTTCCCAAAATCAACATGGAATTTCAGGCCTTAGGATCTCATTGAGACTGTTAGCGCAACTCCCTTTTTGTATCGAAAACACATATCAACCCATAAGAACCAAAGAAACCAAATTGTAAAACACATGCAATAGAAACCCAAGGTTTGGTATAGAATCTGTTTTCCAAACAATCAATCCTACCTACACCCTAACAGAAAATTAATTTTTTGTTATATCATAATCCCCATTTTAATGGGTAAGGGGGAACCCAACTGGACATCAAAAATATAAATGAATTAACTACGCTCCAAAATTATACAATCCATTAACAACCAAAACATGAAAAAAATGAAAATATCCTCCACAACATCAAAAATCTTTAGGTCTGTCTTCCACATTTTCAACAATTCTCATCAATCTGTCTCGAGAAATTACACATGCTTTGTACCAATGAAAAAATTCATACCCTCTAAAACCTTTGAATTAGAATACCAATAATCTAGAGAAAATTTTCTTCTCTAAAACTCATCTGATGTAGCTCCCTAAAGAAATTATGGTTTCATAGGCCCTAGAATGCTAGCTATAGGTCACAACATCAACGATCACTCACATCGTAGAAAACCACCATGTAAGACATTCACCAATGAAAAAATAAAACTATAACCGATAACATAAACGAAAAATGGATGAAAATTTCTAGTTTAAATGATTATATCCTTAACCAAAATAAATATATTATAATGAAAATGAAACAACATTATTTCCTAAAGTACTGAAATGTGAGGGGAATCTCCCTTCAGATATATCCATAATGGTATGTTCGTTTTCAGAATCAATGTTTATGACCTTAAACAAAAACCAAAATAATACAATGAAAATGAAACCAAAAAAATTACCAAAACCTATGAAATGTTAGTGGAATCTCTGTAAATCCACTTCCACCAATAACTACAATTAGTTGAAGACTATAAACCAAATCCACCATCTTTACCACAACACCTCTTTCCTTTACCTGGGTCATACATAGCGTTGTATACATAATATTAAGTATTTATGTAGGGTGTGATACAAATACCAAATTGATTCCACCCAAAATAAAATATTTTATGCTATAACATTAGAAGAATAATTAACAAGCACATTTATAAAAAAAATTGAATTTTTTTAGGAATGTATTATTATGGAAAGAATTTATCATGGAAAGACATTCAACGAAAACCATTTATAAAAAAATATGATTCAAAAATAAGTATATTGAATGTCACCTATATACCTATGGATGGAACCACCTCACATAGGAATCATGTCAAAGTAGAGAATCATGGGTAAATACCTAAGGGTAACGAGCCCAAACGGAACTACAGAAACATCGTACCTTGGTGAAACTTGGTATAGAAACAACAACGTATAGTGTTCACATGCATGATACACTAAAGAGGAAAATATCAACAATTATATTATTCTTCAATCATCATCATATTTTAAATAGTTTTGTAATCATCATTCCTCCTTTCTTAAACAAGTTTTTCCCAATTCTGAGATAACAAGCATCTATCAACTACAAGAATGTGGGCATGCAGCTTTCAAATCACTAGAATACTAGTTATAATTTACCATCCTAGGTACCCAATATTCGCTTTGTGATCAATTTCATATTCAAATATCACTTATATCAATACAGTCACAAAATAATCCATATATCCCAATAACACATAGATATCACCATTTCAACATAACCAAAACCATTCCCAAATTCCATAATCACACTAAAACAACATTAAACATTATTTTTACATAACATGTAGATTTTATAAAACCCATTTGAAAACATAAAAAAGGGAACTGTTGAAATAAAATAATTTTCACATAAAATCACCTTTTTAATCCACACATGAACCCAAGTCATTTTTAAAACAAGGTTCATAAAATTTTAAAAAAATAATGATGATGGTGCACAACAAAAAATCGAACAAGAAACAAGTATTCTATCATTTAGAAAACTCATTTTCATCTTCAAATCCATAAGAAATATCATTCCACACCTTCAACCAGGGGAATGAAAATCTATTCAAGAAACATCACAATGAAAAATACAGAAAAAAAACCATTTTCGTTTATAAAATCCACTTTCATCATATGTGAATGCCAAAAAACATCAAAAATATATTTCACACCAAAAAACTAAACCTCATAACACTTTCATAAATGAAATAAAGTATGTCAAAAAAGTCAAAAAATGTGATGGTGTGGAACATCCTACCTCAAACTTGGAATCTTCTGGAATCTAACAGAGAAACTACAACTATAGCCCTGAAACACCCTAATAATGAAATATTCAACATTAATCATCATGATCATAATCAGAAAAACAAGATCAAGGCCAACCTGTTTAAAATAACTCACTGAACAAAAAGGACACAAAGAGAGAGGAGAAGAAACCCTACAATAAGGAAGAAACCATTGTATAGAAAACATACATGATAATTTTTTTTGAATCCACACCAATACCACCAACAAAAGTGAGTCCAAGGTAGCTAATATCGAGAGAGGTAGGCTATAACATCCAAGATAAATAACAAGTAAGACAATTTCATATTTATTAACATTTATGAATTAAATATTTATTTTACTTTAAAGGATATTCTATGTTTGATGGCTTACCCATTTTGCAACAATGAGTTTCTTTGAAATCATACGTTGCACAATAATAATATAATATTATTATTTTAAATGGTAGTTAACGCCAAGTCATTGTATTGGCTAGAATGAATAAAACTAATTAAAATATGACTATACATGTTTGTTAAATGTATTTACATTTATCCAGTAAATTTTAAAGGCTTAAAATAAGAAAAGAATTCGATTTTAAGCATAAATACTCTAATATTCACTTAAAGGTCGATTTATCACCATTTGATGGAGAGCCCAATTTAAATCTAGTTTTGGAAAAATTTATATGTTTTATTTGACCAAATAAAATTATTATTTAGAATCGGGACACCAAAATTAACTTTGGGTAATTGTTTTGGTATTTTTATGATAAAAATCATTTTTTAATGAATAGTAAAAATACCGTATTTTAATTCAAATATGCATTTTAATATAATTTATTTATATGGTTAAATTATATTTTTAATTGATTTTAAAGTGTAATTATATTAGATTTTTTCCATTTAATTCAATGGTGGTCATTGGAATTAATTTCACTTTGAAATTGGACATAAACATATGTCAATCTTTTAATAGTTATTGTTTCGTAAAAATGCACTATTTGTTTTAACAACGGGAATTAAATTTAAATTAATTAATGCAAATTATATGTTCTCAATTTTGTAAAATAGACATCATTTTTTAATTCATAACATCAAATATATCTTAGGCGGAATTCTTGGTATTTTTCTGGAAAACTTCAATTTTTGATGAATAGTATCCACTAAGAAGTAGTTAAAAAACTGAATTTTTTATTTAAATGAAATTTTACTGATTCTATGAATTGAATTTTGAAAATCCTACGTACATGGTTGTTATTAGTAAGTAAAATTGTTTTCAATAAAATGAAAATAATTTTTGGTGAATAGTAACTGTTGACTTTTATTCACCAAGGTTAAAGGTAAATATGGCAATTCAAGGTCAAAAAATATCATAATAATAAAAAATTTCCTTAACGATTGTCATAATATTATTGGATGAGTAATGTCCGACTATGGGAATCCTTGGGTCAATATTGGGACCCCATAAAACCACTTAAGATTTATAATGACACATTATTTTAATAAACTTAAAGTAAAGTAAAAAATGACAGAAACAAATATATTTTAGTAAATTAATTTTTAAAATGGGTTATATAAGTTTTAATTTAGACTATAAATATTCATTGGAAAGCTAAAAATATTTCCTACATCATGGTATTTTTTTGTAATTTTTAGACCTTAAATAAATAAAAATATTTATAACACAAAAATGAAGCAGTGTTTACCTCATAAATAAAAGATTTAAATAAATAAGATTATAAATATTAAAAAACATCCTAAATCTGCCCAATTATTATTGTATGAATTTATTTAGACCATGTGTAATCTTATATTTGACATTAATTAGTTTTGTACCTATAGAAACCGAAAATACTTTTATAATAAAATAATATTTTCACACTTTCCTAAAGAACCCCTCCCCCCTTATAAAAAGTAATCATTTCTATCTCATTCCTCACACATCTCAAGCCCATTTTCTCATACAAAACCTACCTAAATAAGCTCTCAAGATCTCTCTCCTACTCCTAGAATCCTTACCATATGAATAAAAAACATCAATAAGTCCTTTTTGTAAAAACCAAAGTGGGTTACCCAAATTAAAGGTAATAGTTATTCTTAACATCATTTCATTTATTTTATTTCACCAACCCCTAAACTCATTTTATTCCATTATTTTATAATTACAATAGAATCCTGAATATACTAGTATTTTGTTAATAGAATTATTAAAACTATTGTTTCACAGACCTCTATCTAATGGGTAAATAACGTACTATTTATGTGGATGGAAAACTAACGCTTCACGAAACGATGATTGTTTAATTATCTCCAACTGCCTCTCATGGTGTACATTAATATGGAAATGTATTTATATATGATATATATATTGTGTTTATGTTTTATTTATGTTTCTGTATTTTTTATTTATATAATTCCTTTATGGTTTCCAAAATCAATAAATGCGATAATTTCATTTGAGGAAGTGCAAACTACCTCCCCCTCAAAGTGATATGACTCGTTCATGCCATACGTGGGACATATAAAGGATGGATTTAATGAAATTATATATGATAAAATACATGAATTATAAAATACCAATGTATCCTTATGTTTTCATTCCATTAAAATACGAAATAGAAATAAAAGTATTGTTCATGCATACGTACGGCTTAACGTCTCCTGGAACAGTGCATTTAATTTCTTATCTCCAAATTGTATGTACTGTTATAAATATATATATATATATACAATATATTTATGAAATATATGATATCTAAATCATTAATATCATTTTGGAGATAATGTACTTTTGACCACATTGACAAATTGTAATTATAAAAAGTTCATTTTGACTCATGTTCTGAACATTAGCAAAATGTCCAATACGAACTCAAATAATTAGCTAATTATTTTTTCAAGGTAATAAGTCATATAAAAGTAATAATAAACTTTAAAAAAGATCTTAATAAATTATAAATTAACTTATGTTTATTATTTAGGAGGAAGAAGGAACAATCAAGTCAAGTTGTACACGAGGTAAGGGATTTCTTATCTCACTTTCAATTCTGTGAGATTTCAATTATTTGTCACTTATTTGTTGCATGTGGTGTATTGGGAACATTCATTTGATATATATTATCATTATTATCTTTATATTCATGGTATTCTATGATTCATTTGGTGGTTATTAACTTTTTTTCATACGAATCAATAGATTACAATGTGTTAAATGTTTTTCATCTCACTTTTTATTCCCATGAGATTCATGCTATGTTTTCCACTATTTAATTTTATGTGGTGTATGTATTATAGGTTCTGGGTGTAGAAAAAGTGTTTTTTCGAGAGCGACCAACTTTAATTTTAGTGTTAATAATGATCAATCTTAGATCTGTCATGATGTAAAATGTCGGATCATTGGAATAGAATGACGAATGAAAAATAAAAGAGGGAGTCCCAGAACTATAGAGATAGGATCATAATATGCTGGTTATAATTAATATAATTAATTAAAAATAATTACCTTGATGGAATTATTTCTTTGTTGATGTCTCTGGTCATGATCTGGTTTGATCTGTCGTTGCATCGTAGAATCTAAGTGTAGGATTCCTCTAGCCGTGATCCACACGTTCTCCATGTATCTCTGGATGTCACTGAAGGGATCTCTGGGTTATAGCGTGGATGAACCTTCATTTGTGATGTCCTCCTTCGATCACCTTGATCTGGTGGTGGTGGATCTCTCTCTATCTTGAGAGAATTTGTTGAGGAAGGAGTTCTTTCAGCCTTGAGAGAACTCTCCAGTATTATTGTGCACAATGCACTACTGGAAAAGTAGGCTATACCAACGGTTTTCCAAACTGTTGGCCAGTAAGGCGTGGGGAAATCCCGTTACCAACGGTTTAATTTAAACCATTGGTATAGGTGCTCGAGAATTCTGGAAAACAATTTACCAACGGTTTACAACCGTTCGTATAAGTTTTTCCAGATTTCTGGAAAAAGCATTACCAACGGTTCAAAACCATTGGTAAAGAGTTTCCTAAAACTACTGCATAGCAGCGCCCAGAAGCCCCCCAAGAAGCTACACCTGCATAAAAAAATAGTGCACAACAGCCCCTCCAGTATACCCTCCACTATACACCTGCATAAAAAATATCACAAAAGCCACATACAAACTTCAAACAATATAAAAAATACCTAAAATATCCCAAAAAAACACATATGCCGACAATCATCCGGTGGTAATTCACCTCACCCATCAAATTCTAATAGGCAGAATAGTTTGATAAATATCAATTAGAGTTGAATAAGACATTCAAATTGACTCAAATCCCATTTTATTTTGTGATACTAGGTTTGCGTATATAATGATTTGTGATGAATTTTTCATTGAACATGTATTATTTATAATATATGGTGAAAAGATATTTTCTTAGGAGTATCGTCACTTATGACCCCATGAGTGAAACTACTAAACTCATGAAGAAGAGTCATTGATGAGTGTAAATTTCAGTTGTATTCACTTAAAATAATTTCCTTTTGAAATAAAAGAGAGACATTGAGTGGTGTCGTCCACACCGTGCCTCAGATTGAGGCAGAGTTGACTCGTACACATCACAAATGACCCATGGATACATGTCCTAAAGTATCAATAGTATCTGAATGCCTTTGGTCTATTTTCCGTATGTCAGTTGTTGTTTTAACTTAAACTGTTTCCCATTTCAAAGAAAAGTGAAACACTTTGAGTGGTGACAGCCACACTGCGCCTCGGATTGAGGCGGGGTTGACTCGTACACGTCACAAATGACCCATGGATCATTGTCCTAAAGTTTCAGTAGAATCCGAGAGCGTTTGGTCAGTTTTCCGTATGTTGTTTTTTTTACTAAAAAGCGCATCCATTTTAAACAAAAGAAAGACACTTTGAGTGGTGTCAGCCACACCGCGCCTCAGATTGAGGCGAGGTTGACTCGTACACGTCACAAATGACCAATGGATACATGTCCTAATGTATGAATAGTATCCAAATGTGTTTGGTCAGTTTTCCGTATGTGGTTTTTTTACTTCAAAGCACATCCATTTTAAACAAAAGAAAGACACTTTGAGTGGTCTCGGCCACACTGGACCTCAGATTGAGGTGGGGTTGACTCGTACACGTCACATATGACCCATGGATACATGTCCTAAAGTATCAATAGTATCCGAATGCCTTTTGTTATGTTTTCCGTATGTCAGTTGTTGTTTTAACTTAAACTGTTGTCCATTTCAAAGAAAAGTGACAAACTTTGAGTGGTCCCGGCCACATCGTCCCTCGGATTGAGGCGGGGTTAACTCGTACACGTCACATATGACCCATGGATCATTTTTTTAATGTTTCAATAGAATCAGAATGCGTTCGGTCAGTTTTCCGTATGCAAGTTGTTGTTTTCACTTAAAATCTTGTCCATTTAAAATAAAAGCTAGAAACATTGAGTGGTGTCGGCCACACCGCGTCTCGAATTGAGGTGGGGTTGACTCATACACGTCACAAATGACCCATAAATCATTTTCTTAAAGTTTCAATAGAATCCGATGGTGTTTGGTTGGTTTTCCATATGTCGTTTATTTTACTTAAGAGTGCATCCATTTTAAACAAAAGAAAGACACTTTGAGTGGTACTGGCAACACCGGCCCTCGGATTGAGGCGGGGTTGACTCTTACACGTCACATATGACCCATGGATCGTTGTCCTATAGTTTTAACAGAATTTGAATGCATTTGGTTGGTTTTCGGTATGTCAGTTGTTGTTTTAACTGAAACTGGTGTTCATTTCAAAGAAAAGTTAGACACTTTGAGTGGTACTGGTCACACTGTGCCTTGGATTGAGGCGGGGTTGACTCATACACATCACATATGACGCATGGATCATTTTCCTAAAGTTTCAATAGAATCTGAATGAGTTTGGTTGGTTTTCCATATGTCAGTTATTGTTTTAACTTAAATCATTGTCCATTTCAAAGAAAAGTGACAAACTTTGAGTGGTCCCGGCCACACCGGCCCTCGGATTGAGGCGGGGTTGACTCTTACACGTCACATATGACCCATGGATCATTTTTTTAATGTTTCAACAGAATCTGAATGCGTTTGGTTAGTTTTCCGTATGCAAGTTGTTGTTTTCACTTAAAATCTTGTCCAGTTCAAATAAAAGTTAGACACTTTGAGTGGTGTCGGCCACACCACGCCTTTAATTGAGGTGGGGTTGACTCTTACACATCACAAATTACCCAGAAATCATTTTATTAATGTTTCAACATAATCCGAAATTGTTTGGTCAGTTTTCCGTATGGCGTTTTTTTTTACTTAAAAGCGCATCCATTTTAAACAAAAGAAAGACACTTTGAGTGGTACCGGCCACACCGGCCCTCGTATTGAGGCGGGGTTGACTCGTACACGTCACAAATGACCCACGGATACATCTCCTAAAGTATAATTAGTATCCGAGTGCGTTTGGTCAGTTTTCTATATGTGGTTTTTTTACTTAAAAGCGCATCCATTTTAAACAAAAGAAAGACACTTTGAGTGGTACTGGCCACACTGGCCCTCAGATTGAGGTGGGGTTGACTCGTACACGTCACAAATGACCCATGGATACATGTCCTAATGTATCAACTGTATCCGAGAGCGTTTGGTCAGTTTTCTATAAGTGGTTTTTTTACTTAAAAGTGCATCCATTTTAAACAAAAGAAAGACACTTTGAGTTTTACCTACCACACCGACCCTCGGATTGAGGCGGGGTTAACTTATACACATCACAAATGACCAATGGATACATGTACTAAAGTATCAATAGTATCTGAATGCCTTTGGGACATTTTCCGTATGTCAGTTGTTGTTTTAACTTAAACTGTTGTCCATTTCAAAGAAAAGTGACACACTTTGAGTGGTCCTGGCCACACCGGCCCTCGGATTGAGGCGGGGTTGTCTCGTACACATCACATATAACCCATGGATCGTTGTCCTAAAGTTTCAATAGAATCCGAATGTGTTAGGTTGGTTTTCCGTATGACAGTGGTTGTTTTAACTTAAACCGTTGTCCATTTCAAAGAAAAGTGACAAACTTTGAGTGGTCCTGGCCACACCGGCCCTCAGATTGAGGTGGGGTTGACTCGTACACGTCACAAATGACCCATGGATCGTTTTCCTACAGTTTCAACAGAATCCGAATGCGTTTGGTCAGTTTTCCGTATGTCAGTTGATGTTTTAACTTAAACTGTTGTCCATGTTAAAGAAAAGTTAGACACTTTGAGTGGTGTCGGCCACACCGTGCCTCGGATTGAGGCGGGGTTGACTCGTACACGTCAAAAATGACCTATGGATACATTTCCTAAAGTATCAACAATATCCGAGTGTGTTTGGTCAGTTTTTCGTATGTGGTTTTTTTACTTAAAAGCGCATCCATTTTAAACAAAAGAAAGACACTTTGAGTGGTCCCAGCCACACCAGCCCTCGGATTGAGGCGGGGTTGACTCGTACACGTCACATGTGACCCATGGATACAATTCCTAAAGTATAAATAGTATCCCAATGTCTTTGGTTAGTTTTCCGTATGCCAATTGTAGTTTTCACTTAAAATCAAGTCCATTTCAAATAAAATTTAGACACTTTGAGTGGTGCCGGCCACACCACTCCTCGTATTGAGGCGGGGTTGACTCCTACTCACCACAAATGACCCATGGATACATGTCATAAAGTATCAATAGTATGTGAATGTGTTTGGTCCATTTTCCTTATGTGGTTTTTTTACTTAAAAGTGCATCCATTTTAAACAAAAGAAAGACACTTTGAGTGGTACCGGCCACAACGAACCTCAGATTGAGGCGGGGATGACTCGTACACGTCACATGTGACCCATGGATCATTTTCCTGTAGTTTAAATAGAATCCGAATGCGTTTGGTCTATTTTACATATGCCAGTTGTTGTTTTCACTTAAAATCCTGTCAATTTCAAATAAATGTTAGACACTTTGAGTGGTGCCGACCACTACTTCAAAGCACATTTTCCATATCATCTTCAACATGCATAAACATTAAATACATGGATAACTAAGAAATCTAAGTAAAAAAATAGAAAAATGGGCATCACAGTACCAAGGAATACTAAAGGTCTATGTAGTAGACTAATCATAGAATAAGAATCAAGTGCAAAAAACAGAATCTGAATGAAACATCCCTATGAAGCAGAGGAAAGCCCCAAAGGGGAAAACCATGTTCATAAATAAATATTTATACAGAATTCAAAAATTTAATGGATCAATCTACCTCTGATCACCATCACCATCACTACTATCATCATCAGCCTCATCCTCGCCGCCATCTCTGTCCTCGTCGTCGTCCTCGTCCTCGGCATCATCCTCTCCCTCGGCCCCATCCTCGCCCTCGGTCCCATCCTATCCATCGTCCACATCCTCATCTTATCCATCTACCTCTTCAGCATCCTCGTCATCACCAGGAACGTCATCATCTCGATCTCCACTAGAGCTGCCACCTGGTGCATTGGATGATGCACCCATCAATGACATAAATGTCTAACAAGCCGCACTAGCCTCTGGTGGAAGTGATGAAGATAAAGCTCTCATCAGTTTCATAAATTCTCTGTCTCTTGTTTGAAGTTGTACTTCCAACTCTGTGACCCTTTTATCAGACTGTCTTGCATGCTCTTTGACCTGTCCCAACTCGGTGGTACTAGAATGGATACCTGGAGACGACCAATACCTCGTCGGGACTATATTCTTACCAGGTCGGCAGCGTACCCGACCAGAGTGCTCATCTCGCAAAACCTAATATAAATGATCGTGTGGCCCAAAATTGTCAGTCTCCTGGGCATCGAGAGCCTCTAAAGAAGCCTGTAATAAATATTAATAGATTATTACATTTCAAATTAGATATTAAACTTTGAAATAAACAAATTAAAACTTACAATCTTCTCTTGGGTCGGTTTATTTACCGCAGTTCCATCTTTTTTTCTTCTACTCGAGCAAAACAATTTTTCTCGAGGGACACGTCTTTAAATATTAATTTTGTGCTTCTGTAATGACATTGAAACAATATAAAGTGAAATTATAATCATATAATCATTATTCAATAAATCACATAATTTAAGTAGGATCCAATAAAAAGGGAAAGTCGTAAAGAAAAATTATAAACAACTATATCGTACCTGCTGCCTCTCATGATCTGACATTGTTGTGCGCCCCAAAGTGTGGAGGTATTTCTTTGAATCAATGTTTTTTTTGTTTTTTTCAGAAGATTCCTAAATAATGATTAATAATTAATAAGATTATATTAATGCAAAATATGAAAACTCTCATTTAAATTACTCAAATGAGATTAATACCTTAAATTTGGCAGTCGCCCAATGGGTAATCATTTGGCGATATTTCTTTATCGAGTAGTCATCCACGATAGGTAATGTCTCTAACTCCGTGCCCACTCTATCACAACATCCAACATACAGCTCATGCTTATAAGCTCTCCAAAGCTCTCCTAGATCTTTTAAACGCGCTGGTCATGCACCTTCGCCATCAGGGAAGTTAAAACGAAGCTGAAACCAAATTGATTAGTTCATTTAAATACAAAAATATACTACATTAAATCCAATAGATTATTTACCCATATTTTTTCCCACACGTTATCCTTGACTTTGGGTGGCAGATGTCTCCAAGATAGAGGGCTGACCGGAATTATATCGGAGTATTTGGCTAGCGTCGCCAAAAAACCCCGACATTGCTGCCCAGATTTCTCAATCATTTTTCCATCAACATTGTATTCTACCATCAACTGTGTCTGGCGGTTCCATATCGCATGCAAGTGAGTACGCCCTCTCCCCCTCCTCCTATCTGTAGATGAATCTATTATTAAAGAAATATAATATCAATACAAGTTGTAATAAAAATAAATTTTGGTATAAAAATTTGATAGAGTTTTATAAATATACCTGTGGTAGTCGGATCAATGGGTGCAGAAGCTGAAGGAATATCCTGTACAGGTGGAGTGTCCCTCAGTGTATGATCCTCATCCACATACTATGTCGCAGCAGGAGTCGAAGAAGGTGGAATATAATAACCTGGAGATAATGAACCAGAAGCAAAAGATGATGGCATAGACGTTTGGCCAGCTGGTAGTGTAAACATCGGAGGTCTAAATATCTCATATGTCCCTGAAGACACGCCAGGATCAAAATAGGGCGTAGAAGATACTTCTGTGGTAGTGGATCATCTAACTCTCGCCCCACGAGCACTTGTACCACCAACCTCTCTACTGGGAGAAATATCCGGCTCCTCGTCAGATATCTGTCGTCTGGGGGGTGGATCCTGGAAAAAAGTTTGACAGAAAAGTAAACACATGATATTATAAGTTATTGAAATATTTATATTTGAAATAAAATACTCACAACAGGGATGAGTGGAGGAACACCCATTGGTACCATGCGACGATTGTTATCTGTCATCTTTTTCCGCCGCCTCTCTTCAATGGGTGTCATTTCCTACAATGAAAACAAATATGGAAGTAATTAGAAACAAATAACTAATGTGTAACCCAAAAAAACAAAATATAGAAAAACCATTATGATAAAAAGAACATAATGAAACAGATGATTTATGGTGTTATGAAGGTAAGTACTAGGATACACACTCTGAATGATGTAGGTGAAACATGTAGGTGAGAACACGACTGTATGATTCTATATATTTCCCACCACAACTTCGGGTTCACAATCAACTCTGACAATTGAGCTGTTGGGGTCATCATAAGTAATAAACGGATTGCTTCCAATTGCAGTTGGGATAGTGTCAACTTCATCATCACCATCATCAAAAACATGTCTGGGATTTACTTCAATAATCACACCGAATTTAGGATGACGATGATCTTTGACATAAAAAACTTGTTTCACCATTGATGCCAATACATATGGTTCATCGGTGGCAAGAGTGTGAGTCATGTCAATAACTCAAAATCCACAATCATCAATAAAGGTGCCTTGCCTCATCATTGAATCAAACCATTGACATTTCATCATTGTGACTCGAACATGCAAGTAATAATCCAAAATTATTATTTTCTCCACGACACCATAATAAGCAACATTTTCAGAACGAGGTCTAGTGTCCGATGAACTGGAATAACAGTCTGTTGTGGCAGTTAGCATTACACCATTATGCTGTGTTCTCAGGTTTCTTGCTCGTTCAGTGATAACAAATTTGTATCCATTGATCACAAGTGATTTACAAGCACGAACCATGGTATTAGGACCAAAATACAAAGCTGTTATTTTCTTAGAATTCAGAGTCTGTAAGAAAACTCGATACCTAAAATATAAAAAAATAGTAAACATAATTAAATATTATTTTTATTTAGTTATTATAGAAATATTTTTACCTTCAATTTCAACCAAGAAGAAAACCCTTTACTATGAAAATTCTCCTACTTTCTCAAAGATAAAGAATGATGCTTTCTATATTTTAATTTCTTTATGTTCCCTGTAGATAAAAATAATATTAGTTTAACAAATATTTAAAATTACAAGAGATAAGATAAGAGATACATGTACAATTAACTTACTTTATATACTCATCTAACAAATCACAATTGAACAACACTGTGCGATGCGCCATCTCTCCCTCTTCAAGACTTAATGTTGTCAATGTATATGATCCAAGAATTCCTCCTGTCTAAGGAAGTGATGGAAAACTGGGTTCAATTTTCCCATACTGTTCTTCTTCATTTCTCATTGGTCTGCTTATTCTCGTAGTATGATCAGACAAATACATTGAGCAGAAATCCATACATTCTTGAGCCAAGTAACCGTTCACAATGGAACCTTCGGGATAATTCATGTTCCGAACATATGATTTCAATGTGGACATGTTTCTTTCAGTTGGATACATCCAACGGAAAGCAATGGGTCCTCCAAAAAGTATTTCGGTCGGAATATGGACAATCAGATGCAACATGCATGTAAAAAATGATGGAGGGAATATTTTCTCTAACTCACACAAAATTAATGGTGTATCTGCCAACAGTTTTTGCACGAGGGATTTGGACAACCTCTTAGAACACAGATATCTAAACAAATAGCACAACTGAATAACTGAGACTCTAACATTATTGGACAAAAGATGAAAGATTGCAATTGGAATCAACTCATGCAAAAGGACGTGATAATCATGAGTCTTCAAAGATTTCAACTTCAACTCATTTCTGTTGACCCATTTTGATATATTGCTTGAATAGCCATCAAGAACATTAATAGTCTCTAGCACTTCCAGAAATTGATTTTTTTCAGCAGGAGTCATCACATAAGAAGCACATGGAACTTGCCATTTATTTTCACTGATACAGACAGGATGCAATTCTGTTCTGATCCCCCAATCTACCAAGTCGCGCCAAGATCGTAAATCGTCTTTTTTCTTCCCCTTGACATTTAGAAGAATCGAAAGAAACATTTCACATATATTCTTTTCAATGTGAATTACGTATAAGCAATGACGTAACAAGTTGGTTGACCAATATGACTACTCAAATAATATACTCTTCTTCTTCCAATTGTAACAGGTATCATTGGAAACATTTTCCTCTTTCTAGATTTCATTACACTCTTCCCAAATGAATAACTAAAATCTTTCAATTCATTATGCACATCAGTTCCAGACATACGCTGAGGTGGATCGTCATTCTCCATGGTATTGTCAAATCTTCGACGATTGTTTCTATATGGATGGTTCATTGGCAAGAATCGTCGATGTCCCATAAAACTAAAACTACGACGATATTTCAGTCTTCTCGATCAAGTATTCTTCATAAATATAGGACATGACATTTTTCCTTTTGTGCTCCATCCAGACATCATTTCATAAGCAAGAAAATCATTGATAGTCCACATAAGTGCAGCACACAACTGAAATATGTCTTTAGAACATGCATCGTATGTGGGCACACACACATCCCAAAGAAGTTTCAACACTTTTATTAAAGGTTTCATGTATACATCTATATCATTTTCGGGATCAGAAGGGCCAGATATCAGTATACTCAAGAAAGTGTAAGGCTTATTCATACACAACCAAGGGGGAAGGTTATAAATGTGTATGAAAACCGGCCATGTGCTATGCGAAGTAAGCATATGCCCAAATGGATTAAAACCGTCACATGAATGACCCAGTCTCACATTACGCACGTCGGCTGCAAATTCAGGATATCGAGCATCAAATCTCTTCCATGAAAATCCATCTGCAGGGTGAACCAACTCTTCATTATTCTTTTTTCTCTCAGTTTCATGCCATCGCATTTTTACGGATATTTCATCAGACATGAAAAGGTTCTGTAATCTGGGGATCAATGGAAACTGCCACATTACTTTTTGTGGCACACGAGATGGTGTTCCATCTTCTTTTGGCTTCCATCGGGAGGTTCCACATTTTATAAAATCATTTCTTTCAGCAATTTCCTCCCAAAATAAGCTTCAATCATTCGGGAAAGCATGAATTTTTTTTGAGAATCCAAGTTCATCAACCAACTTCCATGCCATATAGTGGTTTGAGGGTATATCTGCATCATATGGAAGTAAGTCCTTCAAGAAGGTAAGAATATAATCAATTGCATTATTTGAAATCCCATACATAGTTTTCCCATGAAACAATCGGATTAAAAAATCCAACTTTTTCATTTTATCACATTGCCAATATACTGGAGTCGTCGTAGCATAATTAAATTTTTTCACCCTATCAACATCATCATTTTCATTAGACGCATCATGTGTGCCTGTATTGAAATCTTGTTGGATGGATATCCTTTCCTTCTCATGATGTCGAATAAATGGAAACTAATCGTATATCAAACTCTCCAATTCAGTACTATCATTTGGATCATCAACATTTTGAGATTCCATTTTATCTCCATTGTGATACCACACATAATAGTTTGTTTGGAAACCATATTTGGTTATATGATAGATAACTGCTTCACGGCTCAACCAAGGTCTCCCAACACAATTAAAACATGGGCAGTGTATGCGACCACTATCTGAAGCCATGTCAAATGAAAAATCTAGAAAGTTGTTCAAATTATTTTGATAATCAGTTGAAATCTGATCAGTTTTGTACATCCAACTTCTATCCATTCTGTAAAAAAATTGCAATAAGTCATTTCAATGCAATTCAATAATATTAATGTTTAATCAAAAAAATATTTACGTAAATGAAAATTGTTTACTGTATATAAAATCATAACTGACACATTACTCTATATGAGAATCATATTAAGAAATACAACAAAATACAGTGTATATAAAAAAATAAGATACAAAATTTCTAATGCCTATATTCATGGATTGACCAGTAAGATATTGGAAGTGGATCAAGGAATACAAAATCCTCAAGGGTCTTGTTGGGAGCATATGAGTTTTATACTTTAACTTCTTCAAGTAGATCAGGATGAGGAGTAGGATGAGGATCATGGGAGTGGCGGGACTGTCCAAGGGGTGTATGGCATGTCCAGGGGGGTGCGGGGTGTCTAGGGGGTGGTGGGGCCGTCCGGGGGGTCGGAGGTGTCGAGGGGGTGGGGGGCTATCTAGGGGGTCGGGGTGTCCAGGTGGGCGGGCTGTCCGTGGGGGTGGTCAGGTTGTCCAAGGGGGTCGGGGTGTATATGTATATTTATATGAAAAGAATACCCCCACAATAATCATGCAGCCCTGTCATTAGTCTAAACCCCTAGAACACATAAAAGAAGCTAGTTTGAACATTTACTAAAATATTTAACACCATACGAATGAAAATACAATCTAAATATAGTTTGAGGGGATATAATGGTGTGTGTGAAAAAAATGATATTAAATCAATTTAAATGAATATGGAACAAATGAGGGTTTATAATACACTAAGAGTACCTCAAACAATCCAACCCCACTATAGCACCACCCCCTTGGATAGCCCGCCCACCCCCCTCGACACCCCTTCTCCCTATGGATAGCCCCCCACCCCCTTGGATAGCCCGCCCACCCCCCTGGACACCCCTACCCCCCGTGGCCAGCCCACCCACCCACCTTGGACAGCCCGCCCACCCCTCCTTGACAGCCCGACCACCCCCGTGGACAGCCCGTCCACCCTTGTGGATAGCCTGCCCACCCCCGTACCCCCCTGGACACCCCGTACCCCCGCGAGATAGCCCCACCCCCCCCCCCCCAAACAGCCCACACCCCCTCCCATGCAACCCCACCACCACCAAATAGACATACCACCCCCCCTAGACACCCCACACACCCCTCCCCCACAAGGACACCCCACCCAGACCCCCAGGATAGCCCACACCCCCTGGAAAGCCCCACCCACCCCCATGGACAGCCATTCCCACCCCCGTGGACAGCCCCGCCCACCCCCGTGGACAACCCACCCACCCCCGTGGACACCCCCTAACCCTTAGACAGCCCAACCACCCCCGTGGACAGCCCACCCACCCCCCTCGACACCCCTTCTCCCTATCGACAGTCCCCACCCCCTTGGATAGCCTGCCCACCCCCCTCGACACCCCTACCCCTTGTGGGCAGCCCACCCACCCCCCCCTGGATAGCCCGCCCACCCCTCCTTGACAGCCCGACCACCCCCATGGACAGCCCGTCCACCCTTGTGGATAGCCCGCCCACCCCCATACCCACCTGGACACCCCGTACCCCCCTGGATAGCCCCACCCACCCTCCCAAACAGCCCACACCCCCCTTCCCCGCAACCCCACCACCACCACCTAGACATACCACCCCACTTGGACACCCCACACACCCCTACCCCACCAGGACACCCCACCCAGACCCCCAGGATAGCCCACACCCCTTGGACAGCCCCGCCCACCCCCGTGGACACCCCCTACCCCCTAGACAACCCAACCACCCCCGTGGACAGCCCACCCCCATCGACACCCCTTCTCCCTATGGACAGCCCCCACCCCCTTGGATAGCCCGCCCACCCCCCTCGACACCCATACCCCCCGTGGCCAGCCCACCCACCCCCCCTGGACAGCCCGCCCACCCCTCCTTGACAGCCCGGCCACCCCCGTGGACAGCCCGCCCACACTTGTGGACAGCCCGCCCACCCCCGTACCCCCCTGGACACCCCGTACCCCCCCTGGATAGCCCCACCCACCCTCCCAAACAGCACACACCCCCTCCCCTGCAACCCCACCACCACCACCTAGACATACCACCCCCCTGGACACCCCACACACCCCTCCCCCACCAGGACACCCCACCATGACCCCCAGGACAGCCCACACCCCCTAGACAGCCCCACCCACCCCCATGGACAGCCTTTCCCACCCCCGTGTACAGCCCCGCCCACCCCCGTGGACAACCCACCCACCCCCATGGACATCCCCTACCCCCACAATCCATTATCCAAAACATATCAAATTGGTTTGAACACAGTCCATAATTCCCACAATCCATTATCCAAAACCTGTAAACGTTCACGATAGCCTCCCCTAACTCTGATTTACATGTTTTGAACACTCTCCTTCCAAACATAGAATATAAAAACATTAAATAAGTCTTCACAAACACAAACAATATCCTATTTAGATATTAATTTCAATAATCAAGAAAACCACCAAAACCTAGAAAAAATATATTCATTAAAACAACTACAAAAAGATGGTTGAGATCAAATTTTACCTATTCGGATGGGGGTGTACCTGTTGGGATGGGGGTGATGGTGTTCGGATGGGGGGTTCGCGAGAGCAGTGGAGCGAAAAAGATTCAGATAGGGTTCACGAGAGCAGCAGAGCGAATAGATTAGGGCTCTGTCCGAATGGGGAGAGGAGATCGCGATCTGCAATTTGGGGAAAACCTTTGCAAACGGTTTATAAGAACAGTTGGCAAAGGAACACCTTTCCCAATGGTTCACTGGAACTGTTGGAAAATGTGTGAGTTTAGCACCCATTTCCCAACGGTTCCAGTGAACCGTTGGGAAAGGGTCCACTGAAATTCCCTTTGCCAACGGTTTAAATAAACCGTTGGTATACTACCGTTGGGAAAAGACCAAATTCCAGTAGTGATGATTGGGGAAAGGTGTTTCGGTTGTGAGGATATTTATATTCGGGGCTGAGGTTATAGAGTTATGACAATAAATAAATGTGTTATGCATTTTATTTATTTAATTAACTCTTACTGAAAACCCCCATATCAAATCATTAATTCCTTGACATGAGCCCACGCTGATCATAATAAATCTCATTTAATAAAACAATATTATTTCCTCAAAATCCCGACTAAAAATATACAAGGCATGTAATCATTAATACACGACATGTACTTGTTTTTATTTCCTTTATTTACTCCACCACATTTATTAGACCTTGAATAATGGCTATTTATTTATGAAATAAATGTAACTAAATTACTCACTAATAAATATATTATTTTTCCCACAATATATTCTCTCGAATAACTAGTGTCGAAATAAATGAAATCAGGCATCCTTAAATAACTATTAAACCATATTCAGGAATATTATTTATTCAACTTTTTATTTTAATATTTAACTAAGATACATAGACATAGTTAATGTGTGACCCTCTAGGACTATTTCCCAGTGGCATTAGGCGGAGCCTGCCTAAAGTCCAAGGTTATCGTCTAACAACACACCAATGCACCCACAGATAAAGAAGTTAACGCCACAATAACGAGTCACCTCCTACGAACATTTACCATGTAATATAATCCATTGGTCTCAATATCTCTAATCAAGCGGGTTTCAAGCTAGTGCCATCAATCCTTGTGCTAGATTTTTCTTTATTTGAATTCTCGGTATTGAAATTGCCCATTTTTTCCGTGGTCATGGATTTACTTAGGATATATCAATTCCATGAAAGGGCCTGAGATATCTAATTTTGTTATGGGACAGAAGGGACAAATCCTTTCTCACATTATCTATTAATGTAGTATTACTCGTGACACACCCAATGCATCCTACCTCATTGGAAACAGTGGGTCATCACAGTTTTCGTCAATACATCAAATTGCGTGATTTGTAATACCCATTAATATTAATGTTAAATTCTAAGGAGAAATACACACATCTGCAGATAGGAATATCCAATTACACTATTAAATGTGGATTTCTTACTGGCGGGTCTGGTTCACAAAATATTCTCCTGGATATTACTAGTGGCACACACCATGAGAAGGTGCCTCAAAGATATATGAGTCCCCACCCCTAATGGCCTATATTATTTTTGTCCTTCAAATAACCTCATCTGGCCAGAGAACATATATACAAGTACAGTGTTATGGCACTTAAGGGTTCTCATCATAGTAGGGATCTGATATGACCCTTTAATGAAACAGTTATCCTTGAGACATTATCACATGCATTTTCACACAGAAGAACAATAAAGATGTGATAATGGGTTTATTTATAGAATAAAGTACAAAATTGTCAGTTCTAGTCCACCAACTCCAACAAACTCCCACTTGGACTATATCCAACTACTAACAACCTTTAAACTCTAGCTCTCACATGATATTCATGCTTCTACTGAGATAGGAATTTAGTCATGGGGTCTGCCACATTGTCTTCTGTGGACACTTTTCTCACCACAAATTCACCCCCTTGATAGAAATACCTCAAGAGGTGATAATTATGGAGTATGTGCTTTTTCCGTTGATGTAACCTTGGTTCATTTACAAGATCCACCGCTGTAGTATTATCACAATACAATGTGACAGGGTCTTTACTTCTAGGCACCACATCAAGCTCCTAGACAAAGTTCTGAATCTAGACGGCTTCCTTGGCTACATCAGAAGCGGCTATATTTTCAGACTCTTATGTAGAATCAAAGACAACTTGCTGCTTTGAACACTTCCAGCTCACAAATCCTCCATTGAGACAAAAAACATATCCAGATTGTAACTTTAGATTGTTTTGATCTGTCTAAAAGCTAGCATCATCATACCCTCTAATGACAAGCTCCTCGTCTCCTCCATACACCAGGAACGTATCCTTAGTTCTTCTCAGATACATAAGAAGTTTCTTAACATTAGTGCAATGTTGTTCTCCTGGATCTGCTTGATATCTGCCTTCCATGCTCAGTGCATAGTCAACATCAAGCCTGGTACATAACATGGAATACATGATGGATCCTATAGCCGAAGCGTGTGGGATCTTACTCATTCTATCTTTCTTCTATTGTGTCTGTGCAAAACTTTTTCTTAGATATATGTAGTCCATGTGACATTGGAACTAATATCCTCTTGGATTTCTCCATACTAAATCTCTTTAGTATCTGGTCAATGTATGTACTCTGACTTAGTCCAAGCAGCCTCATGGATCTATCACGAATGATCTTGATCCCTAGAATGTAGGCTGCTTCACACAAGTCTTTCAGGAAGAAACAATTGTTCAACCAGTCATTAATTGACTGTAATACTGGTACATCATTTCCAATAAGCAATATGTCGTCAACATATACTACTAGGATAACGATCACATTCCCATTAAACCACTTATAAACACATGGCTCACATTCATTCCTAATCAAACCAAACTCCTTTATGGATTCATAAAATATAATCTTCCATGACCTGGATGCTTTCTTTAATAAATAAATGGATTTCTACAACTTGGAAACCTATTTGTCTTCACATGGTGTCACAAACCCTTCTGGTTGGGTCATATAGACATCTTCTTCAAGGTTCCCATTAAGGAATGTTGTTTTGATATCCATTTTCTAAATATCATATTCATGGTAAGCTGCTATGGAATGTATGATTATTATGTATTTAAACATGTAAACTGATGAGAATGTTTCATCATTGTAAATTCATTGACACGGTCTAAATCCTTTAGCCAATAGCCTTGGATTATAGGTGTTAACTTGACCTTCCATGTCCAGTTTTCTCTTGAATAACCATTTGCATCCAATAGGCTTTACATCAACTGGCTCATCTACCAGAACCCGGACTTGGTTCTGATACATGGAATCCATCTCAGAATTCATAGCTTATTTCCATATTGCATCCTTTAAGCTTTCTACTACTTTGTTGTAGGATAGACGTTCATCATTGTCCAACAATAATGAATCACCATCCTCAGTGATTAGGAAACCAAATCTCTCTGGTTCCCTTACCTCTCTTGAGCTCCTACGCAGTACTTGTGTTTCTGAAACCTCATCCACGTGGACCTGTGGAACTTGTTCATTTACCAACTCATGTGTATCTTGATCATCAACTTTGTCGAAGTCAATCTTTCTTCTACTATTCTTTTTAAGGATTTTCTCCCACTCGAGAAAGAAAAATTGTCTAGCGATAGTCACTTTCTTTTATGACTGGTTATATAGGTAATATATTTTCATTTCATTGGGATATCCTATAAAGATACACCTCATGCCCCGGGGTGCTAGTTTTTTTCCTAAGAAGGCCTTAACAAACACCTTGCATCCCCATACACGTGTGTGTGACAAAATTGGTTTCTTCCCATTCCATAACTCTGATGGAATTTGTCACGACACATCCTCGGGGCCCGTGTCGTGACTACCCCAAGCCCGCCTTCCATAGGCTAGGGACTGGCCACTAGCACCAAAGGTGTAAATCTTAAAAGAAGGGAAGGAATTGACTTTATTATGTAACAAACACAACAGAGTGTGTAAGCGAGGTAAACAGTAAGAAAAAATGAGTACAAGGTAAGTTCTAGAAAAGTAAATAAGTTAGTATACAAACCCAACTGAAAATACAGTACAACATAAATGATAGTAAAACAACAGTATGAAAAATAGCAACACAGAGTCGTCCTCTGAAAATCCCACCTGACGGGTGGGTACAGATAGTCTCCTCATCTCCTCGGGTCCAGTCACCCGCTTCATGTACATCCCATCAAGTGGTCCACCTTCGGGTACCGTCCAGCTTCTCAAGCCTCCACCTCGATCAGCGTTGTCTATCGTCTCTAACCAACACAACGTAGTGCGGGCATAACCCATGCAGGGGTGAGTATACAATACTCAGTAGGGACCCCAAGACCCCCTAAGGTCTCACAGAATACACTAAGGACAAACCACAAGAAAATATACAATCACAATGTATCAACAAGACTACTTAGGTATATGCCCATACATATACCAAAGTCATCAGTTACAGTTCGTCACCAACTCCCAAGCACCACGCAGTCCATAATGGATAGCACAACTCAGTCCACACAGGAAATAAAGTCAATCAAATTGATGATAAGATTGATAATAAAGACTCAGATCACATAGGTATACACTTTGTAAGGTGATAGAGATGATCGGATATAGCCACTGATTCATCTAAGCTGATAGACACAAATAGGATACAAGACCAGCTAAGCTGTCAGACCCACACATGATATAAGACCAGCTACTCTACCGGCCCCACACAAGATACAAGTACAGAGGTTAATACTACTAGACCCACATAGTATAAAAGAATAGTAGTCATCTCCGTCAAACCCATGGAGGATTCCAGTATGGAAGTCGTTGTTTTCGAACCCATGGAGGATTCCAGTACAGAAGTCGATGCAGTCGCAGCCATCTCTAGGGTTTCAACACACAACACGCTTGATTCCGGGAGGGTCCGCTCCACGAGCCAAGGGGGTAGATACATCAACTATCATGAATTCCAAAGTTTATGTATCACAAAGTTCTATCTCGTCAAAATAAACCCAACGTGAAAGACGGTGCGTCAATCGGACGCCCGGTCTGAGAGTTATTGGCTTTTCTGTCTCAGGGGCCCGGTAGGTTTTTAAGATAAAACCAACCTGACCGTACTCCAGATGTTCCCAAAACTCAAGAGGAGTAAGAAAAAATAACCTTCTCACTAATAGTAATTCAACAATGTTAACGGCACATCATTTGGACGTCCGGAGCTCAAGTTATAAGCGTTTCTGCTCTGAGGGCCCGGTTGGTTTCGTGTTCGAACTAACCCTACAATACAAATGTTCTCTAAAACCTTGAGTGTAATAAACTGAAATGACTGTATCGATCCTAGAATCCCAACAAAACTGATTGTGTGTCTATCAGAGGTCTGTAGCTGAAGATGTGGGTGAAAGACCAAAAGAGGTCCGAAATGGGGGGGTCTGGGCCCGACCCAACCCCCCTTGGTCAGCCCGAACCGAGTCTGGGTCTGGCCCGGTAGGGAATAGCGCAACCTGGCTGGGTGCGGCCAGGCTCGGTCCATGACACCCACCCCGGCCCGATCGGGTGGTGTGCGCTGGCTCGGACAGAGGCCGAGCAGTGGGGACACAGTCCCCCATTTGTCCCGTAGACAAGATGCCTGGCGCTGAGTCTCCCCCGGATCCTGCACGGCCGCGGGATTCAGCCCCCACCGCCATGGCTTCAGCCCCCACCGGCCGGCTGCTGGAGATCTCCACGGGCCACCGGAGTCGTTCTGGTGGTCCGTTCTTGCTCCCATCTGTGCCTGCGTTCGTCTCGGGACCCGCTCTTCACTACGACAGCTTTCAAACGTTGTTGTGGCCCCGTTTCATCATCACCCATTGTTCCGCGTATCAAGAACAAAATAGCGGTGGGTTCATACCTGTTCGTTGGTTTATACCCACCGAGTTAGTGGTTCAAACAACTCGCTACAATTATACGTCATGCCGAGGGTATAATTCACATAAAGAAATATAATCAAAATCCCCTACCTCAACTAGGAAGATGATCATCGACGTCGCGGTACACGACGTTGTGGAGAAGAGGATTGTAGGAGTCGTAGGGGCGTGATGAGGAGGAAGCGGCATCTCCTCTCTGGCCGCGGGGAAGAGGTTTGGTGGCACGTCGTCAATCTCCGAGGATCCGGCGTTCTTCGTCATTCTTCGTCGGAGGCCGGAAACCTTGGCGTTTTTTCAGAGCTTCCTCTCGCGGGTTCTCAATTCCTTTTCCTAAGGATTGATTATTAAAATAATTAATCATCACATTTTGTTCATTATTATGGTTCATTAATGAATCATAATTAATGAACCTATTAAACACACGGGCGTTGCTATTACATAACCATAGAGACGAATCATTAAATGGCCCACATTTATTGATTGTTGTTACCATGTGATTCCACCAACTGTCACTCAATGGTGGAAGAAAAAGAATACAATAACTTATAGTTATTTTCTTACATACAAATATTCTTCTAAAAGTCTAAAAACTTCTCTTTTTTGTCCAACCCTTGTTGTTTGATGTTAAGCTTTCCCTAAGAGAATCCTGGTGCTGCAAATTCATCGGTGGCCTCAGATTTTAATTTCGAGCACCGATTCAAATGTTAGAAAAACTCGCTCGTTCGTTCACTGAACGTACCCGTGCTAAACTTCGAAAATTGATTCTGGGCACACCGGGCCTCAGAATCAAGCACCGTCAGAAGCCACAAACTCATAAAATTCCAAATAATTTAAGAAAAAAAATTTCCTTGAAATTTATGGGTCATTACATTACTCCCATCTCAGGGATTTACATCCCTGTAATGCTACATCATAAACTAGGGAAACAAATGAGCGTACTATGCACTCATCTAAGCCTCCCGCTCCCATGTGCTATCCTGTAGGTTCCCGTGATGCCACCCGATGCACACTAAAGGAATCGACCATCCACATAAGACCCACTTTTGTTGATCCTCGATCTCCATCGGATCCTCTGCAAAATTCTCCCCTTCATTTATGTCCAGCTCCCCGTGGTCGATGATATGTGTCGGGTCATGCACGTATCTCCTGAGCTGAGATACGTGGAAGATGCCATGCACCCTGTGCAACTAAGGTGGAAGGGACAGGCGGTTATCCACCTCAGGTACCCTGCTAAATACCTGAAAAGGCTCGATGAAGGATGGATATAACTTGCCGCCCTAGCCAAATCTCTCTAATCCACGTCAAGGTGAGACCCGTAAGAAAACGTGGTCACCATCCTCAAACTCCAGTGGTCTCCGCCTCCTATCAGCATAGGACTTATGTCTTTTCTGTGCAGTACTCACCTGCTCTTGGATGATCTGCACCTTCTCTTTCATAGCCTGAACCATCTATGGTCCTACGAGTGCTAACTCCTCAGGGTCATTCCAGCACAATGGTGATTTGAAAGTTCGGTCGTACAAGGTCTCATATGGTTCCATCACGATGGTGGAGTGGTAGCTGTTGTTGTACGAAAACCCCACCAATGGTAGTTTATCTTCCGATCTGTGACCAAATACAAGGAAACATGCACAGACATTGTCCTCGATTGTCTGAATGGTCCTCTCCATATGTCCATCCGTCTGTGGGTGAAAGTCTGTGCTCAAGCATAGCTGCGTCCCAAAGGCCTCCTGGAACCCCTTCCAAAGCTGGGAAGTAAAGCGAGCATCTCGATCAGAGATGATAGATTATGGTACCCCATGAAGTCGTATGATATTTTTAATGTAGAGGCGTCCCAAGATCTCTACTGAGCCATGCTCTCTGATCAGTATGAAGTAGGCCGACTTGGTGAGTCGGTCTACGATCACCCAGATGGTGTCGTGTACTCTGGAAGTACGTGGAAGCCCTATCATGAAATCCATGGATATTTCATCCCACTTCCACTCATGGACCTCTAAGGGTTTTACCAAGCCTGCATGTACCTTGTGCTCCGCCTTCACTTGCTGACAAGTGAGGAATCGAGAAACGAACACTGCCACAACCTTCTTTATACCCAGCCACCAGTACTGTTGTCTGAGGTCTTAGTATATCTTTGTTACCCCAGGATGTACCGCTAGAGGGGAAGTGTGGAACTCCCTTAGTACCTCCTCATATAGTGAATCTGGTACCATGTTACGTCCCCTAAATAGTATGAAGTGCTCCCCTCCTTCAAAATATCCATTGGGTGCTAGCCCTGAGGATATCTGAGCACGTCACGCCTCACAGTCAACCTCTCCACATTGTGCCTCTCTGACCCGCTGAAGTAGCGGAGGAGTGACTGTGAGAGACTGTAGAAAGGCTTCCCCATATCTATCCATGAAGGATATCTGCAACGTGGCTATCTGATATGTCACCTCTCCAAGTACCTTAATGCCCGCCCTCCTGCTGAGAGCATCAGATACTATGTTTCCCTTTCCAAGAGTATAAACTATCTCAAAGTCATTATCCTAGAGGAATGCAAGCCATCGTCACTGTCTCAGGTTCATGTCCTTCTGTGAGAAGATGTACTTGAGACTTTGGTGTTTAGAATAGACTGTAAAGCACTCTCCCATCAGGTAGTGTCGCCACATCTTCAGGGAGAAGACCACTACTGCTAACTCCAGGTCATGGGTGGCGTAGTTCAGCTGATGCTGCCTCAAATTCCATGATGTGTAAGCGATCACTGCATGCTACTGCATCAGGACACACCCGAGTCCGGTCCCTGATGAGTCGCAGTTCACTATGTACCCTGCACCCTCCTCTGGTAGCCTCAAGATGGGCGCACTGGTCAATCTCTACCTCAGCTCATGGAAGCTCTGCAGACATCTGTCTGACCACATGAAGGGCTTCCCCTTCTTCGACAAATCTGTAAATAGTGACGCAACTCTAGAGAAGTCTGGAAGAAATCTCTGATAGTACCCAGCTAGACCTAGGAAAATCCGCGCCCCATCACGCTCCTGGGTTGCTCCCAAGAATGTACCGCCTCGACCTTCATGGGATCCACTACAACTCCCACCTCTGAGATGACTTTCCCGAAGAAGTGAACCTCTCGAAGCTAGAACTGGCACTTCGAGAGCTTACCATAAAGATGGTGCTCTTGGAGTGTATCCAGTACAACATGTAAGTGGTAGGCGTGTTCCTCCTCAGTAGTCGAGTAAGTTAGTGTGTCATCAATGAATATTACGACAAACAGATCAAGGTAGGGCTGGAAGATCCTGTTCATGAGACTCATGAACACTGCTGGCATGTTGGTCACACCGAAGGGCATGACCAAGAACTCATAGTCCTTGTACCGACACCTAGAGGTCATCTTTTGCACATCCTTGTCTCAAAATCGGAGCTGATGATAGCCTGACATGAGGTCTATATTCGAGAACCAATAAGCTCCCATTAGCTGATCGAAGAGGTCGTCAATCCTCAGAGGCAGATACGTGTTCCTCACAGTCATCTGGTTCAGGAGACGATAGTTGATACATAGTCGCAAGCTCCCATCTGCCTTCATGGAAAATAGTATTGGGGAAGCCCGGGGTGAAACACTGGGTCGGATGAAACCTTTCCCCTATAAGTCCTCCTGCTGTACCCATAGCTCACGAAGCTCGGCGGGAGCCATCCGATATGATGGAGTGGATATCGATGATGTCCCGGGCTATAGGTCTATATAGAAATCAACCTCCCTGTGAGGAGGTAGTCCTAGAACATCGTCAGGAAAAACGTCCGCATACTGATCCACCACTACAGGAAGACTCAGACTCTGCACGTCAACTGCTCTGAGGATGAGACTACCCAACTGATGTGTGATCGGCTTCCCTCTCCCCTGTGTGAGTCCATCCTATACTGCGAAGGTTCCCTTCTCACCAATGAAGGTGAACTTAGTCCAATCTGTGTGGACACACCTCCCCTTGAGCCTAATACAGTCGATTTGAGCATGGACTGTAGATAACCAGTCCATCCCCAATATGACGTCGTAAGGCCTCGACACCACTACAAGAAGATCCCAACCGAAGCTCTTGCCTCTTAGAGTAAGCTCACACTTCCGGCACCAGTGCGTAATCGTCGAGTCTACTCTCGTAAGAGCCTCTAGCCGCAAGGATCGAGCCAAAAACTCTTTCGGAATATCCAAGCTCTGAACAAGGGTAGCAGCAATGAAATAATGACTTGCACATATTTCTATAAGAACTGCAGCAAGGGAGGAGTAGACATAGCTAGTACCTTGAATCATCTCGGGTGCACCATGGTCGTAAGCCTCTACTGCATAGAGTTGAGCCTGCCTCTGCCCGCCAGCTCCCTATGGTCGGGGTGGACCTCCTGGGGGTGGTGGTGGTAGAGCCTCAAAGCGTTGTCCACCGCCTGCTACTCGGCCAACTCCTTTGCCTCGTCCGCCTGCTCCCTGCAGACTGCCATGGTCGAACCTCTTCTTCTGCCTTGGAGGTCCCTCCACTGTCTGTTGCTCGTCTGTATGGCGGGTCGGGCAGTCACGTGCCATGTGGCCCTACCCGCCGCATGCATAGAATTGTATGCTCCTCAAAAGGTTGGCTCTGCGTCGTGTGCCCCGCACAGCCAAGCCTGTGTCCTGAGGTCGCTCACTAGACAGCCTGGTCCACTTGGAACCCTTTTTCATCTGTCGACTGCCAGTTACAGAAGACTATACTCTATGCCGTCCTGCGGTGGATTTCACTGCTGATGGTTGCTCAGCGAGAAAGCTCTCCACTAGCAGGGCTCGCTCCAACACCCTTGTCTGGGTCCGGATGCTGAGTGGAATCGTCGATGCTCTGATCTCATTCCTCAACCCCTGCTCAAAGTTCCGGGCCCGGATGAATGGGTCTTATACCATGAACATGAAGTAATGCAAGAGGTCGGTAAATCTTGCTGAGTATTGGGCTACTGACATGCTGACCTGTCGCGGCTATAGTAACTCTTGGATGTGCACCGCCCAGAGGGTGGCTAGAATGAACTCTGAGTGGAAGAGGCTCTCGAAGTCCGTCCATAGAAGAGATGCCTCATCGTGCACCCGAAGCATCAGGATCCACCATCTTCTTACTGTTGCATGCAGGAGACTCACGACAAGGATCAACATTAGGTCTTCTGGTGTACCTACCAATGTGAAGACTCTGACGATAGCCTCTAGCCAATCCTCAGCTTCCTGAGGGTCGGTCTCTCCACGGAACCTAGGCAGCTTCTACCTCTGATACTCATGCAATGCGCTCAGGTGGCGTGCACTCTCCACCGCTGGTGTCGGTAGCATTGGTGGCTTGGCGGGTAGAGGTACCGTTGGTACCTCCGCTGTAATGGGGCCTTGCACCGAGGCCTTGTCGCTCGGTGGACTGCCGTCTCGCACAAAGCTCGGAACCCTAGGTAGCTGCAATAATGGGTCCATCCTGAAAAGAAACAGGTGCACCACTGTTAATACAGCATACCTGGTGAACTATCACAAATTAGTCACAATGAAAACTTTTGAAACACACATGCAATCAATGTTTTCATACACTGAGTAGTAAATCAGAAGTCAGGGTCCTGGTGTATGGATACGTCGGTCGCTGCACCAACACTGGACTCCTTGGACTGATAAACACAATCATTACTCTAAACATTATTGCTCCATATATAGGAAATTATCAGAGTCCTTTCTGTGATAGAACCGACTCCTCTGATACCAATTTGTCACGACCCGTCCTGGGGGCCCATGCTGTGACTACCCCAAGCCCGCCTTCCATAGGCCATGGGCTAGCGACTATCACCAAAGGAGTAAATCCTAAAATAAGGGAATGAATTGACTTTATAAAGTAAAAAACACAACAGAGTACGCAAGCGAGGTAAACACTAAGAAAAACTGAGTACAAGGTAAGTGTTGGAAATGTAAATGGGCCAGTATACAAACCCAAATGAATGTGCAGTACAACTAAATGGAAAGTACAACAACAGTAAGAAAAATAGCAACACCGAGTCATCCTCAAGAAATCCCACCTGAAGGGTGGGTACAGATAGTCTCCTCAGCTCCTCGGGTCCGGTCTCCCGCTCTATGTACGTCCCGTCAAGTGGCGCACCTTTAGGTACCGTCCATCTTTTCAAGCCCCCACCTTGATCAGTGTTGTCTGTCATCTGAAAACAACACAACATAGTGCGGGCATAGCCCGTGCGTGGTTGAGTATAATATACTCAGTAGGGATCCTGAGACCCCTGAAGGTCTCTCAGAATACAAGAAGGATAAACCACAAGGAAAGATACAATCACGAATTATCAACAACACTACATCGGTATATGCGCATACATATACATAAGTCATCAGTTACAGTTCGTCACCAACTTCCAAGAACCATGCAGTCCACAAAGGATAGCACAACTCAGTCCACACAGGAAATCTAGTCCATCACATCGATGAGAAGATTGAGAATCAAGACTTAGCTCACACAAATATACACTTTGTAAGGCGATAGAGATGATCAGATGTAGCCACTGATTCATCTAAGATGTCAGACCCACATGGGATACAAGACCAGCTAAGCCGTCGGACCCACACAGGAAACAAGACCAGCTACTCTACAGGACCCACACAGAACACAAGTACAAAGGTAAATATTGCCGGACCCACATTGGATACAAGAATAGCAGTCATCACCATCGAACCCACGGAGGATTCATGTACGGTAGTCATCATTGTCGAACCCACAGAGGATTCCAGTACAGACGTCGATGCAGTCGTAGCCAGCTCTAGGGTTTCCGCACATAGCACGCTCGATTCCGGGAGGGTCTGCTCCACAAGCCAAGGGGGTCGATACATCAACTTTCACGAAGTCCAGAGTTTATGTATCAAAAATTTCCATCTCATCAAAAGAAACCCAACGAGACAGACTGTGCGTCAATCAGATGCCTGGTCTGAGAGTTATTGGCTTTTCCGTCCTAGGATCCCGGTTGGTTTTTAAGCTAAAACCAACCCGACCGTACTCCAAATGCACCCAATCCTCAAGAGGAGTAATCCAAAATAACCTTATCTCTAAGAGGAATTCATCAAATTTGACGGCACATCATTTGGACGTCCGGAGCTCAAGTTATAAGCATTTCTGCTCTGAGGGCCCAGTTGGTATCATGTTCGAACCAACCCGGCCATACCCAATGTTTTCTGAAACCTTGAGTGTAATATACCGATACTACCGTCTCGATCCACGAATCACAACGCAACTGATAGTGCGTCGATCAGAGGTCTGTAGACCAATATGTGGGTGAAAGATCGAAAGCGGTCCGAAATGGGGGTATGGGCCCGGCCCGACCCTACCCAACCCCCCCTAGGTCGACGCGACCCGGGTTCGGGTCCGGCCAGGTAGGGCGTGGCCCGAACCGGCTGGGCATGGCCCGGCCTGGCTGGGTGTGGCACGTCCTGATCTGTGTGACCCACCCTGGCCCGGCCGGGTGGGGTGCGCTGGCTCGGCCCGCAACCAAGCAGGGGGGATGCAGTCCCCCCTCTGTCCTGCGGATGCAGCACCTGGCACCGCGTCTCCCCCGAATCCTACACGGCCGCGGGATCTGGCCCCCGCCGCAGGGGCTAAAGCTGTGGTGAGCTCTTTCCGGTGGCACGCCGGGGCGTCTCCGCCTCCGGGCGGCCGGTAGGTGCAGGACGCCGACGCCCCTATCCATCAAAGATCTTCGCGGGCCACCAGAGTCATTCTGGTGGTCCATTCTTGCTCTCGTATGCGCCTGCAGACATCTCGGGACCCGCTCTTCACTGCGACGGCTTTCAAACGCCGTTGCGGTCCAATTTCATCATCACCCAACGTTCCATGTATCAAGAACAAAATAGCGGTTTGTTCAGACATGTTCGTTGGTCCGCACCCACCGCGTTAGTGGTTCAAAATACTCCCAACAATTATAAGTCATGTCGAGGGTATAATTCACATAAAGAAATATAAACCCAATCCCCTACCTGAACCAGGAAGACGATCATCAGCGTCGTGGAGAAGAGGATCATAGGCGTTGTAGGGGCGTTCCTAGGAGGAAGCGACGTCTCCTCTCTGGCTGCGGGGAAGAGGTTTGGTGGCGCGTCGTCAATCTCCAAGGATCCGGCGTTCTTCGTCGTTCTTTGTGAGAGGCCGGCGTTGTCGGAGTTTCGTCAGAGCTTCCTCTAACAGGTTCTCAATTCCTTTTCCAAAGGATTGATTAATAAAAGAATTAATCCTCATGTTGTGTTCATTATTATGTTTCATTAATGAACCTTAATTAATGAAACTATTAAACACACAGGCATTGCTGTTACACAACTATAGGGACGAGTCATTAAATGGACCTCATTTATTGATCGTCGTTACACTAAAATTCCACCAACTGTCACTGAACGGTGGAATAAAAATAATAAAATAACTTATAGTTATTTTATTACATACAAATCTTCTTCTGAACGTCTAAAAACTTATCTTTTTCGTCTGACCCTTGTCGGTTGAAGTTAAGCTTCGCCTAAGAGAATCCCGGGGCTGTTAATTCATTGGTGCCCACATATTTTAATTCCGAGCACTTGTTTAAAATTAATAAAAACTCGCTCGTTCGTTCACTGAACGTACCCGAGCGAAACTTCAAAAATTGATTTCGGGCACACCGGGCCTCAGAATAAAGCGATGTCAGAAGCAATAGACTCATAAAATTCCAAAGAATTTAAGGAAAAATAATTTCATTGAAATTTATAGGTCTTTACAGAATTCCATTTTCCGCCTTAGTTGGTACTTGTTTTAATGTGTATGCGGTAGTTTTTAATTCATATCCCCAAAAGGAAAATGGATGATTTCCATGACTCATCATCGGCATCACCATGTATAACAAGGTGCGGTTCCTCCTTTCACTAAAACAATTCCACTATTGTGTATAAGGAGGAGTGAGCTGAGATAGAATCCCAGACTCCTGTAGAAGATCAATGAACTCTTGGTTCAGATATTCTCCACCTCGATCTGATTGAAGTTTCTGTATCTTCTTACCAAGATGATTCTCTACGTCATTCTTGAATTCCTTAAATTTCTCTAAGGATTCTGACTTATACCTAATTAATTAGAGATAGACATATCTACTCAAATCATTAGTAAAAGTAATGAAGTTAGAATGTTCACCTCTAGCTTCTATTGGAAATGGTCCACATACATCTGTGTGAACCAATCCTTGAAGCTCTATGGGCCTTTCACCATGTCCACTGAAAGGTGGCTTGGTCATTTTACCTTGTAAACAAGCATGACATCTATCAAGAAGTTTTACCTTATTAGAGTTCAAATAACCATCTTAGTAGAGCATTTTCAGGTGCTTCTCATTTACATGACTGAGATGGTGATGCCACAAATGGGTGATGTATGAGTCATGTGAGTTTGTTTCGTTATCTATTGCCAACACTTGGTTTTCATAATTTAATACATACAAACCATTATTTGGATGTGTCATAAGATAAAATACGTTGTTCTTATAAAAGAGACAACCCTTATTTCCAAACATGAAAATAAATTCATCCATATCCAAAAAATTATACAGAAATTATGTTCTTGGATACACTAGGCACATAATAATAGTTATGCAAAACCAAAATCATCCCAGTCAGCAATGAGAGGTGGTAATCACTAATAGAAAATACAGCCAGCCTTACGCCATTGGCAGCTCAAAGATCCACCTCTCCTCTGTTATTCTTTCCAAATCTACTTGGTTCTTATATTTGATATAGATGTGTGCCCCACAAGCTGTATCTATTACCTAATGAGTAGAAATGGAAAGATTACACTCGATAATGAATGCACCATTAGTGTCCCCACGCTTCTGGGTGTAGTTACTCTTCCAGTGGCCTTGCTTTCCATATGAAAAACACACTGCCTCCCATTACTTTCCCTGCCTCTGGATCTTCCCCTTCTTGGAAGGATGGTGCTCGGGGGCTTTAGACCATTTATAATTCTTTGGACCCTTTTCCATGTCCATCCTTTTCTTATTCACCATAAAGACTGTAGTTTTTTCACGCCCCATGTCTTATCTACCTGGAAAATTAAGGTCAGATGTTCTGATAGACTCTTCTCATTGTTACTCATGTATAATTGACAATGAAGCCAGACAAGGTCTTGGGCAGTGATGATAGGATGAGATCTGTACGCAAATCATCTGGGAACTTAATCCCTAAGATTTCCAGGTGTTCAATGTAGCCAATAAGCTTAAATACATGAGGACCAGCTAGCATATACTCTCCAAGATTAGTTTTAAACAAAGCGTTGGAGATCTCATATCTCTCATGTCTCGCCTTCTCTTGGTAGAGATCCTTAAGATGAGACATGATTCTATACGCGTCTATGTTTTCATGTAGTTTCAAGAGCTCATTAGACATGGTCGATAGCATGAAACAATGGACATTTTTGGCATCATCCATGTGTTTCATGTAGAGAGATAGTCCCTCATCACTGGCCTCCTTTCCAGGTGCAACTGGAATAGTATCTTTCAGTACATACAATTTCCTTTCGTAGCGAAAGATGACGCGGAAACGCCTTTTCCACTCTTGGAAGTTGGTGTCTGTGAGAAGGTTTTCCTTCTCGAGTATGGTTCGTAATGATATTTTTTATGTCATTTTCTAGACGTTTCTACAAATTAAGATGAGAAAAGTTTTAGTACTTTATTATAAAAAATGAGACAAATAAATAAATTAATACTTATTACTGTCCCACTATTTTATAGAAATCCAATAGCCCTCACCATTGACTTCAGAATATTCGATTGCCTTAATATTCTAGTGGCAAGGATCCATATTTCCCTTCACATTAACCCAACTAGGTTTGGTCAAGAAACATAAATGGTTTTAGGTAGGAATTCCGAATTCCAAATGCATTAACTCGCAACTCATTGATCCGCTGAGTGGACTCCCCAATCGTGAAATCCTTTTATTTTGGATTTCCTCAAACTTTTCCTCTTGGTCACAGCAAGTCCTGCTGTGGAAGTCATCCATTGATGTGAACCAAGTCATTTCAACCCAAAATCTTGAATTATAATTCCTTGATAATTGAAGGCACCCCAACGAGGGTTGGTAAACCACTTTGAACTATGGTTTGATTCTAACCGAGATTATTGAAGGCTATACCGACTTAATATTTATTTGAGGGATTTTATCCTTATACCTAAATTTCCATTTTATTATCTTTGATTACATTCTTGTTAATATTAAGTGGGATATACTTAAGTGATTAACCACGTCTAAGATAATATTTATGCATAAGATGGTCTTTATTTTAGTTCCATCTCGCATGATTGTTTAATTCATTAATTGTGTGATTATGACAACACACCCACAATAATTAATCCATGAAACTGATAGAAATAGAATAAATGGTATAATAATGAGCTTGTTCTATTGGTTAGATTATATAGTGGTTGATAAACAAACCCAAGGCCTAGGGGAGAAACATCTTGATCCTTTCAGGTTCATGTTTATAGCTTTCCACATGTCCACCTTTGTGTCTCCTTGGAATGTTTTCGCCATGGCTCCGGACTTGATCCGCCTCCAATATATTGGGAGATCCATCCATTACATATGAATTTATCTCACACGTATGTGTGGGGTAAATAGGGGTGTTTACATAAAAGAATCCTTGGGCGCGTAGGCCCTACATATTAATGAGGAGAAAGATCGCAAGCCAAAAAATTTAAAATAAATAAATTAAAGAAACCATTCACATAAAAAGGACTTTGTCCAGATCATGATCCTCCATACATGAAATGATATTTACACATAAATAAAACTATCATTCAATTCATTAATCATTCTTGTTTAAGATAAATCAGAATCTAATAAATTAATCATCTTTAATTAATCAATCCTTTTATCTTAAACACTTTTCCTAATTTCCTTGAGATTCTCATCCATCTTAATTTTAAACATATAAATTCATTTAAAATTATATTTGTATCTAACTTGTAACTTGGAGGAAAGCCGGTGAATTCCCATTCATTACACAGATGTTAAATTAAAAATATATATATATAACACCTAACACGTGTTGTGCCTTATCTTTCTGCCAGCACTATGCTATACATCTCAGGGGTATGTATAATATAATAAATATTAATAAATATGCGTAATTTGGGTGAGTACACAGCGTGTAGTTTTGACTACACGACGTGTAGTTTTCTTCACCATCCATCTGATGTACACGCCTAGGGACATGGCGGGTTGATATACTTCGAAAATATTCAGAGTACACAACGTGTTCAGTTGGACATACATCGTGTTGTATCCATGTTACATGGTTTTTAGCCTGGCAAGTCGTGTATGATGTACACGGTCCAATCCCTGCCCAAAGGGACTACACGCTGTGTTCGGTGGACCACATGGCATGTAATCCAGAAATCGTGGTCCCTCTGTTCTATGTCAACACACGGTGTCATAAATGACTTATATAGGATCCAATACATGGAATGATTTGATGGACTAGTCCAATACATTGAACCTATACTACACGGAGTGTACTTCCAATTACACGTCATGTTTTATGGTGTTGTACAACCATGAATATTTGGAACCTCTGGATGAGTTAATCTATTTTATTTTAATCAAAATTAAATGAAAAATTCATTTCTGTGAGGTCAATGTGAAATGAGAGGGTAGGAATAGATCTTGAGATTCAGTTTTTAAAGAACAATTAACTTGAATTGAAAAACCTATATTGTTAAATGCACAAATCACAAACGAAAAACTAAATAATTATAATCAACGATATGAACCTCTCTGATACCACTTGTAGGTTCTGGGCACAGCAGAAGTGCATTGGTGGGACAGCCCAACTTTAATTATATCATTAAAAATGACCAATCTGAGATCCATCATGATTTAAATGACAGATCTTCGAAATAGAACGAAGAATGAAAAATAAAGGAGAGAGTCCCAGAACCCTAGAGATATGATCATCATATGTTGGATATAATTAATTTAATTAATTGATAATAATTACCCTGATGGAATTCTTTCTTTGTTGATGTCTCTGGTCATGATCTGGTGTGATCTGTCATTGCATCGTATAATCCAAGTGTAGGATTCTTCTTGTGGTGATAACAACATGATCCACATATATTTGGACGTCGTCGAAGGGATATCCGGGTTCTAGCATAGAATAACCTTTGAGTGTGATGTACGCCTTTGATCGCCTTGATCTGGTAGTGGTGGATCTCTCTCGGTCTTGAGAGCATTCTTGGAGGAAGGAGTTCTTTTTCCTTGAGAGAACTCTCTAGAATTGTTGTGCACAATGATTCGATAAAAGTGTTAGGGTTGTGAGGATATTTATAATCTAGGTTGAGGTTATAGAGTTATGAAAATAAATAAACATGTTACGCATTTTATTTATTTAATTAACTCTTATTGATAACCCCCATGTCGAATCCTTAATTCCTTGAAATGCACCCACGCTGATCATAATAAATATCATTTAATAAAACAATATTATTTCCTCAAAATACCGACTAAAAAACTACACAGAATATAATCAATAATACATGGTATGTACTTGTTTTTATTTCCTTTATTCCCTCCACCACATTTATTAGACCATGAATAATGGATATTTATTTCTAAAATAAATGTAACCACATTACTCGCTAATAAATGTATTATTTCACCCACAATATATTCTCTCATTTAATTAGTTTTAAAATAAATGTGATTGAGAATACTTGAGTAATTATTAAACCAAAATCAAGAATAATATTTATTCAACTTGTTAAATTAATATTTAACTGAGATACATAGACACACTTAGTGTGTGACCTTCTAGGCCTCTATTTCAGTAGAATTAGGTGGAGTCTGTCTAAAGTATAAGGTTAGCATCTAACAACACGCCAAGGCACCGAACGAGAAAGAAGTTAATGCCACAATGGCATGTCACCTCCTACGAATGCTTACTGTGTAATATAACCCCTTTGTCTCGATATCTCTAATCAAGCGGGTTTCATGCTAGTGTCATCAACCCATGAGCTTGATTATTCTTTCTTTGACTACCCATAATTAAACTTTCCCATTCCTTACCATGGTCATAGATTTACTTACGCTATATCAATTCCATCAAAGGGCCTGAGATGTCTACTTCCATTATAGAAGATAAGGGAAAAATCATTTCTCAAATTATCTATTAATGTATTATTACTCATGATGCAACCAACGTATCCTACCTCGCTGCGAACAGTGTGTCATCACAGTTTTCATCAATACATCTAAGTGCGTGAGTTTTAATACACATTAACAATAATCATAATGTCCAAGGACCAATACACACATCCGTAGATAGGAACAACTAATGACACTATAAAATGTGGATTTCCTACTGGTGGGTATCTTTATCATAATATTCTTCATGGATATTAGGGTGCACACCATGAGTAGGTGCCTCAAAGTTTTATGAGTCATCACCCTTAATGGCCTATATTATTTGTGTCCCTCAAATAACATCATCCGACCATAGAACATATATTCAAGAAAATTGTTATGGAACTTCTGGGTTCTCATCATAGCAGGGATCTGATATGACCCTTTAATGCAATAGTTATCCTTGGGACATTATCACCTGCATTGTCATGCAGAAGAACAATCAAGATGTGATAAGGTGTTTATTTAATGAATAAATTATAAAGTAGTTGGTTCTAGGTCACCAACTCCAACATGTACTGCCCATGATTGAATTATTTTTATAATATACATTAATTTATTAGTATTTAAATATTCATTGTATTATCCATCTCTCATAGAGTTTATGTTTCGTATGTTACCAAATCGGTAAGGGTACCTTTTACCCTCATCTTTGACTTATTTTTGTTATGTCTTTTAATTTACATTTTCTTATATTGGGATATGATATTCTAAATCCTAATTCCTGTAAATTTTATGTTCATGTGATACGATACCCTTTTATCTATCATTAATTCATTTTATTAATTTTAAAGTGACACAATTAGGCTGTTAAATTTCTGTAAGGGAACTTCTTCACCCAATTTCAATTATTTGGGTTAAACTTCTTCTTCATGATTATTTCGAGCTATGAATATGTGTGAATAACCACTGATTGTTTCACAGTTAATATCCAGTTATATTGAGTGTATTCTTATTTTTCACACATTATTATGTAATAGATTTATCCTTATTCTAAGGATACAGTTTTTATAAGGGATTTTGTCTTAATTTTCATTCCATTGAGACTTCATTGTTGTTATGCACCAATTCACTCTTATTTGGTGTATATACTATCCTTTGGAAAAATATATAATTAATCCCATTATTCTCATGATATTATAAAGTTATGATTATGTGTTATTCCTCAATTATTTGTATTTAAGCATCTCTCATTTTGTAAAAAACCCTTTAACTATATTATCCTTTTAAATGTTTTAAAGATTTATCCTTCTAAATATTTATCATTAATTTACATGTTTTAAAATTGGTTTTTAGGATTTATTTATATAGAGATTAATGTTTTCAAATGATAATTCATTTAAAATCATTAATGTGGTATGGGACACTTTGATTCCAAAAACTCTTTATTAAATGATTGAAATGGTTTTGAAAATGATTTGATAAAGCATTGTTTATTTCAATATTTTTATTGGATATATTGTGATTGGAATGTGGAAATGTTATCTTTCCTTTATGCTTGTGGTATGTGTTATGAATATGTTATGGTTAGTGGAAATTGATTACATATACGGGTGGTTCTGTGATAAACCTAGGGTGGGTGAGCCCGAGATAGCTCTCCAATGCATTGTGTAACATGACGAAGGTAAGTGTTAATGTTTCTCCTAAGAGATTAAGGGAATATACTGGGATGGATATTTCAAATGTGTCTCCCTATGTAGCTCTGATTGATATAGTGTATGTATGTTATGAATTCCACAAGCTACCTTTATGATTTAAGATTTCTATGTGTTATTCATAAATGTTATGATTATAGGAGGTATGTTATCATCGAAAAGTATGGTTTCATTTTTTTGTATTTATTGATGGGTTAATGTTTCATTTCTATATTTTGTAACCGTTACTGAGATTTTTACGCTCATCCCAAGTTTTTGAAATGTTTTCTACAGGACATAACGATCAATAGGTTCAATGATGGGATCATGGAAATGTCATGTTGTCTAAAATATGGAACTAGACATGTTTCTTTTTAATAGATTTTATTTTAGGAAAAATGGATACGGATTAGTAGTGTCTAAATGTAATATTAAAGTTGTTATGTAATAGTTATAGCCCAATTATTTGAAACTCTAAACCTGAAAAGATCCTCTACATGAATTCTTGGCATAATTCAAGATTATGTAATGTTCAATGTCGGGTCCTTATAGTTGGTATCAAATGTCGGTCTGGATAACATTAGAGGTTAGGGTGTTTTTTAAACATAAGTGACATAAGCGTAATGGTTAGCATATTAGAAAGAGTCATAATTATTTTAGAGATGATAAATGGTTATTACATTTTCAGGTTCACAAGGTAAGGTATTAGATAACCTTCTAGGATAAAATATGTTATGGTTATTTTTGAGGAATTTGTCTCTCTTTTTTGAATGTTATGAAATTTTATTGTTTTTGAAAATGGACAACACACAGACCATGTGACAACCCGCCACATCAGACAAAGATGTGGGTATCGAACCCACAACCAAAGTGTGATTGGGCTTTATCTCCTACCACTAGACTACGTGAAGTCCCTGTTTAGTATGACTAATTCTGTTTAGTTAAATGATTTTAACGATAAAGAATATCACTATGCCAAAATGTGTATTTCGCAATAGATTGTTTTTTCGTTTAGTGGCAGTTTAAACCACCGCTAAATCATTCTACTGTAGTTTTGGAAAACTGCCACTAAATCATGTGTCAGGAAATAATTAGTGGTGGTTTTTTGAAACCATCAAAGAATGATTTAGCGGTGGTTTAAACTTTCGCTAAATCGTTTTTTTTAATTTATTAATATTTTAGTTTTTAATATTATTATAATTTATTTATTTATTTATTTATTTAACTAATTAATTATTTTTTAACTAATTAATTTATTTATTTATTATTTTATTTATTTATTATTTTATTATTTTATTTTATTTATTTATGTATTTATTTATTATTTTATTATTTTATTTATTATTTTATTTATTAATTATTTCATTATTTTATTATTTTATTTATTAATTAATTTTATATATTTTCATAAATTATATATATATATATTTATTATTTATTTATTTATATATTTTATATATTTTCGTAATTTATTTTTTTTATTTATTATTACCATGTTCATGCCCATCTCCATGCATAAGTCCATGTCCATGCACATGCCCATGCAATATATAGAAATACTCTGTTGGGTGAGATTTGCACCCCTTACCCCATTCTTATTCTCTAAAGACTTTATCACTCCAGCAGGCTCTTCACGTGCTCACTAAATCGAATTTAATATACATATAGACATATATATTAATTGGAAAAACAAGTAATACATAACTAATAGATACACATTAAATAATTATTAATCAATAATTATTAATCAATAATTTTTATTCTGTATTTAATAATTAATAACTAACAATTAATAATGTATAATATATAATATATAACATATAATATATAGGACATAATATATAATACATAATATATAATACATAATACATAATATCTAATATCTATCATCTAATATCTAATTTATAATATAAATTATGTAATATATAATATATAATATATAATATAGAATATAGAATATATAATATATAATATAGAATATATAATATATAATATATAACATATATGTTATAATATATATTGTATAATTTGTATTGCATAATATATAATATATAATCGATAATATATAACATATAATATATAATATATAACATCAAATATGTAATATATAATATATAATATGTAATATATAATATATAATATATAAGTAATGTATAGATAATAAATTAATTAAAAAGTAATGTAACATATGATAAATAAATAAAAAATTAATAACGAATAAATAAATAATAGATAAATAAAAGCATAATAAATAAATAATAAATAAAAAATAAAAATTAAAAAATAATTAATAATTAATTACAAATAATAAATATTAAATTATAAATAATAAATTATAAATTATAAATTATAAACTATAAACTATAAATTATAAATTATAAATTATAAATTATAAATAGTAAATAATAAATAATAAATATAAAATATAAAATAATGAATAATGAATAATTATTAATAACTAATAATTAATAATTGATCATTAATAATTAATAAATAATAAATAATAAATTATATTTATATAATTATAAATAATTAATAAATAATTAATAATTATTTAATTTAAAATTAATAAATATTGAATATTGAATAAATAAATAAATAATAATTGAATAATAATTGAATAATAAAAAATAAAAAATTAATATTTAGTAAATTAAAAAATAAATTAATAAATAATAAATAATAAAGACAAAATAATAAATAAATAAATAAATAAATAGATAAATAAATAAATAAATATAAATTATAAATAATTAATAATTAATAATAACTTATTATTAATATTCAATATTCAATATTTAATATTTATTAAATATTTAATATTTAATTAATAAATAATAAATAAATAATAAATAAATAAACATTTATTTTACTAGTTGTGAAGCTGAAATGGACTCTCGCATTAGAAGTTATGGTCATTTGATGCTGAAGTTTGTTCTTCTACTTATTGAAGATTTGTTTTCAGTTTAAAAATATTAATAACTAATAATTATAAATATTAATTAATTGACACATTAAAAATATTGAAAATTATTAATAATAAGCTATATTTGATTTTAAATAATAAATAATAAATAATAAATAATAAATAAATATTTCTTAAAAAATTTCTAAATTATAGATGTGGTTTTGAAAAAACCGACGCTATTTCGTGGTAAATTTTTTTAAAAAACCACTAAAAATTTGAAATTTTTTTATTTAGAAGACATTTCTTAAATAAATTAAATAAAATTAAAAAAAATTATGGTTGTTTTTTTGCGGCGGTTTTAAAATCCACCACTAATTTTTTGATCGAAATAAATTTTCCAGCCGTTTTAAAAATCACCGCTAAAACCCTATTTTATTTTAGTGTTTGTTTATTTGGGATCATTTGTTTTATCAAATAGACAACCTAAGTATAAAAAATTGATTTAGTGATTAAGTAATAAAGGTTATTTAGGAAGTCATTCTCTCTCTTGGGAACATTATATGCTTATGGAAAATAAAATACTGTGGGATTTAATTTGTGGAGTAATGGTTGAAATATTATTTTTTGCGGAATCCATGTCTTATTTTGGAAAGATGACTATTTTGTTTCTTTATGAAAATTATTAACCTATCATAGAGAATGATTGATTAGGTTAATTACAGTTTAGTGTGAGACTATAAAGGTAGTCGATGTGATTTGGAGATAAATGTTAAGATATATTGTGGAAGACTATGGGATTAGATTCTTCTGAGATTTGGTTTTCAATATTAGTTTAGATTATATTGAGAAATTTTAAGGAATGTTGTTTATTGAATGGTTTTTTTGAACATATGGTACTGTTTGTTGAATTTTTGAGATTAGGAATAGTATTTCTTTTTATAAATGGTTATCCTTTTGGGGGATTATCTGATCTTGTAGTAAACTTTTTGTTTTTGGTTAATTTCTAAAGACATGGGAAATATATTGTTTATCTTTTTTGGATAATGTGATTCTATAGAAATTTAATCTAGCGCTTTAGGTGTGACAATGTCATCTTGAATACTCATCGTTTGGAGAAAATATGAGTTTTTGGTAGAAACTCATTAAAGGATGAAACTCTACATGAAAATTAAGTGTCACAATTGGTTTTTCATGTATTTGTTTTGATCTGGTTCATTTGAAATCCTAATACTTCTCTTGGGTATTGAGTGAGCTGAATGTTTCTTTTTTAAGTTTAATCTATGTCTAATCACCCTAATTTTGGTTCCCCATTTCTTGTTTAGGAGTTTTTGTATAAAGGGTGGTTACTTCAAGATTTGGGCCAACAGTGAGCCCATTTCCAGTTTTCAAAACGAAATTTATTTCTTTTATAAATCATTTGTTTTTCAACATTTTCACCCATTCCACTTCCCACATATCCTATACTGACATTTTAAAACTTCCATATCCTTTTTGACCCCATATAAATTAATAAGCATGGTGAATTGATGTTACTTATTTTGGTATTGGGCCTCTCATGGGCCCATTTCCAGTTTTTAAAAATAATAATTTGTTTCTTATATAGATAATTCAATTTTTAATATATTTTGGTGATTCCACCTCCCCCTAGAATCTAATACCCTTATTTGCACCCCCAATATCGATTTTACCTATTTGGATCTCATATGAGTCACATCTTAGGGAAACACTTCTCAATGTCTCTCAAATCGTCCAGAATTGAGAAGATAAATTATTTCATACATAAATCAATCAATTATTTATCCTTTTTCCACAAATCTTCTTACACCGGTTCTTATAAACCATAGGAGCCCCTCCAATGAGTTTCAAACTGTTCCCATTCCTCTATGTGTTCATATCTAAGGAAAGATAAAGAGTTTTCAAGTTGGAAAGATGAGATTCCTTCTCTTTTCTCCTCATTCTTCCTCCTCCTTTCATTATTTATTGGTTTTATATTCTCCCAAAGTCATGATAGACCTTGGGTTTTTTTATAACATGGTTTTTATGGAAGTAATATTCATTTAGGTTTGGTATTCACAGTTTTATGGCTTATAAACCCACGACATGTGATTTCGGGTGTGCGTTTCCATTACGACAAGGATTTAAGGTAGGATATCCCTTCCACATGCCTTAATAATTCATGTTTTATCATTTTAATGTTTCCCTTAAATTATTTGTATGTTTTTTATTGTTTTAAATCCTTTGGATAATTTTCATGGTGTAAAAAATGGTTGTTTAAGCCTTATTTTGTGAAATCTAGTGTTGTTTTGTCATGAAAGTGCACACCAAGTGTTTGTTTAACAGTTCTGTTATCTTTCGCACCTAGTTTGTGAGGTTGAGAACCTGGATTATGGTATTTTTAACATGTTTCAGTATCTTGAATAAAATATGCCATGTAATTTATGTTTTATTCCTTTTCATGTACTAAAAATACATAGTTTTTTTTAAAAGGGCATGTCATGTGTTCGGTAAATGGCACAGTTGGCTTTTAAGTATTAAGTATGATTTAAGGATTATTTGTTTGGATTTATAAATGAATTTTAATAATTAAAAATGTTATTCTTGGTTTCTTATGTGGATTTACAATTTGGATTTGGTTTTAAAAATAAATGGGTTTTGGTTTAAAACATATTTTGGCCTGAGTTGTCGGAAAATGGTCTGTTTCACATCCTTATGAAAACAGTTGTATTTTGAATATTTAACCTGAGTGTTTTAAGGGATTTATGAATGTGGTTTTATAGTGTAAATGGTGTTTATACACCTCCTTAATAAAATTTAAATTCATACCTCGGTTAAGTGTTAGTTTTGAGAAAGGCATAAAGGCCTGTTTGGCATTTGTTTTTTTCGTAAAAATGTTTTCCATGTGTATTCCATAATCTATCTTTTGGGGCCATTTTATGGTCCATAGAATTGATATATAAATTGGTTTTGGGGATGCTCAATCTGATTTTTTATGTTATTGATGGGTTTCTGGCCTTAAAATAGCATTTTTAATTGATTTTATATGCAAGGCCTCGTTATACTCCGTGAAATTATTTTACAAAACTTTTCATTGGTTTATTGATTCGTGGAAGAGATGTGAAGCATGTTGCGGGATATTTGTGTGTTTATGGTTTGGTAATAAAATTTTAATTTGAAATTTATATGTGATAATATGTGTAACTAGATTGAGAACTAAAGGGAATCCGAGGTATCTAGTTAGGCGGACGTGTACTAGTATTCTAGTGATCCCATGGGGTTTGGCCCCTATTTCACATAGCAAGATTGATGATGAAACCAATAACTAAAATATGATGATGATGTTGTTGTGGGACAACTAGTTTATGTGTATGCTCCCTACTAGTGGCTCATGTGCACGAGAATAGATATTTATTATGGTTACTTTCACTGAGATAAGAGGTACCTGGGGCTCACAACTGACTAGTGCCTAGGGGTGTTCCTATGACTTGTGCTCATTGGATCTTTTGCTCTCACTGTTAGCAAATGGTGTTTTTGGTTGGTAAATTCTTTAGTTTGTGTGATTTATTTAAAAGTGTAAATTTTTTAAAGAATCCCTCTTGAAAACTATTTTCATTTTGAAGTTTCACCTCTTTAAAAATTATTATTTGTGTTCTTGTTTATAAAACATGCATGTTTTTATCTGGTATTTTATTTATATATCAAGGGACCTCATTTGTTAAACGTTCCTTTAGATATTTTATTTAAAACATGAAAATGATGTTTATTTTATTTTAAAGGATATTCATTGGGAATAGAATATTCAGCTAACATACTGAGTTTTATTACTCATGCCTCTTGTCTTCTTCAGTTTTTACCCCTTGTGCAGGTTTCATCTTGTGTTTTATTGCCTTGGGAACTGTGTGATCATTGTGTTGGAGAGTGACCAGCGGGGTCACATGGAGTTAGTTTGTTATTGGGTTTGGTCAGTTCAGTTGTTGGTTTATTTGTAATTTTAGTTTCTTGTATAAATAATGTTCAGTTCAATTTTTATATAAATGTATTTTGGGCTGTCCATTTCTTTCCGCTATTTGTTCAATTGTTTTCATATGGGTTAAATTTTTCCCTTGTCTACTCTATCGATTCCTTTTTTGTTTTTCTCCATCCTGGGATGATCGATAACGCCTCTCGGGACTTGTCGCGGGTTATCATGGGTGACCGGTTCACGGTCGACTTGGGCTAGTTCGTGACAGTAAGTATATTTCCCTATGTTCTTATTCTAAGTTGTAAAATAATTCCTCAAAATTATGAAAATTAACTTAAAAAAAACATTTTCCATTTACTTTAATTACTGGGTAATCAGAAACTATTTAATGTATCATATGATTATGATTTTCTGGTGGTTAACTTTCTCCTAACCATGTTTTTTATCACACTCCATCAGAACATGATGGATTGTTTTCTCTTCCATATCCATGTTTTATTACATGGAATACTAGTATGGGATTATCTCGGGTGACCATTGTACTTCACTTTCATTTTTTAATGTGATATATTTATTGAATCTTTTTCTAATGTGGGACTTTCAATTAAGTTTCCAAGCCCAGTTTTAAAATTGTGAGGAGGTAATTTCCAAAAGGGGGGGAATGATGTAACATTCCAGGTAAATAATGAGTAAGAAAATTTCATAATTATTAATATTTGTGAATTAAATATTAATTTTACTTTAAAGGTAATGCTATGTTCGATGGCTTTCTAGAGGCGCATCAACGAGTTTCTTGGAAATCTTACATTACACACTAATAATATTATATTATTATTTTAAATGGTAGTTAACCCCTATAAATTTTATTAGTTTGAATGAATATAACTATGTAAAATATAATTATACATTTTTTTAAAAGTTTTTACATTTATCCAATAAATGTTAAAGGCTTAAAATAAGAAAATATTCCGATTTTAAGCATAAATTTTAAAATATTCACTAAAAGGTCGATTTATCTTGATGGATAACCCTATTTATATCTTTTTTTGGTACCATTTATATGATCTATTTGACCAAATAAAATTCTTAATTATAATCGGGAGACCAAAATAAACTTTGGGTAATGTTTTTGGTATTTTTCTAATAAAATTCATTTTTTAATTTATAGTGAAAAATACTGTATTTTAATTAAAATATTATTTTTAATATAATTTATTTATATGGTTATATTATATTTGTACCATTTAATCCAATGTTGGTTATTATAATTAATTTCAGTTTGAAATTGGACATAAAGAAGTCTCAATCTTTTGATAGATATCATTTCTTAAAAACACGCTATTTGTTTTAACATTGAAAATTAATTTTAATATAATTAATGAAACTTATATTTTTTTAATATTGTAAAAAAGACATAATTTTTGAATTTTTAATATCAAATATATATTTGGATGATGTTTTGGTATTTTTCCGATAAACTTCAATTTTTGTTGAATAGTGAAACCACTAAGTAGTAGTTAAAATATGACATTTTCATTTAGATGAAATTTTACCACATCTGTGAATTGAATTTTTAAAATCCGAAATACATGGTTGTTATTAGTATGTAAACTTTGGTTCAATAAGGTGAAAATAATTTTTTGGTGGATAGTAACTTTTGACTTTTATTTACCGCGGTTAAAGGTAAATAGGGTAATTCAAGGTAAAAAGTAAATCATAATAATACAAAATTACCATAATCCTTGTCCTAATCTTTTTGGATGAGTAATGACCAACCATGGCCATCCTTGTGTCAATATTAAGACCCCATGGAGCCACATAAGAGTGATAATGATACTTTATTTTAATAATTTAAAGTAAAGATAGAAATGAAAAAAACAAATATCTTTTAGTAAATAAATTTTTACATGGGGTTATTTGAGTTATATTTTCAACTATAAATATTAATTTTAAAGAAAAAAATATTTCATAAATCATGGTATTTGTTTATAATTTTTATACATCAAATATATAAAATTATAAATGACACAAGAATGATGCAGTATTTACCAGATTAATAAATTATTTAAATAAATAAGATTATAAATATTACAATAACATCCAAAACCTTTCCAATTGTTATTATATGAATTTATTTCGACCATGATTCATATTATCATTGAACTTAATGTGTTTTGGACCTTTTGAAACTGAAAATAAATATATAATAAAATAATATTTTCACACTTTCCAAAAGAACCACTCCCCACTTATAAAAATCCCTCACTTCTAACCCATTACTCACACCTCTCAAGACTATTGTCTCATCAATAACCTGCCCAAAAAAAGATCTCAATATCCATATACTCCTCATTGAATCCTTACCTTAGGCAGAAGTAACATCAATAAGTCCTTTTGGTTCAAACCAAAGTGGGTTACCCAAATTTAAGGTAACCGTTTTTCTTAACTTATTTTCTATTATTTCACATCTACAACCCCTAAAATCATTTTATTACTTTATTTTATAACAAAATCAGAATCATAAATATAATTGGTTGTTATTATGATTAGTATTACAACTACACTTTCACACACCTCCATCTAATGGGTAAATAACATTCTGTTTTTGTGGATGGAAAACTAACCTCTCACGAAACGATGACTGTTCAATTATCTCTAACCTCCTCTCATGGTGTCCATTAAGATAGAACTGTATTTATATATGATATATATTATGTTATGTTTTTTTTATTATTTTGTATTTTTCATTTATAACATTACTTTATGGTTTCCATTATGGGTAAATGTGAAAATTTCATTTGAGAAAGTGCGGACTACCTCCCCCTTAAAGTGACATGACTCATTCATGCCATACGTGGGATTTATAAAGGATGGATTTAATGAAATTATATATGATAATATAATTTAATTATAATATACCTATGTATCATTAAGTTTTCATTCCATTAAAATACAAAATAGGAAGGAAATTAGCGTTCATGCGTACATACGGATTACCGTTTCCATGAATGGTGCATTTAATTTCTTATCTCCAAATGTTGTATAATGTTATAAATACATACATATACAAGATAAATAGATATATATTATATCTAAATCTTTAATATCATTCTGGAGATAATGTACTTTTGACAACATGAAATAATTGTAATTATAACATGTCCATTTTTTACTCAAGTTCCGAACATCGTCAAAATGTCCGATACGAACTCAAATAATTAACTATTTGTTATTTCAAGGTAATAAGTAATATAAAAGAAAAAATAAACTTGAAAAATATTCTTCATTAAGTATAAATTAAATTATGTTTATTATTTAGTAAGAATAAGGAACAAACAAGTCAAGTTAGAAATGAGGTAAGGGATTTCTTATCTCACATACAATTCCGTGAGATTTCCATTGTTCACCACTTATTTATTCCATGTGGTGTATTGGGTACATCAATTTGATATATATTATCAAGATTATATTTTTATACAAGGAATTATGTGATTAATTTTGTGTATATTAACTTTTATTCATACGACTTGATTGATTACAACGTGGTAAAGGGTTTCCATCTCATTTTTTATTCCTGTGAGATTCATTCTATGTTTGTCACTATTTCCTTCTGTGAGGTGTATTAAATTCCCATGATTGTATTATTTTTATAATATAAATTCATTTATGGGTATTTAAATATTTATTTTAAGATCGTTATTTCATTGAGATTATGTTTCTTATGTTACCAAATCGGTAAAGGAACATTTCACCCTCCTATTTTTAAAAGACATGTTTTTATTATGTCATTTAATTTACATATTATCATGTTGGGATATGATATTATATATCCTAATTTCTTTAATTTATATTTCCATGTTATGGTATAACCTTTTATAGCACATCAATTAATTTTATGAATTTTAATGTGACGTCGTTAGGCTGTCAAATTTATGTAAGGGAACTTCTTCACCCAATTTCAATTCTTTGGGTTAAAATTTTACTTCATGATTATGTCATGATATGAATATGTGTGAATAACCTATGATTGTTTCACATGTAATATCCACATATATTGAATGTATTAATATTTTTCTCACATTATTATGTAATTGATTTATCCTTAATCTGAGGAAACAATTTTTAAAATAGATTTCTTCACAATTTACATTCCATTGAGACTTCATTCTTGTTAGGCACCAATTCACTCTTATGTAGTGTATATACTATCCTTTGGAATATTATATCATGGATACCATTATTCTCATGATATTTTAATGTTATCAATAAATTATATTCCTCAATTATTTCAATTCAAGTGTCTCTCATTTTTTTAAAAACCCTTTAACTAAAATATCATTATAAATGTTTTAAGGATTTATTCTTATAAATATTTATCATTAATGTCCATGTTTTCATAATGGTTTTTAGGATTTACTTATATGTACATTAATGTTTTCAAATGATAATTCATTTAAAAACTTTAAAGTGGTATGGGAGACTTTGATTAAAAAATCACTTTATAAAATGTTTTAAATGGTTTTTAAATTGTTTTGATAAAGAATTGTTTATTTTAATATCTTGATTTTATATAGTATGATTTTAATGTAGAAATGATATATTTCCATTATTCTTGTGTTGTAAGATATGAATATGTTATGGTTATTGGTCATTGTTTACGTATACGGGTGGTTTCGTGATAAACCTAGTGCGGGTGAGCCCGAGATAGCTCTCCAATGCATTAGGTAATGTGACAGAGGTAAACGTTAATGTTTCTCCTAAAAGATTTATGGAATATACTGTGATGTGCATTATAATGTGACTCCCTATGTATCTTCGATATCTACAATGTAAGTATGTTATGAATGCCACAATTTAGCTTTATGATTTATGATTTCTATGTGTTATTCATAAATCTTATGATTTCATGAGGTATGTTATGATCAAAAAGTATGGTTTCATTTATTTTTATTTATTGATGGGTTAATGTTTCCATTCCTTATTTTGAAACCCTTACTAAAATTTTTATGCTCATATCAGGTTTTTGAAATGTTTTCCATAGGACTTAATGATGAATAGAGTCAACGATGGGATCATGGAAAAGTCATGTTGTCTAAAACATGGAACTAGACATGTTTCTTTTTCAATGTTTTTTATTTTATGAAAAATGGATACTAAGTGGTAGTGTATACATGTAATATTCAAGTTGTTATGTAATAGTTATGGCCTAATTCTCTAAAACTATAAACCTGAAAAGATCCTCAATGTGAATTCTTGACATAATTCATGATTATGTATTGTTCATGGTCGGGTCCTTATATAGGCACCTATGTCTAGAGAGCTCAAATGGGGTAAGATATGGAGGATTTTGGGGAAAATATAGAGATGACACAAAGGTAATTTAAAAATTTTTAATGACCTAGACCCATTGAAATGTTTTCGTGCTCAGTTTTCTTAACCTTGTGAAAATGTGTTCCTTTCACTATCCAAGAGGGACATGATAGAAGGTTTGAAAGTAGTTCACATTCCATGTGGTTCACCACTACCCGAAAATGCCACTTGGATAAACAGTTACATAAGTAAGTGAAAATAGTTTTTTGAATAATAGTACAACCTTGCAGAAATATATTTCAACCCAAAAACTATGGTTTTCACTATAAATTCCCATGAAAATTCAACAAATAACAATGGGTAAAAATTAAATAACAGAAACCCTCAAAATATTATCCTTATCTATCCCAGAACTCAAGGGAAAACTAAGATCTATAAATAAACATGAAAAAATGGTTAAAACAAAAACATATATGTTACACATATACACATGTATGGAAATAAACTGGTAAATTTTATATAAATATAAATATGTGATATAAAATAATAAGAATAATGGAATTCATACAACTAAAAAGGTAGAAACAAATGCTCCAAGTGACATGTCTAACAACAATGGATGAAAAACCTAAAATAACTAATCCAAATACTCAATTCGATAGTGCGAGAAGACTCCCACCATCTCACTATATGGATTCCCAAACCCAATAGACAAAAAACTCATTGCCTCATAGTCAAGGCTTATATTTCCCTTTAGTAATGTATATTACCATGTATATGCACTAAAAAATGAATGTATAGGGTTTGAGCTAGCTAGTTCAGTAGGATCTCTCCCATGTGTTCCATATCAAGTCTTTGTAAAATAATCCCATAATTCTAAACATTAATTATATAATGGAATGATGTACAATTTATCAGATTTTTTCAAAAGAATGGAAAAAATATTTAATTTCTCCTTTTTGACCTTTCCAAAAAATAAACATAACATTTAATCAAATAATTTCATATATACATTTATCGAAATAATTATATAATGCAAAAAAATAATCCATCAGATATCCTATCAAATAACAAGAATTACATCAAATTATACAAACCAAAATATCCCATATCGGACAAAAAATAAATGGTAACATCATACCAAGGATCATACTTGGTTGTGATAGCTTGGACACTGATTCCAATCATAGAAAATTGTGTTCACATAAAGCCTCTTGAAATATGCATCGTGTTTATTGAGAATATGAACACCCTATAAAGTGAACCCCTTACTACTTTAACACGTCTCTAGAATAATGTTCCTAGAGAGTTAGAGAAATTCCCAAGCAAAAACAACTCGACACTAGATGATACCTATCTCTATACCTTCCAGCTAAGTATCCAAGGCTTCACTAGTGATCTATTTTCAAAAAAAAATCATTAAACGATTTCATTATATAAATATTTGAAAACCATTTCACCTAATTGTGTCGCACTACTTTGAATACCCTTTTCATTTAATAAAACTAGTGGAAAACCATATTTTATCAAAAACTCGCTTATAAAAACAAAATAAATAGTGATATCATTTCATTTCATTTAATTAAATAATTTATCAAAAATAAGAGAAATGAAATTGACAAAAAAGTCTATAAATGTAACAATCTATCCCAAATCATGGGTCATGGAATCTTATAATGAAAACCATCGTAAGAAAGGACCCACAAAAATACATTGAATTGCTTGAAACAAATTCATACATCAAATAATGTATTCAATTTAACAAAAAATGAGTAAAGAAAAAAAATAGATACCTCAATAATTCAAACCTACCAAACCATGAAAAAAAAGTAAATGGCCACTAGAACAAGATGTTACAATGGATCTATATAAAAAACAAGAGAATCATAACAAAAAAAATCAATAGATCTGATAACTAGATTCAATTAAACATTCACGATCAAAGGAAATGAACAATAATAATATAGTTTGTTTTACTCTGAGAGATGAAACTTGACCACCATAATGATCCAACACTTAATGAATCATTCTATAATGAATGAAGGCTCCCAAAATCAATTTATAAGATCCCTAGGACAATTGGAGAGTGAGATATAGGAAAATGAATATATATTTATATATAAACCAAGTATCTCCATAGAATCCTTTTATAAGAATATTACAAGGATGTTAATTCCATTAAATTTTTGGTATTCATCGTGGTCAACATACGGTGAGAAATCATCGATCCTTAATTAAAAACCGATCTTTAACATTACACAATGTGTTACCGTTATATAGTGTTTACCCCCAACACATTTTTTTATCAAGTTCCCTGTTGCTTCCTATAATAATTTAAACCTCATAGACACCCATTAAATTGAAATTTTTTATCCTATAGATAGATAAAAATAAATATTCATACATGGATTTACAAACCCCCTCAGGAATTCTTTGAACTTAGGGATAACCCCACAAATCCATATACATAGATACATATAGACTACATTAATTCAAAAAGGAAACCCCTAAACATTAGGAAGTTATTCAAATAATCTTTTATTAATCATTAAGATTTCCAATGTTACCCAATTCAATAGTAAAATAATCCAATGGAATATAAATACATGAATGTGGGTAATTGGATGCTACAAAAAAATGAACATTTTAATAAAAATAAGACCTTATAATAACAATATAAAAATTAATCATAATTAAATTTGTTTGAATTAAAAATTATAAATATAAAATCTATACATATAATTAAAATCATGCTTTATTAGTGGTAACTTTAACTAATTATAATGGGGATTTATTTTTCAATTTAACATAGTTTACATAAAAATTTCTCTTTTGCGATTAAGAATTAATGTATAATAAAATCCATTACAAATATCATTTAAATGTAATAAGTACTATTTAATAAAAATAATTATAGTTATGTGAATTTAAATTCAAATTTAAATAGGAATGGTACGTTTAATTTAGATAATATATTAAAATTAAATTGAAATTTTATAAAAATAAATATTTTTACTTTTAAATAAATAATAAATATATTTTTTGAAAAATCCAAAAATATCACACAATAATTATAAATATATATTATTATTTTTTAAAAATATTCCACTATATTAAATAAAAAATAAAAATATAATATGAACAATAATATTATTTTCTTCTAGAAAGTTGTAATGCTCATTTTTTGATCGAAACATGTTTTTGATGAATATAAATAATTATTATAAAATTGACTGACTATTTAATGTGATTTTATAAATAAATTTATATTGAGTATGAAATATATATAAATTTTATAAATCAGTTATTCATCTTCATATTATTATAATTTAATGCCTAGATAATAATTATATTGTTTAAATAATAATAATATTACATGGTTTGTTTAAGCACGATTTTGTGTTTCGTATGGGATATAAAACGTAATGTTTTTTAAAGAAATTGGGTATTACAACAGAAACTCCAAATTCAGTTATTCATGCATGGATCATTTCCTTTAATAGCTGTATATATACACACACAGACATATTGTCGGTTTGATACTTTGAGTAATGCACATAATAATGTTCTCATGGCCTAAACTATACTTTTCCAATTATCCTTAAGATACTATTATGATAGAGTCTCCAATAATTCTTATTCACAATGAGATGTAGGAAAATTGAATACCCATAATGATAATAATTTTAAAAAATCATGTGTGTATCATGATTCTGAAATTAGTACATCTATAATATTCTAAATTTAGAAAAACAAATACCATCCCAAATAATTTATTTTTTTCCCTTTATTTCGGTTAGATACTTCTAGGAATAGGATCATTAAAAAATTAAAAACATTAATAGCATCCTATATAAAATATTGAAATAGTAAGATGAAGAGTAATTGGGAATTGATACAACCTATATAATCCTGGATATGGTTCACTCAAATATAATGAAGCCCAGTTTTTCACATAGCATAATTAAAACCATTTCATACAATAGATGTTGTTCAATTCTGGTAATGATAAGTGGTGGTAAGGGGGGAATAAATCCCTTTACCAGAGTAGTGAATAATAATAACAATATAAAGAAATATTTTAATGGAAATAGTATATGAAAATAATATTAATAAATATAATAAAACAAAATTGATATCAATATTCATATACATAGTGATGATTTTAGGAAAATTTAAAAATAGGGGATCATGGGGTATATGGAAGAAAGAAAACAAAACATTTCATTCTATAAAAAAGTGAAAAAAAATTAAAAAAATCGCTCCAATAAAATTACAATCACTAGATAAATTTTATTCTCTAATACTTTATCAATGTAAAAATAACAAAGTATCCATTTAAGAAAGCATCCCATTATCCCTCCCTACAACCATGATGTTAGTCAGGGTACCAAATGATGGCCCAAATATAGTGTAATAAAAAATATTTGGCCACCAAAAATGGTATCTAGCACTATCATTTCCACAAATATACAATTAATTGTGTGACTTCATAAATAAAAAATATGATAAATAAATATAAAATTTAATACTTGGTTTTTCATTTAATTATCGTAAGATACTACCCATTTTAGCCTAAGATAGAGTTTCACTATGATTTTTGCGTTTAAATTTATATTTATAAGGGAAATTCTTGAGGAAAAAAACCAAAACATCCAAATGTTGTGATAAATAGATAATTTTCAATAATTTCCCAGGATTTTAAGATTTATATATATATTGAAGTCAATCGGTGTATACCCTTTCTAGTTCACCCTAGGGCATAAAATTCCAGCCCATAACTGGGATAATGTCATATGTATCCTCAAAAAAATACATGAATATAATCCAAGGAATGTATCAAGAGGGTATACAACATCTATGTGAATCAAAACAGAATCATAAAATTAATTTAGTAAATTCTTCTTAAATATGGAGAACGCTTACGACCAATTTATAGTGTTTATAGTCTATGATAAATAATCAATCCTTCTATAATCATTCACATATAAGACACATAAATTATTCTATTTGAATACACTTAGTCCATTGAAAGAAATACATAATTGGATTCCAAATTTCACAAATGGAATTCAACACCTTTTAAGGTTATTAGGAACTATGATCACAGTTAATCAAGATATGATAATTAACAGGTGTCCACATTAATAAATATAACCTTTACAACAAGTCAAAATTAAATAAAAGTTCAATTTCATGGTCATGTCCTTCATCTATCATTTAATCTCTTTATTTCATGGGTATAATTTATATTTTAATCAGGATACGATTAAATGGGAATTCGATTCATGTTCCATTCATTAAATATAACATTTCAATTAAATGAATTTATTTATTTGAATCAATATAAAGAAGATAATACCAAATAAGAGTTCTATTTCCATTATAATCATTTATAATTTTTCATGGGAATATAATAATCAAACTCGAAGAGGTGGTACAAGTTGAGGAAGAAAATATATGATAATATTATTTTTTTAAGGGATTAGGTATTCGATGTCTATACTTATATTCAAGGTAAAATTACATTTTTGAGGTGTAAAATGAAATTTCTTATGAATAGAATGATGAAACATGATATAAAAATAAACAAATTCAAGGAAATTGGATAAAAAAATAATCTATGTTGGAGGATAACACTTCATCTAATGTCAGCCTCATATTCTAGATGGAATGGGAGAAATCATAGAAAATAGAAAACCAACCAGTGAATGTATAATAACAGTTCACATGATGTTATGATTCAATATAGTAAATTAAATAAAGAAAATTTAGAATTTTACTGAATTAAATATCAATTTAAATATAACATGATGAATCTTTATTGAATCTAATGATAGATGAATGAATTTCTTCAAATCCTAGGTAGGGAAAAATTAACCTCTCAATGTGCAGTCTTTAATGAAAAAAGGAAAGGATAAGAGAGTTTAATACTTAATTGGACGCTGTAATGAATGGATATTTCCAAAATTTTAATGCTTTTATAGTTTTTGGATACTGTTTTTGTTAATAAATGCAATAACCATGATTACCTGTAGCCCATGGTGACACTTCCTTTCATGGATGGTAACATATGTTGACAAACCATGTGCAGCAGATGTGTTCTCACTATCCAAAGCCTCCACCACCTACATAGATGATGAATGGTTATAAAAACAATTTATAGAATTTTTTCTTTAACACTATAATTTATTTTAACATTTTAATGGCTATGAAACACCTCTAGGATGGTTAACCTAACCATTCAGCACTTATTCAGGCTGTAAAATTGAGCCAAATGGTTTGTACTAACCATGATCTTCAATATGTTACTATAATAATCAGATATTTGGGCTCTTTTGGATCCCCATACTGTCTATAACCCTTCCATAATAAATTTTATAATATCATATAAAATAAAAATAGAATTAGATATAGTTTTAAAGGATTTGTACATCATTGAAAATAATATATCTAAAAAATTATGTTTTACATGATCATAAAAATATTTAAAATTTCAGTACCATATAACCCATGGAAGTGAAAAAAGTTTCATAAGGATTTAATCTTAAAATGTATAACCCATATATATGTTACAAGATTCATTTATTAATTCCTTAATCTTATTCAACAATCCCCATATATGAAAAATTACTTGATGGTATCTGTAGATCATATTCATAATTGTTTTAGTATCTTTGGAATCCTCACCCCTGGAAATTAATAACATTACATAAACATTTATCTACAATTAATATAAATTAATTAATGATAAATCATGTCATAGTGGTAGTATATAAACCTAATAAATGAACTAAGTGTTGAATACGACATATATCTTTGTAAAATAATTGTGGGAAGAGGAACGGTTACCTCGAGTCTCATCCTTCATCATAAAAATTAAAATATCCTACAAAAAAATATTTATTTGTTATTAATATATTCCATAACCACATAAATAATTTTCTTAATATTCATAAACCCTTTATAATTTATAATTATCTCTGTATTTACAATTTTTTCATTTCAATGCACATCTAGGTAAAAAGAGATGTTTTTAATTTTCATGTTTTTGTTTGATTTTTCTTGTACATGAACCTTGGTCATTGATTTCTCATCTAATAAATCATAATAATCACATAAGTATCATATTAATTTTTAATAAATATTTTCCTAATTAATCATATAATGTGCGGTTAAAAAATGAGTTACATCACTTCAAGGAGACTGTAGTCTGTATGTAGGCATCAGTGATACATCATCTTTTTTATGAATGGAATGAAATAAAGCTAAATAATAATTCATATTTCAAAAATAATTATTAAATATTAAATATAATATATATTAATTAAATATTTATTTATTTCAAAAAATATTCATAACAAATGAGATATTAATCACATCTTATAGTGGTGTTTTTAGTCCCCATATATGCATGAAAGTAATTATAAATTTTCAATAGATTGAATCTATAGAATATAGAATGGGAAATTAAAATAAATATATATAGTTAAATCCAAATTTTTAGAATAAATATTTCATCAATCGTGATAACCATCCTCAAATAATTTTGATGCGTAATAAATCATACCCTTATGTGGTGGTTATAGTACACATGTATACACAAGGGAAGCATTCATTTCCCATTTGATGGAAAAGAATAATGATTTAGGTTGTTCTATAAACAAAATAAAATGATATTATATTAAACATATTGATGCTATTATTCTATAAAGAATAATATAGAAATAAATTAGTTAAAAATGATGTTAAATGAGAGTGATCTGTTGTGATGATTTTTCCCTCTTGGACTGGCCACATTTTGATCTCATCTTAAGGGGTATAGGGATGGAATATGTAATATTTTAGATCCATAAAAACATGTATATGTGTTTTTATGTGCGTTATAATTATGTTTTATTTGAGTTGTGTGGATCATGAGGGAATGAGGAAGAGAGGATTAGTTGTGTCTATTTAATGTGAAGGAAAAAAATTGGAATTACATAATATATGAAAATATAATAATATATTTTTCATATAAATGTGGAAAAAATTGATAACTTTCAAATAACTATAAGTAATAGTCTCAATCATATCATAATATAAAATACATATACATTTATGGGATCTTATAACCTTTATCCCCATGATTTAACAACATGTTAATCCTTCATATGATTACAGAAAAATAAAATTATTTTACTCTTTTGGGGTTAATAACGTAATGATATAATGATAATTATCTCATAAGTGTAATGTATTTGATATTCTTGAAAATATACCATTACAATGTTCATATATAAGATATTTATAAATTTTATAACATTCACTCAATTATTATTTAACAAGAGATGTCATTAAAAATATTTTTAGGCCCATTCAAATAGTTAGACATTGATTAAATTATAGTATCGATGGAATTCCACTATAAACAATTAGTAGGTTGTTAACATGATATATTTATCAAAAAAATCTTGTCATTTAATAATTAAACTAAAATTTGTTACATATAATATTTTAGACAATGCATATTTTACATTCCTATTAAATGATTTACCATTGTATGAGTTGTGTGAAAGAATATAATGTAAACATTCCACCTCTAAAAAATTAAAATAACATTTCATGTTTAAAAAATATCATCATTATTTTTAATAAATATTTATAATGAAACATATACACTTTCTATCCTTATGAAAAAAATAGTCGAGACATTAAAACAAAGAGAATGACATTTATTATAAAATCAATACTCAAAATAATATTAATGTAATTATCAACGGTTTGTGGAAATAAATTTCCCAAAAAATAATGATATAATAATTAAGGTATAAGGAATGATATATAATGAATGGAATGTTTTTATTGGATATTTATTGTCCTTATCTCATTTTTTTAACAATGTTGTACAATTCCTTTCCATAAAAGGTGACAAATATTTACCATGGTTACTATTCATAATGGAAACAAATATTAGTGACCTATTTAACAAATTTGAATATATTGATTTCATATATAGAATACGTTTTATTGATCATATTTTTGTAATATGTAGAATAATAATTATATATAAATATGTAAAATATAATAAAAAAATTTCTTAGGAAAATTAATTTTTATTACAAAAAATTTGGTTATACAAAAATCATGTATAATTTTTATTTCTATATAAGTAACATGATGATATGAAATTTAATTATTTTTAGCATAATCTCAATATTAAATTACAAACAAAATTACGCTTTTATATTATATTATTTAACGAATATAAATTTTATTTTTATAAAAAATAAATTTTTCAATCATCAATTATATGTAAATCATTTCAATAATATTTCATAAAATAAAAATATTATAATTTAATAATTTTTATTTCAACAAAAATATATAGTAACATAAACAAAATTATGATGGTAGAATATAATTATAATTTATGTGAACAGAAATAAATAATAACCAATGCTGATGAAAAAATATTTATTTGAAAACAAAATTAAATTGCTAAATATCATGAACTTGTTCCGTATGAATTTATCCATAATATATATTTAATAAAACATTTAAATAAATATGATTCATAATTTTCTTAATCTACTTCATTCCCATCAATTTAATGGATAGGTTATGATATATCGTTGTTTATTTTATACTCAGTGTTGTGGGTCACTGATGCTATCAAACACTCACTATTTATTTAATATTATATTCTAAAATACCATTACATTAAATAATACCAAGTTAAATACATTGTACCCTCAAAAATATAATTATCATATAAAAAATATCACTAATTAATAATAAAATATAATGTAGATTCCATCATGATAAAAAATTTCTGTCATTACTAGGAAATATATTATTTACAAATAATGGTTTTACTAAACCAATTATACACCATTTAACAAAATCACAAGCTTTTACAAACATATCATTCTACGCGAGAGATACAACCCATATTAGATTAATATATTTATCATACAGTTAATTTATAAGAAAAAATCATCTATAGTAATGGTATAGAATACATGATAACATACATATGTGATTATTTTTCATTACTATAATCATAATTAATTCCATTAAATGTTCTCTATGTAGTCTTACATCCATAAATTATCTCATATTAATATTTTAAAATAAATATGATGATTTTTTATATTTTTAATGAAGTAACGGGATATTTTAATGGTGCATAAGATCAATAGAATAATGAAAAGTCATTATCCATATCTCTAAATATTTACCAAAACAAATAATATCAGTTTATGTTGTCCAATATAAATAAATCATTATACAAAAATCATTTAATTATCCTTAAGACACCAAAAGTGAATTTTTTAAAATTCAGTAAATAAATACCAATTAAATTCTTTCTAGTTTTCCATATAAAAATGGAAATATATAGTTTAGATTGATTTTATCACATTTTCATACATAATCAAATTAACAATTATATAGAAACAATTTCAATCACTCCTAAGTACATATAAAAATTTATATACCAAAATGATATACACCCCAAAATATTCTAATCATTTGAATAAATATTATAAATCCCTATAGTGAAACATGGAAGTAGTTTATTCTTCCAAAAATTATTCCCACACACTATCCAATGTAAATTATCAATATCAATCAACTATTTAACTCGACTAAAGTTTATTATCTCTATATCCTGAAAATATTAATGGATTTCTATTCTTAGGAATATGTTATAAAAAATTTCACCTTATTGCTAAATAAAATTTCTATTTTATCTGTATCATTCATCATATATTTTCAAATCCTTAATATTGAACTACTATAGAATAATCCTCATATGTTTTTTGAATTATGTAACAAATATATATTTTATAAAACACTTTAATAAAATATATATTTTCGCCCAATCCATAAACACTTCAATCACTCTAACTCTATAATTTTCATAGTATAAGTTATTCAATGGTCAATGAGTAAGATTATGGTTTAGAGAATTGACTTAGATAATTACTATGTTCCCCAAACATACGAAAATTATGTATAAATTATATCATATTATTATCTCCACTCTCCTCTATAAAACACAACATTCTTACATTAAAATTTCTAGTTCTGTGTAATTACTTTTAGAAAATTTAACATCTTTTAATTCCATTGATTCATTTACCTACATGATTATTCCAAAAAAAATTACATAGAAAAATTTGTATCATATTCTCTATATATTCATATTCAACTAATCATCCATGAAACACTATTTTTCTTTTATTAGGTTTGATAGAAAACTCAACTATGTTTAGGTTATAAATTACATATACATATATGTGATTACGCATAATCCCAAGTTATCGAATACCATATCTCATTTTATTTTTTGATCTTAAGTGAAATTATTCCATTTTGTACCAAATTTAGCATTATAATGATTCATATTTGTTACAAAATTTAAGAAAATAAAAAATCACAATGAAAAGAAAAAGTAACATTATGAGAAATATTATAATAAATAAAACATTAAAACAATGAATAAATAATGAAATATTATTTTTTTATTGAAGAAACCATAAGTTTAATCTCTTTCATCCATAGTAATCATCTATTTAAATCCATCATATTTTTTATAATGAAAATTTGAAATAACCTGATCATATCCCTTGGGGATTTTTTTTCTAGTGTACCATCTTAGGATAACTCATCATCCATTGTAGATGGTTGAGTTAAAAACAACTTTTCCCTATTCAATTACCAAAATGCGCATCTATCATAAATACATATATACTTTTCATTATCAAAATAATGATGACTTAATAGGAAAACCACACATCATTATTTAGCATAACATCTATTTTCTTCCCGTAATGAATCTTATCAACATTTTTTGTAGAAAAGTTCTATAATAATAATCGTCAAAAAAAGTGATCCCAACATTAATACCAATTTATGTGACCTAATCATTATACACATATATATAAATTATATCACCTAAATAAATATTCAATATATCTTAAAATAATTTATAGTTAAAGATAATAATGGTTTAGTGCTCTGTGAGACCATATACATAATCAACTAATTTCAATAAATTTCTTCAACGAGTACAAAATTTCATATATATATAACATAACCGTACATTGAAATTTCTTATTCAGTACATTTCTATGTAACCAAGATAAATATGAAACATAAGAAAAGTTTTACCACATATTAACTATAAATATTAACATAGAATATATCATTCAATGATCCAAAGTGATCTAAACCATATGGTTATGAGGACATGATCAACATATAAGAAACTAAGAAAACACTAATAATGAATCGTTAAACATAATTGATGTCATAATTATTTGTTATAAAAAAATATAATGCATTATGAGTATGAATCCATTAATAATCAATAATTATCCATTATAGAATATCATAAATATATAAATTTTGAAAATGAAAAATATTATAATATAGTTAAGATCTATGAATATTACAGGTTTAGCAATTAATTCATGTAAATGAATTCAGATCCCCATATATTCTTTTCTAAATTAAAAGTGTTCAATAAATAAACATATCTATAAAAAAATATTCCACACATGAACATATTGAAATGATATCAACTACATGTTTACTGTTTTGAAGATGATATCTAGTTTATATATTACATTTTAATCACATTATAAATCTATCTTTAAAAAATCCATCGGAGGAATATAATGGAACTACTAACCACAAAAAACTAAATGAAATCTGTTTTTAAATAACATAAAAAATAAATTTTTCATTATCATATATCACATGGAAAAGAATCATTTTTCAGAATGATCTCTTCTCAATATAGTTAACCCATGGACCAGTAACAATTTCTATAGAATCAAACAAAACCATTATTATCATAAACCATAAATATAAAATATGTTAATGGTATCTGCGTTTCATATCTCTAATTATTCAAATGTAATATTAAAATTCATTATCAAAAATGAAAAACTCCTTAAAATGATCTATGCACTATTTTTTTGAGAGAAATAGATTTTTAAATTAAAAATTACTTACATAAAATAAAAAAAATAACAAATTTTAATGATATTTTTTTATTTGAAATAATATTTTAAATAATATAAATAATTACCCAATAAAATGAGAAGTCATTATTTTGGGAAACATTATTCATACATTATAAATTTAATAAAATATTTTGTACACAACTATACTAGAGAGTACCTCATTATGAAAAAAACATATTATTTTTTTAGTAATTTATTTATAATTTAAAATATGGGTAAGAATTAAATTATTATATAATTTTAAAATTTTAAAATTATTCTAGTGGTCATCTTGACGAAAAACTAGAAAATGAAAAATATGATTCCTATCCAAAGATGTGAAGATAAAAAATTTTCTTATAAAAATTTTTCCAATCACATTATATACAAAAGAGATGAAAATAAATGTATTAATTGAAAATTACATTAATATCAATTCGAGTAGAAAATATGTAGTTTTTTAAGAAGAAGATATATATAAGTTCACATAATGGGAAATTTTCTGTGGAAATCATTAAAAGAAATGAATCTTTGAACAATTCTATTACCACATCTTAATATTTTACCATAAACCCATAAATGAAAATAATTAAAATGAGAAATTGAAAACAATAAATATAAAATTTATTCATGTTATATCATAAAAAAAGTGACGTATATACAATTTAGTAAGTAAATAAGTTGAAAACATGGTATATGTCACACAAAACAAAATGTGAGAGGAGAAAACCTTACCTAAGGTCCATTTATTCTTCATGGGTGTTAAAATATACTTTATAATTAATAGAGAGTAATTAAAAATATTTTTGATAAAACTACTAATACATAAATTAAACTATATTTATCAAACTAGGAATTTATAAAATAATTTCATTTTCAGTTTTTTTTAATTTTCTAATTAAATAGTTTAATTCATTATGGTAATAATTCATAAAAATATAGCCTTATTAAATTGATTTATATACGGTAATTTATTTAATACATTAATATTCAAATTATAGAAATTTAATTTGACAAAAAATAAATTTAATTTTTGAGAACATCATGTTGAGATTATATTAGTATAATTTTTTCTAATTTTTTGAGCATATTCATTTTTCGGTGAATAGTAACAAATAAAGTTTTTATAAAATACAGTTTGTTCATGAAATCCTCATGAAATTATTATGATATTAAAATCTATTTAAACTATGAAATAACTAAATAATTATAATATAATATGAATATTTTATCGAATTAATTTAGAACCTGAAAAATGTTTCTTTCATGATAAGTATAAAAATCATTTTTAGGGACAACACAGTGTCAAAAAAGTAAAAATTGATAACTTTTATATAATATTGAGTGCTAAAAATTATTTTTCTAACTTATCTATTAATTATTAAGTATTATTTATATTTCTGGTTGTTGATTTATAATTTCTAGTGTCATATAAGAGAAGCTATAAGGACCCAACCTCAAACATTATGTAGTCTTGAATTATGTCAAGAATTCACATTGAGGATCTTTTTAGGTTTAGGGTTTTACAGAATTAGTCCATAACTATTACATAACAACATGAATATTACATGTATAAAATACTACCCAATATCCAATTTTCATAAAATAAAAACTCTTGAAAAAAAGAGACATGTCTAGTTCTATGTTTTAGATATTATGAATTTTCCATGATCTCATCCTTGACCCTATTCATCATTATTTCTTGTGAAACACAATTCAAAACATGGGATGAGAATAAAAAGATCATTAATAGTTATAAAATAATGAAATAAAATAGTATCCCATCAATTAATACAAATCAATGAAACTGTACTTTTCAATCATAACATACCTCATGAAATCATAAGATTTATGAATAACATATAGAAATTATAAATCATAAAGGTAACGTATGGAATTAATAAAATAATTATATTGTAGTTATCATAGCTATATAGGGATTCACATTTACAATACACATCATAATATGTTCCCTAAATCTCTTAGGAGAAACATTAACGTTTATCTCCGTCACGTTACCCAATGCATTAAAGAGATATCTCGGGCTCACCCGCCCTAGGTTTATCACAGAACCACCCATATACGTAAACAATACCCAATAACCATAACATATTCATAACACATAACACAAGAATAAAGTAAAGATATCATTTCCACATTCCAATCGCAATATATCAAATCATGATATTGAAATAAACAATGTTTTATCAAATCATTTTCAATACCATTTAATACATTTCATAATGAGAATTTTGAATCAAAGTGTCCCATTAAGCATTGAAGATTTTAAATGAATTATCATTTGAAAACATTAATTTCCATATAAATAAATCCTAAACCCCATTTTTAAAACATGGACATTAATGATAAATATGTATAAGAATAAAGCTTTAAAACATTTAAAATGATATTTTGGTTAAAGAGATTTTAAAAAAATGACAGACGCTTGAAAACAAATATTTGAAGGATAAAGTTTAATTTGAACATTATAATATCATGAGAATAAATGGATTCATGATATAATATTCCAAAGGACTGTATATACACCACATAAAAGTTAATTTAATCATAATAACAATGAATTCTTAATGGAATGTAAATTGAGATGAAATCCCCTATAAAAACGGTATCCTTAGATTACGGATAAATCAATTATATAAAAATGTGTGAAAAAAATAAATACACTGAATATTATTGGATATTCATTGTAAATTAATTAAAGAACATTCACACATATTCTTTTTAAGACTAAACTAATGGATTGGATTTTAAACTCAAAGATTGAAAATTGAGTTAAAATTGCTCTTATCAAGTTCATATCGATGACTTGAGAATTTAGCAATAGAGTGATTATGTGTATCAAATTTATATCCACACAAATGGGAGTGGAAATTAGAACATAAATAAATAAATATTTGATTCCACATGTAATCATAGCATGACTAGTTTAAGATTTATAAGATTAACAGAAGGAATTGAAACTGGGTTAAAAAGTTCCCTTACTGATCTGGTAACTTACAAAACATAAAACCCATGAAAGAAGGATCATAGAATAATCATTTAAATACCCATAAATTGAATTATATTACACAATGAATATAATCTTGGGTAGTACATACACCACAAAAAAGGAAATAGTGGCAAATATATCAGGAATCTCACGGGAATAAATAAGTGAGATAAAAATCCATTACCACGTTCTAATCAATCGAGTGGTATAATCAAAATCCAATGACCACCAAAAGAATCACATAATACCCTAAATATAAATATAATCATGAAAATATATATCAAATGGATTTTGAAAATACACCACATGAAATAAATTGGTGTCGAACAATGGAAATATCACGGAATAAAAAGTGAGATAAGAAACCCCTTACCTTGTGTCCAACATTACTTGTTTGTCCCAGTTTTTCCTAACTAATAAACTTCAATTAATTTATAATTGATAAAGAACCCGATGTGGTCAAGATTACATTATCTCCAAAATTAAATTCATGAATTAGATATCATATATATCATGTATATATATATATGTATCCAAAACAGTACATAACATTAGGCTATAATAAATGAAATGCATCGTTCATGGAGACGGTAAGCCATACGTACACATAAAAGCAAATTTCATTTCTACTTTGTATTTCAATTTCATGAAAACATAATGATACATAGTTATATTATAATTCCAATATAATATCATATATAATTTCAATAACTACATCCTTTATACGTCCCACATATGGTATGAATGAGTCATATCACATTATGGGGGCGGTAGTCCGCACTTCCTCAAATGAAATTGTCACGTTTAACCATAATGAAAACCATAAATAATGCTATAAATTAAAAATGTAAAATCCTAAATATAACATAAACATAATATATATCATATATAAATACAGTTCTATCATAATGGCCACCATAAAAGGCAGTAGTAGATAATTGAACAATCATCATTTTGTGAGGCGATAGTTTGTCATCCATAGAAACAGTATGTTCTTTACCCATTAGATGGAGTTTTGTGTAAGTGTAGTTCAAATAATTCTCATTAAAACACCCTAGTATTTGATAATACTTGTGTTGTTATAAAAGAGATGAAAAAAGAGTTTATGGGTTGGAGAAGTAAAATAAAAAAAATTTAAGAGAAACTGTTGCCTTTAACTCGGGTAACTCCCTTTGGTTTGAACCAAAATGACTTCTTGAAGTGCCTTCTTCCTAAGTTAAGCCTTATAGGAGAACGATAAGAATCATTAGAGATTATTTGGGATAGGGTGGAATGGGACAAGGGTCTTGAGAGGTGTAATGAATGGGTAAGAAGTGGGGGATTTTTATAAGGGGGGAGTGGTTCTTTAGGAATGTGTGAACATAATATTTTCTTATATAATGAATTTCTATTTCTAAAGGTCCAAAACTCATTAAGATAGAATATAATATGACTCATTGTCGAAATAAATTCATCCCATAAGAATTGTATAGGTTTTGGATGTTATTTTAATATTTTTAATCTTATTTATTTCAATCCATTATTAATGAGGTAAATAATGCATCATTTTTGTGCCATAAATAATTTTATTTATTTGATGTCTAAAAATTATAAAAAAATACCATGATGAAGAAAATATTTTAAGATCATTAATGAATATTTATAGTCGAAACGATAACTTATATAACCCCATGTAAAAATTAATTTACTAAAATATATTTGATTGTGTCATTTTTGTCTTTACCTGGCCAGCAAACGTTTTTTTGGTATTTTATAAAAGCCACTTTGGGGAAAGTGGTAACCGTACAAAGATCCAAATGATCACAAATTCAAAATCAACCACATCTCAATTTTGAAATTCAAACCTTCAAAAACAAATGAACCACGCACCTTTAGCCTCGAATCATCAGCCTCGAAGCATGGGTCATCTCGATTTCTGTGCCACCTCGAGCCACGACCTACCTCGAAACAAACACCACATGGTTTCTGAATTATCCTCATCAACCAGATCTCCAGCGAGCTTCAACTTTACCATCATTTTCCCCATATGAAGAGAACAACAACAAGAAATTGACAAACTCAAATACAAAAACAACACACTAGTGACCATCGAACACCGGCGTTCACGCCACTGTCGCCTGACCCACGATCCACACAGCACCACACCAATGCCAATGAATCAAAAAATCATCACTGAATCAACAAAAACACAAAAATCATCAACAAGAAACCAACACGATTTCGCCCTGACCGGTCGCGGGAGTTGGAACCATACCTCTACCACGATGCCACCACACACCACCAAGAACATCGCAAAATTAGTTTCGAAAACTGAAATCAGACCAAAAGATAAAAACTAAAGTAGATCTGGAGGCCACCCAAAAAAACCTCCACACCACAAGCCAGAGGAGGAGAGCCCGTCTCCGCCTTCATCACCGAACCCAAAAGCTAGATCCTCACAGCACCTGCAGACGACACGACCCGCAACGACATCCCCAGGTCTCAGCATCTAAACCTGCCTCTTGGACCAACACCGCGATTCCAAGAGAAAACCTAACCAGATTGCAGGTTAGGGCGAGGAGACGACTAGGTCACGAAGAGGTTCACCGAAGAAGATGAGCCCACATGACACTACCAAAGGACAAATCCACACCATGAAAGCATCTAGAAAAGAGCTGAGAAGATATCCAAATGAACCGGGGTAGAGAGGAGGAAGGAGGTGGTGGGAGTAGACCTAGATACACCAAGCCCCTTACGGGTCATTATTTAATTTTATTAATCTAAAGTGTCATTATCACTCTCATGTGCCTCCATGGGGTCCTAAAATCGACCCAAGGATTCACATGGTCGTCCATGACTCATCTAATAAGGTTAGGATAAGTTTTAAGGTATTTTAGTATTATTATAATCTTTTTTAGCTTAAATTACTTTATTTACCTTTAACCGTGATAAATAAAAGTCAAAAGTTACTATTCAACAAAAAATTATTCTCATCTTATTGAAGCACATTTAAATTACTAATAACAACCATGTATGTCAAATTTCCGATATTATATTCACAGAAATGGTAAATTTTCATTTAAATGAAAGTCAGCTTTTATCTATTACTTAGTGGTTTCACTATTCATTAATAATTGATGTTTTTTAGAAAAATACCAAAAATTCAACCTAAGATATATTTGATATTCTGAATTTAAAAATAATCTCTATTTTACAAAATTTAAAACATAGAAGTTTCATTAATTATTTAAAAATTAATTCTCATTGTCAAAACAAATAGCGTGTTTTTAAGAAACAATATCTTTTAAAAGATTAACACTTGTTTATGAAAAATTTCAAAGTAAAATTTCTTCCAATGACTAAAATTGGATTAAATGGTTAAAATATAATCTAATTACACTTTAAATGCATTTAAATAGATAATCTAACAATATAAATAAGTTAAATTTAAAGGTGGGTTTGTCTTAAAATACATTATTTTTTACTATTCATTAAAAAATGGATTTTATCAGAAAAATACCAAAAATATATCCCAAGTAAATTTTGATGTCCCAATTCTAAAGAAGAATTATATATTATCAAATAGAACATATAAAAGTGACCAAAACTATATTTAATTATGGTTTACCATCAAAAGGTGGTAAATTGATATTTTCAAGAATATTAGAGTGTTTAGGATTAAAATTTGATTATTTCTTATTTTAAGCCTCTAAAATTTATTGGATAAATGTAAAAACATTTATCAAATATGTATAATCATTTTTTTAGGTATTTCTATTCATTTCATCCATTAAGACTATTAGGCATTAATAACCATTAAAATAGTATTATATTATTATTTTCCTTCTATGACCCAATGTTGTGTCCAACGTAAGATTTCAAAGAAACCCATTATGGTGTATCAGGTAAGACATCGAACATAGAATCCCATTAAAATTAAAATTATTATTTAGTTCAGAAATATTAATAAATATGAAAACCTCATATTTTTTATTTACCTGGGATGTTACATCCTTCCCTCTTTTGGGAATTGCATCCATGGAATTTTAAAATTGGGATTAGAAAGTTCTTTAAAAGTTCCACATCAAAAAAGAGTCAATAAAACTTTCACTTTAAAAGAAAGAAAGAGAAGTAAAAATGGTAAACCAAGATTACCCATATTAGGAATCCATTTATTAAAACATGGATATGGAAGAGAAAACAATCCGTCAAGTTTTGATGGTGAGTGATAGAAAACATGATTAGGAGATAGTTAACCATTAGAAAATCACAAATGTATGATGTGTTAAATGGTCTTTGATTCCCCAGTAGTAAAGGTAATCTAACATGGTTTTTGTTTTATATTCCTTTTCATAATTTTGAGGAATAAATTTACTACAAAGAATAAAAACATAAAGAAATATACTTACATTCAAGTAGAGTTTCATCATTTAATATGTTTCTACCAAAAGCTAATCTTTTCTTCAAACAATGATCATTTAAAAAGACTTGGTCACATAATAAGAAAAAAAATATTCTTCTAGAGAATCACATTATCCACAAAAGAAGAACTGTATATTTCCCCTCTCTTTAGACATCAACTAAAACCAAAATGATAGTTACGAGACCATATGATCCCCAAAAAGGATAATCCTTTATAAAAATAAATACTACTATTAATATCCAAATTTAAACAAAAAGTACCCAATGTTCAAGAAATACCATTCAATACACAGTTGTCCTTAAAATTATTCAAAATTATTCAAATAAGATTGAAACCCAAAACTCAAATGGATATTATCACATAGTCTTCAATAGTAAATCTTAACAGTTATCTCCAAAAACATTGACTACTCTTAAAGTCTCTTTATGAAGTGAAATTTACCTAATCACATATTCTTTATGATAGGTTAATCATTCCCATAAATAACCAAAATCATCATATTTCCATAATAAATACATGGATTATTCCAAAACATAATTCCACCATTACTCATCAGAAGAAAAAATAATTATTCCTTGAATAACATTTTCATATATCAAACTTCAGGGATACACATACTATAAAAAGTCTTCTAATGTAATCCCATCATCGAAAGAGCCTTAATACTTTTAAGAATTTTATTAACTTAAAATATACCATAAATCTTGAATCCCTTACATATTAACTTATTACTCATTCAACATTCTTCATGATACATTAACCATTCTTTACCAACATATTCTGAAATAATTCTTTTCTAAAAAAACCATGATTCATATCCTAAGACTCAATAATATAAAAACATATTTTAAGAAATAATCCATACCTTTCAATGGTCATTGTTAGTTTCTTCATCCTCAATAGGAATGGAATTATGTATTAATAAAAAAAATTATGATCCCGGTGATCCCATTCCCAAAACATCTTCATAGGACGTCTCTTTTCATAATGACCATGCACACCACATTTAAAAAATTAAATTGATTCCTTAGAAATAACTTCTTTCCCTTTCCTAGAGTCAACTGGATTCTTCCTTTTTCCATGTAAGGTTATTGATTTATTACATACATTCCCTCATCTATATCATCTTCCCATCCCTTTGAAAAATTTTCATTAGTGTTTCATTCCACATCCTTAACACATATGTTTTTTAATATACTTAACTTTATGATTATTACCTGAACCTCTATAGGGATTTTTTTCTCTCATATTTGATTCCTTATAAAAATCACCATGGTTCAAGTGTTCAATCATGACTCTATATAGTTTTTTAACAATAACCACAAGAGTTCTTATTTTAGCTCCCATTTCATTCAGTTGATCATTTAGAAAACCATCACAGTTTTCTTCACATCACCTGTTACATTGGTGCTTTCTAGATATATCTATTCACTAAAACAAAAATGTTTAGTGTTATTATATTAGTAAAATCATCATATAATATCTGATGAGGAGGGTAAATACTAAGATAAGCTTATTCATGTTATCTTAAACTCGGTCACTTTATCTAAAAAGGCTACGAATATTTCTAATATGCTAACTATTATGGTTATATAACTTATTATTAAATAACACACTATTATATAATGTTATCTAAACTAGCGTATGATACCAACTATAAGGACACGACCTTAAACATTACATAATATTGAATTATTTCAAGAATTCACATTGAGGATCTTTTCAGGTTTAAAGTTTTAGATAATTAGGCCATAACAATTACATAACAACATTAATATAACTTATAGACACTACTACCCAGTATCTATTTTTAATAAAATAAAAACTCTTGAAAATATAGACATGTCTAGTTCCATGTTTTATATAGCATGAATTTTCTTTGATCTCATCCTTGACCCTATTCATCTTTATGTCCTATGAAAAACATTTCAAAACATGGGATGATTATAAAAATCTCAATAAGGTTTATAAAATACTGAAAAGAAAAACTATCCCATCAATAAATACAAATCAATGAAACCATACTTTTCAATCATAACATACCTCATGAAATCATAAGATTTATGAATAATATAAGGAAATTATAAATCATAAAGGTATATTATGGAATTCATAACATACTTACATTGTAGTTGTCACAACTATATAGGTAGTCACATTTGGAATACACATCACGGTATATTCCCTAAATCTCTTAAGAGAAACATTAACTTTTACCTCTGTCACGTTACCCAATGCATTGGAGAGCAATCTCGGGCCCACCCACCATAGGTTTATCACGGAACCAACCGCATACATAAACAATGCCCAAAAACTCTAACATATTCATAACAAAAAACACAATAATAAAGGAAAGATAACATTTCCACATTCCAATCCCAATATATCAAATCAAGATATTCAAAAAAACAATGATTTATCAACTCATTTTAAAAACCATTTAAAACATTTAATAATGATATTTTTTAATCAAAGTGTCCCATACAACATTAAATATTTTAAATGAATTATCATTTGAAAACATTAATGTTCATATAAATAAATCCTAAAAACCATTTTGAAAATGTGGACATTAATGATTAATATTTAGTTGAATAAATGTTTAAAACATTTAAAATGATAATTTGGTCAATGAGTTTTTAACAAAATGAGAGATGATTGAATACAAATAATTGAGGAATAACATTTAATATTAACATTATAATATCATGAGAATAATGGGATTCATGATATAATATTCCAAAGGATAGTATATACACCACATGAGAGTGAATTGTTGGATAACAATAATGAAGTCTCAATGGAATGTAAATTGAGACGAAATCCCTTATAAAAATTGTATCATTAGATTACGAATAGATCAATTATATAATAATGTGTGAAAAATATAAATACAATCAATATTATTTTATAATCAGTTTAAATAAAATAAAAAACATTCACACATATTCATTTTAAGACAAACCATTTACTTGGATGTTTAACTCAATGAATGGAAATTGAGTTAAAATTACTCTTATCAAGTTCATATCGATGACTTGAGAATTTATCAATGAAGTGATTATGTGTATCAAATGTATATAAAAACAAAGTGGAGTGTAAATTACAACCTAAATAAATAAATATTTATTCCACAAATAATCATAGCTTGACATAATTAAGAATTAGAAGATTAACCCATAGAATGGAAATTGGGTTAAAAGGTTCCATTACCGATGTGGTAACTTACGAAACATACAACCCATGAAAGAAGAATAATAAAATGAAGATGTAAATACCCATAAATAGAAGTATATTACATAATTAATAAAATCTTGAAAATTACATACACCACAAAAAAGGAAATTGTGGAAAATATATTATGAATCCCACGAAAATAAAAAGTGAGCTGAAAATCCCTTACCACATTGTAATCAATCGAGTCGAATGACCAAAAGTTAATAACCACCAAAATAATCCCTGAATAACATGAATATAAATTGAATAATGATAATATATATCAAATGTACGTACCCAATGCACCACATGCAATAAATTAGTGGCGAACAATGGAAATCTCACAGAATTAAAAGTGAGATAAGAAACCCCTTACCTCGTGTCCGGCTTGACTTGTATGTTCCTTCTTCTACCTGAATAATAAACATGAGTTAATTTATAATTGATTAATAACCCTTTTTAAATTTTATTATACCTTTTATATCACTTATTAACTTGTTATTAACATTATGTAATCATTTAAGTTAATAACGGTCGTTTTGTCGATATTTGGTACTTGAGTCAAAAATGAACACCTTATAATTACATGTTTTCCATGTGGTCTAGAGTCCAATATATCCAAAATCAAATTTATGATTTATATATCATATATATAATATATTTCCAGTATATATATGTATTTATAAGAGTACATAACATTTGGAGATAATAAATGAAATGCAACATTCATGGAGACGGTAAGCCCTACATACGCATGAATGCTACTTTCATTTTGACTTTGTATCTTAATTAAATGGAAACATAGTTATACATAGTTATAGTATAATTATAGTATAATATCATATATAATTTAAATAGATCCATCATTTATTCATCCCACATATTGTATGAACGAGTCATATGATTTTGAGGAGGCGGTAGTCTGCACTTCCTCAACTAAAATTATTGCTTTTTCCCTTAATGGTATGCTACAAATTAAAAATACAGATTCATAAGAAAACATAAACATAATATATATCATATATATATATATATAGTTCCACATTAATGTCCACCATAAGAGGCGGTAGGAGATAAATGAATAATCGTCGTTTCGTGAGGCGTTAGTTTTCCATCCACAGAAATTGTATGTTCTTTACCCATTAGATAGAAGTCTGTGTAAGTGTAGTTCTGATAAATATAATAAAAACATCCTAGTTTATTGAGGATACTATTGTTATTATAAATGAAAAATGTAAAAAGAGTTTAGAGGTTGTATAAGTAAAATAAAAGAAAATAATTTAAGAGAAACAATTACCTTTAATTCGGGTAACTTCCTTTGGTCTGGACCAAAAGGATTTTTTGAAGTGCCTCCAAACTAATTTAAGTATTCTAGGAGGAATATAGGAATATTTAGAGTTTATTTGGGCATGGGTTGGATGATCCTATGTGATTGAGAGGTGTGAGTAATTGGTTAGAAGTGAAGGCTTTTTATAAGGGGGAGGAGGGGTTCTTTAGGAAAGTGTGAAAATATTTTTTTATTATATAATAACATTTGGATTCTAAAGGTCCAAAACACATTATGGTCAAAGATAATATGAATAATGGTCTAAATAAATTCATCCAATAATAATTGTAAATTTTTGGATGTTATTTTAATATTTATAATCTTATTTATTAATATCGTTTATTAATGAGGTAAATACTTCATCATTTTTGTGTAATAAATAATTTTATTTATATGATGTCTAAAAATTATAAAAAAATATTTTGATTTAGGAAATATTGTTATCTTATTAATAAATATTTATTGTTGAGAATAAAACTTATATAACCCCGTCTAAAAATTAATTTACTAAAAGATATTTGTTTGTGTCATTTTTGTCTTTATTTTAAATCAATTAATCTTAAGTGTCATTATCACAATCATGTGGCTCCATGGGGTCCCAAAATCACCTAAAGATTCCCATGGTCGGCCATGAATCATCCAATATAGTTTGGATAAATTTTAAGGTAATTTTGTGTTATTATAATATTCGTTTTACCTTGAATTAGCTTATTTACCTTTAACCGCTGTAAATTAACGTCAAATGTTATTATTCACCAAAAAATTATTTTCATCTTATTAAACCATATTTAACATAATAATAACAACCATGTATGTAAGAATTTAGAAATTCAATTCATAATAATGGTAAAATATAATTTAAATGAAAAATTCTGTTTTTAACTACTACTTAGTGGTTTCACTATTCATCCAAAATTGATGTTTTTCTGAAAAATACCAAAAATTTGGCCTAAGATATATTTGATATTTTGAATTAAAAAATGATTTATATTTTAAAAGATTAAAAACATATAATTTTAATTAATTAATTTAAAATTAATTCCTCTTGTCAAAACAAATAGCGTGTTTTTAAGAAATAATATCAATCAAAAGATTGACACTTGTTTATGCCCAATTTCAAAATAAATTTCTTCCAATGACCTGAATTGGATTAAATGGTAAAAATATAATCTAATTAAACTTTAAAAACATTTAAAATATTATCTAACCATATTAATAAGTTAGGTTAAAAGGCAGTTTGGAATTAAAATACATTATTTTTTACTATTCATTAAAAAATGTATTTTATTAGAAAAATACAAAAAACAATTACCCAAAGTAAATTTTGATGTCCCAATTATAAAGAAGAATTTTATTTTGTCCAATAGAACATATAAAACTGAAAAAAACTAGATTTTAAGAGGGTTCTCCATCAAAAGGCAGTAAATTGATCTTTTAATGAATATTAGAGTATTTTTACTTAAAATGAGATTCTTTCTTATTTTAAGCCACTATAATTTGTTGGATAAATGTAAAGACATTTAGAAAAATTGTATAATCATTTTTTTAGTTAGTTCTATTCATTTCCTCCATTAAAATGGATAGGTGTAAATAACCATTTTAAATAATATTATATATTTTTTTGTATGACCCAACATTGTGGGCAACATAAGATTTCAAAGAAACCCGTTATTGTGTATAGGGTATTCCATAGAAAATATAATCTCATTTAAAGTTAAGTTAATATTTAATTCACAAATATTAATAAATATGAAAACATCATATTCATTATTTACCTGAGATGTTATAGAAGCCGTATCAAAATGTATGTGCAATTCTTGTGCAATGGAAGAAAATAAAAATTAAAAATTATAAGATGTTTTTTTTCATAGATATGTGTAATTAAACCTAATTAATGAATATGAATTATTATTCTGAACATAATTTGTTTCATTTTTAATTTTATAAATGAAAAAATAGTCTTTAATTCTTATGTATTGCTGATGTTTTTCTTGTTCTAGAAAAAGAATAACTGATGAAGAAATATTAATTAAAATTAAAGGTACCATAAAATGTCTCAAAACACGACTAAATATTCATCCTAGATAATTTTTTTTCCATTTTCACATTTTATTCTAATTTGGTATATTTTGGATCTATAAGAAAAATATTTGGACAAGTTGAATATTTTTTTAAAGGTATGTCAAGGAGTTTGTTATATAACATTTTAATTTATGGTTTCGAGATGTTTTTTTTCAGAAATAAATGTTATTTTAAAATATATTGAAATTATATATTTCATGAAACATTATTTTTAATTTTTAGGGAATAAATAACTTCCCAAATGGATTACACAATAATGAAGCCATAATTATTTGATTAATCAATAAATCAAATTAATGATATTAAAAATAATAAAATAAATATAATAGGATATTTATAATCTAATTCACTAATTCCCTAGATTAATATAATATTTGTATGAAAGAATTAAAAAAAATTCAATCCTTGTGTTGATGTTTTTAGATCAAAATTTATAAACAATGTTTTATTTACAAAATCATTTTTTCATGAATATAACATTTAAATTGAATTGTTTAATAAAATATTATTAAACCATGGAAAATAATGATAATATTAGGTATAAATGTGATATCTTCTTCTTTTTACCCCTTTTTAAATTCTTCAACCCTATATTAGATTTAATATAATTTAATATTTTAAGTAATTCATAAAATACCACTCTCATCAAGTATGAAAGGAGACTCATTACTTCACAAATATTCATCACCATGATCATTCTTGATCACAAATACTCTGAAAAATTACATTATGTTCTTCCCTTTCCAAATTATGGGGCCTTTAGTTTCACAAAAAGACAACTTCCATGAGCCTTAAAGAGGTTCTTGATGAGAATGTTTCTTAAAGTAATATTCCTTCTTCTCCTCTTTTAAATTCTTCATCGCCTTCACTATTCGCTTCATCATATACAAAGATTCATGATAAATCAATTATAATATATATAATATGATTTTATTCATTTAAATGGTATATTCCAATTTGAATATCTCATTTGAATATTTTATTCATAAAAAATGAAATCGACGTTTGTGGGGTTTCTGTTCACCACCTTTATAGATGATGAGTAATTGTTTCCTAATGACACAATAATGGGAACTTTAAATTCCATGATATTTGTTTAAAATGGCTTAATATATATATATCCCCATTATAGAGTGTTTTTACATTTGAAAATAAAAATTAACAACGAACTGACAATGGAACCATAAATAGAATGTAACAAAACATTGTAAATAAAACTATAATATTAATAAATTGGTGATAAACGGTATAATAATGTCATGTTTGGTATAATAAACATGAACATAGATCCTTAATATATAAATAACACTCTTAAAACCATTGTAACAGAGTTTTTAACACATTTGATATAATATGAAACCATGGATGGGGAATTTTTTAACATATTACCATTCTTTTGGGTAACCTTTTACATTATTAATTTTGTTTTTATAAATTTATTTTTGAAGTGAATATTGACTATATTGTGTTTTATTGTGTGAATTTATAGTGAATATACATATTCCATTAATTATAATGAATATTGCTTCAAATATATGATATCATCAAGGGATATATCTTTTAAAAAACTTTTTAAATTTCATTTTTTAAAAATTTAGAAACCCATTTTTAGGATACAATAATTCTTGTTTAATGAATATTGTATGGTTCTTAGGAATATTTTATGATGAAGGTTGGGACCTATATCTCCCTCTAATGCATTTTTTTTAAATCTCTATACACGCACATCTGGATTCACCAATAAAAAATGCTGTGTATTTTATTAATAAAAACATAAAAGAAAAATACACTATATATTATACAACAGAGGATATTTTCTAGTCTATGTTACAGAGGATTGGGAAAATCGTACATTAAATTAGAGTATACAAAAAACCTACACAATAACTAACTGGAATCATCTACATTAGCACCATTAATATCCTTTTATCATATAGGTGATCATATATTATATTTAAAAAAACATGGTAACAAAAAGCACAATAAGGGACATAAATAAAGAAAAACATCTAGTCTGGTGAAAACATGAAAACCCATTAAAAATCCATTTTTTTAGAACTCACAAGCATGCATAAAATCATAATATATTTTATATTGGAATAATTTACCAAATCACCCTTAAAATAATACATACACCTATAATAAAATTTTTATCCACATATATCTCTGGAGTACCCAATGCATAGTAAAGAAATAATATGGCTCATCTATCATATCTTGAGCTATAATGGGCACAACCCAACATATCTTGAACTCTAATAGGGCTCAACCCATCATATCATGAGCTATAATGTGATCATGCCAACATTACTATGTCCAAGAAACATATAATAGTAATAAATAATAATGAAATAATGAGAAACTACTTATTTTACATATAAAAAAATAAACCTTTTAAATTTCATTAATGAGACATTAATAAGGATTTTAAAAAGAAAGTGCCTTAAAAATATAATTTGAATGACCATATTATTGAATGGATTTTAATATAAACTATTAATACAAATAATAGAATATAATATAAACAAAAACTCAACATAGAATTAATCTTAATAACACATAATAAATAATGTAGAAGGTTAACCCAAAGAATGAAAATTGGGTAAAAAATTCCGTTATGAAATTTAGGCATGGTAACAAGTATACTTGGGGAGAGATTAATGAGAGATAAAGGGGTATCTAAAAATTTATATATCATAAGTTCAGTATGGAATAGGTGATAAAACATACCCCATCATTAGTAATTAAAAATAAAATGTCATAAAATAGAGGATATTCATGAATAAAGTTTTGAAAAAAAGGATCCCTTACATCGGGTTTAACATCATTCAAACATGTGTAATACTCTTGAATAATGGTTAAAAGAGTGTTCTTAATATTTTATAGAATCATATTTATTTTTATAATAATATATATTATCGTTTTATAACTGCATTCCATCATTTAATTAGTAATATTTTGTTCATTAAATTATATTAGATGAGTTCATTTCATGATTTCCATGGTCGGTTCATAACATATTTTCTTCTTATCGAATAGAATTGAAAGACCAGAATTGGAATGGAATGGTACTAAACTAATTCCATAATATTAAATGATTCTATAAATAATTTTTTATCATTTATGATGATGAATCATTATATCAAACATTAATAACATTTGTTTGGATCATTTTTGGCAGTTCTTTGATAACCAAAAACTAGTTTTATTATATAATTTAATATAATGAATGTAAGTCATTAAAAAACATAAAAGGGGTTATATAATACAAATTATAATCTATTTCAATAATTAAAATTGTTTTATTACCATATTATAATGAATTAATGGAACTTTAATCCACATAGTCCATGATGTTAGTAAACTGCCACATCACTGACATTGTTCTTATTTTTAGAAAGAGAGGGAGAGGATAAGAAGTATGATGATTAATTTTTCCATAAACATGAAAACAATATAGTATATTCATAATATTGCAGAAACTATACCTCTTTGATAATGGGATATGAAGAGAGTATAATAAAATAAAATAATTGGAAATAAAACACAAGAAAACGAAATAAGATCTTTAACTCTTGATCTCTTCTCCTTGAGATCCTCTTTAAGCCTTTAATATTAGCCTTTTAGTGAGACCAGTAAATCATGGGATTGGGGAAAAGCCTTGGGAAGTGGATTGGGAAGAATTTGGACAATGCACAAAGTTTGATAGGTTTGAGAGGATGGGGGTGAAGATGGTATTTATAGTTGGGGAGAGGAGGGGGTTTACATTATTTTACTCATTAGTTGATTTTATTTCTCAAGACTATGAATAGTCAAATTATTGTAAAAAATATATTAATTTTTGCATGTGATCTTGATCCAAGGGTTCTTACCATAGCATAACAACATAAATGACACAAAAAATCTTGTATTTATCTTATTTTGTAAATTATGTTATTTTACTTTTCAATATAAAATCAAGTATTTAAAAAAATACCATAAAATTAACCCCATCAATTTTTTATGTGTAAAATTAACAAATAAACACCTTTTGATCAAAAAAAATTCAAATATGAGAAAATTAATTTTAAAATAATATAATAATTTAATCAAAAAATTAGAATTTTTAAACTATAACTGATTTTATAACACCATGAAAAATTAATCAAGGTATCATAAAATTATATTATAACCAAAAGACAATAAAATAATAACATTTGAAAAAAAAATTTGAAAAAAAATTTTCTTTTAAATTATTAAATTAATCAAAAAAATGTAATTAAATATTTACGAATTAAAAAAATTCCAATACTTATATAATGGGCATATTGTTACATATAATATGGATTCTTATTATATATTCATTGGTGAGGTCACTATTTGTTTGGAAGATTTACTATTCATAACGGTCATATTACAATTCATAAGGGTTGTTTATTATTCACCAAAAATTATGTTGGTCATATCAAAATCCAAATAACTTACTAATCACAACTGTGTATGTATATATTTTGAAATTCAAAACACAGAATTGTCAAAATTATTTTAAACGGATAGTCTATAATGGTCACATATTATTTAGTAGTTCATTTATGTATATTGTGTTTCCTTTTAATATCTCAAGTTGTTACATGCTCCCCATTTAAATGAATAACACCCTCTCAATTCGTTCATTGTAATTATAATTCTGATTGTTCATATTTAAGAAAAACTATTTTAATGTTTGTTCTTTATTTAATCGATTTTCAAATGTTAATTCAACCACTATTTTTCAAAAAAACAACTTATATTTCCCAATGTTGTCTTGACCATCTGTACTTCTTGATTTATAAAGAAAAAATGCTTTGTATTATTTTTAATAAAATGATAATAGAAAAATATATAGTATATTTACATTTGAGGACCTTTTTCAGTCTAGGTTCTGATGGATTAGAAAAATATTACATTAAATCAAAGTTTTAAAAAATAATTACAAAATAACGAACATGATTCATATACATTAGCACCTTAACTATCCTTTAAAATTAAAATGAATCTTATGAAAAATATTATAAAAATGTGGGATGAGCACAAAAAGATAAGTATGTGGAATAATAATTGAAAAACCATTAGTCCAGTGGAAACCTGAAACTATATTAAAACCCCTTTTCTTTAAAACCCATAAGAATGAATAATAAAATTTAGTTTCCTTGGAAGATATTTACAATATCCCCCAAATGATCACACTTACAAATGGAATATCTAATTCTTCAACAGCCATATCTGATGTACCCAATGCATTGGTGATATATAATGGGGCTCACCCATCATATATAGATCTATAATGGGACAACCCAACATATCTTGAGCTATAATGGGGATGAACTCATTATATATTGAGATATAAATGGATAATCCCCACACAACTATGTCAAAGTAAAATATCATAGTAATAAAGAATTTTGAAATCATGAGAAACAACTCATTCCATATATATAAAAAACAATATTTGTTAATTATATAAAACGTACATTAAAAATATTTTTAAAAGGAATTTCCCTTAAAAATATAGTTGGGGGAGATTATAATGGAATTGATATGTTTATATACTATAAATACACATAATATGACATAATATAAACAAAACTTCATCACAAAAATAATCTTAACACCAGATAATGAATATAGTATAATGTTAAACAAATGAATATAAATTGGGTTAAAAACTACCTTAGAAAATATAGGCATTGTAACATCTGTAATTGGGAGAGAATAATGAGAGGTAAAGGGGTCTCTCATCATTCATATATCATATGGTATGTAGGGTAATGGTTATAAAATATACCCCATTATTAGAAATTAAAAACAAAAGGTCATAATATAGAGGATATTGATGAATAAATGTGGGAATGAGATGATCCGTTACATCGGGTTCGACTTCCTTCAAACAGGATTAATAATCTCTTATACTTGTTAAAAGGGTGTTATTAATTTTTTAAATAATAATGTTTTTTATAAAATCGTATATGATCATATTATAACATCATTCTATCCATTAATTCATAATAATTTGTTCTTTACATTGTTTTTAATGAGTTATTTACCTGAGTTTTGTGGTCAGTTCGTAACAGATTTTTTTTCTTGTCAAAAGGAAGTGCAAAACTATAATTAGAATGAAATGGTATTAAAATATTTCCATAATATTAAATGATACAATAATTGTTATTTTTATCATTTATGATGATAAATAATTATATAAAACATTAACGATATTTTTTGGATCATTTTTTCGGTTCATTGATAACCACAATGTAATTTCATTATATAATTTATGATCATGAATGAAATTTCATTTTATAACATAAATGAGGTAATATGATACACTTTATAATCTATTTTATCCATTAAAATGGATTTATATCTATATTTTAAAGACGGAAATGAAATTGAATACACATTATCCACAATGTTGGTATATCGACACATCACGACCATTGTTCTTGTTTTTTGAAAGAGAGGGAGTGGAGAAGAAGTAAGATGATGAATTTTTCCATAAACATGATAAAAATCTAGAATATATATAATATCAGAGCTTTCATGCCTCTTAGATAAGGGTATTGTAAGAGAGTATAGAAAAAGAAAAGAATTGAAAAGAAAATACAAGAAAAACAAAGGGGAGCTTTACCTCTATATATCTTCTCCTTGATATCCTCTGTAAGGCCTTAAGTATTGGCCTTTTGGTGAGAACAGATTTCCAAGGACATGGGTATGATCCTTGGGAATAGGGATGGGTATAATTTGGACAATTAAAAAAGCTTGTGATGTGTGAGAGGATGATGGGGTGAGGGTGGTATTTATAGTACAGTAAAGGGGTGGGTTTACATTATTTTAATCATCAATTTGTTATTTTTTACCAATACTATGAATAGTCTTAATTTTTGTGAACAAACAGTTATTTGAACATGTGGGTTTGATCCAAGGGTTATTACGTCATCACAAAACAATCAATGACTCAATAAATCATATATTTCGAATATTTTGTAAATAATAGTATTTTACTTTTCACCAAAGAATTCATGTATTTTGTAAAAATACCAAAGATTCAACCCAACCATTTTCCAACATGTAGAATTGAAAAATGAGATCCATATTATAAAAAAATGTATAAATATGATAAAAATTATTTTTAAATAAAATAATATTTTATTCGATAAAGAAGAATTTTATAACAATAACTGATTATATATAACTGTGTAAAAAATTCAAGGTCGCATAAAATTATCTAATAACCATAATATAATAAAATAATAATTTATTACTACCTTTTATGAATATAATCTTTCATATAAATTATTATATTAATCAAAATAGTGTAATTAATTATTTTTGAATTAAAAAATACCAACACTTATACTATGGTCATATTGTTAATAATAAGATTCTATCTTATTATACAATCATTGGAGAGGACACTATTTATATAGTATATTTACTATTCATAAGGGTTATATTATTTTTCATAAGGGTAGGAAAATATTTATAAGGGTAGTTTACTATTTACCATTAATTATGTTTTTCATATCTGAATCCCAATAACATAATGATCACAATAGTGTATGTATATTTTTCAAAATTTAAATAACATAAGTATCAAATTTATGTTTAAGTATTAGTCTATGGAGGTCACATATTATTTATTAGTTCATTTAATCATATGGTGTTTCTTTTTAAAACCTTGGGATGTTACATTCTCCCTCACAATTTTTTAATTGTACTTATAATTTTAAATTTCAATATTTAAGCAAAAATTATTTTCTTATGTGTACTTCATTTATTAGATGTTAAAAATTAAATTAAATCACTATTTTTTTAATAAAAAACAACAACATCTAATCTCTAATGCTGTCTAGATCATTCCTATGATACCATGTGTAAATCCATGAACCCACACTTCTGGATTTAGTAATGAAAAATGCGGTGTAGTTTTTTAATAAAAAGATAACATGAATATAAAATTTATATTATACATTCGAGTAACTTTTCCAATTTAGGTTTTGGAGGATTAGACAAACCTTACATTAAATTAGAGTTTAAGAAACAATTACAAAATGACTAGGTGGATTCATCTGAATTAGTACCTTATATATCCTTTGAACTTTTAAGGAATCCTATGATTTTTTTAAAACGTGGTATGAGCACAAAAATCATAACAAGTGAAGTAAAGAATGAAAAATCATTAGTATGATGATAACATGAATCCCCGTTTAAAAAAACTTTTCATGAAAACTCATATTTATGCATAGAAACATATTGTAGTTCCTTTGGGAAATGTTTACCCTATCACTCTTACAATCACCCTTACACATGGAATAACCATTCGATCAACTTTTTTATTCAGAGTACGCAATGCATCTGAGAGCTATAATGGGTCTTACCCATCATATCTTGAGCTAAAATTCGATCAACTCAACAAATATTGACGTACAATGTTGCTCAAACCATCATAACATGAGGTATAATTTCTTAATCTGAACATTAATTTGATCAAGGAACATGTGATTGTATTAAATAATCATTAAACCAGGAGAAACATCTCATTCCACATATATATATACAAACAATCATTTTTAATTTTATTTAAGAGACTTTAAAAAGGATTTTAAAAAGAATTCCCCTTAAAAATATAATTTGAGTGTGAGTAGAATGGAATGGATATTTTTATACACTATAAATACAAAATAAAAAAAAAATAAAAAAAATTCATCACACAAATAATCTTAACACCACATAATAAATAAATAATAAGGTTAACCCAAAGAATGGAAATTTTGTTAAAAATTACCTTAAAAAGTTTGGTATTGTAATGGGTGTACTTAGGAGGGATTAATGTGAAAGAAATGGGTCTATCATAATTTATATATCATATGGGAAGTATAAGAGATATGCGAAAGAAAACCCCATCATTAGAAATTAAAAAATGGCATAACATAGAGCATATACTTGAATAAAATTTGGAATGAGTGGATCCCTTACCTTAGGTTCAGCTTCATTAATGCGTGTTTAAACCTCTTTTATAATGGTTAAGAGAGTTTTATTGATATTTTATATAATCATATTAATTTTTCTAACACCATATATGATCATTTTATGTCAAAATTTCATCTATTAAATAATAATATTGTGTTATTTACATTGTTCCGGCTAAATTCTTTACATGATTTTCAAGGACAGTTCAATATGGATTTTACCCTTATAAAATGGGAGTGAAACTCCATCATTAAAATGGAATGGTATTAAATTTTTAATGAATATAAAATTATACCATAAATAATTTTTTTTATCATTCAGGATGATGAATCATTGTATAAAACATTAATGATATTTGTTTGGATCTATTTTGCAATTCTTTGATAACCAAAAATTTCATCCTTATATAATTTAAGAGCAGGAATGTAAGTTCATTAAAGAACATAAAAGATATTATATTATACACTTTATAATTTTTTTAACCATTAAAATGGTTTTATAACAATATTTCAATGAAGTATTTTCAATTGAATACACATCGTCCATGGTGTTGGTAAATCAACACATCACAAACAACGTTCTTATTTTCAGAAAGAGGGGGAGAGGAGAAGAATCCTGAAAATGAATTTTTCCATAAACATGATAAAAATAGAAAATTATATAACACTTTTTATTTCATTCCTCTTGGGTAAGGAGAGGATAAGATAGTATAAGAAAAGATAATAATTTAAAAGATAACACATGAAAATGAAAGAGGATCATTACCTCTTGATCTGTTCTTTTTGAGATCCTCCATATAGACTTTGGTATTGGCTGTTTGAAGAGACCAACATGTCATTGACATGTGGAAGATCCTTGTGAAGAGGGTTGGGATGAATATGGAAAATTCAAAAAACTATAAAGGTGTGAGGGTAAGAGTTGGGTGAGGTTGGTATTTATAATATAGGACATTACGAGTTTCTAAATTATTTTAATCATTTTTTTATTATTTTTTCTCAAGACTATGAATATTATTAATTCTTTTGATAAAGAGTAATTTGTGCTTGTATGTTTGTAAAATAATATAATTTAAAAAATAAGTTAATGCATGATTTATTGATCCATTTAAGCTATGAGGATGAGGTAATTTGTTCATGTGAGATTAAATAAAGGGTGATTATCTCAACAGAACATCATCAATGTCTCAATAAATCTTGTATTCACTTATTTTTGTAAATTATCGTATTTTATTATTCACCAAAAAAATAAAGTATTTCAAAAAAATACCAAAAATTCATGCCAACCATTTTTTGACGTGTAGAATTCAAAAATGACTACCATTATATCAAAACAAATTTTTAGAAATGAGAAATTAAATTGTTAAATAAAATAATAATTTATTGGATAAATAAGAATTTTTAAACTTTTACGGATTTTATAACACATTAAAAAAATTATTAAGGTATCGTATAAGTATCTTATTACCCTAAGAAAATTAAATAATAATTTAAGACTATATATTTAGTTAAATTACATTTTCATTTAAATTAATAAATTAATCACAAAAGTGTAATTAAATTTTTATGAATTTAAAAAATACCAACACTTATACTATGGTCATATTGTTATATATACAATTAATTATTATTATAGATTCATTGGTGAGGTAACTAGTTATTTTTAAAAGTTAATATTCATAAGGGTTATTTTAATATTCATTAGGGCAGGTTACTATTCATATGGGTAGGTTACTATTCACAAAAATGAAGTGTGTCTAATCAGAGTCCAAATAACTTACTAATTCAAATAGTATTTGTTCTCCATAAGAAATTAATCCAACATAACTATCAAAATTATGTTTAATGGCTTGGCTATACTGGCCACATAGAGTTTCAAATTTTGTTTAAGCACATAATGTTGCTTAATATTGTATAGTAGTAGTTAAATTAAAAATCATAAGGTGGCCCTGATGTTTACAGTAAAAAAATAATAAATTTTGAAATATAACTATATGATTTTTTTATCTATTTTCTATGTTTCATTTAAATATCTTGTTTTACACATGTATGTATATAATATATTATAGTTGAGAAGTATTAATTTGTAGAAATTATTTCACATACTAATAAGAATCAATGGATTAATATATTTTTGGTCTTTTTATATACCTTAATTAGATTTTCAACTCATCCAATATTTAAAAAAAATCATTGGGTTTTTGGATGTGTATTAAAATAGGGGAAGCCAAGTTGATTTTTTTTAAAGATTATTCATGAAAATATTTCATATTTTATTAAAAACATTTATATTATTGAATTAATTGATACTATTTTAGTATTAACCACATTGTATTATTGTGGTTTTATATGTATAAATTATTTTTAAATTCTTTAAGAATTTAATCAGAAAAGATATTTTGGAATCTTTGAAAGTGAATTTTAAACTAATTTACTTCAATATGCAATGTTTATGTTCGGGACCTTATAGTTGGAACAATATCACCATTCAGATAATATTAGGGGTCATTATTATTTTAATATAACACAAAAAATGATTCTTAACTTATGTTAATATTTAAATACATAGCATCTGAATATTACCATGTTTTATGATCTGTGATATGTTTGGTCTGAATGGTTTTTCCAAAAGAAACAGGGAAGAAAAATTTGTAATGAACCGAGAAGCAAATATCATTCCAAATCCACAACATGGAATTATAGGGATTTGTACTGAGATGTTTATGATAACAGTGGCTCAATTGACATAGGAAATTAATGGTGGTGGAATCTATCAATGAGAACAACCATAACTACCATAAACAATTATTATAGTTGAACAATTTATGAGGTTAAACCCTCCTGATTTTAATATATCTTATGACATAGTGGTGGCTGATGTGTGTACTAATTAACTTGAAAAGATATTTCATGTCATGGGTTATTATTATAATCAAAAGGTTAGACATTGTATTTACCATTTTTAGGTGAATATTACTATTATGGGTCAATGTCCAAGAATAGCTAAGATTACTGGGATATTGATGCCATGGAATGGGATTAATTTTGAAATTTTTTTCTATGAAGAATATTTTCTTATGGTGGTTTGAATTTTTATAGATAAGAAATTCCATGAATTTATATATAATGATGAAGATTCAGTGGTCATTTATGAAGAAAACATGTCTATATTTCCATGGTATTCACCAATTAGTATTCAAGATAGTTATAGTAAATTTAATTGTTTTTACTTATGATTGATTCCAAAATACCGAAGGTAATTATCCTCTAAATAATTCAAAATTTATTAGATCCTTGTTCGATGTGATGCGAGGGTAGAAATAGAGTTCTCTAATGATCATGCATACTTTATAAACAATATGATATAAAGGAATATATAGAATTAAATATCTACAAATCCACCAAGTATATATGAAGGTAATAATTTTTACATTCTTTTATGTTGGAAGTGTGGTAAAAACACCTTAGGGAATGCCTTCACAGATCTGGGAAGTGATTTTTATGTGGTGAGTTTTGACACATGGCCTTTGATTTCAATGAAAATGATATTAAGATTAATTCTTATATGAAATCTGTAAAGTGTTTAAAATGGGGTGACATGGGTCATCATGAAAATATATACCCATAGAAAAATCTGAATGATGGGAAGCATCCAGATTAGGAGTAGAGTGGTTCTTTGTGATCCTTGGTGACTATATCAGTATATGTTAGGCCATCCAATGAAGTTTTATCAAGTACTTTTTTGTTTAACTATATTTTTCAAATTTCATGTTTGATACAAGGTTTACACATTCCATTATTTCTGAAAAATTTTCTGGTAAATTGGAAATTTCATCTCAATAAACGTGTGTTTAACTTATGCTTAAAAAAATGAGAAATATTACCACAAAAAGACAAAATAATAATCTTCCTATTTTTTTCTTTCAAAATAATTTACCTAAATTTTTTTTTCTGTTTTTACCATAGTTGTGTCTGGTGTTATTCTTGGTACGGTTTTATTTTCAATTTATCATGCTATAATTGATTGTAGAGCTAAAGAATTTTTTTTGAAAATGGTTTCTATTTCTATACAATAATGAACCCGTACTATTGATAATATATAAGGAAGTCAAATAACTAGTAAAATATGGAAATAAAATTTATCTTTCTCATACTGTTGAAATCAAGGTAATTATTTTGTTTAATGATGCACCATTGGTAAATAAATAATAAGATGTTTTTCCTGATGAGTTACCCATAGTTATACCAGACCTAGAAGATGAATTTACTGTTGACTTAGATCATGATGTGAAGAAAATTTCAAAACCATCATATCAAATGGATCATCTTGAACTTATTAAATTAAAAAATAATTTTATGGAGTAGTTTGATATTGGTTTTATTCGACTAATAAATTCACCATTGGGAGCTACTATTTTATTCATTAAATGGAATGATAGTTCGATGATAATTTAAATTCATGATAGATATTTGAATAAAATTTATATTTGGAGTAAGTATATATTTCATCATATTTATTACTTCTTTGATCACATTCAAGGAGCTCAAAATTTTTTATAGATTGACTTGATATCCTTCAAACATCAGTTGATAGAGATAAATAGTGAAATTCAATAAATAGATTTCCAAACTATATATTGTCATTATGAAATTATGTATGCACATTAGATTGAAAATTTAGCATGTTTTATTGATGGATTTCATGTATATAATATTTTTTTCTTATGTTGATAGTTTTTTTGTTGTTTCTATTGATAATGTTTTGGATGTTTCCAAATGATATGAATACCTTCAAAAACTATGTAATGGTTTTCCATAAAACCCTCAATGAAAATAAGTTAAATGGGAAAATTAGAAAATTTTGTTTTTGTTTGCAATAGTTTTATTTTCATTGGAACATTGTAAAAAAGGATAGAATAATAGTTTATCTTGCTAAAATATGTGATTTATGATTTCCCAATTCCTACAAATTTAATAGAGATTCAATGATTTCTTAGATTAGGAGGTTATTATCGATTTTTGTTCATAACATTGCATAGTTCCCTAGTCAACTATCTATGTAAACTTTAAAAGGGGTTGAATCTATTTGGTAAGAAGAATGTATGTATTGATTTCAGGAATTAAAATGAAGATTATTGAATGCCCCAGTATTGGACCTACCATTTGGAAGTGATGATTTTATCATCTAATATAATGACTCTTTTAAGGGATATATTATTGTTCTGATATAGAATGCGCAGGTAATTTTTTATGATTCAAGAAAACTGAAACCTTAAGATTTAAATTATCCCACTCATGATTTAGAATTAAAATCTTTTGTTTTTTAGTTATAAATAATGAGGAATAATTTATATGGAACCAAATTTGAAATATATACATATCATAAAATTATGAAATATATATTTTCTCAAAATGAATTAAACATGAGGTAGAGAATATGTCTTGAAATAATTAATGATTATGGTAGCACAATCAATTACCATCGTGGAAAACCAAAAAAATGTGATGGATGCCTTGAGTCAAATAAATCATGTATCCTTAACAATGTTACATTTTTAACAAGACCCCTTGATTAACAATTTGATGAATTTTTTCTTGGATGTTTTTTTGAAGGAAATTCTTCTGTTTGGTTTTTGGTTTTAATAAAATCACCTCTATTATATAAAATTAATAATGTGGTGATAGAATATGACAAGATACAGAAAAATGTAGAATATGTGAAAAATGGAATGTTTCCATAACATAATGTTAATAAGGATTGTTTTTTTAGATTTTGGAAGAATTTATGTGTACATTATATTTCACAATTACAGAATGAGATATTATGTGAAGCCCGTAGATCTCTTTTTTCAGTTCAAAGAGAGTGCAAGAAGATATATTGATACCTTCAGAAGTATTACAAGTGGGTAGGAATGGAAATATATATTACAAATTTTACAATGATTTTTTTGAATTTTCAATTGTTTAATGTATACAAGAAACTACATAAGGGGATGGTTTATCCTTTGGCATTTCTAGATTAGAAATGGAAAAATATATCCATGGACTTCATGGTGGGACTACTGAAGGATTCACGAAGAAAAAAAATGATATTTTATTTATTTTTGATAGACTGAATAAATATGTACATTTCATCATACTAAAGACACTCTTTCTCCAGATCATATTTCCTAACTATAACAAAAATTAATTGTCATGTTACATGGAGTTCCTATATCCATTGTATTTTACCATTATCCTAGGTTCACATCTATCTTATAGAAAGTCATTTAAGATTCCATGGGTATATAATTAAATTTCAACACAACCTTTCATCCTCATTCTAATGGATAGTAGGAATGAATAATTCAAACATAGAAGAAATGTTATGTTTTTATTCAATGGATTAGTAGGGATTTTTGTATTAACATATTTCTTTTTCTATGATCTCTTATATTAACAGTTTTCATTCTCATATATAGATCTCACCATTTGAGGTATTATATTGAAATAAATGTCGAACTCTAGTATTTTCAGATGATGTATGGGAAATTAGGTTGTTGGTACCATAATTAAAAGACATAGTGTTTGAAAAGTGCATATGATTTGGCATCATATAAGGAAATATTAGAGCATGAAAGAATGTTATGAAGATAACAAGAGGATATAATTTTCTTTTGAGGTTGGATATTATGTTTTCCATACAATATCTCCCTCGAAAAGTGTTATGCATTTTAATGAAAATTTAATTCTAATTCCATGGATCATTAAAGAATTTGTAATCCAAGATAATGTGGGACCATTTTCTTGCCAAGTAGATTTGCCTCTAATTTTATATTAGGCACACAATTATTTTCATGTTTTTATTTTGAGAAAACATGTTCTATATTAACATCACATTTTGATCCAATAATATGTTCTACTAGAAGAGAACCAGTTTTATAAATAGAAAAATGTTAATATTATTGATTATAGATACAATGTATTGTGGAATAGTTTAACTCAACATGTAAAGGTTTTGTGTAAAAGCCAAACGGTTGAACATGCAATAAGGGAATATGAAAATTCTATGAGATAAAGTTATCATCACTTATTTTTTAAGTAAATATTAATTGTGTGGAAAAAATTTCGAGAAGGTTGGTAGAATGTTTCAAACTAGGTATTTATAGAATAATTTTTTCTGATATTTTAGCTATTCTTGAATTAAAGAGTTACATTCATTACAATAAGTAATTCTTAAAATATTTCGTGTTATTAAAAATATTTTTATATGGTTATTTATTTAAAAAATTAATTTTTATATTAATTAATTTTAATTTGGAAAAATTAATTTCATTTTTCAATTTTTCATGTTTGAATTATCTTACTGTAATTTTTAGAGAATTTTTCGAAAATGATTCATTTTAGTGAATAGTAAAAAAATTAGCTTCCATAAAATACTGTAGTTTTCCTGACATCATCGTGAAATTATTATTATATAAACATTTATTTACACTATGAAAAAAATAAATAATGACATTATGATAGGAATTTGTATATAATTATCTTATAGAATGAATATAATATTTTTTCATGATAAGTATAAAAATCATTGTCATTGTTTATTTAGTCAACGCATAGTGCTAACAAAGTTAAATTTGGTAAATTATATGTAATATTGAGTGATAAAAATTATTTTTAACACTTATATATTAATTATTATTCATTATTGATGTTTTTTGTTTTAAATTTAATATTTTTGTGTTATATAACATAAGACTTATCTAAATTCATGTTCAGTTCTTATGTAAGGAATGTAAAGAGAAATTCAGAGAATACGGAAGTTGTTTTGATATAGATATGTTTCATTAAACTTAATGAACAGTTATAAAAAATTATTTTATACCTATATAATTTATTTTTTTCGTATTAATTAATTCATAATTTTTTTTAATAAAATAATTTTCATCAATTCTAATTCAATTATAATTATAGTGCTTTTGTATAAAAAAAGAAATAAATAAAATATTTTTTAATTATAATTATAGGTTCTATTAAATGGATCCAAACGTGTCTAAATATTTTTACAATAGAATGTGTCGAGCATTTTTTCTTTTGGATTCTAATTTTGGACATTATGGAGACACATGATTCAAATTATTTCCTTTATAACAATTTATTTAATATTATGTCATGGTGGTTTCACTATAAACATTAGTTTTTATAACATTTTAATTTATGGTTTTATAGAATATTTTTCAGAAATAATTTTTTTGGCAGATATAATAATTATGTTTTTCATTGAATTTTATTTTAAATTTTTAGGGAATAAATAACAACTCCAATGTATTGTACAATAATGATGCACTAATAATTTAATTAAGGAATAAATAAAAATAACGATGTTAAAAATAATAAAATAAATATGATTTTATATTTTTATGTTAATTCATGAATTCAGTCAATTAATATGATTAGTCAAAGATAGAATATTTTTTTTGAATTTCAAAACTTGTTTTGAGGTTTTTATGTCAAAAGTTATGAATAGTTTTAATTTGAGAAAAATATTTTTTTTGGAATATAATATTTAATTAAAATATTAAAATATCAAAAAATATTGAACAAGGGCAAAAATAAAAATATTTGGTAAAATGAGATATCTTATGATTTTTATCTGTTCTATAATTCTATAAACTTATATTACGCTTAATATTATTTAATATTTTATGTAATTCCTAAATTACACATCACCTCAATTATGAAAGGAGGATCAATCCTTCAAATATCCTCATCACCTTCAGTCTTCATGTTTGATAATACTCTAAATAATTCCCTTCTCCTCATCCCTTTCCACATTCTAGTTCTTCTGATCTCACAAAATTTCTACCACCAAAAATCCTAATGAGGTTCTCAAGGAAAAAAATTTAATGCTGTAAAATTCCTTATTATCTTATTTTAAATTCTTCATCCCTTCAACCATTTTCTCCTTCTTGTACAATTTTTTATGGTAACTTCAATATCATATATATACTTTAATTTCTTTTATTTAAAAAGTTATATTCATCTTTAAATATACATTTTATTATTTTATTCTTAAAAACGTAATTGTTGTTCGTGGTGTGTCAAATTATCTCATTTGTGGATGATGATTTAATGTTTCCAAATACCTAATTCATGGGATGTTTAAATTTACTAATTTTTTCCTAAAATGGAATAATATATACAGGTTCTCACTTATGGAGTTTTATTTCCATTTGAAATGAAAAATCCATAACAAACCAACTATGGAATCCATGAAAAGAATGCATCAAAATAATGTAAATAACTAAATATTTTTAATAAATAGGTATGAATTGTTCTTATAAAATCATGTAAGGTACTAAAACATGATTATAGTTCTTTAATATATACATAACACTCTTTATAACATTTTTCAAGTTGTTTTAACATGTTTGATGTAAGATGATCATAATGTAAGGGAATTATTAACACTATTTCCATTTATTAGGTTAACCTTTTACTTCATTGATTTTATTTTCCAATTATTATTTATGAAGTGAATCTTGATTATATTTTGTTTCATTATGTGTATATGTAGTGAATATATATATTCCTTTAATTATAATTATTCTTACTTCAATTATATAATATTTTTATGGGACCATTCTTTAACATTAATCTTTTAAATTTATATTTTTACAAATTCAAAAGAATGATTTTTATAATGAATGTATTCTTGTTTAATGAATATGTTATAGTTCTTGGAAATGATTTTATGATAAAATTTGGGACCTATATCTCCCTCTAATACATTGGGTATTATCATGTTGTAGGTTTTTCATATGGTTACACCAAGTGTAACTGTGATGATTACACCATATGTTAGCCATTGGGATTCAATTGTAAGGTATATATGAGGGTTAAAAATCATAAAGTAGCCATGGGGGTTACTGTATTATGTTACTAATTCCATAATATACCAATATAGTTGATTTATGTTTTTACATGATTTTATAAATATCATGTTTTATACATGTATGTATATGATACATTATATGTGATAAGTATATCTTTGTGGAACGGATATCACATAATTATAATTATATATGGAATAATAGTTTCATTCATTATTTCCTTATCCCTAAATGAACATTTCTGTACATCCTTTAAAATATTTCTAGTGGGTTTAAGGATAGGTAAGGGAAAATTGGAATCCAATATGAATGTTGTCAATATTATTCATGAAAATATTTTTTGTTCTATTAAAATAATTTTTATTAATAAATAAATGGATACTATTTTAGTAGTACCCACTTTGTATGATTGTGGGTTGATATGTATGAATTATATCCCAATTATCATAAACTCTAAACTGAAATGGTCATTTGAAATGTAATAATGTTAATTATAAAAAAATTAATATATTATATAATGATTTAGTTTGGGTTCTTATACTTTATTATTCTATTCTATTTTTCATTTTTACTTTAATAAAAACATCTGGATTAAAAAAATATTTTTTGGAAAAACTCTTCTATCTTCCCCAACATGTTATGGTAAAATGGTTTCAATAAATTCACCATTAAAATGGTTTTGTAAATCAATGAAAAATATTCAAGGAATATATATCATTATAATTCACTATTTATAATTTAAAATAGTTAACTTAAAGTAGATATTAAAATTTAATTTCCTTTCACAGTGGATATAGTAGTCTCTGCATCATAGAGAGTGATGATAACACTTTTAGATTGATAGAACCAAATAAGTTTTTCCATTAATTCATATTTATATAAAAATTAATATATCATATATATTCATTAAATATATCCTTCTTACAATAAATGATTTTTATAAATGAAAATGAAAAAAAATAGATTCATGAAGGAGGTAGTGAAAATGGACACATGAGAAAAGATATTATATTTTGACATATAGGATGATAATAAGGTATATAAGAAATCAACCTTAAATAATATTGAAATTTATTCATTATAAAATAATTAATTTTTATTCTTCCTCAAAAAACATGTATATTTATTGTTTTTTAGAGTTTTGTGATAATCATTATATAATTAAATATTACATCACATTATAGAAACATACCCTCAATAACAATTTCTACAAAATAATGAAATATTAAAATATAAGAATCTTCATGAGATATCATCATGATTTTCAAAATGACTTCATCATTTTCCAAAAAGATCCTTTTAACCCTATAAAAATATTTTTCAAAAGTTATATGGGCATGTAATTATCAATAAGGGATATCTAAAAGAAATGAATGAAAAATGTTAGTACCTAAATACTCAAAATAATCAAGATATAAATTAATCTCAAAATAATTAAATAAATTCCTATTAAATTAATTCATGTTCCCAATTATTTTCATAAAAACCAATCAAAAAAATATTAATTTAAAAATAAAACACTTAATAGTTTCTGTGAAATCATTAAAACATTGTAAATTGTTTTTAATTTTTATTCATTTCACCTATATGAAGTATCATACACATTCCACTAAACATATCCTAAAATCAATAACATAGAAAATAATAATATTTCCATAAAAACATATATATTTATTATATCATCATGTATGTAACTTGGGATATAATTTTCCTATCATTCGTACAAATAAAAAATGCATTGGAGAACTTTATCAAGCTCACCTATTCAATGTTTATAATGGTACCTCACAGATAATGATTAAAATGAAACCACACATATTTGTTTATAATAGAACAAAAAACCAAATAAAATCCCAAAACGCATAACATATTTATAAAAAATAAAACCATATATAAAAATATTTCATTTACATTTAAGAAGAACATCAAAGGACATTGAGATTTCTATTCTATTTTAAAAATAATTATTATACTATGAATAAAGTGAATGATTATTTTTCTATGATGAATAAATTAATTTATTTAATATATTAAAAACAAAAAACATCAGTTACGGATGAAGGAAAATAATTTATTTCATTTACGTTAAAATATGACATTTTTTCTTTTTTGACCAAAAATGAATATAAAATACATTAAAATATTAATCTACAATAAAATTTAATGAATGTAATGTGTAATATAAAAATACCTCTATAATTCAGTATCATTTATATTAAAAAACTTATAAACTAATTTTTTCAATGTCTACAAAGTAGAACATTATTTATAAATTAAAACATAATGTCATTTAAAATGAGGTTTTAAAAGTAATATCCCTTATCGTAAGTCCGACATAGTCATGTGGGATCCTTTTCATAATAAATAAAAAACAGAAGATAATTTTTTTTTATTTTATATGACCATTTTATATTTTATTTGTTATTTATTTTATTTGTTTGCATGTTATATATAATTACTTAATAAATCAACTATAAAATAGATCTATTGATGATATTCCTATAGTATGTCTAAAAGGAATTTAATAGTCTGACTGTGGTAAAAGTGTTCACTACTAAATTATCTCTATAATATTATTAAATAAGTAATTATCATAATAATATATAAATTGTACTTCTAACAATTACCAAGAATAAAGATGGTGAAAAATGATTTATGTTATAATCACTAAGATAGTAGTTTTTATGTATGCATGAGTAACATTTAAATTTTCAATGAATGTAAAAAATAAGAAGGTTAGTGATTATTTATATTTTTACAATTATTATTATATCATAAATATAAAATTATTTCTTCCAATAAAATTATAATTATTATCCTTCTGATGTGTTCATGATGAATGAATCAAAACACTGTTTGGACGTGGTAGTAAACAATTACGCACGAAACACATTATTATTTATCAATGGATGGAATGGTATAAAAATATTTCATATATTATCATTAATAAATAGATAATTATGTTATTAATGTCATTTATATACTTTTAATCTATCATAACAACAATTCCAGATAGGTGGTGATGAAAAAGGAATTACATCGATTCTTGATGTGGTAGTCCTATATAGACACGAATAATAGTTTTCTTTTCCACTTTATTGTAGAAGTTATATATAGGTGAATAAATTTATATAATAAAATCTTATAATATTTACCATATATGTATAATAATTTATTCATTTTTAAAGTGTATTTTAATGATGTATAATCAGAAATAAAACAAAAAATATTGTTTAAGAGCTGTACATGTTCTTCATAAATCCACCTTAATATTGTTTCTAAATATTTTATAGGGTGGTTTAGTAATCAATATAAGGTATTAGGACATGGGAACTGATTTAGGAAATTTATTTTGTAATTTATTTGAATTCAAAGAGTTCTAAAAAGCTAAAAGATAACAAAATAGTTGATTGTTTATAAGTTATGTGAGGTGTATTCTTGGAATTTATCAAAAGAATAAATAATATATATAAATATATATATTAATCATGTCATATGGAACCAATATAACCATAAAATTAATAAAATGTATGTTAAGGAAAAAATAAAATAAAAAAGCATCATTCATTTATATTTTGGATACATTTTAATTATTATCTCCTTATGAAACCACATTAAACATTTTTCTATTATAATATAAATATTTTCAATGATAACATAATTTGATTGATAGAAATAAAACATGACATTATAAAAATTAAAAAATAGGATTCCAATTTTGGTATCAATTTTATTAGGATATGATAATATAGGTGAATGAAATTATTTTTAATATTACATCACAAAATTTAGGGAATAGATTTTCTAATAATATAACTCACTAATGTGTAAAAATAATTTTACCTAGAAATCATGTTATAAATTGGTTTACATGAGTTTTTTGGATTAATAATAAAAAAGTGTATATATAATTTTAGATAAATAACATATATAAATGAATCTTATAACTATGAAACTAAATGAAAAGACAGAAAAATAGTATTAAATGTCAATAAAATATTACAAATCCTCTCAAATCCCAATGATGGGTTCCAAAATTCAATGAAATGTGTTAAAATACACTATTCAACTCCTTGTATGAAAACTTTGTTTTGAAAACAAATAAAATATTATATATTAATGTGATCATGTAATTCTACACCTTATCCAACTAGTTTTTCCCCTCAGTAAACGTGTTTTACCATGAACTGTTGTAATTGATTTTTACAATTTTTAGAATTAATTATGGATAAAAATTATGTTTAACCTCTTAAAATATATTAATTTTTAGGATACAAATTATTTAATACACTTTAAAATATTTTAGCCATAGAATTTGATTAATTTAAATTTATATTATACCTCCAAAACCTCAAAATAGTTATTTTATAAGAAAATTATATTCAATATACAAAAAAGTTCGCATAGAAAATTCAAGAATAAATTTGATTATAATGAAAAATATATTATTATTTTTAATAAAATTTATATAATTAATTTATCAAAACAATCTAATAATTAATGTCAAAATATATATAGTTTTAAATAAATAAAATTTTCAATAAAAATAATTATTTTACAATAATCATTGAAATATAAAACATAAAAAAAATCACACAAAATAATACTATACCAATTTTTAAATTATTTTTTTATAAAATAAATTAAAATTTTAATATTCAAATTCTTCAAATTTTAAATATAACATTGATATATTTCAATGAAATTCTTCAAAACAAATCTGGTTAAAAATCTTAATTTTTTTATTTATTAAAATATTGAATGATATCTTTATAATAAAAATTACTATATAAAAATATATATTTATTTTTAATAATATATCAATATAATATATTCTAATAACACCAATGATGGTACATTATTCCTCTTATTTTTATATTTAACCCTCATAATTTCAATCATTATTTAAAAAAATGGGTATATTTTTCCCTTATAACAATTTTATATTGTCATTTTTATTCTTTAAACATATGGTTTTTCCATAATTCCATGACTAAAAGAATTTATTTTTTCCAAAAATCATAATGTCAATAATTACTAATATGCACAGTATATTCCTTACAAGAAATAAATCCTTCCAACTTAAGAATTTCATAGTACAAATCATGAGATATATTTGGAACATATTTATGAATAATGAAAAGTTAAATTTGTCATTTACCTGTGATAAAAATGAAATAAAATATAGTTGATTGAAAATCCATCTATATTTATTTAGGATTTCATATGGTCTAATGAACTAAGGAGTCAACATTCCAATATATTAAATTTTAAAACAATTTCCTATGGGTATAAATTAATAAAAAGTCAACCACCTACCACAATAGAATAATATATCCTCCTATTACCTTCATAAAAATTTTTATTCTTCGAGCTGTCCTCATGTTTTGCATAATTATCACAACGTTCTCATGCACTTTTTCTACCAATTATTGACCCAAGAACATTTTTTTCAGCTACTTATTCCCTATATGTTATTTTAAAGCTCCTCCTTTATAAATCCTAAAAAAGGTTCATCGATATAATGGAATGAAAACTATTATTACCCAAAATTTAATCAAGTAATCTATGATATAAACAACTATACAATTAATAAATTAAAAAATATTGTAAAATTTCTTCCAAGTACAAAATAATCTCTCTGTCTATCAATCAGAATGAAATTTAATTCAGTACCTAATGAATTTAAAAGACCTATGTAAAAATTAAAACTAAATAAGTGATTATTTTAAGAAACAAGGGATAATTTAAATCCATGTAATTTGACTTTTTATTTATGATATATTTTAGATAAATAGACATATTATATAATATCTTTAATTACAATGGAATAAAAAAAATTAATCAATCAATATTTAAAAAATCATATTTTTACCTCAATATTTATTTTGTAATAATACCACATAATAAATAAAAATTTTGTCCCAATTCCATTATAGAAATTGAAAATGTTGAAAAAAACCATTTAGTGATTTTCATCCAAATTTATCTTATTCAGAAGAAAAATAATTCATAGTAAAATCATTAATAAATTTATTCATTCCAACCCATATAAAATGTTTCCACAGGTTTCTAAAGTTTTTTATACTATCACTATAAATAGAAAACAGTAAACTAGGGGCCTGAATAAACAAATTTTTTCTTCAAATTGTGGTTCTATTAAACAGATAACCATTTTTTGAATCTCAAAACACCTAATTTTCAATATTAATTTCAAAAAAAATACCTCTCATAACCATTTCTTTTTTACTATTTAACAAACATAAATCTATCTAAGCCAGACTAATTATATATAAAATATATTATAGTAATGATTCTTGAAATAAAACTAGTGGATTTATCATATTCATAATTTTTATGCCATCATTTATCAATCATTATCCAAATAATCATTTTTTAAAAATAGAATTGTTAATAATGTACCATCATTATGAAGAAGATAATTACGTACTCTATTTTCATTACTGATATGGTAATGGATTTTTTATAAAAAAACATATTATCAAGTATATCCATCGCCCAGGTCTCATGTTCAAATCATTCTAATATAATATTTAAATAAAACATTTATGATATTTATATATTTCCAACATCACCCTTTATCAATTAGATAACCATATTTTTATTTAAAAAATACATCCACTAGGATACAATCATGAGTATGTTAAAACTTTTCATGATGTTTTATTTTACATGAAGAAAAAAAATACCAAATCAGTCTATATTAAAACACAACACATTAATTTCAACAAAAAATTTATATAGATAACAAATTCACTAGTTTTTATGGTATTTACAAAACTAGATCATAAGATAATATTATTTTTCATTTTCTAAAACAATCACCACTTCCTCTATTCATATGAACATAACTCAATTTCATGTTTTCTAGGTTTGTAGGATAGATAACCCTAAATGGTTGTCAGCAACCCAATTGTAGTATCATGCTGACCCATGTAAAATATGAATATGAAAAACATTTATAGTTATTTTCCATTTATCCACCATTGTAATTTCCAATGGATCAATAGGCACGCATTCTTAATTTATGATAAGAATTTATAATTAAATATACTCCAAAAAATTCAAAATTACCATATTTTTTTTCTCACATATTTTTAATCAATTTCTTTTAAAATATTGTTGTTTTCCATTATCGTCTAAGCATTTTTAATAATGAAATATTGAATCACTAACCCCAATAAAAAACATATCCAAATATTCCTAGAAAACATTATTTATGTGATCTGTGAAAATTTATAGAGAACTTCTCAACCCAAAGAGAATAACCAAAACGCAAAATTCTTATACCATTTTTTATTTTTGGTTTCCAGAATGTAATCATCCTTCACCTTTTGTGCATTATACATGGACCATTGATAAACCGTCTTAAAGTAATAAATCTGCTATGTTTGATGAAATAATTCATCGATATGTGACAGCGAATACTAATCGTTGATATGAATTTTATGGAAAGATCAATAATCAATGAAAACCCCCATGGAACCATATTCCTTAAAACATATAATAACCTAATAGTGAAGTGCATTGTTGAGTAAAATATTTTTCAGGAATCTCATGGAACTGGTTTTCCAAATACCTGATTTCTGAATGATCTATTGGATAACTTGTTTCGAAATTTTATTTACCTAAGTTATTAGGTAAATATTAAATTTAACTTCTAGATCAGGTAAAATGAATGTAATGTTTTCCCAAAAAACATATTAGAATTTTTTAATACCAACACATCATTATTCTAAATAGTTCCCTTAATTTAAAAAACATGATTCATGTATCATTCATTTCTATCTCATAAATGTTTCCCATCCTAATGATATGTTATCATACATAAAAATTATTTCAGATAAACAATTTAACACTAATTTTAGAAAATAACTTCCTTGCCTCTACAATCTATCTTATAATTATACACTATAATCCAATCCATTTCTTGTAAAACATAAAGGTATATTATGGGAAGTACAATAACGTTTATAGGGAAATCCTATCTACATATGATTATAATATGATATTTTAAATTATTTTTGGTTTGGAAAAATAAATATGCATCTTTACCAAAAGTTATAAGATCATTTCTCAAGGAAAACTGTTTATTTTATTACAAATTTTATGAAAAATGGTAAAAGTTTTTAACCCCACATTATTGAGGAAATTAATAAAATATAAATAAATAATTAATTTACTAATTAATAAGTAATTTTATGCATTAAAATATAATTATGTATCGAAATATATTTCATCACAGCCACTAGGTTATGTTAATTCTTCTTACCATCATTTGTTCTCTTATTTATACAATCATATGTATAATAACAAATATTGTTATATTTTAAAAATATTTTTATCTAATTATAAAATTGAAAATAAATCTACTAATAAATTTATATTTCCAATCACGATCCATATTCCAAATTAGATTATATCAGAATAACATACGGTGTATCATAAGACATTTTTTTTGGTCATTTTTACCACATCTATCAAAAAATAAATTCATGATATTTTTTTGTCTGATTTCTCCACTATATTATTCATATTTTTCTTACATGATGAACTATTTTTGTAGTTGTTTTCCTGGACACCCGATCATCAAAAACATTATTTCTACAATTTTATCAATGTGAAAATGTTTCTCATAAATAATGAACTAATTATATTTAAACTCTATTTTTTATATTGTTAATAATTACTAGTAAAATAGATTAATTTTAGTGTAAAAACTGTGATAGTACATGGAGTGTACATCACTAATAAAGTGAATTATGATTTTGATTCATCCACTAAACCTTCCGTTATCACCCCAATATTTTATGAAAAATTCATTCCAAAAAAATTCACTTCATTTTTAGATTGTGTAACATGAAACATCATGTTTAACAAAACAATGATACACAAAAAATCTAATAAAAATGTAAGTAAAAGTTTAGTTTTATTTATTCATAACATTATTTCATTGGTTATAAATGGATTATAAATGTAAATAAACTTTATTTGGAAGAAAAATATTTTTTTTTTCAAAACAATTTTTATATAGAAAATGAATTTCTATAAATTAAATTAATCTCTATTGAAGAGTTTTTTTTTCTAAAATGTACACACTATTTAATTGATCAAATATTTTAAATTTTGAGAAAATAATTTTTGGTAATTTGATATGAATAAACTCACCTTTATACTAAATTTATATTTCTAAATAATTTTTTTGGTCAATGTTTATGTAGATACATTAAAATTAATTTCTTTCATTTATAAGTTTTTAATTATATAATAAGAATTAAATATCTAAAATCCCAATACGAAAATTTTATAAATATTCATCTTTTATTTTTAGTGAATAATAATAGAAATTATGGTAAACTTTTTCGACATAGTAAATGTAAAATTGGGTTTTCCAAGATTAAAAATAACTAAAAATTCAAAAAACATATTCATAAAAGTTCAAAATTGATGAAATTAATTTTAACATTTACAAATTTTGTTGAAATTTACTCATTTAATGCAATCTTTTCCATGAAAATGAATTATATATTATTTCAATCAAATAAAATAAAAAATTTCAATCTCTTTGTTTTTTATATATATTATGTGTCAATATAGATAAAAATCATTTTTATGAATGATTATAAGTTTTTATTCTGACCATAATAATAAAACTGGTTGAAAGAAATTTACTTTTTTACTTTTTTTATTATATAATGACGTTAAATTTTCTTCCTATCTGGTGACTGTGTAACGTGGATTCTACACAGCATGTGGCCTAGAGGACAAGTCGTGTACTCTTAATATTTCTAAGTAACACCTCACACGTTGTTTCCCAAAGTGTGTATGTCTGATGGACTGTGAGGAGGGTACACGCCATGTAGTCAGATCTACATGTCAAGTATTGTTTCCAGATTATGCATATTTTAAAATTTATTATTATATTATGCAACCCTTGAGACATGTACCTTCGAGTGGGTTTAAATTTGGGACACAACATCAGATAGGTGAATGATATATATATATATATATGATTAACATCTGTTTAATGTTCAAATATTTTCACATCATGTAGTAGCATTATTACAATTATTATTCTGAATGAATGATAAATGTCACAATAAATAAAGAGTATATAATTATAAATACATGGTGGGTTGTTTTGGAAGGGTATTCACCAGGATTCCGTCGTGGTATAAGATATGTACAGGGTTATGGATGGGAATCTTAATAAAATTCAGTATGTGGTTAATATAAAAATAATTGATCAATTAAATATAATGATTAATAAATTGAAGCATAATTTATCTTAATAATATCTATTAAGGAATTGAACAATAGTTTTATTAAATGCATAAATCATTGTACGTATATGTATGATCATGAGCAAGATCAGACCTTTCTATGTGATTGGTACCCTTTTAATTTATTTATTAAATTAAAATTTTTTCCATGAATGCATTTAGATTTTTATTATATAGGGAAAGTGTTCCCATGTTTTTTTTATGTAAACCCCATTTTACCCATCAACTACATGTATGTTAAAAGAATATGTAATGGATGAAATCATAAGCTAGAGAGGTGGTTTAAGTTATGACCTGAGCAGAGACCAATCCACTGAGATACAATGGTGGATAGGTGGAAATCTATAAAAAACCTTAAATAGATTATGGTGTTTCTCACCTAGGTAAGGGTTAGTTTATCAACCGATAAATAAACTAACCAATAGTAATGCTCATTAACCTACCCTTTTATTTTATTTCTATCATTTGTGTTGTTATTTATAATGGATTTTTGACGTTATCACATAATTAATAAACTAAAAAGATTAGTATATGAAATTTAAATAAAAATGGATTATTAATTAATATTATATAAACATATTTAATCACTTAGGTATATCTAACTTAACATTAACAAATATGTTATGATATTATAAGTTCAAATTTATGTATAAAGGATAAAATCCCTTAATTAAATGTAAACTCGGTAAAGCGTTCCATTACTTCGGTTGAATCGAACCATCGTTCAATGTTCTTGACTAACCTTAGTTGGTTGAAATAAATTATAGAGAAATTATAATTTGATATTTTCCAATGCATTCACATAGTTAAAATCAATGTATGACTACCCTTGAAGGACATGCTGCAACTGAGAGAAAAATCTTGATGAAATCCCAAATTAAGGATTTATGGATATGGGAGTCCACTTAATAGATCAAGGAGCAGTGTGTTAATGTAGTTTTCATTTAGAATGACAACCTAAAACCATTCAATTTTTTTGAAAACCCCATGATGGGGTAATGTTAAGGTCAATATGGTTTCATATCAAAAGAATTTCCAAGAAATAGGATATTCCTAAGACAATGGTGAGGGATATTGGGTTTTGACTATATAGTCAGAGAATAATATATATATATATTTCTATATTTCGATATTTTTAAAGATAATGTACTAAAACATTGTTCATTTATAGTTGAAGAAACAATAATAAAAATGGAATAAAAAATATCATTGTGATCTATACTCGATATAGAAAACCTTCTCACTATCAATTATTTCCAAGAGTGGAAAAGGAACATTCGGGTTATCCTTCATCGTGAGTGGATACTTTTTGTGATATGAGATCCTTTACTAGTGGCACCTAGGAATATGGTCAGTGATGAGGAACTTTCTATGTATGAGTAACATCTGAATGATGATATGGATGGTCAGTTAAAAATTTTATTATCCATGACCAATGTTCTCTTCATTTAACATGAGGAAATGGATGCTTATAGCATGATGTCTCACCTTCGGTAACTATATCAAGAGAATGTGATACATGAGAGGTATGTGAACTAAAATGCTTTGTTCACTACTAATATTGGAGAGTCTGCAACATTTTGAAAACATTTAGTCAAGATTATTGGATACATTGAGCATATGGACATATTAGAGATTAAATTCCCAGATTATTATCATACATAACTCATACTATCGTTAATGCCTAAGACCTTATCTAGTTTTATTGTGAATTATAATATGATAAATAATGACATGAGTCTATTAGAGATTATTTCCTAGATTTGTCGAGTTGATAAGGACATGGGTAGAACCAACCATCATTTTTGGTGAAAAGTAAGGGGAAGGGCAAAGAAATGGGGCCAATGATTAATAAATAATAAAAGTCGTATAAGAACCATCTGACAAAGAAGAAGAAGATCCAGAGGCAGGGCAAGGAAAAGAGGCAGTATGCTTTTAGCATGGCAAGTCATGCCACTAGAAGAGGAAATACACCCAGAGTCAAGGGGAAGCCAAAGGTGCATTCATTATCGAATGAAATCATTCCATTTATATACATTGGGTGTTAGATACAACTTGCGGGGATTAAATATATATACAAATGTTGGAACCAAGTAGATTCTAGAAGAATACCAGAGGAGAGTTTGATCTTTGAGATACCAATGGTGTGAGGATGGATAGTCTTTCTCATGGTGACTACCACCTCACATTATTGACGGGAATAAGATTGGTTTTACATGGTTTTTATTATATACCTAGTGTTACTCAAAACATAATTTTTCTTTTGAGTTTAGATTCATAAATTTTTATTTTCTTTTTTAGAAATAAATGTTGTTGATTTTATAATGAAAAATATGTTATTGTACGGAAATTTTAAATAATGGTGTGTATGTATAATTTTATGGGAGCCATGTGATGGATAATCATAATGATAAAAGTTTATATTACTCATACAACACCATGTTGTGGCATCAATTACTTGGTCATGTAAACGATAAGCGCCTAACAAAGCTTTGTCATGATGGTAATTTATACTCTTCCGAGATAAATACACATGATTCATGTAACACTTGTTTAGAAGAAAAAATGGCTAGTCCACCATTTGGGGGACCAGATGAAAGGTCCATATAGATTCTTGGATTGGTACAAATAGATGTGTGCAGACCATTTCAAATATAATTTAGTGGGGGATATTTTTACATCATTTCATTTAATAATGACTTGAGTAGATATTGATAAGTCTGCATAATGAGGTATAAGTCCCAGTCCTTCCATAAATTCAAGGAGTTCAAGAATGAAGTTGAGAAATAGCTTCATAAGAATATAAAGAAGCTTCGACCAGGTCGATGTGAATAATATCATAACCAAGAGTTCATCAACCTTTTACGGGATTTTTGGATTCTCTCTCAACTCAATCCACCTTATACACCATAGTGGAATGGTGTTAGTGAAAGGAGGAACCATACCTTGTTGGAAATTTTATGGTCGACTATGAGTTATGAATATCTTCCATTGTCCTTTTAGGGACATGAATTTAAAGTTATGCTAAAAACACTAAAACAAGTACCAATTATGGTGGAAATTTGGATTACCTTCAATCTATGGAGTGGAATGAAACCCAGTTTATGGCATACACATGTATGAGGATACAAGGCATTTTTTAATGATTTATTGAAAGATAAACTAGAACCCAATTCCAAGATGTTTATCTTTATATGGTATCCCATGTAAACAAAGGGATACTACCTATACAACCTACCAGACAAAAAAGTGATTATTTCCATACATGCTATATTTCTTGAGAGGGAGAACATCTTCAGAAAGGATAGTCGTAGAAATATTGAATTCGATTAATTTGATTATCGAGATACAAAAGATTTGGTACAAGAAAAAAGTTCCATAGGTCCCCGTTGGAAGAGGTATTTCCTGAAACGTTAGTATTTCATAGGATCAAAAGAGAGGTAAGGGAACTAGAGAGATATGGTTTCCTTGTAACTATGGAAGGTGACTCATTTTTGTTGGAAAATGATGAACCTATCTTAAAAAAGGAAGTAGTGGAGAGCATAGAAGATTCAATATTTCCAAATGATATGAATTATGATATGGATTCCTTGTACCAGAACCAAGTCTATGTTTCATTCTATGTACCAGTTGGGTGTAAATGGGTATTCAAAATGAAGCTGGGCATGAAAAGTAAATTTAGTATATATAAATAAAGGATAGTAGCTAAAGGTTTTAAACAAAATCATGGAATTGAATATGATGAATCCTTTTCACTAGTTTCCATGTTTAAATTCATATGAATAATACTATCCATAACAGCTTTCCATGACTGATATTTTGTAGATAGTTGTAACAACTGCACTCCATAATAGGAACCTTCAAGAAGGTGTCTTTTTGACACAACCCTAAGGGTTTGTGATAATAGTTCATGCTAAAATGGTATGTAAGTTATAGAGATATATATATGTATTAAATCAATCATCTTGGACATGGACCATTTGATTCAAAAAAATCTATAAGAGAATTTGGTTTCATGAATAATGAATGCGAGTCATTTGTATATAAGCAGTTTAATGGGAATCTCGTAGTTATCCGAGTAATGTTTGTGGATGGCATAATTTTTATGGGAAATGACATACCAGTATTTCTGTTAGTCAAGGACTAGTTGAACAAGTGCTTCTCGAAGAAGGAATTATAAAAAGTATCTTATATTCTTGAGAACAAGATCATTCGTGATAGATCAAATAGGCTTCTTGGACTATGTAAAAGTACATACATTGACCAGATACTAAATAGAATTACTATGGAAAAATCCAAGAGTTGGTTGGTTTTAGTTCCACATGGTATACATTATTCCAATAAAATGTTTTCACAAACACAACATGATAATGATAGAATGTGTAAGATTACATATGATTCTGTGATAGGATCTATCATGAATGCCATGTTATGTACCAGATTTGATGTAGCCTATTCCCTGATCATGGTAGGTAGATATCAAGAAGATCCAAAATAATAACATTGGACTGTTTTCAAGACTATCCTTAAGTATCTGAGAGGAACTAAGGGTATTTTCTTGGTGTATAGAGGATACAAGGATCATCCCTTCATAGGGTATGCTGATTCTAGTTTTCAAATAGATCAGAATGATATAATGTCTCTGTCGGTATATATTTTCAATATCAATGGAGGAGTTGTGAGCTAGAACAATTCAAAAAATCATATTTTAACTGATTTTATAGTGAAGTCCAAATATATAGTCTCTTATGATATATCCAAGGAAGCCATCTGGATTTGGAAAATTTTCCAGGAGCTTCATTTAATTCCTTGTTCAAAATATACCATTACATTTTATTATTATAATACTACTGGGTTGGATTTTGCAATAAAGATATGGTCACATCAATGAACAAAGAACATACTCTAAAATTAAAACTTATTGAGGTATTTATATCAAAGGGGTAAGGTTTTAGTGAGAATAGTTTCTATAGAAGAAAATGTGGTGAACCACTTGACTATAATCCTTTCATAGAATAATCTTTAATATCATGTTAGATTTATAGATATGATGGTTGTTAAAATTTGGATCTAGTGAAAGTGGGAGTCTATTTGAGTTGGTTCCCTAGAAACCAACTTATTTTTACATTATGATAAAACTGTATTAATTAGATGAATATTAATAAACTACCTGTCACAATATGATTTTTATTTGTCCTTACATGGTGTCTGATAATGTCTTAAGAATAATTGTTTTATTAAAAGGTCAAAGAAGATCCCTTCTATGATGAGAACTCTGAAGTTCCATGATACTATTCTTGAATATATGTTCTACTTCCGGATGAAATCATTTGATGGGACACATATGATATTGTTTTTTAGGGGTGGGGACTCAGGAAACCTTGAGGCCCCGTCTTATGGTGTGCACCCTTGGAAATATCTAGAAAGATATTATGAGAACAAGACCTGCCAGTTGGAAATCATCATTCATATTTTTCATTGGATGTTCCTATATTTGGATTTGGGTATTGTTCCTTAGAGTTTAATATTATTATTAATGTGAATTATAACACACACACATAGATGAATTAACGGAGACTGTGATGACAAATGCTCTTTGGGAGGTAGGATGTGTTGGGTGTGTCATGAGAAATACTACATTAATTAATATTGCAATAATGGATTTTCACTTCTATGTAAGTATATCTATCATACCCTTAAGTGGAAATGATAGAGCCTAACTAAATCCATGAACATGGTGTTCCCTATGAAAGCTAAATTGAGTGAATTCTAATAATGAGAAATCAATCACATGGGTTCATGTCACTTGCAATCATCCCATTTTATTGTCAATACCGGGACAAAGAGATTATATTACATTGTAAGTATTCGTATGAGGTCACATGTTTTTGTGACATTAAATTTTTTATCTTGGGATACTTGACCCATTACAAGATAGTAATCTTAGAAATTAGGAAAGTCCACCTATGAATACAATATAAAGGAATAGAGGGTCACACATTATGTTTAGTTAGAATATTTTTTAAATAATTTGTTTACTTAACAAGTTGAAAAAAAGTTTATTCCTTATTTTAGTCTAAATATTATTCATGTATACCTGATCGCATTTATTTAATCACTAGTGATTTGAGGGAATAGATTGCGAATGAAATATTTGATTATCAACTAATAATGGAATTAATTTTATTTAATAAAGAAATATTCATTAGTCAAGGATAGGTAAATAAAGAGTAGGATTGTTGGACCATGTTATGGGTCCAGTGAGAAATAATTTTAAATGTTATCTGGTTGAATAATATTTAAATATAATGGTATAATTAACCACTTTTAATTGAAATAATAGAATTGATATTATTATTTGACATGGGGTTTCAAATGGAACAATAAATTAAGTAATGACACCTATGATATATATTTATTATTACCTCGTGAATTAAAATCCCCAATATGTTATTATTCTCTATATTAGCCATGGGGTCATTCGACTAGCTAAATAATCATTGTGTGAGGAAAATATGTGGAGAAAAGCTCTCAAACCTAGATAACTCTTACCTCTCCAAGAGCACTCACAATAACGAGAGAGATCCTCCTCCACTGGATCAAACTGAAAGCTTTGGAAGAGATTCTCAAGGCGATCAATGGAGGACATGGCATGTGAAAGGATCTTTCACACAATCACTCGGTGGCTCTTTTAGTGACATCTGAAGATACAAAATGTACTTGTGGATCACCGCTACAGGATTCATATCCTTACATTTTACATCACAATGAAGCTGCACCTCGAAATCATGGTCAGAGGCATCAAAAAAGAATAAATCTCCTAGGAAGTAATTATTTAATTAAATTAAATTAATTATAAACAAAATATGTCGATCTTTTATTCTAATATCTATGTTCTATCCATTTTTTATATTTGATTCAATCTTGTGGATACTAGAGGAAATTGCTATATTGATCCTAGATTAATCTTCGAATATAGAAATTTGAAAAGTTGAGTACATGCCTATCATTTAGTTCCACTATGCCCGAAACATAAATATATATGATGAATATATATAATATTTATATCACTGAAAATATTTTAGACATTTTGTAGTGATAAAAAAATTCATGGTTATTAAATATTAAACAAATATACTAATGATTAACAAAATAATTAACAATAGAGAATAATATATTTTATAATGATTAATTGAAAACAAGGGTTTTTAAAATGTTATGAAGAGATCATATATGATATAATATGTTTTAATATTACTCTATTATGGTATAATATATTGTGTAAATTTATTATATAATAAGATATAAACATTTTGATTCATGGAGATATTGATAGAAGGTTACATTTCATAATCTCATCAATATTTGGGATGGATTATAATTATATCTCAAGTGGAGATTATTTTTCATAAATATTATTTTTTAGAAATGTTTTTAAAAAATTACCTCTCTAAATTTTTTTGAAAATTTATTTTTTCCCATATTTTTAGTTTAACAATATAATTTGAAATGAAACTTTAATCATTTTCCAAATGTAATACTTTTGTGGAGTGTTAAATTAATATATTGAAGAAATTTTCTATTTTATTATAGGAGATGAACATATTTTCCCACCATAATGAATAAATTTATATTTAATGACTACAAAATTATTCAATGTTATTTTCTACTAAAATATTTTCCATTATATACAAGCATATTTTAAAAAATATTTTTAAAATCGATATTTTATTTTCAACACGATTTTTAACAAGTGATATTTCAGAATAATTTTCAATCTCAAATGACATTCTTTTATTATACTTATTTTTTCCTAATTATATATTCCATGTATACCCTATTTATTCATTATAATAATTTTAATATTTATAATGGCATGATTTTCAGGGAAAATTTTTTTTTCCATTTGTTCCTTAATGATGAAAAGGTTATGAAATCCATTTTATGACTTGGTTTATGTAATGATGAATGGTTTTTGATCCTACAAAACACATATGCTTGATTTATAATATATGATGGGTGGAACCTAAATCTTCCTATAATGTGTTGGTTAAAGATTTATATATTATTAGATAAAGAAGACTTTAATGGTTTGGGAACCCAATTCAATATTGGACTATGCACACAATTGTTACTCTGGAAGGAAACCTTGACATCAACCATGGTTTGGGTAGTGAACCCATTTAACTATGATTGCATTGGAAATGATCCTTGACTACTAAGAAATTAATTTTATTGCTAATGTGTATGGAAAAAATATATATTATTTTTTATTTAAGAGTAATATGTTACATTAAAGTCAAATTTGTTATATGATGGGTATTTTATTTCACATTTTTTAGTTAATTAGAATGATAATTTTACATAAATCATCATTTTTTACTATTCATATAAAAATAAGTCATTTAAAAAACACATTACATTCACCCAAGTATAATTTTGACATTTTGATTTATAAAATATTATTAACTTCGTAAAATAAAATTAATAAATACGAAAACTAAATGTGAGACAAAAAATGTGATGAAACTAATTTTTTAATGAAAAATAATCTTTATAATAATAAAATGACTTTACATGATGGAATGAACAAATTTATTTTTATATTAGTATTAAATATGATTTGAGAAAAAAATTCATTATTTCAGTATTTGGTTAAGGAAATTTGTATGCATAACAATAACTACTATTTTATAATATATAGTCAATCAGATTAATCTTATTTGTGCATGTGAAGAACTATTTTAAAAAATTATAGTTAATTTGGAGGAAAATGTATTCTATAATCTAAAGGTGTTCCAATTAAACATTCTAAAAAATATATACATATAATCAAATTGATGATCAAGGTCCACAGATAAATATTGATTGGCTTAATGATGGAATTTTTACTTATTTTAATATTTATAGTAATAGTTATAGATAAATTTGAAACAAATTAAGTATATCAGGTTTCTCTCTAGTGAAAAAAATATTGATACACTCTAATAGATATTTTTTCTATTAATCCTTCCCACATTATGAAGTACATAAATCAATGATAATATTACTGTTTAGAATGACTGAATAATTAAAATACTGATTATACCTTGATTTATTTGATTTACTTGATTTATTAATTAGATAAATATGAACAACAACAACCAACTTTTATATTTCAACTATTGTTGATTCAAGAATGGTAATAGGAATATATATTCATGGAAATAATTATTTTATTCCCGAATTTACAATAATGAAATAATTTATTATGGTTTATTATTGATGGACTGACTAAATATCCTTATTGTCATCCTTTTTTAGAAGATATATCTTTGGATCATCATTCTTGATATTTTAATATCATCCTGGATGGAATTCTAGAATCTACACATGATTTATAAGTATTACTCAATGATATAAAGATATTCCAGACATTCACCAACATAGATTTTCCAAATACCTAGGCATATACTTATGACGATGAGATTTGGGAATCGTTGTCCCCACCATTGAGTCAATGAGATTATTCATTTTAAACATTTCTGAATATCTATATGATTTATAATTATTTGAGTGTTTAAAAACTAGATTTTAATTATTTTATTTAATAAAATTACTATAATTAAAGTCATTAAATGGAAAAATATTTAATGAGAATTTATTATTTTAATATTAGAAGATAATTTAATATTTACAAGAATAATGAGTCAAGTTAATGGAACGTGCTTATCTTGCTATGTTTTTATAATATTATAATTAATTTATAAAAATATAGTTTAAATTAATGTCACAATTAATTGGTAGAAGGATGTAATTCAATTCATTTTTATACGGTAATATATATATATGGGGGATGTATATCCATTTATGAGGGTTGTGACATCACTATTAAAGTTAGTGGAATCTCTGATTCAAATAAATATTCATTTAATCTGATTTGAGAACACATACATGATATCTCCTATATCCTATATAGAGAAGAAACCCATTCAATTATGTGATCCATATTCACCCTTCTAGAGTAATGGAAAGTCAAATATGTGATGCTTAGGATGAAAATGGTATCATCAAATCTCAATGTAATCCCACATATATTATGGACTAGTATACCCAATAACAGTCACAACATGTGTGTATGACTTACATGGATCCAAAATTGGTTTCACGGAGAAGAATTCCTTGGAATGAAGTGGTTTCCACTTACATCCTCAAATAATAGGAGGCATTTCATCAATTGTTACTGGTTCTAAAAAAGTTAGACATGATACTTTGGAATTTTTTATAAATATTTACATTTTGTGAGATGATTATGTGCAATTTTCCTATTGATAAAAAATTAAAAACCTCACCCCATCATCCACTGTTACAATTGACTAAAAAATTCGGTATTATATTTTACATGTGATTGTTTAAAAATTCTAAAATTAAATTTCCATTAAATTTTTGTACATGGAAATTTAAGGGACACATTGTAGTGAATAATGTTTCCTTCCAATCTAGATTATCCATGTTATGTCCCTTTGATTTAATAAATCATATTTAAACTATTGTTTTGAAATATAAAATTTATAATAAAAACACACACACGTGCGCATGCACCCACACACACACACACATATAGTAAATTATTTTATGAAAGTTGTAGATTTTTAGATAGATCTTGATTATCCGAACAATTTCTAACAAGGTACTGTACTATAAATATGGGAATGTTAAAAAAATTGACGGTGAAAAAATATTTCATTGAAATTTTTTAAACAAGTCTATATAAATGTGTGTTTAAATTATTGGGAAGATAAAACAAAAAATAAAAAAAAATATATCTTATATTAATGGATAAAGGAATCCATTCACCTTCATATATTTTCATTTATATTTTTACAGGGAGTATTGAAGAAGAATTTACATATAATAGGAGGCCATAGTTTTTCCTCCCCCTCAACCGTCACCACTCATGCTTGAAACCTATGGATAATCCACTCTATTAGTCTATCATCCAAACTGGGTTGGGTACATATTCACACACCTTGGCCATTTCCATCGTAAAACTGGATTGATACATTTTGAGGAGTTTGTAGGTCACTTATGGGACACCAATATCATAAATAAAATCATATATATAAAGAAATTGTTTTTGTAATTTATTAAAAATGGTGGAATATGTATTTTATAATAATTTAATTTAAAATATATTGACATATTTTAATAAATTTTCATTTAAAATGATTAATATTTATTATGAATTTCTTTTTATCATGTATTTATTTTTGGTGTGTTTAAGGATCTTGAAGGTTGACTAAATTGTTCACAAATAAATTATAATTTATTTAATTTAACATTTTTTAGTCATTGGGTTTATGTAAATATTATTTAGAAATAACGGTCTACATGTCATATTACACAGTAATTATATGTATGATGGGTTGTGAGGCCCAAATTATAGTCATAAATGTTTATTCTAGATTACAATGATCCCATATCATGGGTTTTAGTACACAAGTATATAATGAAGATGAAAAAAGATGAGGAAAATTTCATTATTTGGTGATGTTCCAAATGAGACATAGATTCATTGAAAAAGTGTATAATATAAAACATGAGTAAGGAACAACATATATATTCTACCCATAGGTACACGATTAATCAATTTATGCTAAATGGTTAACAAATAAAAATTTCTCAAGATATGTTGACCTATTTTTTTATATACATGATTTTATTTTATTTTTTGAATGTGATTTGTATATTACCACATAGAATAATAATTTTTTATAAAAAGAATAAAATAATTAGTGATTGATGAAAGATTTCTATTTAATTAATTTCTATGTTGTGAGAGTGATAACGTTATAATATATCATTAAAGAGAAGATCATATAATAAAATGAATAATAAAAAATATATTATTGAAATATTATGTCATAATTACTTCCACTGGTTTAGTTGGAAAAACCTTGGCATATGAGTTGAAATTATTTATATTTTATGGTTCCTCCATCTATTAGGTAATAAAAATGAAAGTTATGGGTTGACTTAACTAATTTTTTAAAAACATAAATAGACATATATCCCAGTTATATCATTAGAGAAATATGTGTATTTATATATGGTTATGATTCCTGAAATCTAGGACATACTCAGATATTCACGGATCCAGGATTCAATGTAGTTGGCCAATCAATATATTAACTTGAAACACTTTGATTAGTGGTATAGTTATATCATAGAGTATGATGAGATGCTTAAATTATGCTCATAAATATAATACTCAAGGGATGGCATATTCCATTTATTGTATTACGAGATACTATGAATATAAAAAATAATAATTTATTTTTATTTATTTTCATAATCTATAGTAAATATTAGGTACTACTCTACTATGTTCATTGATTGTAGATTAATTGGAAATCAAAATAACTAGTTAAATTTTTATATGATAATTACTTTGTACAGGGAATATCCTAACTATCCATAACATCCGAGATTGTTATATTATATTATTCATTGTATTATGATGCGTGGAAACCTATGTACTATAATAAAACCATCCCCTTAAGATTCCTCAAGAAGATAGTAATTTAGATAAACATAAACATAAGAATCATGTATATGATACACTAGATGAAAATTTTATCTCATTTTATCTGTATTCGTTGACCTACGTAACATTCATGGGGATGAATATAACATCAAGAATCTATCTCATATTTAATTTTTCTTTCCAATGATATCTCATCATGAAAATTATGAGGTATCATATGAATATTATAGGTTCATGAAAGTTGATGGAAATTAAGATATACTTATAGAAACTAATATGTTTCTGTTCATTTAATGATGAGAATCCCTTTGTTTTAAACTAAACAAATAATGAATAATCTCATTTAAGGTTCCAAAGACCCACATTCATGACTTTTACACTTAATTAAAACATTAATAATGTGAAAACATTTATCCCAGAGCCATTGGCTATTGTTTCCCATGTTTATTAGGATATGAATAATCAAAAATATTCATTCCATTTACTAAAAAATAGGTAGATGGTACGGTATAATGCATCAATTGCAAATCCCCATCCAAATTCATCAATTCACCACCCTTACAGAAGTACCATGATACATAGTGAGGGAAATGATCAGGAGGATATCTTATTTTCATTTGTCTAGAAAGGAAACAAGATGAAAATATTAATAGTTTGGAATAAGAAAACGGTTACACTTGTACCAATGGTATAATTATCATTAAGTAAAGTCATTATTTATATACAATAAGGGTAGCCAATATAGCATGCATCATTCCAATTTTTATTCATATATAGAAACAATGTAGATTAAAAAATATTATAAATGGTGAGATGTCTTTGGACTATTTTTGTTTTTTGAATTACTTGATGGATTGTGGGAAATTTTCCTTTAACTTATCATTAAGTTTTGGTTTATTTATTAGTTAAAATTCATTATGTTCCTTAAGTTATAATAATCATAATCTGTGTTTTTTAATCTTAGAAACCATTTGATTTTTACTCACCAATGGAAATTTGTGTTATCACTCTAATAAGGATAAAATCTAATGGTATGGTACATCATACTTACTTCATGCATATACATGAAATAAAAAACCATATATTGACAACTAAATGGAAAACCATAAAAATCTACCCATTTAATCCCTTCTGATGAAACATTATGATTCGTAATTTATATTTCAATCCATTATATAAATTACATTATGTAGTGTATTTGGGGTCTTCTATGATAAAACCATAGTACGCATTTCATGTTTGTTTATAGGGTAAAATAATGATAGCATAGTATACTGGGAATGTATTAACATCCAAAAAACTGTTGAAATTTATTTACACCAATTTATGTGGTCTATTTCAAATAGAATTCAGTTTTTGGGTTTTGTGAATCATTAATTTTACTGATTAAAATTTTATATATGGATATTTCTATTTTATAAGTCTTAAGTCATATTCCTTTCACTTTTTTAAATAATACATGTATGTTGTATGACACAAAAATTATAAAAGTATTAAATGAAACCTCTAAAACAATGATAGTGATTATGTCAACCATGATTTAATTTGTCAATTGATGGAGTTTGGGATAGCATCCTAACAAATTTTCCCTTATAATCCTCAGTGGAATGGTTTTAGTAAACAAATGAATCATAACTTTCTTGACATGGTTAGATGAATGATGAGTCAGGAAACTCTTACGCTATTTATTTCGGTATATTTTTATAGAAACCCACATATAAACTTATACATGTATTAACTGATAAACCATATGGAATTCCATATGACTTTTGGGTTGGAATTAATCATAATATTTTACAAATATTTTGTTGAGGATGTATAAATTTTTTATTATTAAATGTTGTTGAAAATTGGAATCCTGAATCATGATGTGCATATTTATAGTATATTATTAGGAAACTAATGTTTAAAACATATATAAACCTTCAATTATAAATGTTTTTATGAAATAAATTATGTCAGCTATAATCTTATTATATTGTTAATTGAAATCATGGGATAAGTAATACCTTTGATGAAGTTTATTCCCTATATTCACATGAGTTTTTATGAGAGAAATACCCATATAATAATGTTGTATATAGAATTTTAACCAATATAAATGTATAATATAGGTCTATATAAAAGGATTTATAATATGAGTGATATGGTTTTCTTTTCACCATGTCAGATAAAACATTACTTGTAGATAATGATTATCATCTGACATAGAAGGAAGCAGTAAATGAAAAAATGATTCTAAATGAGAAAACCCCATATATTTTTCTATTTAGTGATTATATTAAAAGTCCTATTTTTATTTTTTGGAAACTATAGATTATATAAAACCCAAGGGTAAAAATGGTTTTTCAATACAAACCTAGGCATTTGTGGTTAAGTTAATTTATATAATGAACAAATAATTGTAAAGGTTTTAACATAATTTCTTGGAATATACTATGATGAATCCATCTCATCCACTATGATACAAATATATATCCGAATATTTCTCACAATTTCATCACTCTATAAACATGAAATTTAAAAAATCGATGGAAAATAAATTTTATAAGAGGTATATTGGTTGATGATTACGTTATGGCTCTACCCAAAGGGTTAATTAAACCAAAGTGTTCCATTATGTTATGCTAGCTTCATATTTCAATTTATATGATGAATCTGACTTCCTCATCCAGGAATGATTATTCTGATGAGGAAATAATTTAATTTTTTTCATATATAATAATTGTATGTTATTTTTATTTTTTAAGGATATTTTGACTTCCGTTGTTTTCCTTGTTTTTTTTTGTTTACTATATATTAATTATTTAATAAAAGTTAACATATTTCTATTATTTGATACATGGTTAAATTATTTTTTCCCTACTAAATACAGGTGTAAAGAATCCAACATTATAAGTATCATGATCTATTAAGATAGATATCAAATGCTTCTTTGTCTAATTAAAATTATTTATTTATAAGGAACTAAAAATCTAAAATATAGAAGAATAAAATAAATGTATGTTAACAATGTCAAATGGTATGAATATCTCTGAGAAAATGTGTCAAAAAACATTCATGATTATTTACAAGATGAGTAAACCCCTTCCGCATCATAAGGATGATATGTGTTAAATTACTTGATAATTACTAGGTTTTTGGTTTATTTCCTTTATTATTGTTGGTAGATATTTCATTATTCCACAAGAGCTATTTTGAGAATATATAAAAAAAATCCTAAAATACTATAAATTAACAAAGGATGTGTTCCTCTTGTATTGATGATAATGTCAATATGTTTTTCAGGGATTCTATAATGATATTTTCTATAAATACCATTTTGGTTTGAAGTCACAGTCCCCAATTTTCTTTTTCCTAAATTATTGTTTACTATCCTGGAGAAGATAATAAAAGTTTTTGGTCACTGATTCTAAAAACAATCACAATTATATATCTATTTTTAATGAAAATGTGGACATAATCCCAATTTTCATATTTTCTCAAATTTTGGTGTTTGAACTAGTAGTGAATACATTGTCCTAGTTTGTTATGAGAATACTTTAGTATTAGTTCATTATATAGATTAAATGTAAAATATGGTGACAAATAATTTACATCAAAAGACACAACTATTTTGGGATTTTACATAGGTTTCCCATTTCATAGATACCATAGTATCCATAGATAACAACATATCATACCTCTTGACTAATTCCAAAGATCAATAGGTGAATAATTCCCAAGTGAGATCTATCGGGTTGATAGTTGGCAGTAGATGGTTCTAGTGAAAGTTGGATTGTTTTGAGTGTGTTACCTAGGTCCAACTCCTTTGTATATATGATTACCATTATTTGCATAAATATTTATTTGTAAATTATTTTATCTTTCTAAAATTTTGTTAATATTTTTATGTCCACTAAATTTATGATAATTTCATTAGAATACATGTCATATTAAAAGGTAAAAAAATGTTTCTATAAAATAATGTGAACAAATTGATACCATGACAAAATTTCAATATAATTTTCTATGCTCTAGATATATCATAATGACATGACACAATTGATGTATGAATACCATGTGTGATGTATCATATGAATTGATACATCTTCTCATAAATTTTAATGATTCATATCCCGATTAGATGAAACCAAGATTACATAACCACCAATAGTAACACCACATTATTTTAGTTTCTGTAGTAGTTTATCTCTATGGACACATGCATTGTCCCATAATAAGTTATTATTTTCAGTTTGTGACATTTTACTCTGTAATTTGATTCTAGATGAAAACAATATAATTTATGTTGTCTCATGGTATCTATTGTATGGTGTGTCATTATTTTTATGGATTTACATAAGGTAGCATGATAGAATTTCTCACTTACAATAGGAAGTGATATCTCTATCCCAGTTGATCAAGATTGTATTTCCTTTATTAAATCTTTGAACATGATAAAAGATGGTAGGACTATCCAGTATTTTAATATAATAATAAATCAATAAAGTATGTTGTCCAAAATTGTGCATCCAAATTTATGAGATATACCAAGACAAAGGTATCATATAATGAAAATGGTCTTTGAAGGGTAAATTTGTTGTTATGACTATACCATATCTTCTTAGGTTCCATGATGGGTTGATAGAATCTACTACTGTTCAATTAGTAGTACTAACTCCCTTCATGAAATAGTGGAAAACAGGTAAAATATTCAATATTTTGTCCTTCGACTCAGGAATAAAAGTACTGGGCATGATGGGACACACCATGGGGTCCAAGATATTATTGAGTTATAACAACTTCTATGAAAAAAACTATTCCATTATTATTTTATTATTGAATAATTATATTTTCTTTATTATATTAATGTATTTAGTATAATTAATGTGAATAGATATAAAATATGGAATAAACATATATATGTTTAAAATTAAAGGTTCATTTCATAGTTACAGGAATAATGGGACGAGTTAATGTATTTATTTTTTAATGTAATAAATTTTTAAAATTTGCAGTATTTAATAAAAATATAAATGATATTTATGAGATCATTATTAGGTAATGACTTGTCTATTATTTATTATTTAACGGGTAATATATATTCATGGTACATTATGCCATTATTTGATGATTTTATATATCTATTGAAGTAAGAATCTAATAATCAAGTGACTCTTCATCCAATCAAATTTGTTGTATCCAATCTCATTGGACCATCAACCATCATAGAGAATAAACAGATTCCATAAATCAATCCATTTTATCCCTTAAGAAATTGAGGTAATCATTGAGATGAAGAAGGATTCGTTGATAATTTTAGATAGAACTGGGATATTAATGATCAGCTTACCCATAAATATTCAATGGTCATATGGTCGATCAATCAGAATCTAAAAATTTATTTCCAACTAGTGTTCATAGGAAACACTAATATTTCAATATATTCATCAAACCAATAAATGTAATTTTCAATTTATTTTTTTCTTAAATCACTTAATGTGGGATTTTGTGTAGCTTACATGGTATTTCATCACCAGATATGACATTTCTTCATCAATATAATGATAAATCATGGTAAAAAAGATATTTTTTACTAATGTGAACCCCACATCTAAAAACATATGTTAGAAAACTAAAAACATCACTATTTTGTATATTTGGAATATCACCTCCATGAATAATATATATCATTTTTCATCACTGATAACCACATATGACTCTAAATATGATCCTAATTAAAAAAATGTAATATTTTTTACATGATTACTGGTATGTAATGATATATTGTAATTATATTAATAATTGAATAGTAAATTATCATAATATTGAACTACCTAAAATATGAATACCAAAACACTTAGTATAAAAAAGAATTTTTCCATTATCATTTATTTATCTTCATAATATAAAAATTTAATAAAATAATATATAGCATTAATATCATGTTTTTTAAAACATTAAGTTATTATAGTAGTTATATTAATATACTAAAATAATATATTCATTCTCATTAAATTGTTCAAATGTGTTCATTTTCTGTCTTGTTTTAACTATACATGAATGATGTTCTTGGGTCTTTGTCATGATTTTCTATAAAAAACATAAATTAATGTAATATAAATAACTAATTATTAATTTCATATGTTATAATATTTATTTAATGTAACAAAATCTACCATTATAATGTAATTAAATTAAAACCATCATGTTTCTTTTTAATAATAAAAAACAACCTTATCATGGATGATTCTTGAAAATGAAAATATATCATAACCATTTGAACAAATTTTTTTATTGAATGATATGAACCATAAAAATTTAAACATATTGTACTTTTAAAAAAACTAGACATATGAATTTACAAATTATTAGGGTTTCTGTTTTTTTAATATTATGAATTGAACAACAGAAATGACCAATTCAAGCTAAACTGTTACGATTTATAAATAAAATTTAAAAATTTATGATATATGGAGAACAAAAAAAGTTTAATAAATAAGAAAAATGTTCAAAATGAATTAAATAAATAATATAATATTATTTTTTTGGAGTTTAGAATTCATATAAATTGAGTCAGAACTGAAAAAGAAGATTTTTTATAAATTATTTTAACATTTTAAAGTATTCATGTAGACTCTTTAACTTCTATTAATATATTTTTAAATGAATGATTGCAATAAATTTTAATTTTTTCATATATTCAATTTATATCATGTTCATCAATGATTATCAAGTTTTATACATAAATCCTTTTAATTTCTTACATTCATGATCTTTTTTACGTTCATAAATTATGTAGAATGGAAGGGTTTTTATTTCTTATTAATTAATAACCTTTTGTTATTAAGATATTATTCGATTATTATGAATCTTCATCATCATGATTTCATGGATATATAATGACAATTTTATTCCAATTGTTATATAATGATTTTGTTTTCAATTTTTAATGAAGAAACAAATATCCTCTTTTATTTTTATTAGTAAATAATTAATTCTATGATTATGGGTTAAAATAAATGTTTTCATTTATTTATTAATGAAAATGATGGATTATTTATGTTTTACTCATGATACAGTTCATGAAAATTTTATATAATATCTTGTGACTCGATAATTATCAATTATGTTCATTGAGTAATGATTTAATTTACATCAAAAAAATAGTGGAAGTAAATGAATTGGTTATTCCCATTTTAAGTGTGGTCTGAAAGGGTAATTTGAAATTTTTATGGATATGATTCCCCACATTGCATTCATGTTTTTAATTTATTTTCTTTATTTTATATTACACTATGTTTTATTTTTTATGTGATTTGGAGTAAAATGATTATTTATTGAAAACAATTAAATTTAAATTGCATTTTATGTATATAAATAGACTACTAGGATATCCTTTTTATATCATCGAATTAGAATTACCATCCCATTCCATATTTATAAATTATTTATTATTATATATGGTTATGTTAGAGCTATAGGTTGGAAAATACATTATTAAAAACAAGACATATGGAATAAATAATGTGTATCATAAATAATAGAATATTATAAATATAAAAAAATATTTTTTAAAATGTATACACAATGTGAATATGTTTTTGATTTAATTCATGAGTTTCTAAATTCATTAACTATCATAAAATAAAATATCATAGGAATGTTGAATAGTATAAATCCCTCCTACGAAACATGTATTGAATGGTTTGTAGTGTGTGGGTTGTTATACTAGTAAGAAATAATATATCAAATAGAATGTCATTGGTTCATTGTAGGTTCATAATTTTGATGGATGGCCATGAAGTGTGTAGATAGTGTAGAAGATAACATAATGGGATTAAATTTAGATTTTTTTTACATTTTTTGTTTCATTTTTTGGGTCATGTTATATATGATCATCAAATGGATTTCCTTAGTCATTTGTGTATGTCTCCTGAGATATTACAGTGTCCTATAGTGTTAATTAATATAATTATTTATTTAATTATAGTTTTAATTTGTTTGTCATGAATACTTTTTAAAATATTGTATTCTTTTTTGGTTTTTGGAATATTTCTTCCACTACAAATTATTGTTATTTGAACCTAAGGGTGTATAATATCCAAATAATATACATTGGTCCACAATATATGTAAACAACTCCAACTGATCATGGAGGTCTATATGAGTTAGATGGATCCTAATTCAGAAATGTGGTAAGTGAACAATTAAGGAATGCTACTTTGGCGATTAACCCATTAAAATGCATGTGAGTTAAACATCAACTACTTCATCAAGCTGAAGGGGAAAAATATGAAACCTTGAACATAATTGATCTCATCAGCATTCAATTATAAATATATTGGTGTAACTATATATATATATTCTTACTTATCACAAAAAAATATGAATCATAATGTTGATAATCATTTACCCTTGCATATAATTAGGGGTTAATTATAATATAAGGGTATCTTGGTCGAGGTACTTAAAAATTTCAAGAATAATTCCAGTAAAAATGATAATTAAATATAATTAACTACCACCCTATTAAACTACTAAATTTGATGTATTTCATCTAAACACATAATCCAAGATGTTCCCTTCCTCAGAAATATTCAGTGTCTTAATATTAGTGGGAAAATAATATTAAACGAGACATAATTTTTAATTTTTTAATTTACAATTTTAAAACATATAATTAATGATATTGTGGTCATTATTCAAAAACAATGTCTCACCCAATAGGTTATGACACCAACTTATCACCATATGTGTAACACACCAAATTAATATTCCAATAATATATTGAATAAATTTTTCTTTGGTAAAACTAAAGTAAAATAATCAATGATATGTTTCTTGAGCTGAAATTTAGTAACACACTGATATTTATTAATTCATTATAAGAAAAAGATATTAAATACAATTATTAAAATTATAAGAAGACTAAAACCATAATTAAATAAAGATAATTTTAATTAGTAATCCTCATCCCCATGATTTTAATTGAATACCAACCTAAAAATTAAAAATATTCAAATGAAGAAACACAATAGAATTACAAATAACATTTTGATTGAAGAATAAAATAATTATAAAAGTATATTTTAGTGAATCTTGGAATGTCCTATATGTTAATATAATATCTCCATTATATATATATATATATATATTATCATTAAATATATGGTAATTAGATTTATGGTTATTATGATTACAAGTGGCCACTAGATATATTAATTATTATATATTTATATGTTAATAATGTGTTTCGAATAGAATATGTTTATTTTAATTAAAATAAATGATTAGGGAATAAAATTAAATAAACATAAATAATTGTTGATAATATTTTTTATATTACATTTTTTTAACAAAGTATATTTTTATCTAATTTTATTTATTCTCTATTGCTGAAAATAAATTATTAGAGCTTAATTAGTGTAATTATTATAGAGTCATCAATTAATAATTTATGTTTAATATTAATTTAATGATTCTTATTCAATGAAAAATAATTTACCTAATTATTTTTTAATAAATATTATTTATTTATAAATAAATATTAATCTTTCAAATTTTTAATATAAATTATATTTAAATTTACTCCTTATATATAATAATATAAATAAATAATCATCAAATGATTATTAAATGAAATTATCTAAGAAATAGAAGGAAAACTATACCTCTTCCACATTATTTTGAAATAAAAAATACAATGAAGTGAAATGGATTGGGTATGACAAAGAGGTATTCCACCATCAAATAGAAATGAAAAGTAAATTATTTGTGGATCATAATACATCACAACATTTCAATATTCATGTTTATAGACATTTTTCTCCTACTAGTATTGTGAGTACCATTAGAACAAGATTGTTGGTCAGAGTGGACACTCAAGAGGGGGTTGAATTGAGTTCCAATTAAAATTTCTGTTCAAATATTGTCTAGTAAAAATCCACCGATTTATAAAATAAGTTAAACTGTAGTGAATTCATACAGATTTGAAATTTTCACTTAGCTTCTCAAAGATTGATTAGATCTCAGTTAGTTTAACCACAAGATCAAACTAACTCTTGAAACTAATCTTCTGATTTACAATAAGTGTATACACTTGCTAATTTAACTATCAAAGTAGCTTCAAAATAATTTTGTATTTTAAGGTAATAGTAGTAGAATAAATATGATATATGTCGTATATATAAAACTTAAATAAAAAATGCACAAAAGATATAACATAAGGTTCAGTCTCAAGATGAGACCTTGTCCTCTCAAATATATATATAAATTTGATCCACACCCTAGATTGGGGTTAACAACTATTTTACAAAACTGTCCAGGCCACGCAGGGACCTCTACCACTGTTATTTGTGGGGAAAAAACAAAGACCAGGTCACACAAGGACCTCTTCCATAGTTGACGTGGGTAAACAAAGGTTAGGCGAATTTGAGTGAGGATTTTGATATCCTTCAGTTCAGTGCAGGAGACAGTGTGTGTAAAGATATATAGAGTACACCACACTGATCGAAGGTTAAAAATTAAATCACATAGATAAGATAAATGAGAGTTTAGAAAGCTCTAGTGATTATCAATGTAGCTCTGGACTCGTTGGATTCATCAGGAATGATTCTGAGTTATTCTCTGGATTTTCTGTCGAAAGACAGAGTGTCATAGTTCAGCTTTTCTTCTTCAGAAGTGAGAATGATGTCTTGATTCGTCGTGTGTTCTTCAACAGTATTGGATTTCACTCATGATAGTTCTTTGATGGTCTTGCAATCTCTTTATTGTTCAGCACAGTGCACTCGGGTGTACGTATGTTCTTTGTGTTGTATATTCAAGTTGTTGTAGTTACATTCTTCTTTTTGTACTACATCTCAGTCTTTCTTATATTCCATGAGATTTGGCAGTAGGAATGATTCTATTTTCATAGGTACGAGATACGGTTTCCTGACATGCCAACAACTAACATTAAAAAACATTAATTGCATTAAAAACAACAAATATGACCATTAGCATTATTTAAAATAATATTGACAAAAGCTTAAGAAACAGTGTCACGGTGATCATGGAAACGATGTCTTCTTCAAGGTGTCTGATCACAGTGTCTGGTCACGGTTAGTGGTCACGAGTGGTCACAATGTCTGATTCACGGTTAGTGGTCACGAGTGGTCACGGTGTCTGATTCGCGGTGAGTCCTTCACGGTGTCTGGGTCACGGTGAGTCCTTCACGTTGTCTGGGTCACGGTGAATCCTTCACGGAGTCTGGGTCCTAGTGAGTCCTTCACAGTGTCTGGGTCATGGTGAGTCCATCACGGTGTCTGGGTCACGGTGAGTCCTTCACGGTGTGTGGGTCACGGTGAGTCCTTCACGGTGTCTGGGTCAGGGTGAGTCCTTCACGGTGTCTGGGTCACGGTGATTCCTTCACGGTGTCTGGGTCACGGTGTCTCCATACTTAGATAAATATCTGTATTTGGACTAAGACAGTGATATGCAGAATATGGGTTAAGGTTAATCATTAGAGATAATATATGAGAGAATTTTGATCATGCATAAGACTTGTAAATTGTAATTAACATCCATAAGATTTGTTATTATAAAAACATGATGTGCACTGAAGATCAAGATTAATTAATAGTAATGAGATTTGTGATCACTAAAACATGATTAACACATGAGGAGTCCAACAATCTTCCCCTTTTTGATGATCACAAATCATATATAGGCAGAATATAAAAGACATGTAATATTAAAGATACGAACATAGCAAAAACATTATAGAACATATACTTATAGTTTTTCTCCCCCATTTAAATGATTATAGAACTGATACCGGTAGTTTTTCTCCCCCTTTTGGGATTATCAAAAAGTAGAGAAAAGGAAATGAAACTCAGCAGTTTTCATTAAACAAAGGATTCAGAATACAAAGTACAGGAGAAGTACAAACAAGAAATGAAATCCCATCAAAAATAAAAATAGTCGCTAGACTCTTTAGGGATCCATTTTTTTCTTGCCTTTATCAGCAGTAGGAGTGGTGCTGAAATAGAAGAAGGCATAGATGTGGTAGCCAATGAGGGTAATGGTAGACCTTCAGAAACAGATGGAGCCAAAGTAGGAGAAGTAGAAGATCTAGGATTAGGTTGGTCAAGAATGACTGGCTGGATCTGAGAAAGGGCTTGGCTAAATATCATGGCAGTTGATTCTAAGGCAGGGAGTCCAATTCTAAGGGGTGCAGCAGCTGGAGCAACTATAGTAGTGCTCTTCACATGAAGATACATCTTAAAAATTTGATGTAATCAGTAATGATTTCACCACCATACTGAATTGACTTTTCAAAATCATCCTTATTCTCCAGAAATCTGACCAACAATCTGGTGAACTCTGAATGTTTCTGAACATGAGATTTAAAAGCATGAGTCACTGGAGGGATTCTCATATTTTCCACAAGATATCTAAAGTGATCTGTCATGTCACTTTTAGAGAAAATCTGGGAAAGATATGAATATATTTTCTTAGAGATCTCTTGTTGATCATTATTAGCTATCTTATAATGAATCCTAACCAAGTCCAATGCTCTATCACTGTTCTTAATTACTTATGACAAATAAGATAAATCCAAACCACTGAAGGCATTCTAAAATTCTTCCTTAATTATGGATCTCAGCATAGAATCATCCAAAGAAGGTGTGGAGGTCTGACCAGAAGGAGTTGAAGCCTTGACAACTTTAGTTAGAACTTTGAGTTGTTTCATAACTTTTAGCAGACATCCAGTGTATTCATCTGTAAGCTTATTCAGAGTTTCCACAAGCTCTCTCATGCATTCCAGCATCTTGGTGTGCCTTTTTCCAATCTTTTCATCAAAAGAAAGTAGGTAAGGATGAACTTGAGACACAATATCCCTAGCAAAGAGGGAATCAAAAGACTCAAGAGAAAAAACAACAGGTGCAGGGGCAGAAACAAGAGCAGGCTCTGATCTCACAGATAACTCATTCTGCTGACTTGCTACCATAATTTTCAAATTTTAAACATCAGTACTTAGCAGCTTATTCTATATGCTGACTTCTTGAATTTCACGGATCTTCCTTGGTTGAATATGCAAGATAATATTTTCCAAGAGAATTGATGCATCTTCTTGACTTAATTGAGTCACTGGGCGAGGTTGAGTGGAGACAATTTTCTCAAATCCAGCTAACAAAGTCTCGCCAAAAACATTAAGATCATATTTGGTTACAAAGGAGTGAAGATCAGGTAAGGCTGCAGGTAAAGGTAGAGGCTCAGATTCTGGTTGAGGGTCAGAGTCATCTTCATACTCATATTCTGGTCCAGATTGAGGTTGGGGCTCTGGTTCTGGTTCTGAATGAGCTAAGGACTTCAGTTGAAATAGAGAAGAAAGATCCATTCCAGTTTCAGTCACTTGCTGTGACTCATTCACATCATAAAATCCTGGGAACTCATACCGAGAGTGCACAAAGAAAGTGACAAAAGGTTGAGAAGCTTCAGCAGATCCAGCTTCCACAATATCAATATTTCGAGTTTCCTCCACCTCAACTACTGCTTCCCTTTCAGATTCTTGAGGTTCAGGAACATGGACAAGTACCACATGATCATCCCTAATCTCTTCAGCAAACTCTTTCCTTACCACCTGAAAGGAAATTTCCATTATTTCTTCACTATATGGTCTAATCTCAGGAACCGATTGTTCCACTGGATAAGCTTTAAGACTTGCTTCTTTCTCAATAGAAATAGTCTCTTCAACAAAATCTGCCTCAATGGTTGATTGCTGTTCTGAACCAGAAAAAAATAATTTCCTTACAGCATTCGGATGATCTTCTTCCTCATGAAGAACAACTGAAAGATCCTTAGTCCTTTCCTTTTCTACAACAACTTCTTCTCTTTGAGGTATTTCAGCAAGGATAACAGTAGGGACAACAGCCCTTTCCTCTTCAACAGGAACTTTTTTCCATTAGAGGTATTACAAATTCTTCTCTAGGTGGAACTTCACCTATTACTTTTTCTTTTTCTTCTTCTACTGAATACTCATCCACTTCATCTGGTTCCAAACTAGGATCATCTAGGTTCTTAGGCCTTCTTGGATAGTCAACAGGATTAAACTTTTTATGCAGTTGATCACTATCCTCAACCCATTTCTTTTTCTAGGGATTCCAGCTAATCTTCATCCTTCTGATGATAGGCATGGATAGGCAGAAATCAAGGTCCTCTAATTTTTCTTCATTCGGTCCAACCCATCCCTTTTTCAACTAACATGGTTGAAATCATCCTTGAATAAAATAGAGAGGTGGATTTGGAAGTTACATTGATCAACTCAAAGATATGGTCGATAACATACATACACAGATTGATCTTATGGACATTCTTCAACAGGTCAATCAGGAACACATCTTGATACTTCATCATAGAAAAATCTCCTTTTCATGGACTAACAAAATTCTGAACGACCTTGAACAGAAGTCTTGTCTCCCCATCCAGTTCAGCAACTATGGCCCTTCACTTGGTTCCATTTCCAGTTAGATTTTCCAAAGCGGTTTCCAGGACAAAGATGTCAGTTATTAGAGGAGGGTATCTATGGTAATCTTCACACACTCCTTCATTGTAATTCTTAGGAATGTATCCCACAACCTTGATGAGAAAGAGCACTTCTGACCATCGATCTAGCTGGTCACCAAAAATCTTTCTCCAATCTCAAAATAGAACATCACATACTGATAGAATTGAGATACAAGCCTTAGTTAAATCAGTGTATTCTGTCCAGTGAACCATTCAAGCCATCCTTGTTCATTTAAAAATTTCAAAACTAACGATCTTCTAGACATCAACCATTCAAGGAATACCTCTTTTTCAGGTACAATGGTATGACATACCAGGTTTGGGTTTAAAGTTCATTCGAGATCTATCCTCGGTATCCTCTTTTGTTTCTTAGAGCGGTGATTCTCAGACGAGGGTGAAGATGGATGCTTCATCCTTGGCATTCACTAAAGGTTTAGGCGAGAGGGAAGAGAAGGTTCAGGAGATAATTCGGGTAAGTAATAGAATGAAACCCTTAAGTTTTATCATTTGGGAATGTCAAACGTCATAAAAACACAAACGCGGGAAATGAAATAACGGTTAAATAACAATTACCAGGATACAAAAAAATAAAATAAACAGAAACATAATTCTCACGGTGAGACCATGAGTAGGTATTACGGTGAGACAGAAAACTAGTCATCATAGTGAGACAGTTTATAGTCATCACAGTGAGACAGTGAGCATTTTATATAGTCACGGTGACACAGTGAGCATTTTATATAGTCACGGTGAGACAGTGAGTTGTCAGACTGTGAGCATAAAACAGTAACTTAGAAATAGTAAGTATGAAACCGTAAGGTAAAGTACAGTAAAGTATTAAACATTAAGATCAGTAAGATACTCATTTATGATTAATCATACCAAGATCATGTATGATGTAGTCTAATCTTTCAGAATTTAATGGTTTAGTGAATATATCAGCATGTTGATATTCAGTACCAATGAATTCCAAAGTGATATCACCTTTTTGATAGTGATCCCTCAAAACGTGATGTCTTACATCAATATGTTTTGTCCTAGAATGAGAAATAGGATTCTTAGAAATATTAATAGCACATGTGTTGTCACAATTTATCGAGATATGTCTGAATTGATATCCATAGTGTAGTAATGTGTGTTTCATCCACAAAATTTGTGCACAACAACATCTAGGAGCTTTGTATTCAGCTTCTGCAGTTGACAATGCAACAAAAAAAATTTTCTTACTACACCATGATACTAGTGACTTGCCTAAAAGATGACATGTTCCAGAGGTGCTTTTTCTATCTAGCTTACATCCAGAAAAGTCAGAATCAGAATAACTAACTAATTCAAATGATTTTCCTTTGGGATAGAACAGTCCTAGATTGAAAGTATGCTTGAGGTATTTGAAAATTATTTTTACCGCATTTAAATGTGACTCTTTAGGGTTTTATTGAAAATGAGCACACATACACACACTAAACATAATATCAGTACGACTAGTAGTCAGGTATAGTAGACTTCCAATCATTCCTCTATAAGTGGTTTGATCAAAAGATTTACCATTTTCATCAAGATCCATCATACAGGTGGTACTCATGGGAGTGTCACTACTTTTTGTGCTATCCAATACAAAACATTTTAAAATATTTCTAGTATATTTACTTTGAGTTAAAATAATTCCATCATCATTTTGAATGATTTGAAAACCATGAAAGAATTTAAGTTCACCCATTAATCTCATTTCAAATTCATTTTGCATCATTTTAGAAAAATCAGTACATAAAGAATTTTTAGAATATCCAAAGATAATATCATCAACATAAATGTGTACTACTAAAACATCTTTTGAAATTATTTTTAAAAAAAAGAGTAGGATCAACTATTCTTTTGTAAAACCTTTAGAAATTATAAAAGTACTTAATCTATCATACCAAGATCTTGGAGCTTACTTTAACCCATATAAAGCTTTTGATAGTTTGAAAATATGATTTGGAAAATGAGGGTTTGAAAAACTAGGTGGTTGTTCAACAAAAACATCCTCTACAATATATCCATTTTAGAATACACTCTTGAGATCCATTTGATATAGTTTTAAATTTAGATGTGTAGCATAAGCAAGTAAAATCCTAATAGCTTCTAATCTGGATACTGGAGAAAAAGTCTCCTCATAGTCAATACCTTCTTCTTGACTATAGCATTGTGAAAATAGTCTATCTTTATTTCTAACTATGTTTCTGGATTCATCTACTTTATATCTAAACACCCATTTTGTGCCTATTGTAAAAGTATCCTTAGGTCTTTCAAAAAGATTCTAAACTTTATTTCTTTTTAACTGATTGAGTTGTTCTTGCATAGAAATTACCCAAAATTCATCATTAATAGCATCATCAATGTTTTTAGGATCAAGTTGTGACAGGAAGGCTTGATGTTCAACCTAATTTCTAAGAGAAGCTCTAGTATGTGTCCCTCTATCAATATTTCCTACAAAAGCATCTAATGGATGATTCTTTAGAATTCTAGTTGATCTAGTAAAGGTAGGACTAGAAATTTCAGGTTCATCAAAAAGTTGGGAATCAACAGAAGCAGGTTCTGGAAAATTTCCAGAACTAGTTGTCTTTATAGTAGGTTCATTTGATTCGTCATTAAAGTTCAGAACAGATAAATCTTATTCAAGATTTTCAAGAGAGATTTTAGGCTCATGTGGATCAGTTTCATCAAACATGATGTGAACAGATTCTTCCACACACTAGGTTCTCTTATTGAAAACTCTATAGGATTTACTAGAAATATAATAACCTAGGAAAATTCCTTCATCACTCTTGGATGCAAACATGTCATGATTATCTTTGGTATTAAGAATAAATACTTTGCAGCCAAAGACTTTGAAGTAGTTTACCTTGGGTTTCCTATGGGTTCACAACTCATAAGGGGTCCTCTTAAGAACAGGTATGATTAAGACTCTATTTATAATATAACAAGCTGTATTTACAGCTTCAGCCCAAAAATAAACAGGTAGGTCATACTCATTAATCATGGTTCTGGCAATTTCTTGCAGGGTTCTATTCCTTCTTTCTACTACACCATTTTGTTGAGGTGTCCTAGGGGAAAAAATTGTGACTATAGCCATTGTGTGAGAAATAGGATTCAAATTCATGATTCTCAAACTCACGACCATGATCACTTCTCAATGTTTTAATCTTAAGTCCACTAAGTTTCTCTAAAGATTTGGAGTATTTAACAAAGTAAGAACAATCTTCACTTTTGTGAGCTAGAAAATATACCTAAGTATATCTAGAAAAGTCATCTACTAAGACATAGACATAGTGTTTCCCATATAAGCTAGAAACTCTAGATGGTCCAAAAAAATCCATGTGAACCAACTCAAGAGGTTGAGAAGTTGAGACTTCTTTCTTTGGTTTGAAAGAGATTTTGTGTTGCGTTCCCTTTTGACAGGTATTACAAACTTTGTCATTTGGAAACTCAAGTTTGGGTAGGTCTCTAACTAAGTTCTTCCTAGTAAGTTTTCTAAGTGAGAGTATATTGCAGTGTCCTAATATTTTGTTTCAAAGCCAAGAATCTTTATGAAAAGAATTTAAATCAACAGCATAGAAATTTTCATTTTGCAGGGCAGGAAATACTAAAGAATTTTTAGAATTAAAAATATTTCAACAATCATTTTCAAATTTAACATTAAAACCATCATCACATAATTGAGAAATACTTAACAGATTATATTTAATTCCATCAACAAATAAAACTTTATAAATTAATACTGATTCAGTGTTACCAATCTGGCTTAATCCGATGATTTTCCCTTTAGAATAATCACCAAAGGTGAAAAAACCTCCATAAATTCTGACTATGCTTTTAAAGAATGAGAAGTCTCCAGACATATGTCTTGAATATCCACTGTCCAAGTACCAGGTCTTCCTACAGGTGATCTTTAAGCAGGTTTCCTACAAAATAGATTTAGATAGGAAATGATTTTGGTACCCAGATCTTCTTGGGTCCAGACAGGGTAGCAATCAAAGCTTTTTGTACCCAAATTTGTCTTATGGGTCTCATAAAATTTGTAGAATCAACAGACTTTTAAAGATAAACCTCATTAGGTCCATAACTATGAATATAACTAGTTGAAGCATATAAATGTCCTGAACTAGAATTAGCAGCATTCTGTCCAGATTTAGGAATAAATCTATTCTTATTAAACTGTCTCTGTCAAGGTTTGTAGCCTATTCCAGTAGTCTATTTATAATAATCGATTTAAAAAAATTATACATTTATAATCATAATTACCTTTCAAATTTGAATCATAAGAAGTGGGTGAGATCATATTATAATTAGTGTTAAACTTAAGAACCCACAATCATATATCATAAGTGAGTATAATATGAACATATGGTTATGACCAAGATATATAAGAAAACCATTCTATATAAATCATAGGTCATAAATCAGCACATAAATATTCACATAAAATTAAACCTGAATCAGATGAGTGAGTCAACAATAATGGCCCCCAGGAGCCTAATATAGTCCTGATAAAAAGTATAAAATATTAAAAATTCATAGAATTATAGAACATACATTAATATAGAGAGTACATCATTTATAAAATAGACTATCAAATTCTCATGGTTTTGAGAAATAAAAAAAGTAATGTGAAATTAATTATCTTAAGGTATATAAAATTTATTTCAACGTTTTAGAGGAAAATATAAAACCCCACTCATAATCATCCATACCTATGACTTCCACATTAAATTAATCACTTATAACACCATAAATATCCCATGGAAATCAAATAGGTTTCGTAGGAAATTACAGTTGAAAATAATTGACATTTTCAGTCAAATGGTATTAAGTAAATAAAATGTGTTTGATGAAGAATCACATAAGGAAAAAAATTAATCCATTAGTGCTCAAAACATCATAAGCCTATGGGAAAGAAATAGGTTCCTAATTTAATGATGTAACTGGGTTGTTAAATACAGTTAAATCAAGATAATAAAAAATTATATACACCATGTGGATAATATAAACATGGTCATATTAGTATTTTCCCTATGTTAATTTATATATGTAATATATGTGAAAAACTATTAATTGAATTAATAAAAACATATTATTCACTATGTAAAAGAATAGGGTGAAAATTTTGGATGATATATAGTGAATAAATAGGAATTAATAATTTAGGGATAGATCATTCCTCCATAATTAAATAAAATTAAATATGTCATCCAATGAATGAAGCTATATTGTAAAATTAGAGAAACTACATAATTTAATTATATGATATATCAAAGTAAAACGACATAGATGAATAATTATTTTATAGATTAATATATTAATAACATCAGAGATAAAAATTCACTAATCATATTAAATTATTTCAAAAGATATATTCTCTAAAATGCTGATAAAAATAATTTAATTTATGGAACCACAAAAACATGGAGATAAATTTTAAAATAAACTAAAAATTGTGTCTAAAAGAAATGTTCTACCATAAAACATTTGTGTTGTAATTTTTAGCACGTTAAAAAAATCCTGATGTTAATGGTTACTTTCAGATGTTATTTTCCTGAAATTAATGAAATAAAATTGGAAAATATTTACTATTAAAAAAAGATATTAATAATTGAATCCATTGAAAGAATAAAATTATTTTCAACATAAATATGGTTGTAAAGTAGTTTAAGATAGCATTGTTTTCAAAAACCATTTCATATAAAGAGTATTATGTTTACATTTTTAAAATATCAGAAAATATTTTTTATAACTTCCTAAAATAAAACAAAATAATTTCTCTAAAATTAGTGGAGAAATTTAGTGATGTTGAAAATATTGGTAGTTATGAAATATATATTGTAAAGAATAATATTTTTTCCTTCCAATGTTAATATTTTATTTGATAAGGTATTTCAAAAAGGATGATGATATCTATGAAAAGGAATAACCTAAAAAAATATTGGAAATAAAAAATATTTTTATCATAGTTTATATAATATTAATCTAAAAAAAATTTAGATAGAATAGAGTGATCAAGACCGAATGTCAGGATTTGATTAATCAAAACCCAATACGGACATTATAAAAAATGAATCCAAATCCCATAAGAGTTAGAATATTAAATATATAATTGAATATATATAAATAAAAATTAATTTTGATACAATTTACATTGGATTAGTAATTACACCAACTAATAGGAGACATTGTGTATAACATAAACAAGTATCATGGGATTAAATTTTGAGACAACAAATACATTATAGATATATTAATATTTTAGTCAACCCCTTCAAAAAAACAGAATCTAATTGAACATAACCTAAGCTGACTATGATATTATTCATGATTTTATATTTCAAATATGAAAAAAATAAACCACATAAAATAAATTAAGTGCATACTGTAAAACATGTCACAAATATAAGAGAGATAGAAAAACCCTATGTTTTCCCATCTTAGTTTAATTAACAATAAAAATTTGTATAGAATATAGTAATAGAATAATCACATATTTAATATTAATTGTCATATATTCAAACTTTTATAAATATGATTTATAATTATTCACTAAATTTATATTTTTTTACTAATTTATATGCCAGGTGTGGGTGATCATGATCAATTTGAACTAGTTTTTTATTAACAATGTTTTTATCTATTATAATCCAATATATCATAATTCGATGTTAATTATAGTTACTATAACATATTTCTTATAAATATTTATGATATTGAAATTTTTATTATTGTGTAATTTATTGTTTATCATCAAATAAAACGTCAACTATAATCATTTTTCGATGATTTTAATCCTATGAATGTTATCGTCATAATTAATGAAAAAATATTGATGTAACCATTTCAAATATTAAATAATAACCTGTCACATTATTATATAAAAATATAATATAAATTAATTTTTTTATAACAATCTATTATATAATTTCATTTCATTCTTTTTATAATTGGTAAAATTCGCCCATATAATAACATACAATGATTAATTGATGATTATGACATGGTCAAGTTACTATAACATTAAAATTGCAACATTATTAAATAATGTAGTGTTTATTTATGCGATAATTCGAAATTATAAAATAAATAAAAGAAGTGGTAATGGATATGAATATATAACATTATTTTAATTAATGAATTTTCTCTTGCTATTATTTTTTTAATGGATTGAAATAATTATAATTTTTTTATTCATGCAAATAAAATCATAAAAATTATTCATAAAAACCCATAATAATATAAAAGAATTATATTTTTCATTATAATACATTCTCATGACCATACATGTAATTTGGGATAAGAAATTTAAAATTAAAATCAATCATTCAATAGAGGTAGTAGTCCAAATGTTTGAATGTATGATAATTTCGTTATCTATAGAATATAAAAATGAGTCCTATGGTGTATCATTTATAAGTCAAAAATATGTCCAAAATATCATAATTTTATATTAAATGACATATTAGTACCCTTTTCCCACCAAAATTATTTATAAATTTAATCTTATTAAAATAAATTATATTTAATTGATGGCTTCTGTTACCCAAAATAATGTTTCTTAAGGAACCATGAAAAACTATTACTATTATTATTTATACATAAAAAATATTACCAAGACATTAAAAATTGACACATGAATTGTAATAAAAGAAAATTAAATATTAATTATAATGGTTATCTATATATATATCATATTGATAAAAATACATAATTTTCAGTAAAGACATTATATGATTCAAAAACGGTATTTTCTCGGATAAAAAATATTTTACAGAAAAATATTATTAAATTTTAAAACTTTTTAGAAATTAATTTATTAAAAAAAAACATAATTTTTGACAGTAGTTTCTAAGAATTATACTATGATGAATTTTATAATTTTTTATATATAGATTATTTTTTCAGTAAATTGTGAAAACACTAGTTTTTATTGAAAATTTTCCTTTAGTGTAATGAATCTATAGGGTTAATATCTTTAAAAAATTTAGAAGTATCAATAGTTCAGTTATTTATAAATTAATATAATTTTATTCCATTTTAATCATTCTCGTACAATGTTTTTATTTAATAACATTTTAATCATTAGAATATTTTTTCTTTTTAAAACAACATTAGAATTCCATCTACGGGTTTAATTTATAATTAAAAGTTTCAAAATATGTAAAATGATTTTAGAAAAATGGATTCTATATATAGAATCATTATAATATATTATTTCTGATAAGTTCAAAATCATTTTTGATAATAATGAATACTAAAAAGAATAAAAATATTTAATGTAGTTAAGTTAAAAAAATTACTAAGGATTAAACTAAAACGATTTGGCTAATAAATGATCCAAAACATTCTCAACATATATTTTCATGATATATTATGACCTTAAAATGTCATTTCTCCATAATGATCCATTTTTATCCATTTTTCATGTGAAGAACTTGGGTGCACATTTTTCATTTCAAAAGATTAAAAGTTTCCCACTAACCTCTCTTATAAATAGCCACACCATATCCTCGCCTCTTCAAACTAAAAAAATTTATTCCAACTAATAATTTCCCAAATATCCCCCTTAATTAACTAATATTATCATTTAATCCTTATTTTCATAATTAATTCGTCCTATAATGTACTTTTGTTCTTAAAAAATGATGTTTTCTTATGAATATGTAACATCCCTAAGACATAATTTTATTTTATTTCTTCTTCCACCTAGTGAAGTCCTTATTAAATCATTATGTTATCATAAATTCCTAATAATAAATATTATGACTATTTATTATTTAAATTTCATGACCACAATCCATATCCACAATAATCAAATGTGATATAAAACCATCATTTTTATGTGTGGTAGAGGATCACCTTATGAAATGATGTAATTTGTCTTCCATCATAACGTTTCAAGGATGGATATAATAATGGATTAATTGTTTTTATAATATATGTTTCATATTACTATACTTTATTATTATTATATCACATAGGCCTTCTATCATCCATTTTATGGGAATATGATAAAATCACCCCTAGTATAGAAGACTACCTCTTTGAAAAGAAATATCAATTATCCACACTATAAAATGATGGTAATAATTATGTAATTAATGAAAATAAGTGAGGTATATTAAATAAAAAGGATTTTATAATATTAATATATCATTTACAATTATTCATCTCAATCCTTAGTGAAAATAGATATATTTTTCGTGCATACGAATGGCCTACTATATCCTTGAATGATATATTTAAAATTCTATATATAACTATAATGGTATACTATAATTACTTATATAATGAATATATATTATTTGAATATAATGGTAGAAATTACATAATTTATGGAACCACAATAAATGTAATATAAACAATAAAATAACAAATCAAAACATATATTAAAAATAATCCATTTATTTCAAGAAACATCATATTTAAATTGAATTGTTATTCAATAGGTTATTAATTGGTCATAATTTTTAAATATATAGTTGGTCCAAATACATTTTATTGAAATCAAGGAGAAAAATAACATAAAGAATTATAGGGGTAAATCCTATAAAGTTGTCTAATCAAAACATAAACTCCCAATTATTTCCCCATAATTTCTATAATCTCACAATGTTCTTCTTGAGTTGAATTCCAATTGATATACCAACACCCATGTCTGCAAAATCTGGAATAACATCCTCTCATCCATGTTTTATCAAAATACCCATGTTCTTAATGGTCACTAATATCTAAGATAGACCTCATAAAATTAGGTTTGTCCACCATCCCCTTGAGTAATATGTTATACTCAACGTCCCCCATTTCCTTCCTAGAGGATGATTGGAACATTTCATCATGGTCACCCTCAAAATATGCATCATTCATAGATTTCATCACTCCTAGAGTGCTTGTATTATCAAATAGAGAATTAATTAGAACCTGAAAATTATAATCCAAGAAATCCCCATTCAACATGGACCCTTTCACTTCAAATTAATAATCATGGACTCTCTACTATATTTGAATATGTAATTCCAATAATTCATCATCAATGGATGTTATTTTACCAATTTATTTATCCTTCTCATCAACACCATTCAAGGATACAACATCACCATGACCTACAAATGAAAGAATTTTACTATACTAGCCCATATTGGGAATATCCACAACCCCACCTAGTGTTGAATTTCCCATATATTGGACTACAATATTCACAACCAACTCCATTTTATCATTATAAGCCTCCTCCAACATTCTAACTATTTCAATATTCTAAATTCCAATCTACTCTTGATTTTCCCACTTTATAATATGTCTTGGAAATCATCATAAATTTTGATTGAGAACTCTCCTTATTATTTCAATATCAATAAAAAATGAGAGAGATGCTCTCACCTCTCTCTTGTGTTGATTCACTAGTGCCCATGTCGTAGGATTCACCTCCCCCTCCGTATCATAAATGGGTGTTTCACATCCTCCATCTCTTGAGAAGGTTAGGTCATTCCAACCATCTTTAGCTTCCCCTCCTCCCATCCCGAGAACTTCCCTTTCTCTATAGGTTTCAGGTCTTTTTGGTGAGGCGATCATTTTGTCTCTGCTTCCGACGGAGCTCAATAATTCCATGGATCTGTGACGACTCACCCTGGTGGCCCGCACCTCACTCAATCAGTAATCGGTTGATGTGTCTTATCTATTTGTCGTTGAATGTTGGAATTTTTGGAAATGTGTGGTCATTGGTTCTCTTGACCGGAAGCACATCATGATCTTTTTTGGTTCGGAAGAGGATTTGATCGACACCTGATCCATGACACCTTGATGATGCAGTGGATACCCCTTTTATCTCTTCCATTGGAGATTTGATTTTTACATGAGGAACGACCCTTTAATGATAGCGACATGGGTATGGTTTCTAGGATTAACACTTTCCTTTCAGAACCCTTCTATTTTGTGTGCAATTGGAAATATGATGGGGTGACACTTGTATTCAGATCATCGCACTGAGGTCATGTTTCATACAATTTGTGCACTGATTTAGTTCTATGTCGATGTTGCAAGGTCTCCGGTGAATAGCATTTGGTTCACAGATGGTGAGGATATTTGTTGGAAGTTAATGGTTGTGTTTGAATCCTAGATGCAGTATTGTGTGACCTGTTTCAAATATGGTCACATGAAGTTGTTTTTCCGTAACGAAAAGATGAGTCAAATCCCACTGGTGATGGTGAGGAAGAATATTGAAGGACATGAGGATCTTGGGCCAATGCAATTGGCCATTGAAGTTATCACTGAGGGATTTTTCATGGGAGGGGATCAAGGTAGTGATGTAGTGGTTGAATAACCATCTTCTGCAGTGGTTGGGTAGGAGATATGGTAGGGTGACCCAATAGAGGATCTCATGAGTTGTTGTGGAGTGAAGGAGATGTGGGTTCTCGATACCCCAATAGTAAAGTGAGTGTTTGATAATTTGGCTAAAGATTATGGGATTGGGAAGCTTTCTGTGATGGAGAATGATACTGATTGCTCTAATTTGAAGTCGGGTATTAAGCATGAGAAGCCTTTGGGTAGTGAGAATTGTGATAAAGATGAGGTGAATGTCCATAGTATGAGAGTCAATTGGATTTTTGGTGTGGAATATGAGGGTATTCCTCTTGTGAAGGTGAACCACAATTTTCTGATGATATTTTGATCACTCCCAACAATTAGTTGGAGGCCGGTATGAATGAAATCAAGACAAAGATGCATGACAGTTGTGGAAACGTGGGGAATCATCAATTTTTTCCCCCAATTGACTATGAAAAGAAATCTGAACTGATTGGGATTCTTGATTCCACAGAGAGTATTCCATTGTGGAATGATAATAGAGTCAATAATTATGATTCGGTGATAATCACTGGAAAATGGGGAAGTTGTTTTGACAGTGATAAAGAAAAAAACGACATTGTCAGACCTTCTTACCGTGACATTTTTCAAGGAGGATGAAGCAGGATGTATAAATGAGATGGAATTAGGAATGCACCCCCAAGGAGGAAAACAAGGAATAATTTTTATTACCTACTAAAGCCTGTGACCACCATGTCTTCTTATAAGAGGTAAATAGTAGATAACCCTACTTCTAAAACAATTCGTGTACAATCAATTAACAAAGATTTATCATTTGAGTATTTGAATATCCGAGAAAAGTACGTCAATTTCTTGAAGCAATATAAAAAAAATCGGAGTGGGAATCAGCAACTGCAAAGGAAACACCTTACTATGGAGGTGGTCAAGGATATGACTACTATGATATTTAATTTTCTCACTTCTGATGGAATTGGTGTCTGGATGTGGGAAATATGTTCATATGCATCCTTTCTCTTGATTTACATTACTATTTCTATCATTTAATAAATGTGCAGGACAATTTTTCCTCTCACTCACTTATCTGGGTATTTACACATCAATAAAAAGAATCACAAAAGCTATTCCATCCCAAATTTGGTCTTTTGTGCTAAATAAGATTGTAGTCCAAACAAAAATCAGGTATTTTTTCATACAAAATTTTCAATGAAAATTCATCCATTAGTGTTGAAAGGAACTCTTTAACAACAAGTGTAGATAAAAGGTAAACATATACCAGAATAAAGGAATAATGGATGAATATTATCATCTATGTATCCCCATCCATTTTAATGGGGAAACCTAATGCTAAGGAAATAACACACAAAATAGTTGGGTTTCAGAGTATCCAATTAAGTTTATAGGCTCTAACCCATACATATGAAATTCAATTCATGTCCTTAAGAGGGATGAAATTGGGTTTTTATTTTATGAAATTCAAGAACCAAAGATTCATGGTAATAAAGAAAAATCCCAAAGATCTCACATACATTTAATCAAAACTGGAATTACAAATGGTAGTATCCCAGACCTAATGATACACAAACACATGATTTAAATCCACAAACTGATAAAAACTACTAAATTTGACCTTCTATCTTTCAAAGATTGTAACCCATTGAAGGAATCAAATGATTTGTAATACAGTTATTGAAAATATCAATACACTCTATAATGGCCTCTACATTTACCACAACATGATAATTATTACATTTCCTCCAAATATTTCAAGAATCCCCATATTTTAACATAAGAAAAATCTACTTCAACTATTAATGTGTAAAACCATAATATATCATTGTAACCAAAATAAATTGTTCGATGACTATCAAAGGGACTTAAATCCCCATTAAATCTTAGTTATATATTGTTTCAGACTTTAGAGACTTACTCAAAACTAGGTTTTGAACCAAGAAGAATGGGATTCCTATAGCTCATGGGGAACCATAAATCCCTTTAGAATCATCATTGAAGCTCTCCCATACCCACACTTACATCATTAATTATAAAATTTTCATAATTAAATACTATATTTTATGATATATATGTACGTATTTTTATTTAATAGATGTAAATTAAAACATAAATTTAATATAAAGGCAATTAAATCATGTACTAAGAATGTTGAGGCTTACTATAAGGGTTTTTTGTCTATATTTTATTTCTTTGGGATATATGTTATATGATGAACCTATCTTCTTGTATATGGTATGTATAAATACCATTTAAAATTTTTTATTTTGAATCTCATTCATTTTATTATATAATTTTGTTTATGTTATTCACTAATGGGGTCTCCGATTCAAATGACACCATTGTGGTAGTGGTTTTTTGATACAATATCATCATTTATCATGAGTATTTTTTATTATTCTTTATATCATGATAAAATATGAAATATATATATAATTATAAGGAAGCATGTAAATTTTAATATCCTATATATATTTCATGAGAATACATTTTCACCATAATTTTCATATAATTATTCAGTTAGAAGTTAAAATGAATGATTTAAGAAAAATAATATAAATTTCTCTCTTTATTTGAAAAACCATTTTCTTAAAATACATTGTTTTAAAAAAATGATTTAGGAATTTATTTAATAATTCACAAATTTATTTATTATTGTAATTCATATTTATGTTTTAAATTTTTATATAATTTTTTGAAATTAATATTCATATCATTTTTGAAACAAGGTGATTTTTTATTTTGTTGAAAGTGTGAAATGAATCTTGGTTTTAATGTGTATGGGAGGATTAAGTGTTTTACATATGATTTTTAATTTTTTTTGTATTTTATTTACATTGAATATTAAATTCTTAGTTCTGAAGGTTATATTCAGAGAAAAGTATTTACAATATATTTTATTAATTTTTAAAATAATAAAATATTGTTTTCAAAGAAGTGATTTTCCCACATGAAATGATAAATGAAACTTTTCTATCCAAATCAGTTTCCAAGTATTGTGAAATCATTTATTATACATATTATTTCATGGGGATATGATCCATAGATAAAACTTATATTATTTCTATGAATGGTTTATGTTTATGAAGAAGAATATTTTTATGAATCATGTTTCTTTTCAGTGGATTATACCATGATAAAATGATCAGGAAAATCGCTTATTTTCACAAGGGATACACTACGATGATATAAAGATATGATTATAAAACATTCTTTTTTCTAATGCCTATTCTATAAATAAATAAATATATATATATATATTACCCATTTGTTTTCAATGATTCTAATATGATGATGGATTTTTGATGATATGATAAACATATTTATGATTATTATATTGATATGTAGGATCAATATCTCCATCATATACATAGGATACTGATTTTTATCCCATGATACAATTTTTTATATAAGGGGGAGTTAACAAAATTCAATAAGGGAATCTGTCCACTATGATATTATTGGGATTAAACCATGAAAACTACAATGGTTTTTGGAGTGAACCCATTCCACAATGATAGTCTGAGAAATAATCCTTGAACAACAAAGGTAATGTTTTTATTTACTTGTGTTTATGAAATAAATCTATGAATTATTCTAATTTTATGTTCTTTTAGATCAATATATTTGATTACATTATGATTCATGTCTTATTAACTACCACGATTTATTCGATGACTGGTGTTTATGATCTATGATAACAATGACATGTATTTAAAATGTTATTTTTAAATTTTCTTAAACCCTTACAATAAAGTTATACGATATATCCCTTTATTACCCTTATTGAGAATATGGAATCACCCACTCATATCATTCCTTTCCCTAATTTATAGTGATAGGTATTATATTTTATATTTATACAAATGGCTGTATTTATGTAAGATATTTTGTGAGAATTCCTATCTCACAAATGGACCAATTTTTATTAGATTAAGATATAGTTATACTTTGTATACTTGTATGGGAATACGTTATTGAGATATATAAGTATAAGTATATGGATGATTTAATTTATCGTAAAATTTATTATAATTTTTCAAAATCATAGAGTGTGTGGTTTCCTGGAATTTAAATCCATGTTTAGATACCACAAGTGGATTTGAATCTAGAATAGAAGTAAATTTGGTTATTATACTTGGAAAGGGAACATTTTTCTATAATTTATCAACACCTTCATCCAAATAATGGGTCTTTCTATACACATGGTTCAAAACTCCTGGGGTATAATCAGTGTAAATGAAAAAATATATTTACAAGACATCATGAAGGATTTAAATAGAATATGTCTATAAATATAGTATAATAAATATAAGGTTCCATTAATTAAAAATAAGACATAATTATTTGGAAATCCTAAAAGTAATTTTCCATGATTATGTGATTCCTCATAATGATTATTTTTTCTTTAACGATGATATGGGTTTTTAGTGAATAGATATAAACTAAAGGAATAATGTTAATTATTAGGGTGATGGATAATGAGATGATTTTCCTCTTAAGAAGAAAAATGTTTTGGGTGCTAAAAAGAAGAATATCATTTCAATTTTAAGTGAAAATTTTCAATCAATGAATCTGGGTGAAATTAAAAATAAGAAAATGTGGGATCACGATGCTATTGAGTCTTTTATGAGGAAAATATAAATTACATTAATGGATTTGATGATCCACTGGTTGATAAATAATGGAATAGTAAAACTTAGGGGATATTTCCCTTTATCCAATGTTCAAAACATGGAAAATCCATTTTCATTTATATTATTTGGAAGGAGAAAGAGTTAAATAGTGGAATCTTCTTAATAATTCAAGGTAATAAGATGAAATTTACCCCATGGTGTGGTAAGGGCCTAAGAATATTTGTCATAAATTATTTCCCTGGTATACTATTGAAAAAATGGGGAAGAAATACCTTTAGATAAATTGTTGGATGTGATCATAGGGTAGAAATATAGATTATATACATCCATTAAAGTCATGGGTCGGATAATAAAATTAATATTATATTCAAATAAATCTATAAAAAACTACAGATAGAATGATGAGGTTTCCATCATGCTTAGTGAGTAGAAGGAATTATGGAGGAAATTTTCCTAAGGTGAGTATTAAATGATTTAATTATTTAAAGGAAGGGAATATAAGAATTTTTTGATTTATTTAGGGGATGAAGATAATTAATAACGCAATTAGATACATAGCTACACCAAATGAACAACCTACACTGCATTGTTTCAAACATATGGTGTGTAGGAACTATGCTAAAAAATTACCCAATCGAAAATTTACTGATGTTTATTGATCATGAAGTCATAATATGTTGATGAAAAAGGATAAATGTCCTGAAATCATAATTTATAATGAGTGGTGTGATATATTTGTGGTCATTGGTACACATACAAAATACTCTATAACTTCTAATGTCTTATTTCACTTTGGATCAACACATTATTTTATATCTGAATAATTTTATAAGGTTATCATGATGCCACAAAAATGATATATATAGAATTATTATTCAAAATCATAAATGTTATTATGATCACATCTCAAGAATATGATTCCTCTACATTATACTTTTGTGGTAATGAACTACTTGAAAATTAAATAATTATTCTTCTAGTATTGTTTTTCTAAAATAGTATCTTTCAGATGATTATTCAGAGAGCCTCTTTTTAATCCATATATAGATGGAATTGTAAAGATCCAATGTTCTATAATGAATTTGGTGAAATCAATCTGTTTAGAAATGAGATTGTTTAAGAAATAGTATTGAATTTTATAGTTTTTCATCAATACATTAAGTTATATCAGATATGATATACATGTTATGATGAAAATCATTGATGTGATTTTGAATTTTATAGTGGGTAAATGTTTTTTCTAATAATTTATAAATTCAATATTGTAATTATATTTTTATATAATAGAAGACTAAGAACTATGTATATCACTCCCTTTGGAATTCATGATCGTATTGGGACGCTTTCCTATCAGTTGGAGATTCCCCCAATACTCTATAATTCTCATAATAATATACATGTATGTCTATTGAAGATTTACATAACATACCCTTCACATGTAATAAAATCATAGGTTATACAATATTTTTTCTAATTATTCTTATGGGGAATAATAATGGGATATTTTTGATCATTCAGAGAATGTTTTATAAATTTTATCCACTCACCCAATCGATGTTTTGGATAAAACCCCATAGTTTTGCAAACTAGCATTGGAACCTGATGATGTAATGGAGAATAATTATCCATGGGTGATTATTAAAAAATGATGAATTTTTTAATGAAAAAAAACATTTTATGGGTTTCAGAATATGACAACATATTTTTTTAAAGGATCAATATTTTCAAATAAATTATATTATATTGATATATTTTCCTAAAAGCAATAGATAGTTTTAACAAACCTTAAGAAACATTTAATTATATTTTCAAAAAATGAGTTTTATTACATGTAATGTAATACAGGTGGAATGAATAGGTATATCCACATTATGGATATTTTTTATAATTAAATTATATAAATACAACATATTGATAAAATTCAAATAATTTTTTATAAATTCATTATATGTTACAAAAGAACTATTATCTGAAAAATAAATGTTTTTGTTTTAGTAATAACATTGTTCTTTAAACATTTAGATAATTAATTTGATAAAATAAATTCCCATTTTTAAATAATCATGTCAAAATTTACTTATCCTAGTATTTTTTATTTTATAAAATGAATTATTTTTCAATGAATAATCAAAACCACTAGTATTTATTGAAACATTCCTTTTCAATTATTTAATTTATAATGTAATTTTTTTAAAATGATTTTAAATGTAAATTTATCTCATTTATATATATATATATTAATCCAATTTATGTTTTTGGAATCATTTAATTATTTATTTTAACAAAACACCTTAAACATTGGAACATTATTTCTTTAGAAACCTTCTCTCTCATTACATTTACAGGTTATATTTTTAATTAAATTAGTCTATGTATATGAATAGAATATTAAAAAATGAATAAATATTTATTATCAATATAAATTAAACTATATAATAATATTAACATTATTTTTTACCATAAGGAATAGTAAAAAAGATTAAAACTAATTTACCATTATAAAGATAAACCTGGGTTTATAAGGGGGTAAAATAAGATTACATGACTTAACAATGAAATAAATATTTATAATCACCAATTTTAATGCCATATTTATACCATTTATCATCTATTTATTAGTTATGATCCATTTTAGAATTTTTTTTCCTTTAAAAAACGTGGTTATAACTTTCTCTTTTCAAAATATTACATGTTTTCCACTCAACACACATATATAATGGCACCCTTTCTCTTATTCAACTCCCAAATCCTAACCATTTTTTATAATCCTATAATTAAAAAAATATATTATTTACTTATCTCCTCTAATCGTACAATCTATAATTATTTCATAAATATATTTTAATATTTATTTTTGAAAAAACCAAATGATTTTTTTTTGAGGAAGATGTAATGTCCCTAATCAAGCAATAAATTTTATTTCATCCTCTGTATCCTATAATTATTATTAATGACTGTAGATATAGCGCACATGTTTATATCATATACTAATATTTTCCAATGTTAATTTATGGACATTTAATCATCTCCACATCCAGAAAATTAGATATAAATTCATCATTCATGTGTACGTTAGACTACCTCCTTGCAAACCGATGTTATTTTATTCATCATAAACTCTCAAAACTAGATAAAATGATAGATTAAATGTCTAAATTTGATATATATGAAATTATTATAATTTTATTATTATAATTTCATGTATATATTCTTAAATTCCATTTTATATAAATATGATAATACTTCTCATGTGTATAGATGACTACTACCTCGCAAAATAATGTGATTTATTCATGCATTACATAGAATGTAATTAGGTTTGTATTAATAAAAATATGTGATATATGTAAGATAAAAAATTATTCAATAATTTAAATATAATATTTTCTTTTTTATTATTCATAATTTCAATAAAATGGAATTATTTTTCATGCATACGTACGACCTACCATATCTATGTGCGGTGTATTTTATTTTTTATCTCTAACAATAAATGATTATCGTAAATAATTATATAAATAAAATATATTTGATATATATATAAAATTTATAACATATTTTAGGTTATATAACCATAATAATATGGAAATTATCAAAAAAATAAAAAAATCAGATGATACATAAAAAAAGAAGTTATTTCCCAGAATGTGACATTAACATGGAATTGTTAAAAAAGGGATAAGAATTGTTCATAAGTAAATTAAAATGTCCCATCTTTCTTCCATGATAAATACCATTTTTAAAATTTAAATTCATTTTTTCATCCTAATAATGTTTATAAAATGAATCTCATAGGACATGGGTGTGTGTGAGTCTCATTCAGAGGCTATATTGTCAAAATTTATAGAGGTACAATGGCCTCACAACTTGTTAATACCATGCCACCCATACCACATGGTATTTATAGAGAATGAGGTTTCAAAAATTGGTTTTTTTGGACCCCATGGTTTTACTCCAACAATGCTACCATATTTGCATGTGCTTACCAATTGAAGACTTCCATGGTAGAGCTGTACACATGACCTATGCATGGTTAGCAAAATAGTGAACTTTGTCATGTGGGGTGCACCATTGATGTGGTGTCTTGGAAAATAGTGATCCCACAGTTTAGCTAACCCTGTGTCCAAACCCTATTTCACTTCTTTCGAGGTTGAATATTTTATTTTCCACTATTTGATGATTTAATTTACCCTCTTACTTCTCCCTATCATCTCTAACAGGTTTACCCTCCTCATCCACTTATGAGCTTTATTCCATATTCTCTATAAGGATCAAGCCATATCTATTAGCCGACAATCAGATCTCTTTCCATAACTATCAATAGAAATATTGATTCTAGATATATCCTTCTATTAAGTCAAATTTGGTCCATCTCTATTATGAAATTTAATTATAGCTTCATTTTCCCTATTTTTAGTGTGTTTGATGATTTCTTAACTTTATCCCACTCTAGCTCAATTCATGATTTGAAAACAGACACCTGGACTACTACTTCATCAACATAAGGGGTCGAGATCTTTATTTATCTTCTCTTAACTATTTAATTAAAGAGTTATTCTACCACTCACTAGACCATTCTAGATATTCTACATATTTGTTTAATCTATTAATTAAATTGGTTCTCTACGCCATTTGTTACCCAACCATATAGTGAAAACCGTCCATAGGTTGTTTGTATTATTGTTAGAAATTTTTGTTAGTGAACTATAGAACCCATGTTTCTGGTACATAATCCTTTTAATGTTTTTTAGGGATATATTTTTTAAGGGGTAATGTTGGGTGTGTTTGGTGAACTTTCAATATGTTTTGGGTGCTAAAGGAGAGGGGCATGTGTTTCATATGGTTTATCACACCCGTGCAGATATCCTTGTAGAAACACTGTGAAATGGACGGTTTGTGGTTGAGATATTTAGTAAATTGTGAACATTGTTAGTGAGACAGTGTGAGGAGCCCGTGAAAGGGTCCCACTAGGAAGTAACTAATGCATGATTAGGACACAATTTTCTTAACCGGGAAAACTAACCTTGCATATTGTTTATATGAGACCTAAAAAAGTGTATCCCAAACATTTTTTCCACTAAGTGGATCGTTTTTGCTCCAAAGCGGCCAAACCTTGGGATTTGCCTTCCTTTAAGGTAGAAGAACCTCTCCCAATAATTGGTTTGTCAATCTGGAGGCTTCCCTAGGTGTTTTGATGCCTAATTTATGAGGTATGTGATTTTTCTTCATAGTTCATTATTAGTTTCTTATATCTACATAGATATAATTCTCCTCCCTACTTGGTTTCATAGATATACACCATTTATGGGTAGATCTATGAGTTTGGATTCAAAATATGTTGAAATTTTGTATTTATCTTTCTAGGGGAAGAGATCTAAGGAGGTTCCATGAAAAATCGACCCAGTTTTCTTAAGCATTCTTCATATATTGTTAAGATTTGTCAAAAACATTGATGTAGGTGGCATCAATAATGACTCCTCTTAATATAATTGATTATAATTATTTAAAATTTAATGTATTTTATTTAATTTATTTTGACTTGGTTGATTTAAATCTTGTTGGAAATCTTCTTGAGTTATAGTTTGCGAAATTTGGAAAATTGACTTTTTTGAGTAATGTGCTTATGGTCATATTCATAAAAGATTAATTTTAAAATGGGGATTTCCTAGAATTGTAGCTCATGGATTTCACATGATGTTTTTAATAAAAAGAGATGTTTTATTGAAAATAAATGGTTGATTGAAATTGGGTTTCTCTTCGGTTTTAAATAAAAGTACAGATTTATTTATATGGTTTTAAGTGGTTTATTTGAATAGTTTTGGAAAATATGTGTGGTGTGCCTTCATGTTTGTTTTTACCAAAAATAAGGGATGTATAACATTGGGGTACAAGGTGTGTCGAACAATACCAAGGGCATGTGTTATTGGGAAATAAGGTAATTGGATGAGATACTGCTAATGATTAAGGAACTATCGAACAAAGCATGCATGTGTGGGTGTGTTGTGAAATATGGAATGGGTATCCTAAAATAATAATCAGATTATTTAATGAGCCTATATTAGTTATTTTCTAGATAATAACATGCAGAAAATTAGATTCATTTACTAGTGTTTCACTTGGTTATAATTAGTTTTTTAACTTTTTTAAATTTGGTTATAAACTATTTTGGTAACTTGTTTTATATAAACTATTTTATATAATTGGATAACCATTCATTCCTAGTGGTTTGTGTAGGGAAGGCTTTAGGAAAACCTACAAAGTTGTGTACTCGTGACTACTTTGGCACATTTTGGATTTTGCAAATGCTACCGTCCAGGACATGGGAATAGGTAATGTATCACACTTCATTAACACTATGTCATTATACATTGGACTGCATGGTGATGTTGGAGCATAGAGCTTGTGGAGCATGGATTTTTATTATAATCTTGGAGTTTATTCATTTCCTTTCAACTATTTACATTGATTTTTGTTTTTATTCTTTTTTAGAATACCTTGGATGGATGTTTTAATGAGAATGATTTGAAATGACTTATAATATTTCATGCATCATATAGTGAACTGTTTTTTGGATCATTTGTTTGGTTGTTGTTTTTATAAATTAAAGGGTAAATCATACCCCACTTTCTTTGAAACTATTTTACATTTATTTTTATCCTTTTTCATCTGGGGGTGTCACTTGAAGCCCAATAATGCCTTATTGTATTCTCAAGACAATGGGAATTAGTCAGTCATTACAAATGGTATTAGCTTGTTCGGTCCATTACTAACAAGTAGTCATCAGTGTTCTTGGCCTTGGAGTTGTAATTCCTCATTTTATATTCCTAGGGTTGGAGTCTTATAAATAAGTAGGATTGTAAGAAATAGAAATGAATATCAGAAAAGGATGTAACTAACCCTCTTATGTAGAAATTCATGTATCCAATGAGTTGGTTACATAAGTGTTTTTGGAGACACTTATAGAATGTTTGAAATCATATTTTCATTGTTTTAGCCAATGATATGAGAATAATTTTCACTATAGAGGAATGAATTCCAACTAGAAGTTCATACATAGTTTCAAGAAATGATTCATGTTGTAAAAAAGTGTTGATTTTCAAAAAATTATAATATTTGTTTTCAAATGAATGATTTTGAAAATATTAATGCTTTTTTTATTTTGATAATGGTTTAATTTTTCAGAAGAAAGTTGAATGTTTTCAAAAATGGTTGAAAAAGGAATTTTTTTTGATTTTTTTGATAGTTTATGTGATAGAATTTGAAATACAAAGACATCAGTTTCTAGAGTATGAGATTTATGGATCTTATTGTTGGTTTACATAATGGAACCCAGTAGGCATCGTCGAAACTATCCTAATGAAGATTCAGAGAATTTGGCTACACCTGAACTGCAGGTGAACCAGGATACAGTTCTGAGTATTGTCCTTCATTTTCAAGCTGGTGATACGGGGAACTGGAGGAATGATCCAATCAATGTGGATTACTCCATTCGGTCCATGAAGTAGAATCCACCAAATATCTTGGATAATGATGTACCCAAAAATAAAGAGGTGTGGTTATGTATGATAAATTGTATCTTTGATTTCATTGGCACACCATCAGAGCTCAATGTCAATATTTTAATGTATATTCACGAGGATCTTGCACTAAAGTGGTTAAATTTTGTGGTGCTTTGTAAATTGGATGAAAGACTTATGTTGAAGGATTTAGAGAAATTGTTAAATAAAAAAATCATATCCTTATATGGTCAAAATCCATAAAATGATGTAATTCTTCAACCTGAAAGAAGGGAATATCTCTGTCATGGAATATGTGAAAAATATCCTAACTTTAGTGCGAATTTCAATATAAGTTGTGGCTAGTGCGTCCTCAATGTAAAAAAATTTCAAATCAGGGATAAGGCTGGAGATTCAATCAAAGATTGTCGTACTCTATATTACAGATTATATAGAGACAGTGAACATAGAGATTGTGGCTGAACGTGATATCTTGGGATCCATCGGAGGAGATATGATGATACTTACATGAAATGGTGTGAATTCAAACTCTAGGAGAAAACAGAAAAGGGAAACATATTTTAAAGGTGGAAGTTGAAATCAGAATCAGATAGTTGGATCAGTGAAGCTTCCTTCATGACCCAATAGGAAATAAGATTGTTTTAAATGTGGTTCATTTGACCACATAAAGAGACAATGTTGGAAACAACCTAAAGAATTCCAAAACTACCAGAAGATGGGGAATCATTAGTGCTATTACCGTAGTTCTCCAAGTTCAGGTGCTTGAGACATTTCTTAGGTGTTTCAAGTGTCGTATGCTTCTAGAGGGTGAGGATAGAAGAATCGGTCTTGTCAGTAGAGCAAATCTATCCATGGTGATTCTAGATATACCATAACTCCTCAACTAATTAAATATTAGTAAGGAAACATGGAGAATAGTTTCTTGATGAAGCAGTTGTATTGATATGAGAAGATGATTGTTGATTATTGGGTTGGACCATATACAGTGAGAGGTATGATTCTTGTGAATTCTACCCAAGTGCAAGTTCTTTTCGATACTGGTGCATCAAATTATTTTATTTCTTATCATATTGTTGATTTTATATGTTTAATGTTTCAAATGAGGTCTTCAATTTTAAAACTGCAAACTCCTATTTGTGTAAGAGATTTTAAATCCTTTTTTATATAGCATGTTCTATAATAGTTATTGGAGTTGAGTTGAAGTGGGACTTATCAGTCTTGGACATGGATGTCTATGAGGTAATCTTGGGTATAGATTGGATGACAATGTTTAAGGATCACAAATACTATTATAAGAGAACAGGCAGTTTCATGACTGAGGACTTCATCAAGAATCTCTTCAGAGGAGAGAGGATGGTAAATAAATGTGAAAATATCATGTTGGAACCGATGATTGGAATGATCTCTTATTTGTTGGAAGCATTGATTTTGTAATCAATGGAAGAGATTTTGGAAAATAGTTTTCCCACAGTTTTGGATCAATTTTGATATGTATTTCTTGATAACTTATCGAGGTTACCACCTATAAGGGATGTGGAGTTTATGGATGATCTCATTTTTAGGATCAGTCCTATTTCCCTTCCATCCACTATGATGGCACCAATAGGGTTACAAGAATTGAAAGTGCTGTTGGAGGTGCAGGAAATCAAGGGTTTCATTTGGCCAAGTATGTCTATGTCGGTAGGACCAGTCTTGTTCGTGAAGAAATAGGATGAAAATCTTCATTTTTGTGTTGATTATCATAAAGATAACCAAGTTATGATAAAGAAAAGGTATACAATTCCACTCATTTAGGACATGTTTAGTCAATTGAGGGGAGATCAGTGGTTCTCCAAGAGTGACTTCCAATCAAGATATCACCAATTGCGAGTTCTAAATGAATTAATTCTGAAGATAGATTTCAAAAGCAGATATGGACACTATGAATATGTATTCATTCCTCTTGGTCTAAAAAATCCACCAGTGGTATTCATGGATTTAAATAATCATATATTTTAGCGATATCTATACTCTTTTGTTGGGGTGTTTGTGGAAGACATTCTAGTGTATTCAAATTCACGGGATGACAATGAGTAACCCAAGGAAACAGTGTTACAAATTGTGAGAGATCTCTGTTTGTTTACAAAATTATCAAATTTTTTATTTTGGATATAAGAAGTACCTTTTCTTGTCCATTTCATTTCTATGAGAGGTTTTTATATTGATCTAGAAATGATATAAGCTATTATCTCATGGAAACCACTAAATAATGTATTTGAGATACACTTTTTCATGGTATATCTAGCTACTACTAATGATTTTTAATGATTTTTGACGACATTATTCTCTAATGATATCTCTGAAAAACAAAAATGTTGCATTTAATGGAAATAGGAATGAACAAATTCATTCTAGGAACTTAAAGTTCATCTTACATCAAAACCTACTATGATTGTTTCAGAATCAGGACTGGGGTATGTGGTGTACTGTAATGCTTCAAGATTAGTGTTGGGTTGTGTTCTCATGAATGGAGACCATGTGATTTATTATAGTTCAAGGCATTTGAGGGTGCATGGGATGAATTACCCAACAAAGGATTTGGAGTTAGCTGTAGTCGTCCATGCTTTGAACACATGGTGACACTATATATTTGGTGAGAAATTCATTTTGTTTTCCAATCATAATATCTTGAAACATATTTTATCACAACATGATTTGGATCTACGCCAAAAGAGATGGATGCAGTATATCTACATGTTTGACTTTAACTTGATGTTTACACTGGGAAAATTGAATTCTTTGATAGATTCAATGAGTAGAAATTCATATGCTCAGTTGGAGAAAGAAGATTCAGATGAATGGTAGTTGATGTCGGTTATTGTTGATGTGGATGTGGATTTTAAATAATGTGGTGATGTTGTGGTTTTCATTTCAGGTTTGATTTTCCTTTATTTGGTAAATATGGTCAATGAGGAAGAATCCTATGATGCAAAATGTCTAGTTATTAGTTAAAAACACAATGGTGGGGAGACCATTGAGGGATGAAAACATGATGGAATTTTAATTTAGTGTTTTAGAGATCAGATGGCTAAACCAATGGCTTGTTAAAAGAAACCCCTTCATGCTTAAAACCATTTGATATGGGCTGTACATCTAGGCAAAAAAACATTTATAAGGCGTTGAAAGCACACATTTGGTGGAGTAGAATGAAAAAAATGTAGCCGAGCTCATCTTGTGATGCTTAACTTTTAAGTAGGTTAAAGGAAATCATCCGAGACCTGAAGGTGTGTTTCAGTCATTACATATTCTTGTGTGGAAATGGGAGTAGATAATGATGGATTTTGTGACAGGTCTTCCAAGAATGGTTTCGAAATCTGATTCCATTTGGGTGATAGTGGATCATCTTACCATGTCGGCCCATTTCATCCCTATTATTGAAACTCATATAGTAGAGGATATGTCCAAAATCAATATCCAAGATGTGGTAAACAGACATGGTGTACCAAATTCAATTTTCTTTGACAGAGATCTAAAGTTCACATCTTGTTTTTTGAAATCCATAGAAATATCCATTGGGACTCAGTTGAATATGAGCATGGTGTATCATCTTCAGATAGACATCCAGTCTGAGATGATGATACAAAAATTGGAATACATGTTGCGTGCTTCTGTAATGTATTTTGGTGTCTTATGTGAAGAGCATGTATCCATGGTGGAGTTCTCATACAATAACAACTATCAGGCCTCGATACATATGGATTTTTTTGAAGCATTGTATGGGTTTCCTTGTCGTTATCCACTTTGTTTGGTGGAAATAGGTGATACATCAGTAGTAAGTCCAAGCCTTGTCTACGAAAAAATGGAAGAGATTTAGTTAATCAAAAATAGGGTGGAGAAGGCTCAGAGTCTTCGTAAATCATATGTGGATCATTGTTGAAGGCCGTTTTGGGTTGACATGACTGATCATGTGTTCTTGAAAATATCTCCAAGACATGGACATCTTCATTTAGGAAATCCCAAAAAGTTATCTCCTAGATATATTTGCCCATTTGAGATACAATAAGGGGTTGGAGAGGTCACATATCAGTTGGCATTACTACCACCATTCAGTTCGCTACATAATACAGTCCACATATCTCATTTGAAAAAGTATCAGCCTTATCCAGATCATTTGATCAGATGGGATCATGTTGACATAGATCCATATGCTTCATTGATACATATCCTGATATAGATTTTGGATATGGAAAAGAAAGTATTGCATGGAAAAATAATCAGTCTGGTATCGGTTTTATGGCATCATGGTCATATTCACAAAGAGACTTGGTAACGTAGCAAGGAAATAATAGAGAAATGGACATAATTCTTTCAAAACAACAATGGTTTTATACATTTTGAGGACTAAATGATAGATGGTGGGGAGAATGTAGTGCCTCTGGTTTCAAGTGCACAATAATTTATTTTTTTATGTATCTAATGTTAAAGAGGTAATGTTCGGATAGTTTAGTGAACTTTTACTATGATTTGGGGGTTAATAGAGAGGCGCATGAGCTGCACAAGGTTTATGAAAACTATGCTGATATCCAAGTAGAAACCATTCAAATAGTAGGTTAGAGGTAGAGAATTTTTAAAAGGTGTGTGCATAGTTCGGGAGACCGTGCAAGGATGTTGTGCGGGGGGCCTTCTAAGAAGTAGCTAACACATAGTTAGGGCATAGTTTGTCAAACTATTCACACTACCCATGCATATATTTTAAGTGATATCCTAAAAATGTTGACCTCACGTGTAATTTCCCATAAGTGGGTTGTTTTTGGTCCAATGTGTAAATAACTCTTCATTTACCTTCCTTGAAGGTAGAAGAATATCTCTTTAGTGATTTGGATTCAATTTCAAGGCTTCCCTTGGCGTTTCGACCCTAGATTCTTGAGTTATGTTATTGTTCTTCATCATTATGGTTCTTTTTCATATATATACTTAGATATACTTCTCCACTCTTCTGGATTTTTCAGATCTACACATGTTATGAGTAGATATATGAGTTTGGATTTCAAATACATTGAAATTGGCAGTTGATATTTTTAAGAGAAGAGATCAATGGAAGTTACGAGAAGAATCGATCATATTTTGTTATGTGTTCTTCTTCCGTTAAAATGTTGTGTCATAAAATTTAATGTAGGTTGATTCACACTTGAATCCTTTTAATATATTTTATTACAATCCTTTCAAATTGAATTTATTGTGATTAATTTATTTTGACTTGGTTTATTGAACACTTCTTGGAATACTTCTAGAGTGAAAGTTTGTGGAATCTAGAAAATTGGGGTTTTTTTAGGAAAGTGCTCTTATTCTTGGTCTTAAAAGATGGATTTTAAATTGGGTATTTTCTAAAATAGTGGAAAATGTATTTGATTTGATGTTTTTAATAAAATGGGATGTTTTATTAAAATGAAATGGTTTTTTGAAATATTTTTTGCCTTTGGTTTTCAATAATATTATAGTTTATTAAAATTGGTTGAAGTGGTTTATTTGAATAGTTTTGGAATATATGGGTGGTGTTTATTCATGTTTGAAATTACCCTAAATAAGGGATGTGTACCACTGGGTACAAGGTGTATGCCCCTAGATCAGGGGTGTGTGTCTTTTGGACACAAGGTAATTAGATGAGAGACCGCTAATGAGTATGGAACTGTATAACAAATCACACATGTGTGGGTGTGTTGTGAACTACAGAATGGGTATGAGAAAACAGAAATCAGAATTTTTTTATGAGCCTTGATTAGTTATTTTTTGGGAAAATAACTTTCTGAAAGTTAATTTCATTTACTAGTGTTTCACATGTTTGTAATTGGTTTTTGAACATTTTTATATTTGGTAATAAACTGTTTTGGTAAATTGTTTTATATACACTATTTTATATAATGCACTAACAATTATATCATAGTGTATTGAGTATGGAAGTCATTGGGGAAACCTACTAATTTTAATACTCACCCTTACATTGTAACTTTAGTGCTTTTACAGATGCTACATTCCAAGATATTGGAATAGGTAAAGTATCACACTTCCTTAGTGGAATTTCCTAATAATTTGGACTACTTTTTTGTGATGTGTCGTAGAGATTATGTATCATGGAGTATTGATGTCATCTTGGGGTTTATTATCTATCTTTACACTATTTACTTTGATGTTGGTTTTTTTCCGGTGTATCATATCTTAGTTGGTTGTTTTAAAGAAAATGATTTGAAATGTCTTAGTTTATTTCATGCATCCTATAGTCATAAATTTTGTGGATAGTTTTTTGGGTTGTTGTTTTTATAAATTAATGGGAAAATCGTTTCCTATATGATTTGATACCATTAGGAATATATTTATAGTCTTTGGTATCTTGGGGGTGTCACTTAAGGTCCAGTAATGACTCGTTTTACTCTCAAGCCAATGGGAACTAGCAGATCATTACATGCACACACCATAGTGATCTATTATGTGTATTCTATAACATGAGAACTCCATTTTTCATGTTATTTTCACCTTTTTTAAATGACATGAATTATAATATAATTAAAACATAATGGTAATCTATGAGTGAATCCCCCTTTAGGGGAATTGGTTATGTTATATATCCTTACTCATGTAATATGCATTGATAGAAATGAATATTATTTTGTGAAAATAATTTTTCCTTATACCAATACCCTAGTTCTTAGGATAACTTCCAAATATGATTCTAATCAAATCCTTGTAAAAATTCTTATTATTATTTAACTTGTCATGATATGTTCCTAATACCGTGACCTTGTTTCTAAATTCCTTGTAAAAATTTCTTCATACCATACATCGTTTACTGGAATTAGATGTTGTGGTTTCCATTCTTATTAACATGTGTTGTTTCCATTCTTTTTATGAAATAATATTATATATTCTATGTCAAGTGAATTTTTATTTGAATGATATGACTCAACTACTATTGACCAGGAGAGAACATGGGTCCCCATTTAAGGATGTTGTGGATGATCTATCCATGATCAATTTTGATCTACATGAAACACTGGGAGAAATACATTTTAATTTCCATGGAAAGGCTCTTCGGGTTGATTTCATATACACATGAGTGATATATGATCCTGGGGGAGAAATCCTGGATGGATTCATTGGACTGATGGATTGTTATAACTTGGGAAAAACCTAGTCCCATGTGTGCGATACATGGTACAGAATCTATGTCACCATGCCATAAGTGACACAAGGAACACTATTGTGGGATTACATGGATGAAATTGTTTGTATTGGTTATATCAGAGATTCCCATGGAGACGCTGGGAATTAATTATAGATCTCCTTGGTTAGGGACGAGACTCGAATTTTTTATTTGAAGGAAATAAAGATTCTACACATGTGAAGCCTCTAATTTATATTATTAGAATCCTTGACAGATAACATGGAAATGTGACCGATGATCTAATGAACAAGCTTGGGGTCCACCTACCTTGGATGAATCTTTTTTTATGGTCTTTGAAATTTAGTATATCACTTGTAAAAATACCATGGTTCAGACATCCGACGTATGTCGTAAAAGGTAGTATCATTCGACGTCCATTTAGGAAGGCATATTGAAGTGTTTTTTATTTATTTACATTCGAACACACATTTTTTATATATGACACGCTGCTTATTTATTTATTTCATGGAATATATTGTGCTAGACAGTGTGGGTGGTGACCGAAAACATGTGTATCTCAAACCCTACATGGGCTTCCATTCTAACACAAGGATACTTTATGATTAAATTTATTGATAAATGTATGTGGGTGTCTTACAATTCCTTATTATTTACATATTTATGATGGAAAATGAGAGCATAGGACTTAGTATATGCTCGGGATGGAAGTTGTAGAAATTTTTGGTGTTTTTGGATTTGTTTCTTATAATAGGAAGTATATGAATACCTCCCTTAATCCACATGCACTCCCAATTTTTTATAGGTACATGAAATACCATGATCATCATTTCTGTACCTAATATTGTTATTCATATTCTACATATTATTTAGTTTTTCTTAGTGGTATATTGTTACTATTTTTTTTGCTTCCACTAATTCTTGTTTCATATATCTATTACAGTTCTAAACTCTAATATATGTGGTCGTAGTCTCCATCATGTCAACACTGTAGGCCCTCTATTTTAGTTGTATACCTATTTCATATGGGGAGGAACACAATAGATCTTATGGTGACAATCTTTGGTCACGAGTAAGTGGCACCCGAGGTGGGATAGTAAAATTTTGTATCAGATATTTTCGTTTTTTCCAAAATGTATGGATTATACAGGACATTAGGATATTGGAATATGGTAAACATCATTCTCATAAGAGTAGTTAACCCACATACAAGGGAAACCAAAATTTCTTATAATGTGTAAATATTACTATGCTTGCACCACTATTGTTTCATGGATTTCACCATTTGATGAATCATGTGGTTTTAGCCATTAATATTATTGATAAAATTGTTAAGCTTATGGGATTTCTATTATTAGATCCTGATGATATAATGGAGTATAATTTAATGAATCATACTAGAAATCATATGCTTAATCTTTTCAGGAATTATTCCGTTCTATATCTACATGTTGTGTGGAATAACCATATTTAAAGTGATTAAAATTTTGGCCTTATTTTTAATCCATGTATTTTCTTGAATGTTACATATATAAATCTACGAATGAAATAGGGATAACTAAGAAACATAACAGACACATAAAATTGTCTCAATTAATATAATAGTGTTTTCATGCATATGTTAACGCAGATTCCTTATGCAGCTAATTGTGTCACACTAAACCATGGACTATTGGTCTCATAGGATTGATCATGTTATGGTTTTGATTAAGATTATGTCACATTTTAATTTAGAAGGTGTATGGGGATTTAGAAATTAAAAATGGCGATCCATATAATTCAATTATTTATTAGAATTTATATACACAAATAATTTAAAATTGATACCACATTTCAAATTAATTGTTCAAATTTGTATGGGAATGTGAAACCTCGACCCTAACCTAACCATGGTAGAGGGAATTGGGTCATGCCTCTTGAGATCCTTCCGTGGATTTATTCTACATCATATAACTAGATCTAGAAAATGTCTTAGGGATATAATTCTTAATATGAGGCCTTGTACCTTCACTTTCCATTATTTTTTTCAATAACTGCTTTTCATGCCTATTATAAATCTTATATGAGGCATGTGTTTTGCAATTATAGACCTATTCCACTATAAATACATTATGATTTACTTCAATAGATTTTAGATGATCATAAAATAAGGTTGTATACCCTAACACACCCAAGATACCTCTTATATTTCCACCTCGGTTACCTCCTAATATTCATGTAATAGGAACTAATGATCAGTTTTGTGATAGTTATCTTTTGTTTTTATTGTCTATTCGAGGTTCTCCCCATAATGTTGCTACTATGGAAGAGCTGACTTAAAATAGTCATTAGTAGTATCCAACTACATTTTCAATGGACGATGGTCATTATATACTGATTCATGATTAAGATACATGGTATCAATCTTTTTCCATCATGATATACATCCAGAATGGTGGTTAAAACTCTCAAAATATAGGTAACATGAGTCTACCAAACACTAGTGGTACTTTATATCTCAGGATGAGCGTCATTTGGGTATATTCTAGAAAGACATCCAGAAATCCTTCTACAATAATTTTATCCAGTAGACTCTGAGGGTGGATCACACAAGGGAGTTCTTGAATATTTAGCAGGGCACTATGATAGTTAATGAGTATTCTTATATATTCACCTAGCTCAAATGATTCACTCTGGCTCAAACCGGTGATGAGTAAACAATAATGAGGATATTTTAGGATTGGAATGGATATTTTTCCCATTCACATGTTAGAATTATTTGGTGTAATACCATAACAAGAGTTATAAAACAATCACTAATAAAAATATAATTTTTATAAAATTGGGGAATGTGATCTAGGAATGATCAATTCTAATGTATGAGAATTGTTCATCTAGTAGACGTAAGAACTTCTTCAAGGGTACACATGGTGGTTTTTCTTTCCAGGTGACATGAAGTGATAGCTATATATTATGTAACCAGTGTTGAAAATTATTCCATAAGAAGCCTTAGTGTTTGAGGAAGATAATCGAATGATCAGCTTGTAGAAGTATTGGTCACTTTCATCTATTTTCAAGAAATTTCCTCTCGAATATAGTGAGATGTGATTCTTAATAAAATCCCTTTTAGATATAGGGTCCATGAATCCCAGTCAATTTGGGAGTTGGTCTTCTACTTTCTGATTAGGCAGGGGTGGTAGTGGAAGGGGCCAAGGTAGTCAGGCCCCTGATCTTCAATGTCAGTAGAGTGGATCTTTTAAGGAAAGTCAAGAAGTATCTTAGGGTGAAAATTATGGGCATACATATGTAGTGCTTCCTTTGTCTAAATAGCTTGGTATAGGTACATCTATAGTAAGGGTTAATATTTAAGTAGCCTTTAATTTTGATTCGTTATTTTTAGATATAGGTTCATATCCATGTTTTATATTAGTTATGGTTGTTCGAATTATTGTCCATGCAATTGAGTTCTTTTGTGGTTTCATGTCTCTGGACATGCCATTAGGGGAAAAAAAGAGTGAATACACCATTATTAGAATTTCCCCTTAAAATAGGTGGGTACCATTTCTCATAGAGTGTATTTATCCTCGAGATGATCGAAACTGACATCATTCATTGTATGGTCTAGCTAATTAATTATCATGGCCAATAGGGTTGATATAAACTGAATGTGTCATTTACATCATATAAGGGAAACACATATAACCATAATTGAAAATAATATATTTAGTATAGTTGAGATAGACCCTACCATTTTGGTCTAGTTGGAGTGACAACCCATATGGTTAGTGTCTTTATGAGCAATTAGGGGAAGAAACTCAAGGGATTTCATCTTATTGTGGATTTTTTATTGATATATTTCCCAATGATTTCATTTTCTAACCTACTGATAAATTGTTCATGTTCACCATCGAGCCAGTGCCAGAAAAAACACTAGTGTCCACTCCTTATCCGATGCATCCTATTTTGCTCCATGAACTCAAGAGGCATCTCAAATATCTAGCGGTTAAGGGGTTTTTTCAAACATGCACATCCAAATGGGTATAAAATATCCCTTTTCAAAGAATGTGGAGGTATTTGTATATTATGAATGGATTACCATCAACTAAATAGCCATACATGGATGATTTATTAACCACTACCATGCAACGATGATCTCATCAGCTAGTTATGTAGATAATTTTTTCTATCCATGATCAAATTGAGGTCAGGCTTTCAACAGGAGCATGTGAGACCACTAGACCTACTATGTAAAACATACTATAGAAGTTATAGATTGTATAAATATATATTCATGTTGATCTATCTGAAGAATGAACTTTTAGTATTTATGAAATTGATGAATCGTGTTTTCCACACATATTTTGATTCATTGGACTTTTATTTGTAGATGAAGTCAATGTTTCTTCGCACACAATTCCTAACCAAGACAATCCAAATGAGATTGTGTTGAGTACACTGGGAGAGGACCCTCTATATTGGAATGTTAATAAATTCCACATTGGGATCATCATGGGTTGCTTCATGTGTCATAATGTATCTAAATAAGGAGCATCCATTAACCTAGAGAAGGTGAGTGTCATGGTTTCCTTTTAGAATACCAATATTGTGTTTTATATATGAATAACATGGAATTGGCTATATTTTTCAAGTGATTCATCATGTATTTCCAATGAATTGAAATGTTTTTATGGGATTTATTATGAACGGTGTGAAATTTTACTAAAATAATGTTTGTGATGAATCTTTTTTGGAGATAAATTAATGAACGTCTTCAATGATGACCTTGATTCATACAATACTAGAAATAATCTATACAATTTCATGTGATGCTTCAAAAATTGGTATAGGGGATGGTAACACCCCGACCCCTCTAGACTGGAGTTGGTGCATTAAATGTGATATTATCATGGTTAGAAGGAATGAAAATCCCAAAGGAATGATCAGTTTATAAGTCTTGAAGAAACTAGATACATAAATGTAACACAAATTACTATGAAAAATGTTACAAGATACAATACATAACCAAAACTAAAAACTGCAACCACAGGAACTCAATAAACGATCACCTCTTCATCACCAGTTGATGGAAAACAATGAAAGGGGTGAGCTCAAAATCTCAGTAAGGGTTAAAAATGGTGGAATAATGAATACAATAATAAGTGAATCATAATCAATCTGACATAATCAATATGGCATGGCGAATAAATGAAAAACTCATGCCATTAATAAACTGAGAATGAAATTGCATCCATAGATTTTGTCATAGCAAAAACCTCATGGACATTAAAAACTAATAATGAATAAAGGGAATGATTATTAATTGGATGTCATGTATCTATCACATGAAACCATAATACCATTAAAATGGTTTACTTCTATGGGTAGAAACCCATCTGATTTTTGGAAACATACTTGTTGGGTTTGTCGCCAAACTGATCTGTCTCATGAGACCTAGTGATGCATCGAGGGGATATAGTGGGCACCAACCACCACTACATGTCCAAATAATTCTTTATACATTGATTCTATACCAGAGAAATATCCTTTTCTCTATCCATATAGAGTATAGTATACAGATTCATCAATATTTCCATAATTAAAATATCATTCCAAATAAACACTGAATGTAAAATGGTATGTCGTTTAAAAAAACATATCCATGATATGAGATTATGGATATTTAATATAAATATAATTTCCTATGAAAATTGATCTGAAATTAGAAGTATGTACACCACATACAGATTATTAGTTGCACCATACAAAGTTAGTCACAACAAAGTAGTAGTTGAAGGAAAGTCTCCTACCATAATGTAATTGGTCGAATCATATGAAAATAACTTAATAACATTCAAATGAATCTTTTAATAACATAAATATAGATAGAATTATGTTATTATATATCAAATGGAAGTACACATATACCACATACAAGAAATAAGTGGCGAACAGTGAAAATATCCCAGAAATAAAAGTGAGATGAGAAACCCCTTACAAATATTCCGGCAGGGTAATGAGTGTTATTGCGAAATATTAATGACATTTAAAGGGGTATTACATTATTTAAATGTCACAATGAAAGTATGGGGGGTTTATAAAACATACCCCGTCATTAGGAATTAAAAATAAAAGGGCACAACATAGGGGAGATTCTTGAACAAAAGTGTGAGAGAGGATCCCTTACAATGATTGTGTCATTAGAGTGATGATAAATGACTGAAATATTTAGGTGTGAAAAATAAATATCCCAAAAATATAAGTGTATATACAGGATAAAACAATCATATTTCATTCACACTTATTCTTGTAATTATGTAACCAATGAAATAGATGTTTAACTCAAAGATTAAAAATTGAGTTAAGCAATCCCTTACAATGATTGTATCATAAGAGTGAGGATAAATCAATGAAATATTTATGTTTGAAAAATAAAAATCCAAAAAATATTAGTGGATATAAAGTGTAAAACAATCAGAGGTCATTCAAACATGTTCTTGGAAGGACAAAACCAATTACATAGATGTGTAACTCAATAAATGGAAATTGAGATAAGATATCCCTTACCATATGCTCAAAGGTGTTCTTGATTGTTCTTAAGGACCTGAATAATAAAATTTAGCTTCATTAAATAATAAGTCCAGAACCTAATCACCATTTAATTGATATTTTATGACCTTATTAGCTTCATTAATGGATTTTTTGATGGGTTTAATATATTCAATTTTATTGTTTTGGTAAAATTTTCTTCGTTTGTTTTCATGATCCATTTAATTGTGTTCATGAATAGTTGTTTGTTTGAAATATGGTTAACCATACATAATTTTTAATGTTAATTATTATGGACATTAAAGAGATATAAATGATCTTAAAATGATTCTGGTTATATACCATGGGGATGACGCAATCGATGAGTTAAAAACAAAAGCCCAGATTTGGCTTGGAGGTTGTGTGCACAATAAAATTGTTTTTGTATTATTAATCTAAATTATTAATGTGTAAAGATTACAAGAACATTAATCAAGATCAAATAAATATATTACGACAAGGATAAACCATTGCAAAGGTTTCATGACCATTATTGAAGATAGTAATGCAAATTGAAAACCCGTCTTCCTTGAGTGTGATAAATTTACACCTCTCGGATGGTGTTTGCATTTATTGTAGAAAAGGTGGTGAAAAGAGATATTATGATGAAATATTAAATTAGCACGATGAAAATCCAGTAAATTTAAGGTAATGTAATTACCATGGAATTATGATGAGGGGAGGTTATAAGGGAGAACAAAATAATGGAACTTTGTAAAAGAAATAGAAAGAAAAGATAAGGAAGGTTCACCTCTTCTGTACTCCTCCTTCAGAATCACCTTAAGGCCTTTGTTTTTGGACTTTTGTTGAGACTAGAAGGTCTCAGACGTGGAGAGAGAGCTTGGGGAGAGTATTAAGCTAATTTTATCAGACTCTAAATATCATCGTAAACACAACCGTGTAGGTCCGATTTTTAAAATTCAAATCACAATGTTGGAAAATTTATGTTTAATGGCTAGGTTATGGATATCTCCTATAAGTAAACATGTTTTCTTCCATATAGGCTTAGTGATTCATGAAATATAGGGTATAACATTAACTCATTTAAGATAAACATACCATGAAGTGATTAAGGTGCTACATTATTCCCTCCTTTGGAAATTTCGTCCTTGAAATTTTATATATGAAACTCCCCAAAAAGATGTTGGGGATTCTTTTTCAGAACATCCTCATGATCCCATGTTTCTTCCTCTATATTATGGTTTCGACAAAGAAAATTTACTAGATGAGTTGTCTCATTTATCAATACCTTCTCCCTTGTGTCAAGAATCCCGATAGGATTTTCAGTATGAAAAATTAGGTTCTAGCTCTATTTCATCATATGTGAGTACATGCATTGGGTCAGGAATGTATTTTATTAACAATGACACGTGGAACACATGATGAAATCAAGAGGGATTTGGAGGCATCACTAAAATTTATGTTATAGCTCAGATTCATTCCAGAATTTTAAATGGTTTGATGTACCTGGGGCTCAGTTTCCCTTTCTTACGGAACAATAAGAAACCCTTCCTTGGAGATACTTTCAGAAATACATGATCTCCCACTTGGAATTCCAAGGCCTTTCTCTTATTGTCGGCATAACTCTTCTCCCTACTTAGTAATTCTTTATTATGGTCTTGTATTATCGTCACCTTTTTCATGGTCTCTTCAATAAGTTCTGGGCCTATAAGTTTCCTCTCACCAACCTCGTCCCAACAAGTTGGAGTTTGACATCTCTTTCCATATAATGCTTCATATGGAGACATTTGAATATAACAATGGAAACTATTGTTGTTGGAAAATTCCACCAAAGGAAAGTATTGATCCCACATACCTTGGAAGTCAAGAGATTATGACCTCATCATGTATTCTAAAGTTTGAATAGTCCTTTCAGACTGTCCATTGGTTTGGGGGTGATAAGAAGTACTCATACGAAGCTCAGTATTCAAAGCTTTCTAGAGACTTTTCTAGAATTTTGCGGTAATCTACGGATCTCGATCTGATACAATCAATAGACGTGCACCATGAAATCCTAAAACTTCAATAATATAATTTATTTCCAAGCATTCAAGTGGAAAATCCTATCTTATATGAAGGAAATGTGCTAATTTTGTGATAAGATCAATAATTACACATATTGCATCATTCCTTCTAGGTGTCCTTGGTATTCCTGTGAAAAAATCAATCATAATTTTATCCCACTTCTACATAAGAATAGGTAGAGGTTGCATCACACCTTTGGTATGTTTTCTCTCTTCCTTAACATGTTGACAAACTAGTTATCTTGACACGTAGTCAGCAATTTTCCACTTCTTATTATCCCACCGAAAATATTCTATTAGATCTCAATACATCTTGGCGCTACCCGGGTTTATAGACAAATTTGATCTATGAGAATCATCCAATAGATCCCTTTTTAGATCAGGTACTGATAGAACACATAACCTCTTCCCAAATTTTAGAACTCCTTCATACACTAAGTCATCCAGTCTCCCATCCTTGACAACATTAATTTTCCTATGCATATTCTCATCATCACATTTAGATATTTTTACCTTCTCTAATGAAGATGGTTTAATAATCATTTGAAAAAGGAAAGATGTATCCCTTTACTTAAAAATTCCCATATCCATCTTTAGTATATCCAAAAATATATGATCTCTCTCAATCAACATTTGAGTCAAATGTCCACGATATTTCTTACTTAATGCATCTTCCACCTTATTCGCCGTTCCCGGGTAGTAGTGTATTGAACAATCATAATCATTGAGTAACTCAAGCCATCTAATTTTTCTCATGTTGAGTTATTTTTTTGTTAAAATTTATTTCAAACTCTTATGGTCTGTATAAATCTCACATCTCTCTATGTAGATACAATGCCTTCATATTTTCAGAGAAAATATTATGGCTGCTAACTCAAGATCATGAGTTGGAAAATTTATCTCATAAGCCTTTAACATTCTTGATGCATAAGCAACAAATTTATCATTTTGCATAAGGACGAATCTCAGTCCATTCTTTGATGCATTGCTGTATATTAAAAATCCACCACTTCCAGATGGAAGAGTCAAAATTGGATCATTGACCAATATTCTTTTCAATTATTCGAAGCATTTTTTAAATTCTTTTTTCCACAAAAACATAACTCCTTTACATGTGAGCTTGTATAACAAGTTATACAGCCGGGAAAAATTATAAATGAAACGCCGATAGTAACCTGCTAAGCCAATAAAATTGCATATCTTAGTTATGTTTGTTGGCATCTACCAATATTGGATTGCCATTGTCATTGCAGGATCAACTAGTATTTCACCCTTAGAGACAATATGGCCTAGAAAAGAAACTTATTGAAGCAAGAATTATCACTTGCTAAACATCGCATATAATTTATTTCGTTTAAGAGTTCTCAGAATAACCCGCACGTGATTCTCATGGTCTGCATAGATTTTTGAGTATACGAGGATATCATCGATGAATACCACAACAATGTTTTCAATATCTTCCTTGAAAACTCTCTTCATTAAATCCACGAAAATAGAGGGTGCATTTGTAAGTCCAAAAGGAATTACTGTAAACTTGTAATTCCCATACCTGGTTCGAAATGTTGTCTTAGGAATATATTCCTTCCTCACATGCAACTGATGATATCTGGATAGAAGGTAAATCATTGAAAAGTAGTGAGCTCCATGAAGTTGATCAAATTAATCATCAATCCAGGGCATATGATACTTATTAATTATTTTAATAGCATTGATTTCCCTGTAATCAATGGAAATCCTTATTGATTCGTATTTCTTCTTGACAAAGAAGATAGGGGCTCCCCATGGAGAAACACTGGGTCGAATAAATCCTTTTTCACTCAAATCCTCTAGCTATTTCTCTAGCTCTAATAATTCCACAGTGTCCATTCTATAGGGTGTCTTTGATATAGGTCTTGCATCGAGAATTAAATCAATAGAGAACTCAACTTACATCTCTTGAGGATGTCCAGGTAAATCCTCTGGAAATACATCAATGTACTCTTGCACAATGTATAAATAATCAATTTGAAGATTTCCTTCCTCACCCATAGATATGGATTAATATTCCTCTCTAATTATTGAATTTAATAGAGCTATTAGTGGTGGTTCTAGATAAGAATCAGGTGTTGATGTATCTGCCCTAAAGATAAGGGATTCTACACCATTTTCAAATATTGTAACTTCTTTTTTCTTACAACAAATCTTCGCTTCATAATTTGACAGCCAATCCATATGAATAATTATATCAAGTTCAGTCATTGGTAAGATGATAAGTTCAGTAACTAAATCATGTTTTGGTTTCTAGAGGGGGACTAGTCGACATGACCTTGTTGCAATGATACATCACCTAGGTGTTTTGACTGACAACACCTTTATTAAATCATAATGGACATGTCTTATTTTCTTGGAAAATTGGGAAGATATAAATGAATGTGATGATACAGAATCAAATAAAGTGTTGGATATGTTTGAGGAAACAATTAATGTACCTTCCACCATGTCATTAGGAATTTCAACCTTCGTAGTTGTAATCGCATAGCCTCTCCCTTGTTCTCATGGGTGTTTCTGAGGCATGTTTCCTTGGTTCTTAGAACACTCATTTTCATAGTGTCTTATCTCTCTACAATTGTAGCATTGAATATCATTGAATTGTTTCTTCCCCTTGAATTCGTCAGATCGATGACCCATTTCTATGCAGATATAGCAGACTCCCATTCCTTTCAATCATTTCCCAAGATGATTCTTTCCACAGTTCTCACATAATGGGAATGCCTTTGTTCCCTTTCTCTTCTTTGGTGCTTCTGCTTTTCATTTTTTATTTTAGTACCGCTTCTTGTCATTGTTTCCTTTGAAAATATTTGATATAGGAAATTCCCTCTATGTTTTGATGGCACTTTATACAATTTCATCGTATGATGAAAATGATTTAGAATACAGTGCCCTTAGAAGACATGGATTAAGGCCTTCAATGAAATGATTAATCTTGTCTACTGAGTCATGAATGTAATCTATGACATACCTCTCTAGCCTTGTGAAGGTAGCCTCATATTGTGTAACACTTTCTTTTTCCCTTTGTTTTAACCTAATGAATTTCCTCTTCATTTCAGTTCATTGCTCACGAGGGAAATATTTTTCGAAGAATATTTCCTTAAAAGTCCTCCATTACATATCTTCTATTTCTTTTTCCTCCATGTTATTATGAATCAAGGACCACCATTGATCAGCATTGCCCTTGAGAAAATATACATCCAGTACTACCTTTTCATTTTCATTGCATCTTAATACCATGAATATCATTTCAAGGGACTTGATCCATTACTCTGCAACCACTGGGTTATTAGTCCCACCACAATATGGGGGCTTCTGGTGCATAAAGTGATCCAACATAGGTGTGGAATGGTTATTCTTTAAAACCTGAGTTAGTTGTCCCAATATGGTCATGATCTGATCTTCTCCAACATTGACAGTGTTGACTTGCTCGATAGGTAGATCCCTACCTTGCCCACGAGTATTGATTCCCATTCTTCAGTTAGACAACATTTCTAAATAATGAGATACACTAGATTAGTTGATGAATCTTACATAGAAAAGCACTCAACATATATTTAAATTCAATTCATATCTAATCTTATAAACATTGATTCTCTTAGGAAAAATTTACCTTAAACTCTTTCATAATGGCTTGTAAATAAAATGTAAATTATCCTAAGCATATCCCCTGAGAGTCTCATAACCAAGAGTGCAGCAAGTCCTGTTTTCACGCACCAGTTCTCATTCATGTCTATCTCAAAGAGGTGTTTTGGGGTTTACCCCCAATTACATCGGTGCCAGAGCCGCCTCTTCCTGCTCGTATCTAGACAGGGACGTATTTCTTAAAAGATCCACATAATATATTCCTTACAAAAATACCAAGATGTTATTGTATGTTTATCCTAAAATAATACCTTAGGGTTTTATCCCCTACTATACATTTCCATCTCTAATTTCCATGGATTCTACTAAACTTCCTCTGATACCAACTGAAACACCCTGACCCCTCTAGACTGGAGCTGGTGCATTACTTCTGATATTGGAATGGATAGAAGGAATAAAAATCCCTAAGTAATGATCAATTTAGTAGTTTTGAAAAATGTAGATAAATAAATGTAACATAAATTGCATTGAAAAAGGTTACAAGATACAATACAAAACAGAAACAAAAAACTGCAACCACAGGAACTCAATAAACCATCACCTCTTCATCACCTGTTTATAGAAAACAATGAAAGGGGTGAGCTCAAATGATTAGTAAGGGTTAAAAATTGTGAAACCATGGATAAAATAATAAGTGAATCATAATCAATCTGACATAATTAATATGGCATGGTGAATAAATGAAAAACACACATCATTAATTAACTAATAATGAAACTGCATCTCTAGATTTTGTCATAATGAAAAACTCATGTATAGTAAAAACTGATAATGAATAAAGAGAATTCTTATAAATTGGAAATCATGTATCTAGCACATGAAACCATAATACCGTTAAAATGGTTCAGTTATATCGGTTGAAACCTATCTGATTTTTGGAAACAAACTCGAAGGGTTTGTCTCTAAACTGATTTGTCTCATGAGACCTACCAATACATCAAAGGGATTTAGCTGGACCCACCCACCACTTCATGTCCAAATAATTCTATATACATTGATTCAATACAAGAGCAATATTCCTTATTAATATCCGTATAGTGTAGAGTATACAGATTCATCAATATTTCCCTAATTAAAAAAAACTTTTTAAATAAAGACTGTATGTAAAATGGTATACAGTTTAGAAAACAAACATATCCATGATATGAGATTATGGATATTTAATATAAATATAATTTCATATGAAATTTGATCTCAAATGGGCAGTAGGTACATCACATAAGGATTATTAGGTGCACTATACAAAGTTAGTCACATCAAAATAGTTGTTAAGAAAAAGTCTCTTACAACAATGTAATCGGTCGAATCATATGACCAAAACACAATAACCATAAAATGAATATTTGAATAAAACTAATATAAATAGAATCATGTTATTTTATATAAAATGTTAGTACCCATATACTACATACAAGAAATAATTGTTGAATAATGAAAATCTCACAGAAATGAAAGTGAGATGAGAAACCCCTTACAAAACATTTCGGCATGGTAATGAGTGTTATTGTGAGGGATTAATGAGAGGTAAAGGGTTATTCCATTATTTATTTGTTATAAGGGAAGTATGGGGGATGTTTTAAAACATACCCCATCATTAGGAATTAAAAATAAAAGGGCACAATATAGGGGAGATTCTTGAACAAAAGTGTGAGAGAGGGTCCCTTATAAAGATTGTGTCATTAGAGTGATGATAAATCAATGAAATATTTATGTGTGACAAATAATAATAAACAAAATATAAGTGGATATATATTATAAAACAATCATAGGTCATTCACACATATTCCTAGAACGATGTAACCAATGAAATAGATTTTTAACTCAAATAATCAAAATTGAGTTAATCAATCCCTTACAAAGATTGTATCATTAGAGTGAGGATAAATCAGTGAAATATTTATGTCTGAAAAATAAAAAACCAAGAAATATAAGTGGATATACAGTGTAAAACAATAATAGGTCATTCACAAATATTCTTGTAAAGACAAAACCAATAACATAGATGTGTAACTCAATAAATGGAAATTTATTTAGGATATCCCTTACCTTATGCTCGAAGGTGTTCTTGATTGTTCTTAACGACCAGAATAATAAAATTTAGCTTCATTAATTAATAAGTCCAGAACCTCATCAACATGTAATTGATATGTTATGACCATATTAGGTTCATTAATGGATTTTTTGATGGGTTTAATATATTCAATTTTAGTTTTTTGATATTATTTTCTTCTTTTGTTTTTATGATTAGTTTACTCGTGTTCAAGAATGGATGTTTGTTTGAAATATGATTAAACATAAAGAATTTTTAATATATATTATTAGTGAAATTAATGAGATATAGATGATATTATAATGATTCTGGTTATATACCATGAAGATGACTCATTCGATGAGTTAAAAATAGAGTCTTGGATTTGGCTTGGCAGATGGGGGCACAATAAACCTGTTTTTGTATTATTAATCTATATTATGAATGTGTAAATATTAAAGAACATTAATCATGATAATATACATATATTATGACTTGGTTCAACCATTTATAAGGTTTAATCACTAGTATTGAAGATAGTAATTAAAATTGAAAACATGTCTTCCTTGAGTGTGATAAATTTACACATCTTAGACGGTGTTCGCGTTTATTTTATAAAAGGTGGGGAAAAGAGAGATTATGATGAAATATTCCATTAGAAAAATTAAAATCCAGTACATTTAAGGCAATGGAATTATCATGTCATTTAGATAAGGGGAGGTGAGAAGGGAGAACAAAAGAATGGAACTTTGTAAAAGAAATTGAAAGAAAAGAGAAGGAAGGTACACCTCTTGAGTACTCCTCCTTGAGAATCTCATTATGGCATTTTTTTGGCCTTTTGGTGAGACCATAAATTCTTGGTCGTTGGGAGAGATCTTGGAGAATGTATTTGGAAGAATTTAGGAAATCTTGAATCTTGAGTGGTGTGGGAGGAAGATGGGCTGAGGGGTTGTTTATATAGTTGAGGGGAGAGAAGTTTTCTTAATATTTTAATAATTAATTTATTATTTCCTCTCATGACAAAAAATAGTGAGTATTAAATAACCAAGAACAGTAATATATGCATGTGACTTCGAACCAATTGGGCTTACATCAACAGATCATCATCAATGACTCAATTAATACTTTATTTTTGCATTTATTGTGAATTTTCATATTTTATTATTCATTAAAATTTTAAGTATTTTAGAAAAATCCCAAAAATTCACCCTAACATTTTACAAACTATAGAATCCAAAAATGAAGTCCATTTTTCAAAAAAAATTTAAATTTTATTAATTATATATTTAATTAAAATCATTATTTAATTGAAAAATATAATCACATAAAATATTCATCTTCATTTTTAAGGTTCCTAAATTCACTTATACACTCAAGGGTATGGATACCATTAATAAAAGTCATATTACTATTCCTATGGGTAAGTTACTATTCATTAGGGTAGATTACTATTCATAAGGGTTGGTTACTATTCATCGAAAACTATGTTAATTCTATCAGACTCTAAATATCATCATGAACACAACCGTGTTTTTTATATTTTTAAAATTCAAATTGAAAAGATGGAAAATTTAAGTTTAATGGCTAGGTTATGGATATCTCATATAAGAAACCATGTTTTCTTCTATATAGGCTCATTGATTCATAAAATATAGGCTATAACTAGAATTTATTTAAGAGAAACATACCATGAATTGTTTGGGGTGCTATAGGGAATTACTAATGCATGGTGATTGCGTTTTGGCATTTGGGTCCCTCCATATGAGGCCTCATGAGTGGAATTTCTCAACACATGACCTTGAGCTATAATCCAGAGTTGATGAACTATGTTCTTGGAGGAACTATGGTATAGATGAGTGATTTTATGTTTATATGGACCAAAAAGTCCCAAATATGTCTCCACACAATGAGACATCAATATGTGGGAGCACGGTTGGGTAGAATACCTACTATCATTTTAATATGTTCTTACAAAAACAATTGGAAAATAAATCATCAAATATACATCCATGATCTATGAAACTATTATGTAATTCATCAAGGATGATTGTGGTGAGTGTAAATTGATGGATCTTGTCTCTGAGATGCACCTAGAGGTTCAATAACAACTTGGGAAAACTCTCTTCGTACCTCTAGAAGTTACATCCTCCCTTCTAAATTGGGTCTCAATGAGTCTGTTATATGATTATAATAGACTCATTTTGAGATATAGAATAATATTATACAATCATCATCATTGATTTGTTTGTGATTGAATTTGAAACCTACATTTTTGTGTGTCTTTTTGGGTCCTTTTAGATTTAAAGGAAGATTTGATGAGGGAATAAAATACCTCTATTTGAGATTTTGATATATGGGTTACAATGAAATTCATATAAAAACATCATTGTTGTTGGTGGCCAAGTATTAAGTGGATTATATCAGGTTTTATCACTCTATGCTCTGAAATTCTGCAGGTGAACATAGAGCATCAATGGCACATTAGTCTTCAATGAACTCTCTCTATTATTATGTAGAAATGGAACGAAGAATCCATGTATTTAATTATAGGATTACCGAGATCCCTATGAGGCATTGATATGGTATGGGTTATCATGCATAGGATGACCAGGGTTATACATTTTCTAATGATTAGAGAAACCTTCTTTGTTGATGTGTTAGGAAGGATTCACATCTGAGAGAATGTGTGCCTTTATGGTATACCCCATTCAATATTTTCAGATTGAGTTTCAAATTTCACCTCATAGATCAGTAAAGGGTTATATATGGAACAAGGATCATTGGTCCTCCTAGGTGTATCATGTCACCCTTAGACCGATGGGTAGTCCAATCAGCAGATATATGTGATGGGGGGTATGCATCGAACATGCATCCTTGACTTGGGAGGTTCATGGTAAAACAATATTCATCTAGTATATTTTTCCTACAACAAAATTTCTTATGAAATAATATATATGGATCCATATGAGGCCCTTTATGGTAATCCATTTCATTCACCTCTATATTATCGTAATATTTCTTTGCTCGGTCCTCACCTCATTCATGAGGCTTTAAATAAATTCCAGATGATTCATAAGTGTATATATACTTCTCAAGCAAGGAATAAGTCTTATACAGATCATAACCATAGTCCTATATATTTTGAGTTGGGACATTAGGTATTTCTATGTGTAGAAACTATATTAGGTCATAAAATAATCTGGACACATGGAAACATATTTCCTCAATAATTCAGCAGTTTTGAGATAGTGGAGAGTGTTATGATAATATCGTATTACATGTAGTTACATCATAAGTATCATTCCATGCATGAATTATTCCATATATCACAACTTTGACAGTATGATCTCGACTAATATCATTCATTATTCTCTGAGAAAAAAGATATTGATGTGGATACATCCTTCAGGGCACATCTGAAATATATCATTTACTAGATAATTAAAGCATTTTGAGGATGGTCAGAACCTATGGTCCGAGTTCTATAGAAGCATGGAACCATGAAAGATATTACTTGTGAGTGGGAAGAAAATGTACAAGTCTAGTTAACAAATATTTTCTCATTTTATGTACTATAAACCTCATAATAGAATCATGGGGATGAGTTGTCTTAAGGAGGGGAGGTTGTCATATCCCAAATGTTCTATATATTAATAAACAATTTTTTTTTGTTTAAATTATATTTTGTTTCCTTATTAGTGATTCTGAAATAATTCATGGTTGTATTAAAGTTGGTTGGGGAACGTTCAGATCTTGACGACCAAAAATATATAGAGGTAGATTAGGTCGCATAACTAGTAGAAACCATTCCTCCCACCCTGCATGGTTCTCCAAAACAGTGTGGAGGAAGAAGGTGGGATAATGTGGGAAACATGATTTCTCTATAATGATACACCCTAAGGGAACATCCATGCATGATTTCATCCTTCCGGGATGAAGCTATTTCCCATTATCTACATATAATTATAAAAACATTTCACCTAGCCATGTGGGGTTCCCCCCTTAATGTAGTGTCTTGTTTAATATTTAGGCCATGGTTTTCACAATTGTATGAACAAACCGATTTATCTTTCTTATGATGTTGAATTTATGGGGTTTCGTATTTAATGATTTAATTTACCCTCTTCTTTCTCCCATTCTTATCCAATAGTCATCTCCAAATATTCCACATTTGAAATTTCTTCCTTGTCTTCCATAGAGTTCAAGGTATCTCCTTTATCTGAAAACTGAATCTATCGATGTTAGAACCCGCGGAAAGATAGAGGTTACTATTCTCCTCCCCTACCTTCTATTTCATGGTATTCAATTCCCTTTTATGATATTTATGTGTGAACCTTTTGTAATTATATTTAGGTAGTTTTCTAACTTCATTTTTCTATCATATTCTTTATTGATTCTATTCTCAATAATAGATTTGGGAGTGCAATATTGATATAGGTTTTCTCTGTATTTCCTGTACATTTCACCTCTCTTTAAATAATGACTCAATGTTATGCTTGCTGGACCCTTCCTATGATGCTTCAGATCTATTTAAATAATTAATTAAAATCATCCTATATGCCACATGTGAACCTACCTTTGTGTACAAACCATTCATGGGTGGTTTGACTCATTATTGGCCGCCCATTTGGTTGTTTCGACAATAGTTTTTATTTATTCATATGCCATAATTTTTTGATTACCTTTCGTATAAGAGTTGTATCATGGTAAAATTCAATATATCATAATTTTAAATGAAACGATTCATAATATATGATTTATGCCACATTTAGGTTAATCAGTTATGTTAAACACAATTTATCTTATTATATCCCTTTTACCATATGATTGTACAAATTCAGTTTCCTTTTACCATGCTTCTTGTGCTTGGCCAAAATGCCAAATATTCTTTTCTTGGTATACAAATGCATAAGGGTTATGATTATTTCATTTTTCATGCTATGTTTCTTATACATTTAACACATTACTAAATACCATCTAAATATTACTTCATTACATAATTTATTTTCTTGAATTTGATGTTGTTATTTACATTCATATTATCAGGTTATTTTAAATTTCCTTTTTATGAAATGTGATGATATATTCTATGTCTGTTGAATGGTGATTTGAATGTTATACGTTGCCTACTACAGCTTAGGAGAGAAGATATGGACTGATTTAAGGACACAATTGATGGAATTTCCATGTTCATTTTGGATCTATTTGGAATGTTGGGAGAGAATATTTGGTATTTCGTTAGACATTTTCTCGGAGAAGGACAAATATACTCATAAGTGACACTAGTTTCATAGGGGATAAAACATGTATAGACTTGTGGGAATGATAGCTAAACCATGTATAAGTTGATTCCATGTACCCAATGTGAGATACATGGTACAGGCTCCGAGTCATCATTCCATGAGTGAAGTAAGGAACTACATTATCAGTTTCCTTGTACTAACTCAATGTTATGGGTTATATCGTAGATAACCATAGAAAACCATTGGATTCATTATAGATCATCCCAGACGGGCTAGGACTCCATCTTTAAAATTGATAGATTTATAGATTATACATATGTGAAGCCACTTATTTATAAAACGAGAATGCTTAAATGATGACATAGAAATATGACAACTAAGTCAAAGAACATAATTGGGGTCTACCTCCCTTGGTTTCATAATTTGTGAGGGAATATGTATTTTACCATGTCACTTGAATAGGTACAATGGTTAGGACATCTGACCTAGTCTAAAGTAGGCGGTATCAGTTAGGTATCCAGTTAAGAATGTGGGCTGAATTTTTTAGTTATTTATTTAATTACTCGATTGTATTTTTTATATATGTAATGGTGGTCATTTATTTATTTCATAGAATGGATTTTCCTAGACACTATGGGTTGATGCCTTCTAATATTGAATATCACACCATACAAGGGACACCTTTTCTACCCATATAGACTTTAGGGTTACATGTATTGATAAATAGAAGTGTGAAAAATCTAATTCTTGATTGATTTATAGATTTATAATGGTGTTTGTGAGTAGAGGACTGAGCCTATGCTCGAGCTTCCATTTGTATATTTTTTGGTCTTTTGGGATTTTTTATATATTGAATTATATTCACGTAAAACCTAATCACCATTTACTCCTATTTTTGTATTATTCCATGATATAACATGATCATCCATTTTTTGTCTATTATTGTCCTTTAGATTCCTATAGTTCATTAGTTTTATTGCATAGTCTATTGTTACTATTTTACTACTTCCTCCATTTAATGGTTCATATATATATATATATTCACTATGGTCTAGTTGATGGTGGAATAGTCTCTCCATTTACACACCCTAGTCTCCCGCTACTAGTTGGAAGCCTATGGAGTTTGTTGTCTTATTCTTGAGGTCTTGTTCCCACCATCTCAGTGCACCTGTAAATTGATCCTGGGGTCATACGCAACATAAATCATACATGGAATGATATATATATATATATATATGGTTATTTAATAGATTTATAATAAAAATATATTTATTATAAAGTATTTTTGAATGTGTATGAAGGATTTCTAGACTTCAGGTATGGATTTTATGGTAATAATTTCTTTTTCTTTGGGACATAAGTAATATTCTTGGACTATATTATTCCATGTGGTGCATACAATTCCCCTATGACGTGTTACATCCTCAAGAACATTGTTTTTAAGATATTCCATTTTTCATTTGTTATTATTCATTAATGGAGACTATGATTCAAGATATATAAAAGTATTACTGGTTTTATGATAAAATATAATTGTTTATCTAGATTATTTATCTAGAAATGATATGACTAATTGCATTTATTTTAAAAATAAATATAATAACACTTAAAAATTAATGGTGTCATACGGGACATAAAATTCCCTTATTAAAGAAACAAAACATGAAAATATTTGTCAAGGGTACCTCATATATCATAATATGGATGATTATTATCCTAATAGTCTCTCTCTTAGTCTGAATTATCTTTCAAAGAGATGAAATAATTGGCATACAACATCGATCGTGTACCAAGGGTCACCCAAATAGTTATTATAGGAGGGATTAAGTGTTAATGATTTCTCCATTATATCAAATTATTTATAAGAATTGGAGAAAAACCTATCTTATGTTTCACATTATTCTTATCAACTAAATTCCTTTAATATGACTACAATGATAGAGTACAAAGATCCATATCATCATATTTTCCCCCAATATTGACTATTTGGACTTTCTTTTTTAAATACTTAATAATATGTGAACTAAAAAGTGTAAGATCACCATATACCATATCAAGTTGAGAAGTGACCCATCCAAGTGGTCAATGCAATATAGAGTGCATTTGATCTTACCTATAATTGTAATTTCCTAGTTCAACGCCTTTTTTTATAGTCATCACCAACGACTAATTTTTTTTCTTATCTAGGACCACCATCAGCCCCTCATAAGAACACTATGTTGGGGTCAATATGTTACATCAATTATATAAATCCCTTCTTACACACATGAAACATTTACAGGATTTTTAGAACACTTTTACTGGACCCATATAGAATCTAGTGTATATCCTTTTCATTGAACAATATTCTATGTAACGAAACTACATTTTTTAGCACCATATTTATCATAAATGGATTCTATTGAAATTTTCATTTCAAAAATATGAGGATTCGTAGGGGAAAACCATTTCATATGGAAACAATTCAGTATAAATTCATCCCTAGAATTTTAATACTCTCTATTACCAGCATCAGAACAACCAATAGATCCACTATACTCATTATTTTTATCTAGTGATCTATTCTTTCCATAGTATGACACATCCAGAAATGTTAATGAACGAAAAAGTTCATGTAAAACCTTTCATACATTCTCCCACGAAATTTCTTTTGATCATGAAATCAAATAAAATTTTTTGAAGAATATCATAGATTATTCTAAGAGTCAACTCATCATCATGTGTATCTAAAAACATTTATTTGGTAACAATAAATTGAGATAAAACTCAATAAATACACAATTTAGGTACCCAAATATTCTTTTTGGTCTCCCTATCCATTTCAATCGAGAAACCATTTGAATATGAAATTTTATATAAAACTTAATGTTGAAACAATATCCAATTTAATCCAAATATTTAAACACGAAATTAAGAAAAATATATTTTTTCAAAAAATTTAAAACTGAAATTACGTTCCTAAATATGAGGAAAATATAGTTTAATATAAATGAAACCATATATCTAATTCTGTTTATTGAGTTCATTACTGTAGAGAATAATATCAAAATATTCATGGACCACTAATATGCATCGCCAATTTAATAGGCACTAAATTTGTTATATACAATACACAAAATAATAAAGTTTCCATTTATTAATACCTTTGGGATGGATGACCCATCCATTGATGGAATTTATTCACTGACCTAAATATTTGATTTCTAAATCTAAGCTCGTATGGATAAATGATAAGACTTATTTTTATACTTCCAAAATCTAGATTTTGAAGGGTTGTTAAAAATTGTTTATTGATAGACCTCCCACATTTATTATCAATTTCTGATTGATGAATATCAAGGATGAATTTCCTTCCAGAACATCAATATCAAATGTATCTCCCTGGTAACATCCCAGAAATGAATTCCCCTGAATAGTTCCCCAAGCTCAGTTGGCCACACTTCCTCCATTACATCTCCCCAAATTCTAAAGGATGCTAACTAGTAGTGAGGGACTTTCTGTGTCTGTGGGGAGACTATTTCCTCATCACTAGAGTGTAGGAAATTATAATATCAATGACATATATATAGTTTTCGTATTAAATTATATTGAAAATAGATACACATAAGGAATAGATAATAATATCAAAGGTAGCTCATATATAATAATGGTGATACATGTTATATATCAGTCAAAATAATGAAAATAAGTATTCATTTAAGATTTAACATGCATGAGACATAAGTAAAAAAATACAAAAAATTATTTATGCAACCAATATGAGCCTCATTTGAGTGTTGTGATCTACTTATCTTAAGAAGCTGTTGAGAACATATAGTATGTTACTCTCCATTATTCATTATATAGTTCAAATATTGTGTAGGAAGAAGTATAATCTAAAAACAAGGTAACAGAAGTCAACATCCTATAAAAATCTAGGATCTCATTCAATAATCAAATTAATTTAAATGGTTAAAACTAATTGAATATAAATGTATTCTGACTTGATAGTTAACACACTATCCACCATGAAAATTGGTAACCAAAGGATTCCTAAATAAAACATAAATAAAGTATTAACAAGATAGAATCCAAGCCAGCTAGTTCTCTTGGTAGACACTTTATAAAACTCATTCCATTAACTATTCCATTTAGAACACAAACCCATCCCTAAAGTTTCTAATTTGGAATTTGGGTATCACTCCACATATAATATAAACCAAAATTTTACAAGACCATCCAAGGAAAACCTCTCAAAAACCCATGTATAACTCTAGGTGTGGTATAACATCACTACCACTAGATTCTAACCTCTGTGGTCCATAAAGGGATCCCATGTATCACCAATGGAATGCCTAATCAAATCCCCTTTTATTCCATACTTTGAATTCCATTTGGAATTCCATGTATCTCTAGAAATATAGTTTTCATCCCTTGAGTCCATCTATGGTAGTCCACTAGGGAGTCCAAGTATCACTTCAGGATAAGTAAGGTATACTCAAATTGAGCATGTTCATGGAATTCATTGTTGAATCCAAGTATCAACCAATATATAATATCATTAAATACCATTTAATCAATTACATTTATTCAATTTCATGGTCTATAACAATAAAATTCCATTTAAAATCACCTTAAAAGGTGGATAAAGGTGTAGTATTACCATAAAGGCATAGTCTTTAACTTAATCATATGGGAAATTAACTAAAATAGGAATCTAATACATACAGAACTAATACATGGAATTGTTCTAATAACAGGGAATCAATTATATTTTCTCTATCAATTTAATTACATTAGATTTTATAATTCCAATTAGAATTCAATTAAATTACACATATCAATTCAATATTACAAATCCTATGAAAAATGGTAAATAGAAACACCTCAAATGTATCAAACTCATATTCCATCAAATGGTTTATTTAATTAAACAACAACACCAAAGGGATAGCTCTAATTTGAATGTATTCAACCTATAATCATTCCTTAATTTCTTATTTAATTGAATTGGATATACCTATAAATTTAGTTTGATGATTAAAATTCATCCAAGGAGTTGTCCAATAATTGGTTTTGTGTAAAAATAGAATATATAAACACTTATACTTTAAATTTAATCTACGAGACCACCTAAAATAGGTATGTAGTTGATAGATCATCCAATATCAGATCTTGATTGGACACAAGTATCTAGAAAACCAAATAACAAATTAATAACCTTAAAAAGGGAAAAAAATTATTTCACTTAAATAGCCCAGTCGATGCCAAACCAGACAAAAACATCACCAATGTAATCGAGAACCCATTGACACAAATCAAATAGGATGAATGTCACTTGAATAGAAAGATGAATAGAGGAGATATTTCAAATCAATGAATAATATTAAATGAGGTATTCAAATGATTATTGTTGTTTTAATGGAGAAGAATATGAAATTAGCTTTGATATAAAACTAATTATGGGATTTTTTTTAATTCCCCCACAATCATAGGTCCACATAGTTTGGTTGGATGGTTTTGTCTACTATGTGATATGTGTGCATCATTAGATATAGGGAAATAAAAATCACTTGATTTTTCCACAAAGTTTTAGTAACCTCTCTCAAAATATGAAAAAATACAATGTCAAAAATAAAAACATGGTCACACAACCCATTAACCCAAATCATATGGATTAGACTGATCATCTATCTTCTAATACTCCACTATCTAGCCTCACATTGATTTATCTAACTATGTTTCCTACCCAGAATTGTTTTAACTAACCTTAATCTAGATGAATTTCTCCCCAAAAAATGGGTTTCAGGATTAGTACATGCCACAAACACCCTCAATACCTCCAAAACATCAAATTTCATTCACATGAGACCACATTTGAAAATTTAATCTAATGTTTTATATAATTTAAAGTATATGTACCACAAGGAAGAACCATGTTCATAAAAACATCCCCCTTAACAAAATTTGTCCCCAATTTTACCTTTTATTGGAGGTCAATATTTTCAAAGAACAACTCCCTCAAATGTGATAATACATAATCCTCAGACCCTAAAGTCTCCTCTTGCGCAAGGCCATGCTACCATAACATCCTGGACATGAGGAACTAACCTTCCACAGATAACCTTCATGTAATGATCCACAATGCTTATAGAATTCTCCTAAAAGGACATGTCTACCTAAAAATGAACCCTAATGGGTTAAAAGTCATTAGAAATTTTTAATGGAAATGTAGTCATCGTGAAACATGGAAGACTTTGTGCATGTATCAATACCTCTAAGGTAACTACAACCGATAGGCTACAGACCATACTCTCTCTAGAATATCAAATAGACTGACATACGGCAGTGAAATTTTTCAATGTATCCAAATTATACTTTGTCCCAACCTCAGTGGAACAAGTAAAATGACACAATCCTCAAAATCGAACTATAGAGGTCGTCTGTAGTGATTGAAATATGATTTATTTTGAGACTATGTATTATAAATATTCTTTCAAATAAATTTCTCATTCTTTATGGTCTCCTAAATAATATGAGGTCACAATATAGCAGCCTATACTACCTATAACCAACACTGGGATAGTCTCCATGGCCTACTATAACAATCCTAATAAGGTACCATCTAAATAGAATCCTAAAATCTATTATTATAGGAGAATTAATCTAGGGGTATATTCCTCTCCCAAGATCCTCCTATATCTCCTTTTATACCCTTCCACTAGTACTAGTGATATAAATATTGATACACCCTGGTGATGCCCAGAGTTAGCATACAAGGATAAAGAATGAAAGTCTCATATCATCACCCCATGCATGTCATTTGAAACGCATACATGACCCTGTAGACACATAATCTTGTCCTTAACTACTAAAAAATTAAGAGGATAGTCCTCACATTTTACACATTCCAATAGGAAAAATAATTCTGAGTCTATTAACTACATCCTCATATCACTATCTATAAGTGTATAGGAAATAGTTAAGGATAATAAGAGAGTCTTCCCCTGAATTTTGTGCACCTCCAAGTGCATCTCGGGGAACAAATACGGGATCTCCCACTTGCTACATGCCATGTGAACTTCCTATATCTATTTACATCTAGAAAGTGTATCATCCAATGCATTACTTTTTTCTAGCATGTAGACAAGATCAAAATTGAAAGGTTGTAGGTAATACACCAACCACTACCGCCTCAGGATCAGATAATGATGTGTAATATGTACATGGGTATTTTTGGAAGATGTACATCACAAAACTTTATCCAAGTATTTAATGTCTATAACAATGAAATCCATGACCAACTCCGTGTAACTCAAGACCATACGTCTGGTAATTCCTCACATTTTACCTCAACAACTGAGACATATATTAGATAAATCTATCACCATACATAAGGACCCATCCTTTCTATATTCCTAATGAAATTATATAAGAGCATAACTCATATCTAGATCTAAAAAAATTATATTTTTTCTAAATTTAATTTACCTTTCTACTTATGAAATTACATACTATAGGCATCTTCAATTACAAAATTCATACCCTTCTTTGTCAATCATGTAAGTAGTGATTCTAGGCATGAAATATGTGGTATGAAATGTATGTAGTATCTAGATAGCCCAAAGAACCTACTTACCTAATATATGTTCTTGGGATACAACAAAGAAACTACCTTCCTCATATTCATTAAGTAGAGTGATAATAATAACTCAACGATAATGTGACCTTGTAAGTTAATATGATCCATCCAGAAGTAGGCCTTTATGAAATTATCATATAACTAATTCTCTCTTTGTGTATTAAATATTACTTTAATGCATTTTTCTTGGTCGTGTCAATTTTGAGAATACACTATGATCGCATCCCCAAAACCACCACAAATTAATCTAGATAAGGATGTAATACTCATTTCATTAGTGGCAAGAATACAGCTAGCGTGTTCATGATACCAATGGTATAAACAAATATTTAATTAGACCACACCTTCTTCGAGAAGATATTCATGGTATGTATGATTTTATAACATGCACCTGATTATATTAGGATATAAAATTATTCTTCATGAAATATAATTCTCCATGTTGCTAGTCAAATATTTTATCTATCGGCAACATTGGATACTATTTCTTCATTACCATATCATTCAAATTACAGTAATCAATTCTTAGCATGCGGGTTTACACCACCTTTGTTGAAAAAAGAACCATATAACACTCCAAATATGTGTTGATTTAGATAAATATTTTTTCCACTAAATCATATTGCTTCCTATTGAGCACTTACATCTCAATATTATCCATCCTTATGGGAGTAATGGAAATCAGTGTAGCTCCTCACACAAGCTAAATAGATAACTCTACCTCTCTCACTATAGGTAATACTGAAATTTAATCTATGAATACATCCCTGAAATGATAAACCAATATTGTTAAATCTTCCTGGCATGTTCCGTAGTCAACATGATATAAACATTCAATATTTTTTGTCATCCCTCGCAACCCATAATGCTCGTGTCGAGCTTGGATCCCATGGACATCCTATTCACCCATGTAACAAACTTGCAATGCTATGGTGATTGTAAGGGAACACTAAAAAATATAAATGAATGAAATTGTGAAAGAAAACCAATAAGACAATTCCAAGAATGATGTAAATACATTTAATCTCGAGTAAAAAAGAAGTACTATACACAGAGACACCATTCCATCCCAAGGGGCACTCCCTGCACATACTTATATCATCTATTCCAATCCCCAACAAAGTGTGAAGAATTGTGAAGTGATAAGAAGTAATAAAACTAAGCACAAGGCACTCTATAATGGGAAAAAATATAAATATATAAGAATTCCATGTATCAAAAAGTGTAGAAGCTAATGTAGAGGCTCCTAGGATTTTAACTCTGATAGTAAAAAAATTGGGATGCTTCTCCACAAGGGTCTATTGTATTGTGTACATTCTTCATGGACCGTGACATTGTGATACTTCCAAGATACCCTGAGTAGATCCACGATATTGTCACTATAAAACTGAGGTAAGACTAATACGGACATGACCACTACCTCAACCTGGTTTTCTAGTTATATTATAGATCCCTACACAATGAGAGGCCACTATCCCCAATCTTGAATGCAGATCCATTACAGAACCAATATCATTAGCTGTAAGGTGAAATGTTCAAAACATGTGTTGCATATGGCCCATCTTACTGCAAGACCAGCACTCGACTGAGTTTCTATCTACACCAATCCCTCGTATGTCCCAACCAACTACACTGGTATCACCTAACCTAGATATTTAAGAATGTCATCTGACTACTACTATAACCACATGGAAGCTCTAGATGATGTTTCCTACTACCAGTTAATGTAGTACCAGGTCTCTTTTTTGAACTAACCTATCTCACCCGTCAAGCTTCACTAAATATAATCTCTATGATAAGCAGTTTTTTCACTTTTCTAGAAATGGTTTCCATGTAAAATAAATTCACCAGTGATCGGATGTAATACCTGATAACATCCTCGAATAACATGGATCTAGATAACTCATCACCCACCAGAATAGGTGTGAAGCATAGGAGCTTAGTAAAACAGGATGAATAATCCATATCTAATAACATGTTATTCACTAGGTGAGTGAACCCTCGAGATCTATCTGATCTTAACTTCTCGAGGTAATTTTCTTATAAGGACATATGAAAATCCTTCCACTCCATCTCTCAAGGATGATTCTTTAGAGTTATGAAATCCCTGATCTCTTAGAATAATCATGTAGTAAATACGTATCATGTTTGGATATCCTCTCACAATGTGTGTCTATATTCATAATGATATATAGCATGACCTATAGCCACGAACCTATATCATGTGGTCATCCATACCAACATAATATGGTTGGATGATGCTAATGTAACTCACATGTCAACTCTTCTATAGTCAGGGTAGTTCATAGTACACCCTTAATAATGTGCATAATGTGACTTAACCCCCCCCCCCAGAATGATGCCCTATCAACTCAGTGCCTCATCTAGCATGGATAGAGTATCCATTGGTATCCTATGGCTGACCATTATAGAGTGTGGTCATCAACACCCTTCAATCATTCGACTAGAGGACACCATTGTGACATACCTCTATAAATTCCAAGAACGTCACCCATTTCAAGATCATTTTCATAGTTCACATAACAAATGTGTATATACTGAATTATGATAGGTACAATACTAACTTTATAAGAACAAACCCATCATCCCTCTCCAAGTGTCCGTTTTATGTGACTTATAGATCATATAGAAGAAATAGAAACTACATATTACCCACCACTAATGTTGGTTTGGGATCGAGTTCTCTATTGTAACCAATTCCATTTTCAATTTCATTTCACATTGATTAATATATTCTTTACCATTTGAAGCCATAATATTTTCAAATTTATATATCAATTAATTTTAAATAGGTTGAACCAAATGGTTTTCCAAATTATGATTCATGAGGGCCCATACTAATCAGGATAAATTTTATGGAATCTACTTATTTCACATCATAACCCACTCCCAAAAGGCTATCATAATAGAATGTATAACTATCATGGTACCTATCATAATATCATGAAAGAAGTAATGCATCCTAAATAAAATTGCATATTTCATGGAATGTGATTTCTATGATGTTAATATATGATTCATGAGATTGTATTCCCTTACTTCATCAAGCAAAAAAATAGAATCCATAATTGTATCAATAAAAACGTTATAATAAAATTTTATCTGCCATATATGGAATAGAATCAACTATAACAGTCAAAATACAATAAATAGTAGTTTAATTTGTGGTAATTTTTTTCCTATATACGGGTGTCACGACCCATCCTCGGGGCCCGTTCCATGACTACCCCAAGCCCGCCTTCTATTGTCTAGGGGCTGGTGACTAGAACCAAAGGCGTAAATCCCTATAACTGGGAAGGCATTGCCTTTATAAAATGTAAACACATTCAACCAAAGTACAAGTGGAAGCAAACACTAAGTAAAACTGAAATCAAAAGTACAGTTGAAAGTAAAGGGGCCGGAAATACATGATTAAATGTAATGTACAAGGTAAAAGACAAAACAACGTGAAGGTAACAATTAGCTCCGAGATCATCCACCACGGATCCTACCTGAAGGGTAGGTATAGAAAGCGCAGCTTCTAGATCGTCCACCACAGATCCTACCTGAAGGGTAGGTATAGATAGCCTCCTTAGCACCCTCGTCTGTCAACCTCCTTCGGGTACTGACTCATCATGTGGTCCACCTCTAGGTACCGACTCGTCGTGAGGTCCACCTCCAGGTGTTGTCCGATCTTCGTACACTCGGCCTCCATCGGCGCTGTCTATCGTCTGGATCCAACACAAGAGGTGCGGGCATAGCCCGTGCAGGGGTGAGTTTAACGATACTCAATAGGGACCCCGAGACCCTCAAGGTCTCACTAAATCGAACAAGGATAATAAAAAAGAAGGATCTCAACAGATAACCCCAACTTAGGTATATGCCCATACATATACCTAAGTTATCAAGTAACCCATATCAATCATGAGGAAAACACAAAGGTCATTGACTCAGCTCAAACCAGGATTTTTATTCACGATGATGAAAACATGGCTGTTAGAGAACTCCTCCTCTGTCGAGCATAGTAGTCCTGCCACAGCTCCAAGGTGCTACTCACTAACCTTAGACTGTTGATGTACTCCTCCACTGTCGAGTACCACAAGTCTGTCACCCCAACACAGTAGTGCTCCCCCTACTAGTCTATAGAGGCACTCCTCCTATCGAGTACCGCGGTTCTACCACCCCAACAAAGTAGTGCTCCCCACTGGTCTAGTTAAGTCATTCCGATAGGAATCGGATAAGCAGTCATTAGGTCTCAATCAGCTACATTATCACCGTACTCCATATGTTTGTCTCAGGGAGGATCTGCCCCACAAGCTATTGGTCGATTCTCCAAGTGTCACGAAGTTCCACGAAGAAGTATCTCTAAGAACTGTCTCATCATAGGGGTCTCAACGCAACAGATGACGCGTCAATCAGATGCTTGATCTGTGAGTTATTAGCATTTCATTTCGAGGGGCCCGATTGGATTTCGGGTACAATCCAACCCGGCCATACTCAAACTGCGTCCAAACCTTAGGTGAAGTACGCCAAAAGAACCGACTCATCAAGAGAAAACCAGCGTAGTCGACAACACATCAATCAGACATCCAGTCCTCAAGTTATAAGTGTTTCCGCTCTGACGGCCCAGTTGGTTACGAGCTCGAACCAACTCGGCCGTACCCAAACTTTACCAAAACCTTGAGTGCAATATACTAAAATGACCATCTCGATCCAATGAATCCTACACAATAGACAGTTAATCGATCTGAGGTCTGTAGCTCATGATATCACCGTTTAACTGAAAATGGTCCGAAAATAGGGGGTCTGGGCCCTGTCTGACTCGACCCAACACCCCCTAGGTCGGCCCGAACCGGGTAGACCCGACCCAGGTCCAGCCCGATTGGGCACGGCTCGGCCTAGAGCGCCAGCCTGGCCCACGTGGAGAAGCGGCCCGACTCGCATGGTCTTCGTGACGTGGTGGCCCGGCCGCGTCGCTGGGCGGTGTAGTCTGCCTGGTCAGCATGACCAATCGGCAACGGTGCCCTGTGGGGCAAGCCCTTTCCATCAAGGGGCAGTTTTCACCCCCTTTGTCTCCCATAATGGAATTGGAATGTGTCAGTTCCTTCTCCACGGAACCACCGGGTTCTGCCCTGGCACCCCCTCACCGGCAGCCGGTTCAGTCGGCCGCCCTCCTGTAAAACCGCCATAGCCCAGCCGTGGCTTCTCTTCCGGCGCCACGCGCCAGCTCTTTTTTCACGGCCCACCCTGGCCGCGGACCTACTCCACCGGGACAGTGCGATGGCGTCGCGCCCCTCTACCGTGGCCCGCCTTGTTCATGACCTCCTTTGCATAGCTAGGTGATGTCGCACCTTCTTGACGACCCAGCGGCCTTTGCGCCGCTGGTCCCTTCTTCGCGTTCGGCTCGTTGTCGGTCACCGCTATCTGCTCTCATCGTAAACCAAATACAAGATCAATTATGGGAATGATTCAGCCATTTTAGTGAGGTCCGAAATCCCCTTTGTTATGGTGATACCATTTAGTTGTCAAGACGTGATTCCAACAACATAGAATGGGTACGAAAACATTCACTTCAAAGAATAAACCCCTGCCTCAATTCTGATGTTGCACGTCGTCAATCCGCAGAAAGAGGAAAGCATCGTGATAGAACAACGTCGTGGAAGAACGGTGTTGTTCCTGTCGATATAGGAGGATTAAATAACATTGTCGATAGCGATGTACCCTCTCGACGGTGTCTCCTTCCTTGACATAATGGAATAAGAAGAAAATGGCACATTGTCAGTGACTTTGCTTTCTTCGTCAGAGTTTTTCTTTGCCAAGAGTGGACGATGTTCTTTATTGAGAGAAGAACACCATTCTTTATTTCTCCAGAGTTTTCCCCCACAAAATATTTTCTAACCCCATAATAAAGTTAAGCCCTCCCAATCAATAGAAGTGTCATTCCAATTCAAAATAAATCAAACTCTTTAAGTGGAGTTTAATTAATTAATGAATGGCGCTTTCATAATAATGTCACAAATGGGAGGTGGAGAGATATCATAATTATGGTAGAGTTGTCAACATTTAACAAGGGAGTTTAATGGGGGTTTATGAGAGTTATGGGAAGAGTTTACACAATTAATGAAGGGGGTTAAAGAGGGTTATGGAATGTGAAATGTTGGGGTTCATGTGGGCCCCAATTCACAAATATCCACACTTGGGTAGTTAGGTGATTGTGGGTCCCACCCTTAACTCCCCTTTGTAGGATAAAACAACCATAGATATAAATAAAATTGTTCTAACAATTTTATTTATTTTAAACTGTGTCCCCAATTATTAATCCACAACCCGCTTTAAACACAACTTCAGTAAAGGTACCCTTAAGCAATTACCGGCGTTGCGAGTTCATCAGTGCCCTCAGATTTCAATTCCGAGCACCGGTTCAAAAGATAGAAAAACCCACTCGTTCGTTTACTGAACATATCCGAGCTAAACTTTGGAAATTGATTTTGGGAACAACGGGCCTCAGAATCAAGTGTCGTCAGAAGCCACAGGCTCATAAAATTACAAGTAAATTAAGAAAAAAAATTCCTTGAAATTTTTGGGTCATTTCAACGGGGTGGCTACTCAAAGGAACAAATAATGACAACACCAAATTTTATTCCAATACCTTTATATTGTCTCAAAATTTTAAGAAAACCATAAAATAATTCTTAGATACCACTTTATAACATCCCAGACCTAGATTCCAATCGACTATGCCCAGTCCAGGTTGGCCATATGGCCTCAAGTGCATCACCCTAAATTCTATAGAATTATAACTAGTAGTGATGGCCTAGGTGTGTATACGGTTAAACTTTTCCCGCATCATTAGATTGTTGAAAAACATATTATCAATAAATGATAGATACCGGAATTATTAAATCTTATAGATAATATATACACAACTAGAATAGATAACAATAACAAAGGAAGTTCATATATAATGGTGATATTTAATGACATATTTAACTAAAAAACATAACATGTATCCATGACAGGTCTAAAATACATGAAATGAATGTATAAAAAGGCCAAAAAGTATCCAAGAAAGAGTTACAAGGATCAGTTCAGTCTTGTGTTCCTCTTCCCCTAATCATTAACCAAGAACATGTAGTTTTGTGATTTCCCTTAACCATACATGCAATCATATAGTCTATTTGGGTAAAAAAACGTGTCCCAAATAGGATGTGAGATGTAATACCAATAGGAAAATACCCAAAGTCGTGTTCTAATAAATTTTCGATTTTATACTGACAAAAGAGTGATGTCAACTATTTAATTCAAAAACAAAGTACAAAATGTAAACATTAGAAAGTTTTATGACTCTCAATCACTATACAAATACATTTAAAAGGTTCAAACTCATTAAAATTATAAATCTCAAGACCCAGTGAATAGATCGCCAACCCCCTTGAATATAGGTTACAAAAGGATTCCTAAAAAATAAATTTGTTATGTATAAACTAAACTAAATCCAGGATTGTGATTTGTCCTAGTAGACATGTAATATAACTCATTACATTCATTGTTCAATTTAAAACATGATCCCATCCATGGGATTATTAATTTAGAATCCAGGTATTGGTCTTGGAATAATATAAACCAATACATTACAATCATGTACTTGGGAAAATTTTCAAGATAATAGGTATCACTCTTGGTGTGGTATAACATCCCTGGTACTCGATTCCTTCCACGATGGTCCACTAAGGGTTCTCATGTATCACCCATGTAATATATAGTCTAATTCCCACTGATTCCATCCATTTAAATCCATTCATAATTTGAAGTATCCCTATTCATATAGTATTCGACCCCCTGAGTCCATCCTTTTATTCTACATGGGATTCAAAGTATCACTCGGGCATAAGAAATGTTTAATCCAATTGACCATGTTCATGTCATTCATTATTGAATCCATGTATCAACCATGGAATATATGAAATTAATATATTTTAATCATTTAAATTTAATAAACATCATTTTAAATACCAAAAAAATCCATTTAATCTCACCTCAAAAGGTGGATAAAAGAATATGCTAAGCATAGATGGAATGGTATTTAACTCAATAAGTTGTTTATTTTAGTAAAACAAGCTTCTTATATATACACGGCCAATACCTGGAATGTTTATTGGGACATGGAATCCATTCCCTTTTGTCTATCAATTCAATTATTTTTATACTACTTTTAAAAGTTGAATTCAACTCAATTACACTTGTCAATTCAATATTAAAAAACCTAGTAGAATGCATAAATAGGTAGACCTCAAAGGGATAAAACTCATATACTATCAAATGACTTATTTAATCAAACAAGACACACAAAGGGGTGGTTCTAATTTCTTGGTATCCAACCAATAATCATTCCTCAAAGGAACTCTTTAGTGGAATAGGCTATACATATCATTTTAATAAATATATTAAAAATAATCCAAAGAATCACTAGGAAATTATGTTCCCAAAATAATAGAATATATAAAAACATTGAATTTTACAAAAATCAATGATATCACATACTATATGTAAGGACCCGACCTTAAACAAAAAATATTGAAGTGTTTATAATTAGAATTCACATTCGACTATAATTTTAGTTTAGAGAATCATGGAATTTGGAAAAACTCTTACAATGTAGACCCATACATTATATGTGGAAACTTATACTCAGTATCAATATTATCCCACTAAAGAATAACAATTTAATATAAATCACGACTTATTTTCAAGACACATATTTTATAATTTCTTCATAACATAATCATTATCCTTAACAATCATGAAACCGATTAATCTTTGTTTTTAAATTTTGGATTATCACAAAAATATGTTGAAGGTACATAAAATAAGGAATTAAACCATTAGTCTATGAATATTTTAAACTCATGAAAACATTTTCACACAATCATACCTTTCACTAATAAAAGATAAACACATTAGCAAGCCTATTGAAATAAAAAGATTCCTGTAAAACTTTATAAAAAACATAAATCATAAAGGTAACTTGTGGCATCTAAAACATTATTACATTGTATATTTAATGACTAAAATGGTATTAAACATAATGGTTACAACTATAGTACCCACCATGATATATTCCCTAAACCTATTAGGATAAGCCCAGTAACCTTACTCTATCACATTACCCATATCATTAGAGAGTTATCACTTTCTCACCTAACCTTGGTTTATAAGGGAACAAACCATATACATAATCAATTTCCAAGAACCTTATCATAATCATAACACATGAATCTTGAATAAAAGAAAAATAACAACTCCACATTATAATCACAATATATTATTTAGAGATATTTATACAATCAATCCATTCTCAAAACCAAAATACCTAAAAACGTAATATGGTATTTATTTTCATTTAATAAAATTAATGCATTTAGAGGAACAAAATATCAAATAATGGTCATGGTGGTGGAATTTATCTTCATCATATATGTTAAAAAACAAACCTTTTTTCATTATCTAAAATTCTTCGTATAAAAAGATTCTTTTAAATGACAGTTGATTGAAAAAAATCAAAGGGGTTGACTATACAATGTATAAAATAAGGTGGTGTATAACATAAAATTATTCCTCAATTAAATGAGGATGAGATGAAGTCCCTTAAAAATATTCCATTATGAAATCATTTGATTGAAATTAAAAAGTTCCCATTTTGAAACATTCATTTATATATAAATACAATGATAAACACCATTTTGATATCATGGAAATAAAAAATGATTTATAAGAATAAATCATTCAAACCTTAAAATGAATTTTTTATCTAAAAAGTCCATTAAAGTATATATTTATGAAAACATTTAAATAAAACATGGTTTTTTAGAAGAAAACATGTTCTCCGATTAAAGAGAAAATAAATTCTGGATTTCTTAAAAATGATTTTTATGACATTTTGCATAGGAAAGATTAGAAAAATGGTAAAAATACATGAAAATGATCATGATAATAACATTAGAACAAAAAGATTTATTTAAAAATTGTTATCTAATTTCCCCAAAGATAAATACCATTGAAATAATATTAGTATTATTTTTTCAAAAAAAATATTTAAATATTACAATATGCATCATACCAATTTAAAATAGTTTAAATAATAATCCTCATGAAAGAATTCAATTAAATGAAATTTATAATATAATTATAGTAATTATATTCATGATATTTCATTTAAAAGTTAAATATACACTCCATTTAAATTAAATCAGATGCATAATAACAAATAAGCCTCAATGGAATGTAAATTGAGATGAAATCCCATACCTTCAATCCGAATATTCACGTATAACTTTTATATTATTGAATAATAAAACTAGTTTAATATATAATTTCATTATATACTTTTTCAACTTTATTATTCCTTTATATTACTTTTTATAATTTTGTTACAATTACTTAATTATTTATGTTCATATTGTACATATTGTCAATATTCAGTACTTGAGTTAAAAATGAACTTGATATGATGTCAACAGTCCATGTGGACATAAGTTCATTATCTCTAGAACAATTCTCATGAAATAATAATCAGTTATATATATCAATTATAACTTTAAATCTATTCATTAAGTATGGATATGAAAAATGAAAAACGTCACTATTATGGATATGTCAAGTTGTACGTACGCATGAGTAACAGTTTGATTTTTCAATGATCATTACAGAAAGAAGGTAAATTTTAATTTATAATTACATAATAATAATAATATAATTAATATAATATCAATGATTTTATTATAATTATATATATATATATCATATATGTGATGTAGTGAAGTAGAATGAATCACAACACTTCATGGACGTGATAGTTCACACATATGTAAAAATGACATTATGATTTTTATGTTCATGGAAAATAAGAACATAATTGATATATTGTTCCATTATAATAATAAAAATTTCTTGATTAAAATAAATAAACAATTATTCCATATTTATATTATGTCTTGATAGATAGTAATGAAAAATGAACTATATCGGTTCACAAGGCTATAATCTCTCGAACACACAAACAAAACATTCATTTCACATTTAATTAAATGGGAGAAAGATTTAGGTGATGATTTTAACATTAAAAACCAAATATATTTAGTATAATTTATTTATTATCTCATCATGTTTAGAATTTATTTTAATGTAATAGTAGAAGAAATAAGATAGAAACACATAAATAAAAATGTTTCCCTTCCTTCAGATGATCACCCTTTCTTAACACCATAACACCTATAACGAAAGTATTCTACCGAATTAAGGCCTCTAGAATCTGTAGAGGTATTATAGAAAGGGATATAGGTAAATTTGTTCTGATCATAATTATTTATATGCGTATGTAATAGATAGGAAAGGGTTCCCTTTTATAGTAGAGGGGTGGGGAACTCTATTAATTGTTAAAAGTATTAAATTATTATAAATTCATTTTCTCTTCCCAATGGGACCAAATTTAACAAGTTTGAATATAGTATGATAAATAAAAATATATTCATCAAATTAATATAAAAAATATTGAATATTTGAATAATCATTATCTTTTTTAACACTTTTATCTAATATGATTTTATTATATAATTTAAAATTTGATAGTTAAAATAACTACCATATCCTTCCAAATGAATAATTAATGAGTAATTTATTATATATTAATAATTATATTATCTATTTCACCATGTCTTGTTTTATTGGAAATTTTATATCATTTGTTCAAATATTTAATATTTGAAAATACCAATAGTCAAAATTTTGATATTATTCATTAGATGAATTTTTAATATATCATAACAGCTATATAAGTTTTAAAAAAATGACTTAAATCATCCAAAAAAATGTCAAATTCATCCATGAAATTATTTTATGGAATAAATACTTGAACCATAAAATTATCATAATTTTTTTAATACCATTTATTTGATTCTATCATTAATTATTAAATTACTACATCATCATTGTGTCACTATTACATTAATTATTTATTTCGTAAAAAATTATAAATAATTTACCACGATGTGGGTATTACAATTATCTCTATAAATATTATTTATAGTCAAATATATCAATTATATTTCCTCATATAGAAATTGTTTTCTAATAATAGATAAGATTGTGACATCATGGTATTTACATTAAATTAAATGATATAAATGGCATAATCCCAGCAAAGTTACTTCTAAAGGCAAGAATTCTGGCCCCAGGATTTTTGTGGACTAAATAACTCATAAAATAAAATCAGTACAAGTGTTAGGCTATTTTTTTAATATTTATAATATTATTTTAACTGTTAATTTCCTAATTTACCCATAACTGTTGTAATAAAAATAATTATTAATGTTACTATTAAAAATGTCAAAAAATATAAGGGACCAATTTAATTTATTTGAAACTTATGATTCCAAAAATTGATACAATTTTTTCAAAATTCAAAATATATAAATTCCACAAATTAATGAAAATTTAATCCTATTGACAGAATGAAAAAATTAGTTTTTAATGTAAAGAATTCAAATGTTCAGATAGTTTTTATATCAAATTTAAATATGAAATTGATTAAAATAACCTAAACTAGATTAAATTATATAAAAAATTATATAATTAAACCATTAAACAAATAAAAAGGATAATATAACTATATAAATAAATTAGTTCAAAAAGGTGTTTTTAATTAAAATGTAGTATTTGTAACTTTTAATTAAGAATGATTATTATCAGAAAAATAAAAAATATCCAATGTAAATTTTAATTTCCAACATAAAAAAATAATTTTTTGTCAAATATAATTTATAAAATTTGAAAAATATATTAAAAATGGGTTCTTCGTGAAAAGGCTGTAAAAATGCCATTTTTTTAAACATTCCTTTTATGTGTAAAATTCAATTTTTTATTTTATAAAATTTTTAAAACATATAATATGAATTTAAAACATTGAATTAAATATTATATTTCATTAATATAATCGAACTTGTTTGATTTCATTATTTTTTAAAAATAATTATTCCCATGTAAATAGTTTTTTATAAAAACACCTCATTTTATATAATTGGATTCTATTAAATTTTATAATTATTTTGGTAACCAATGAATAATTATATAAACATGAGTAAAAATATCTTCATAATTCAGTTAATAATTTTTATTCATTTCATTCTATTTTCTATATGAGAACTATAATATTAAATAATAATAGTAAGTTATTCAGTTAAGCTAAATTTGGAATACCATGTCTGCTATTGAATACAATGTTTCATTTTAACGACTCAGGATATTTGATTCTCCCCATTATATAAATTTCATCCTCAAAATTTAAATTGGGTGTTCGTAACTAAGCTATTACAATTCAAAATACCAATTTTTCAATTCCATATCCAAAAAGGATTAATAAATGTACCACTTTAAAAGAATGAATGGGAAATATAAATATCACCATAGATAACACATAGTAGGCTTCCATGAAGGAAAACATGGATATGAAAGAAAAACTATGTATAACATTTTGTTGGAGATTTGTAGAAATCATGACCATGAGAATGTTAACAATAGAAAACCATATATTTATTACTGGTTAAAAGTTTATTGATTTTATATAAAGAAAAGTAAATGGATAATGGTTTTTCTTCACGATGATTTTCATAATTTTGGAAAACTATTTTAATACATTAACTAAGAACCTAAAGAAATATACTTACTTAACAATTATATCTTCATCTATTAATCAAATTCCACTACAAATTCATCTTTTTCGCCAAATGATGAGTATTTAAAGTAAAATTTTCACGCCAAAATCAACATCTATAGAATCAAATAACTCACAAAATATTAAATATCTATTTAAAATATAGTGAACAATTAACCAAAACCAAAATGGTTAGGATAAGGATAGATAATTTATCAATATGAATTGTCTTTTATAAGAAGAAAGACTATTTTTAATCTCCAAAATTCAATTGCAATACCCAATGTTCATCATAGACCATTTGAAAATTAAGTTTCCATAAGTTACACAAATTAATCTAATATAGGATTTGACCAAATAATTATTTTATCACATAATATCCCATGATAATTTTTATGAATTATCTTCAAATAACATCAATTACACTTGATATCTCAAACCAAAAAGACATTTACTTATTAATCTTCAAGATCTGACAACCATTTACATAAATAATCTAAATTATTATAATTCCACAATAAAATAATTTATTATTTAAAATATAATTCAACCATTACTTTATTAAATAAAATCCCACATTATTATATTTACCTTTATCATATACAATTCTAAAAATAGTTATCATCTTCCAAAGCAACAGTTATCTTCTAATCCCAAAATCATCTTCCAAATCCAAGGATATGCATTGGATAAAAAATAATTTACGAAAACAATCTTATTTAAATTTAAATAACATGTTTGACAAAAAAAGGCTTGGTCATAATAACCATGGACATCACCTAGGCTAGTGGTACATGATGCACACTTGTCTCCTTTCGGTTTTGTGTTAGATTCCCATTACACTATCCAAAATGACGACTTTTCATGCATAATGTGGGATATATTTTTTTTAAAAAAAAATCCCAAAATAGAATAAATTCATCAAATAATAATAACCTCTTTTAACATTATGTTTTATCTTATACAATTCATTTTTCATCACAAAAATTAACAATCCATAATTACTTTAAAAGTTAAAGTCTCCAAAAATACTATCAGTCACCTTAAAATTTGATAACATAAAGACTAAAAAGGGATTATAAGACAGTAAAATTAGTATCAACCATAAAATCATAAAATCATGATATCATCACCATCTCTTTAAAACCCATCATTATCTCTAATGTTGTCTATACAATATTTTAAGAAAAACTGCAAATAACTGAGCTTAAACAAAACTTAGTGTAATGTATCTCATAAAGAATTCACATTCAGTGATATTTTTAGTTTATAGATTAAATTTATTAGGAGAAAATCTTACATATTAGACCCATACATTAAATATGTCCACTTATACTCAGTATTAATTTTGTCACACAAAAAGAATCCCTTTAAAAATAAATCACGAATTATTTTGAGGAAACATCTTCGATAATTTCATCATATAATCCTCTTTAACCATATTTATCATAAAAAAATTTAACAAAATTTTAAAACATGGTATGCACACAAAAAAATAATAAAAGGAGATAATCTAATGAAAGAAACCATTAGTCCATGAAGATTTTAAACACATAAAAATATTTTCACAAAATCATACCTTCAACCCATAAAACATAAAAACATAAGTTTACCTCTTAAAATCATAATAATTTTCTAAAACTCCATAAAAAATATAAATTAGAAAAGATACATGTGTAATCCTTATGGAATACATATTATTCATACATTTTAGCATTCATGGATATGTAGGGATAAACTGTCAGGGTGATAAATAAAATACACATCAAGGTATATTCCCATCATCTCTTTGTAGAAACCCAACCGGTTAAAAAAATCCCATAAACCATAACATAATCATATCAAATAAAACAAGAATAATTTAAAACAAAATAACATTTCTACATTTCAATTACAAGATATCTTTTCAATATATTGATATAATCAATCCATTATAAAAAAATTCAAGAAAAGGTATTATGGTATTTATATTTCATTTAAAAAAATTTCCATATAGATAAATAGAAATATCAAAAAATAATCATGGTCTAAGGAATGATTTTTTCACCATATATGATAAAAAATATTCCCTTTTTCGTTTAGTAAAATGCTTCGTATAAAATATTCCCTGTAAATACTATAAAAAAAATAAAATTCAAAGGGTTTTATTATAAACTGTATAAAATAAGGTGGTGTAAAACATAAAACTATTCCTCAATGAAAGGATATTGAGATGTAGTTAATTAAACATATTCCTTTTTGAAATCATTTTATTTTAATTCAAAAGTTCCCATTTAAAAACATTCATGTCAATATAAATAAATTCATAAAAACTATTTGGAAAACATGGTCATAATATATAAATATCTATAAGAATAAATCATAAAAAATTAAAATTTTTTGTTTAGTTAAAAATACCCTTACAAGTATCCCTTAATGAAGACATTTTTAATAAACCATGGTTTTTGGATGAAATTGGGTTCTCCGATTAAAGGGAGAAATACTTTCGGGTTTTCTTAAAAACATTTTCTAACCCACATTCAGTACCAAAGAGTGGAAAAATATTAAAAATACCTGAAAAGGGTCATGAAAAACAAGAGTATAATAAAATTATTTATTGAAAAATGGATATATAATTTCCTCAAAGGTAATACTATTGAAATGTTATTAATATCATTTGTGGGGAAAAATATCATTAATCATTTCAAAGTGACCCATACCACATTGAAACATTTTAAATCATCATCATCCCAAAGGAATAGAATTTAATGTATGTTATAATTTAATGAGAGTACTTATATTCATGATATGTCATCAATAATGGAAATATATACACCATATGATAAAAACTAGCTGCATAATAACAAATACGTCTCAATGGGAGGTAAATTGAGAAAAAATACATTACCCAGAGTCAGACACATCATGTACAATGATTATATTCCCAAATAATAATAATAGGATGATATATACTCTCTTTATAACCTTTTTAAATTTTATTATTCTCTTTATATTACATTTTATAATTTTATAACAATTACATAATTAATTAAGATCATATCATACCTTTAGTCAATATTCGGTACTTGAGTCGAAAATAAACATGGTATGATGTCAATAGTCCATTTGGTACTATGTCCATTATTTCCATGAAAATATTAATTAAATCATAATAAAATTTCTACATCAATCGTACCTTTAAATATATTCATTAAATATGGATATGGAAAATTAGTAACATTAGAATATTGGATATAATAAGTCTTACGTATGCATGTATAAAAATTTAGTTTTGGAATGATCATTCTGGAATGAAGGAAAATGTTATTTTATCTTTATAAAATGATCATAATATCAGTTAAATATACTTCTATATATCATATAGGTGTGTCATTGAAGAAAAATGAATCACATCACTTCCAGGAGGTGATAGTTCACACATATTCATGAATGAAATTATTATATTTATGTTCATGGAAAATAAGAATTTAATTGGTATATGATTATCTTATAATTATAAAAATGTCATTATTATAATATATAAAGAAAATTTTCCATCATTATAACTAGTCATGAGAGACGATAATGAAAAAAAACTATATATTTGCAAGGCAGCAGTCTGTTGTACACAGGAATGAAAAGTTCATTTCCCATTTGATGAAATTGGAGATGGCTTTAAATGATGATGTTAACGTAATAAAATATTATTATTTTTAGGATACATGAGTTATTATAACACTATTTCTGGATAATATTTTAATAATACAAAAGGAGAAATAAAATAGAAACACTTAAATAAAAACGTTACCTTTTCTATGGATGATCACCATTACTTAACACTATAACACCTCAAAGGATAATATTTTACCTAATATAAGGCCGATATAATTGGGAAGTTATTTTATGAATGGGTTTCAAAAAATCAAGGATAATATTAAAGGATTTTAATTTTTATGTAATATAGATGAATGGGTTCCCTTTTATAGGAGAGTGTAGGGGCACTCTTGAAATTATTAAATTTTTTAAATTAATATATATTCATTCTCTATTACGAACGGTTCAAAATTAATTTAGTTATAAAATAAGATGAGGATGGTTCTAAATATAATCATATAACTAAAATTATATAGGTTTTATAATTTTTTAAATCCTTGTATTTTTGTTTAACTATTTTATCTCTTTCTATTTTATTAAATAATTTAAAATTTAAGAGGTAAAATAATTACCATAAATTGAAAAAGACCCAATTCAATATTTAGTAATTCCATACTAGGAATTATATCAACAATTTTCATGATCCATGGTGTTAAAAAAATTATATCATTTTATAAAATATTTTATATTTTAAAATACCAATAGTGTTAATTTATATAATATTCAGTAGTTGACATTTTAAAAAATATCATTAAAACAAGATAAGTTCGAAATAACTCCCTTAAATCATCAAAAACATTTCACGAACATCCATAAAATTCCTGGATTCCATCTATTTTACAAAATTATATTTATTTTAATATTTATAAAATCATTTATTGGATTCATTCATTAATTATGATATTATTACATCATCATTGTTTCACTATCTACTTTAATAATTTATTTCAGATAATTTATAAATACATTACCATGAAGTAAGTAATAATATATATATATAGACTATTTATATTCAACATATCACTTATATAACCCTATATTAAAATTATTTTCTTAATAATAGACATGACTTTGACGTATTGGTCTTTACATTAAATAAAATGTTACAAATGTCATAATCACACCCATGTGGCCTCCAAAGGCCACAATTTCAGGCCAAAGATTTTTATAGATGATAATATCTCATAAAATAATATTATTACAAATTTCAGTTTAGTTTTAAAAAATTTAAAATTTTATTTTAAACATTAATTACCTAATTTAGCCAAAACTTTGGTAATAAAAATATGTAATATAGTTACTATTCATAATTTCCAAAAAAAGTACCTATTTACATAATTTGTGATTTCTTATTATAAATATGGAATCTATTATTCATAATTAAAAATAAATAATCAGTAAAAATTAATTATAACTTAATCTCATTGATGGAATGAGAAAACAAGTTTTTAAAGTAAAATGTTCAAAGGACTTTATAGTGTTTATATCAAATTTCTATATAAAATTTATTCCGTTGAACAATATTTTATTAAATTATAAAAAAAATTATCTAATTATACATTAAAATCAAGTAGAAGGATAATATAGAAATATAAATAAATTATATGGAAAATTATTTTTGAATTAAAATGTAGTATTTTCAATATTTATTAAAAATGATTATTATTAAAAAAATACTAAAAAATTATCGAAGTTAAAAAAAATTATCCTACTTCTATAGAAGAATTTTATTTTGTCAAATATAATTTATAAAATATAAAAAAACATGAAATAGAATGGGTTCTCCATCAAAAGGCAGTAAAATGATTTTTTAAATAATCCTTTTATGTGTAATGTTGAATTTTTTCTTTTATAAGATCTAGAAAACATTTAAGATTAATTTTAAACATTATATTTAATTTTATATTACGTTAATATAATCCTGTAAGAGTTACATGATTGTTTTAAAAGCACGATTATTTTTTAAATATCTTTTCGAAAAAACACATCCAATATATTTTATCAGTTTTTATTTATTTTAAAATTTGTTTTGTAACTAATGAATCATTATATAAGCATGTGTAAAGCATAGTTTCGTAATTGAGTTAATCCTTTTAATTCTTTACAATCCAACATCTCTGTGATAACTATCATATTAAATAATAATATTATGTTTCTCATTTAAGCTAAATGTGGTTTATCTTGTATATTTTCTATCATAGTGTTTATTTTTAAAAACATTGGATGATACACTCTCACTAACCCCCCTCATTCAAAAATTTGTCCTCAAAATTTTAATTGGTTTATGGTAACTATTATACAAATTTTTATTATACATTTATTGATTTCACAAATCTTAAAATGATTAATAAAACATCCAATTCAAAAGAAAGAAAGTACAAAATGAAGATCAATTGAGATAACTCATGCTAGGGATCCATGTAAGAAAACATGGATATTGAAAAAACTGACTATCATGTTCTAATGGATTGTGATGTAAAACATGATTAGGAGAAATTTAACAGTCCAAAAATCATAAATTATTTTTTGTTTAAACAGTCATTGATTTCATATAACGAAAAATTAAAATATATAGATTTTTCATTTAGACCCTTTTTATATATTTTAGGAGTTATTACACTACATTAACTAATAACCTAAGTAAATATACATACATCATAAGTAAAGCTTCGTCCATTAATTAAATTCCACCAAAAACTCAATATTTTATCCAAATGATGAGTTTTTTCACCACTGAATCAACTTCTAGATAATAAAATAATAGACAAAATATTAACAATCTATTAATCATGTCGTGAAAAAATATCCAAAACCAAACTGGTTTGGATATAATAATATAATTCCCCAAAAAGAATAATCCTTGATAAGAAGAAAGAAAATGTTTAATCTCTAAACGTTAACAGCAATATCCAAAGTTAAACATAGAATATTGGACAAATAAGTGTCATTAAATTACTCAAATTAATCCATTCTAGGATTGAAAACAGTATTTATTTGATCACATAATCTTCTAAGACAAAATGTTTAAATTATCTCCAAACAAAATCAATTACTCTTGATGTCTCATACCATAATGTAATTTCTCCTTAAATCTTCAAGGGATACAAACCATTTCCATAAATAACCATACTCGTTATAATTACAAAATATAAACTTAGAGTCTTCAAAAATACAATTCAACCGATAATTTCTCAAATAAAATCACATTGTATTATGTTTACCTTAATCATATGATGTTAAAAAAAGTGAACATCATACAAAATGAAAATTATCACTTAATCCCAAAATTATTTTCTAATACCAATGACATCAATTATATAAAACATAGAATCCCAAAATATAACTATTCATATTTCATAAATCCATTTATCTAAAAAGAAAAAGTCATACTAATCAGGGACTTAATGTAGTCTAGTGGTATGTGATTAACCCTTGTCACCCTTCAGTTTTGGGTTCAATTCCAGTGGCCTTGTCCCATGTAATGGGTTATCACCCATACATTGGGTTTTACTTTTTCTAAATCTATACAATTCCCAAAATATGATCAATACCACAAAAAACCATAACATTTTTTAACCTCAGATTTTATCATATACCAATTATTTTTCCTCATAAAAAGTAATAACACACAATCACATCATAGGTGAAGGTATCTAAAAATACAATTAGTCTCCTTATAATTTCATAACATAAAGCCTAAAAATGGATTGTAAGGCAATAAAAATATTACCAACCGTAAAATTATAGATGCATGATGACATCACAAACTATTTAGAAAACATCATAATCTCTATTGTTGTCTGAATCATCCTTCGGTACAAACAATAAGGGAATGACCTTGAACATAACATAATGTTGTGTTTTTGAACTACAATTCACATTATATGACCTTTTATATAGTAACCCTATAATTTTACACATATCGTTACACGATTTGATTCACAGTAAATCATCAAATTACAAGCCATGGATCGAAAAGTCTAGTGTCTTTGATGAATAGGTACATAAAACATAAAACATGTAACTAAATATGAAATTTCTTTATATTTTATTCATAAAGAGATACTAATGTCTTTATTTCTCAAATTTTTATAGGATATCTTGAGGATAGCATGAACAAAGGGATGACATAAGAATCCCAGTAAAGGAAAAAATATAAGAATAAATATTTAGCACATGGGTTAGAAGGAATTACAGAATGATATAATAATTCATGGGACATATAGAACCATAACATTTACACTTTGGAACATATAATCATGTATTAATAGTAATGTAGAAGAAATATAAAACATGAATTTATCCTGTGTTAAGGCATGATGAACATAGAGGATCACAAGTCACGATTAACCACCAAGATCGTTGCCTATGATAGCACAAGTTAAGTCTAACCGCGAAGACCGTAGCACATAACGTCCCATAAGACTCAACATTACCAAATTCATTGGATAAATATTTGGGTTCACCCATATTAACATGTTCAGGAATATGTTTTACATACCATGAATCATATATAATCAATCATACAAAAGTTTAAGGGTACTCTTAGAAGGAAATGGGTATCAAAATCACTCCCTAAAGCATAATTAATGGGTTTATCATAAACATGTACTTGATAGAATGTAATTAAAACATACATAGACATATATAAGAGGAAATTATTATATATCATGTAATTTTATGTCAAATAGAAGTGACAACATGTAAGAAGAGTATTCAATAAGTTTTATTATTAAAACATTTTAGTGTGGTTGTAAAGAAAATGATACAGAGAATTTAAAATAGAAAAGAGAATAATATCTAATATAAAACCATAATTTAAACTTAAATGATTTTATAATAAAATTAATTATTTTATGACAACAATTGGGGCTTAAAATAATGATATAGTTCACTTGAAATTGGCTAATAATTCAAGAAGTTCCATTAAACTAGTTTGCTTATCTGGATGTATTGAGTAGGGAACCACTTAAACACATCTATATAAAAAATGAGAATGATGGATGAAAAATTATGTCTGAGTTTGGATAATTTAAAAATAATTTTGAATATTTACATAAAATTAACATATAACTACATTTGGATAAAATGATATATAGAGCTACCCAAAGGAATAATTGAGGTTCAGGTAGAGTCCATTACCTTAATTCCAAAGGTGTTTCACATGATCTTAATGATCTGGATAATCAAATTACATTAATTAATTAAAAATTAAATAACTTCTAATTCCATTAACCTATTTATTAAAACCATATTATGTTCATTCAAGGTCTTTTTTACTAGTTAAGAGGTTCAATTCCATTGTTTGGGAGCGTTTGATTCCTTTGATTCATGATTGATGTACTTATACACATGTAAAGATAATGATTTGAGATGAGGATGTATTTATATAATTGGAGTTATATTACATTATTTATTATACTTTATATTACTTGGTTACAATATTCATTTGTTATTTCGAGTGAAGATGAATCATTATATAAAACAGTAATGATAACTTTTATGGTTAAATGGCAGTTTTTTATCACATCGAACACATTTTGATTTATAAATTAATATCATTTATAAAAAATAATCCATAACCTTAAATTATACCTAATACATATATTATAGTATGTTTCCACCATATAGATTGTTTCATGATCAAAATTAAAAATGGTAATAGAAATTGTAAAAATATCATCCTTGAATGTGAGAGAGTAACACGTCTAAGATGATGTTTCCATTTCTTGTATAAAGGGGGATAGAAAAGAGATGATGATTATTTACTAAATTTTCATAAAACAATTATTGTACATTTAAGGTATTGGAGTTATCATAACATTTCATTGAAGGTAGGTGATGAAATAAAATAAAATGAATGGAATTTGAAAGAAAACTACTGAATGAAAAGTGGGATTTACCACTTGAATATTTCTTCCTTGATAACATCTTTAGGGAAGATGATTTGGTCTTATTATGAGACCAAGGTATAATGGATGTGGGATAAGAGATTTGGGAGAGATTTATTTTAATTCATGCAATTCACAATGCTTGACAAGAGTGAAGATAAGAGATAAAGAGGGGTGGTATTTATTGTGAAGGACAGTAGGCGTTTCCCATTATTTTAATCATTAGTTGAATATTTTTGATCAAGACTATGAATATTATTTATTAATTTGAAAAAAATAGTAAATATTTCTTATGAGTTTGAACCAAAGTCTATTTACATCATCCAAGACTCATGCACGATGCATAAATTCATTTATTTGGCTTTTATCGTAAATTATCGTATTTTACTCATCCCCAAAAATTCAAGTAGTTTAGAAAGATCAAAAAAATTCACCCAACCCACACGTATAGTTCCCAAATAAAATCCATTTTATGAAAATACTATTATAAATATGTTAAATTTAATTTTGAATTAAAATCATAATTTACTTGAAAAATTAAAATTTTTAAAATTACAACTGCTTGTCTAACACATCGAAATATTAATTGAGGTTTCATAAAATTATCTTATAATCATAAGTAATGAAAACAAAAAAATTAAATAAATATTATGAAAATAAATTTTTATTTAATTTATTAAATTAATAAAATAATTGTAATTAAATATAGTTGACTTAAAAAATACCAACACTTTGTTAATACTTTTTAAAATATATACATAATTATACTATGATATAGTTATACCATATTTCCACATATAATATGCATAGATTTTATTTTGGATTTTATTTGTTAGGTTAATGTCGCATTAGCTGGTTTACTATTCATAATGTCACGTTTCTATTCCAAAGGTCAGGTTACTATTTCATCGGTATTCATTCCTTAACTTCTAGAGATACCTTCTATTTTACTCATTCTTCATTTATAATGTTTTTATTGTGTTCTACATATAATCTTATATGATTAGACTATAATAAATACTTATAATATGGTATTTCCATTAATAAAACATTGGGACATCACATTCTTCCCCCTTATAAAATTTCTCCCTTGAAATTTCGTTTTACATTCTAAATCGTAAATAGGTTTGGGTACGTTTACATCATTATCTCATGTAGTTCCTATGTTTTCACTTCATACATATGGTTCCATTATTGTACATTTACGAGATGTGTAGTATTTTTGTGTATATCATTATCTCTAGGATCCAAGATCTTCATTATATTCTCCTAATAAGAAAGGTCATTCTCAAATAGTACCACCTATGAAGAGAGTACATGTGAAGGATCTTCTATGTACTTGTTTCAGATGGATACATGGAATACATTATGTATTGTTGTCATGTTAGGTGGAAGTGCTAGTAGATAGGTCATGAATCCAACCCCATCAAGAATCTTGAAGGGGCCGATGTACATGGGACTTGGGTTTCCATTCTTCCGAAACCACTTGACCTTTTTTAATGGATATATCTTGAAAAATACCATGTCTCTAACATTGAACTCAAAGTACAATGAATGATTGTCTACATAACTCTTTTGTCGACATTGGACATTCTTGATGAGTTAATAAATGGTTTTCAATATGTCCAAAATTTCTTTGACCATTTCTGGTCCTAGCAGCTTACACTAACCGATACCATCCCAACATGTAGGTGTTCTAGAACCTGTCCAATAAATTTCTTCATATGTTTTCATTTTGATGTTGTAGGGGAAAATAATTTTTTAGGAGATTTGATAAGTGGAATATGGTAGTCCCACCCAGAATTTTTTTCCGTAAAACATACACTCAGCATATCTTCTAGTTTCTAAATAGTTCACTTAGATCATCCATTAGTTTTAGGATGACAGGTCGTACTAATGTTCAGTTAAATTCTTAGAGAATACTGGAGACAGTTCTAGAACATCGAGATGAATCTCAGATTTTTATAGGATATAGTTGATAGAGATAATCCATGCAACCTTACCACCTATTCAATATGCATCCATGCAAGTTGATCCAATGATAATAACTCTCGAATTGAGATAAAGTGAGTTGTCTTTGTAAGACGACCCACAATGACCCTTATTGCATTATTTCCTCTATATGTCCTTGCAAGTCCAATAAAGAATTCCACGGTAATGTTATCCCAATTCCATGTTGGTATGGATTTTGGTTTCTCATTCCCTTAGAGTTTTTACTTTCAACATTCACTTATTGGCATCCTAGGCACATTGAAGAATATTCAGCAATATCCTTCTTCATATTTCCACCGAAAGTTATCCTGGAGATCTTGGAACATCTTTGTGCTCCCTAGGTGAATAGAGAAGGTTGATCAATGTGCATCATTCAAAATATCCTTCTTTATCTCAGGATCATTTGATACACATAATCGTGACCCAAAAAATAAAACTACTTCCTCATCAATCATGAACTTAGAGTATTTACCCTTTCTAATAACATCCACCCTTTTCGGTATTTCCACATCTTATATTTGAGCATCCTTTATTTTATCCATGAGGGATGGTTGAAAAATCATTTGATAAATGATATTTGATGTTCCTCAATTAATGATTACAATTTTCATCCTCTGAAAATCTATGAATATTTGATCCATTTCATTCCCCATAATTGATAATGATGCAAGATTCTTTTGACATAGAGAATCTCCCACATTATTTTCCTTACCAGTGTGGTAGTGGATTGAGTATTTATAATCCATGATGATCTATAACCCTATATAGTGGAACATATTAATCTTCTTTAGTGTGAATATATATTTAAGACTCTTTTGATTAGTATATACCTCACACTTCTCCCCATAAATATAATTCCACCATATTTTCAATGTAATGAACACATCTGCCACTCCATATCATACATGGTATATGTTTGGTCATGAGTATTTAGATTCCTTGAGATTGAGTCTGTCACTTTACTATTTTTCATTATCTCACAACCTAATACCTTTGAAGTATCATTCTACACCATAAAGAGCTCCAAAATTATCGGTAGTGTAAGTACTAGAGTAGTGTTAATATTTTTTTTGAGCTCATTAACGCTTTCTAGGCATTCTTAAGTCTACAAAAACATTACTCAATTCTGTGTCAGATTGGTCATTAGGTATGACAACTGTCATAATTTATTCCCAATTATTCAATAATACCCAACCATACCAAGGAAGCTATATATCTCTAATATATATGTTTCCTGGGACCACTCTTTGATTTCCTTGGTCTTGGGTGGGACAATATATTTTTATTTTCTAGAGATAATATACACCAATAAAGAAACATCCTCCATCCAGAACTCATATTTATTGTTCATTTCATAAATTTTACCCCTTCACAAAATCATCAGCACAATATTCAAATGGTCATCTTATTCCTCCTTGATTTTTGATTAAATTAGAACATCATCAATAAAGACTACAACAAATTTCTTGAGGTAATATAAAAAAAATATTCATTAAATACATAAATATTTCCAGACCATTAGTGATTCAGAAGGGAATCACTATTAAATTATAGTGTCCATAAATTGTTTGAAAGGATGTTTTTGGAATATCAGTGTTCCTCGCCTTTAATTGGTGATATCTTCACAGAAGATCCACCTTAGAGAAATAATTGGACCCATGTAGCTGATCAACCAATTCATCTATCAATGGATGGGGATAATTGTTATTAATTTTGATTTTATTGAGATCATGATAATAAATTCACAGGACCATTGATTCATTCTTCTTCTTGATGAAGATCACAGGCACACCCCATGGTCAATTACCCGAGAATATAAAACCCTTCTCCAGATTCTCCTGTAACAACATTTTCAGATCATCCATCTATACGATTTCCATTCTATAAGGTTTCTTTTATATACGTAGATATCCATGAGGAATCTCAATTGAGTAATTGTCATATCGATCATATGGAATATATTACAATTCCTTAGTGAAGACATAAGTGTAATACCTCAAGTTGGGAATAACTTTGAGAAGAATCATCTCTGTTGTCTCAATAATTTCAACTCGACATGCTTGACCATAAGAAATTAATATCCACACATGATACAATGATTTTTAAGGAGATTAATATTCATCTTTAAACTGGCTAATAATTTTAGGATGCTTCCAGATTCAGAGAGTGATCTCCCATTCCCAATAGTTTCTGTTGGATTTGGATAATGATAGAAAATCTATGCCCAAGATAACATAAAACTCCACTAAAGAATGTATGGAGATATTTTCAAAGAGGTTTATCCCTCAAATGTTATCCAGGGAGGAGTTATAAAATTTAGATGCAATAATGGACCCATTTTCTATTCTCATAGATAACTTAATCTCCAAATTTGTGGTTGTGTTTGATTTAATCTTCTAAACAGACATGAAATGAATGAAATTCATAGAATTAGAATCAGATAATATGTTCTCTTTTCTTGAATGAATAACACACACACCTACCACAATATCATTATCTAGGTCAACCTCAGTATTATTTATAGAATAAGACCTTCCAAGTTTCCTTAGAGGTTTTTGTTTATTTTCTTTGACAACCATTGGCATAGGGATTTTTTTTTTGAATAATTCCCATTATATTTGTAGTTATAACATTGCACTATAGGCTGAGCATTGATCTAAACCTTCCATTATAATTCCTTATTATTGGGAATTTTCATATCCCTCCAGTAGTTATTAGAAATATGTCACATTCTTCCACATTTGAATAAATTATAGGATTATTTAGATAGTTCCTAGGATGCTTCTTCTCACAATTTTGACAAGTGGGATGTTTTATATTCTTTCCATCATGGGATTTATTTTACAAACAACCAATATAAGAGTCTATCTTCTTATTTGTTTCACTAATCCAAATAGACCATTGAGAGTCTCTGATCTCCATTTAATCCTTGATGGCACAACAAACAATCTCCCCAAAACGATTGAAGTCACGAATATCCAATTCTTTTTTTAGACTCATCATTATATCTCTAAATAATCGATCCACTTTTCTTTCAATCCCTGTGAAGTTTTCTTCATTAACACTGATGAACTCATTATCCTTCTGATTAAGTCTTAGGAACTATCATTCCATATTAAGATTTAGGGTTTAAGTAAAATTTTTATTGTAAATTTTTTTAATGATTTCACCTCATTCCATAGAATCAACTTCATCTTGGGACTAAATATTCTTGATCTTCTTCCCCATCAAAATGTTAGACCACCAACATGACATTATCTTCTTCTTTGCACTGGAGGATAGAGAATTTATTTTCAATGGAGTTAATCTTGTATTCCACTGGGATGGGATTAGAAGATCAACTAAATATGGGAGGGATCTTCCGAAAGAAGTATTCAACAGCAAATAACACATTTCTTATATTAGGAGGGTGTTCCACATGATTCAAGTTATTATTCATAACTAGATCCAGTTGAGCAAGTACTATCATAAATATTTGAGCACCATTTCCCAAAAATATTTGTCGTATCATCATTGAAATCAATAAATTATCTATTATATTTATTTTTGAGACATGATTTTCTATTTCTCTCCATTTACTAGTGAATAGAACGTACAATTAGGGGGCTTGAATACGTATATATTAAACTTAAAGGAAACACTAATAAAAAAAAGGAAAAAATAATAATGGAAAATATTATCCTGACGTTTTATTCCCTAGTTTTCAATCATGGTTATCCATGATCTATTTCTTAATATATATTTTTGTGGGATTTTTTATTCCCTTAATAATGGTTTATACAAACCTTCTAAATTTTCCAATGCATATCCCCAAATGGTGTCAAACAAGGAGTGTTGCAAAGCCCATTTTCATGTAACCTTTCTCATTTGAGTCTAGCTAAATGTTGTTTTTTCTTGTTTTACCCCTAGATACCTCTGTACTAGAGCCAGATCCAAAATGTATGTATTTGGATGATAAACCACTTAATCCATACTTACAAAAAATTAGTGATGTTTTTTTATACATTGTATCATCAATTTTTTTTTACTAAAGTGGTCTATTATTAGTCTCAAAAAATAAATAAACCATCCTATGATACCAATTATAGTGACCCTAGCTTTCATGACGTATCATTAAACAATTTTTAGCATATTAAATAATCATATTACAATACAAGGATCACAAATTCTAGTTTCTAAGAATTCTAGGTACGCAAAACATAAAACATGGAACTAAATATGACATTTCAATATTTAGTATACATAAAGAAGTAATAACATCCATTTTTATAAAACACATTTATACGATAACTTGGGGATAACAAGTATAATGGTATGATCTAAGAAGATCAATAAGGTAATAAACATTTGAATAACTCTTTAGCACATGGGTCATAAGGCTTGACATAAAGATATAAAAAGGCATCAAACATATGGAACCATAACATTTAAACATGGATTTATAATAATGTGACAGAAACATAAAACATGAATTCTTCATGATTCACAGATCATTTCACATAGAGGAGAACAAGTCATGGTTAACCACCATGTCCTCTGAACATGGTAGCATGAGTCAAGAATAACTACCAAGTCCAATGTACATAACATCTAATGAGTCTCATCATTACCCAATAAATTGACGTTCAATCTAAAATCACTCATCTTAACATTTTCAAGAATATTTTTTCCACATAATTAATCATACATAATCAATCATACAAGAACATAAGGGTACCCAGATAAAGAAATGGGTAACATAATTATTCTATAAAGCATAATGAATGGGTGTATCATAAAAGTGTCTTTAAAACAATGGAATTAGAACATACATGGAAATACAAAAGGTAACATAAGAATGTATAATTGTATGTGACATCAAATATAATTGAGAACATGTTAGAAATGTATTCAAGATGTTATAGCATTAAAAAATTTAGTACCGTTTTAAGGAAAATGCAAAAGAACAATTAAAATATAAAAGAGAGTAATATTTTATTTAAAAAAAGAAGCGAAACATGATGTTTTTTATTATTAAAGTATGATTTTATGAAAATAATGATGGTTTAAAATATATGATAGAGTACCCTCAAAATTGGGTAAGAATTTGGGATATTCCCATTTAATGGGTTTTCTTATGAGGATGTATTGAGAAGGCAGCCACTAAAAAAATTATATCTCAAGAATATAATGATTAATGGAATAGAATAAACTAGTTTGGGAAATGTACACATCAATTATAATATGTAAATTAAAATAATATATAACTTTATTTGAGTAAAAAATGATATATCAACCTGAAGGAATAAAGGGGGTTTAGGTAGAATCCATTACCTTAGTTCAAAAGGTGTTCTTCAATTGATGTTAATATCCTATATAATCAAATTAAATTCATTAATTAATATTTCAATAACCCATTATTTAGGTAATTTATTTATTATAACCATATTCATTTCATTCATGGTATTTGTGATGGGTTTAGAGGTTCAATTACAATGTTTGGAAGCGTTTGTTTCCTTGGTTTTAAGGATTGGTTTACATGTATACATGCAAGAATAAACATGTGATATGATAATGGTTTCCTAAAATTGGAGTTATATGTTTTTAGGGATCATCTAGTATATTACATGGTTTTGAAAATCATTTGGTTATTTAGGTTTAATATTAATCATTATACAAAACATTAATAACAAATGTTTTAGTTAATTGGTAATTTTTTTACCACATCGTACACATTTTTCTTTATAAATTAATTTCATGTGTAAAAAAGATTCTAGAACATTAAATTAGAAATAATATATATATATATATATATTAATATTTTTTTCAACTATAAAAATTCTTTCAGGACAAGAAATAAAGATGAAAATAGATATTGAAAACATGTTATCCTTGAATGTGAGGAATTAACACATCTCATATGGTGTTTTCGTTTCTAGTTTTAAAGGTGGGGAATGGAGAGATGATGATGAATTATTCTATTATCATAAAAAAATTCTACTATATGTATTTTACATTATTTATCATAACATGTGGATGAAATGTGGTGAGGAATGAAAAATAAAAGAATGGAACTTTAATAAAAATAAAACAATGAAAAGATGAATTTACCTCTTGAATATATCTTTCATGAGAACCTCCTTAGGGACAAGGATTTGGTATTTTTTGAAGACCAAGGTCTTATGTATGGGGGAGAGGGGAATAGATATATATTTTTCCAGAATTTAGAAAAGTCGCACGAGATGAGAGGAGTGCAGAGAAGAGGCAAAGAGGGGTGGTATTTATAGTGGCGGGGAGGAGGGGTTTTCCACTATTTTAATCATTAGTTTAATATTTTTCATCAAGACTATGAATAATATTGATTCTTGTAAAAAATAGTAAATATAGTATGTTAGTTCTAACCAATGACCATTTACATCATACATGAATCACAAATAATTCATAAATTCATTTATTTAGCATTTATCGTAAATTATTATATTTTATTATTCACAAAAATTCATGTATTTTTGAAAAATATAAAAAATTCACCCCGACCATTTTTTGATGTTTATATTTCTAAAATAAAATTTATTTTATAAATATACTTTTCAAAATATTATAATTTAAATTTATAATAAAAATCATAATATACATGAAAAATACAAATTTTAAAACTATGGAACTTTTTTTCTATCACTTTGAAAACATAATTAGGATATCATCAAATTAAATGATTATCAGAAGTCATAAAAATACTTATTTATGAATACATTTTATGAAAATAAATTTTTATTTAATTTATTAATTTAATTAGAAAATTGTTATTAAATATACATGTCTTAAAAAATACCAACACCTTATTGATAAATTTTAAAATATCTATTTACTTATACCAAGATCTAATTATATTATAATATCACAAATAATATGCATAAATTGTATTTATTATTTAATTTTTGATGTTAGTATTATATTTTATGGTTTAATATTCATAATGGTCAAATCAATATTCCAATTGTCATGTAACAATTTCATCAAAATACGTTCTATAACTTCTGGAGATAGCTTTTATTTTACTCATTATTCATTTACAATGTTTTTATTATGTTCCATATGTAATATTATATGATAATACTTTAAGACATAATTATAATAAGGTAATTTAATTGATAAAACATTTATTCATTACATTTTCAGTTTAGGTTTTCAGGGAATTTTGATAAAATCTTACAATGTATACCAAAAAATTACATGTGAACACTAATAATTAGTATCAAATATCTTCGAAAAAAGGAATAATTATTAAAATAAAACATGAATTATTCTCCAGAAACATTATCCATAATTTAATCATGGAATAATATTTAACATTAACAATCATAAGACATGTGAAAAACATTCTAAAACATGGACTGAGAGAAAAAATCTTATCAAGTGACATAAAAATAATGAAAGAAACATTTATTCGATGAACATTTTAAACTCGTGATAACATATTCACAAAATCAAACCATTCTCCCATTAAAAATAAACATTTTTTCATAATTCATAAAAGCATAAGATTCCATTAAAACTCCATAAAAAATAAATCATAAATTTAACTTATGGAATCAGTAAAATTATTCCATTAAAGCATTAATGGATATATATATATAAGTAGTACCATCTATAGTTATAATTATAATACCCATCACAGTATATTCCCTAAATCCCTTAGGAGAATCCCAACCAGTTAATTCATTCTCATTACCTAATGTATTGGACATCTATCACGACCTCACCCACTCTTCGTTTATAACAAAACAAACAATATAAATAAACAATAACCAAGAACTATAACATTATAATGACACATGAAAAAAGCCTTAATTAAAAATATCATTTCTACATTGCGATCACAAGATATCATTTCATGGTATTGATAAAATCAATCCATTCCCAAAACCAAAAAACCTAAAAAAGGGAATATGGTATTCATTTTTCATTTAAAAACATTATGGCTTGTAGATGAATCGAAATATCAAATAATTGTCATGGTTGTGGAAATGTTATTTTCACCATTTATAAAAAAAATCATTCCTTTTGTCCTTTAGTAAAACACTTCATATAAAAAGATTCCTTTTAAATACTATTGTGTGAAATTTATCATTAAAGTGGTTGATTATACACTATATAAAATAATGTAGCGTGTAATATCAAATTATGCCTCACTAAAATGATATTGAAATGAAATCCATAAAAATTATTCCATTATGAAAAAATTTGAAATAAATTCCAAATGTTCTTTTTTTAAAACATGCATGTCCATAAAAATACATTCATGGAAACTATTTGGATGACCTAGACATATGATAGAATGATTTATAAGAATAAATCCTAAAAACATTAAAATGAGGTTTTTAGTTTAAAATTCTCTTACAATAATCCATTTTTGAAATATTTTTAATAACTTATGTTTTTATAAGAAAATGGGTTCTCCAACTAAAGAGAGAATTAAAGTCATGTTTTCATTGAATAAAACCTAATAAATTTGGAATACCAAATCATTAGAAAATATAAAAAATACATGAAAATGTTCGTGAATAACCATATATTAATAAAATGATTTATTGAAAACTGTTTATTTATTTTCTTCAAATATAAGTACCATTGAAATATTATTAGTATTATTTTTGAGGAATATAATCTTTAAACATTCGAAAGTGTCTCGTACCACTTTGAAAAATTATTAAATAGAAGCCTCATAAAGTAGTGAAAATAAAATAAATTTATAATATCATAAGAGTATGAAAATTCAATATATATCATTGAAAAGGTATATATATTCACCATATTAAATAAACTAGGTTCATAACAACAAATAAGTCTCGATGGAATGTAAATTTCGGTGACATCTCTTATAATGAGTGTGAATAATCACATACAATCATTATATTTCTAAATAATAAAATCATGTTAATTTATACTTTCTCTATAAAATTCTTCATGTTTATTATTTCCTTTATATCCCTCTTTACAATTTTATAAAAATTACATAATTATTTAAGTTCATATCGAACATTTTGTCGATATTTGATACATGAGTTGAAAATGAACTCAATATGATGTTAATAGTCCATCTGGTCATAATTTCATTGTGTCTAAAATAATTTTAATTATATAATAATCAATTATATATATATATATACTATATATTTGAATCCAATCCTTAAATATGGATATCAAAAATAAACAATGTTACCCTCATGGAGATGGTATGTCGTATGAACGCATGAGTAACAATTTCATTTTTCAACGATCAATATAGAAAGAAGGATAATAATATTGTATCATTTTATAATGATAATAATATCATTTATATCATCATAATAATTTTAATATACGTATATATATATATCATATATGTGATGGGGTGAAGAATAATGCATCACATCGCTACGGGGAGGTGATAATTCACACATACACACGAATGACATTTTCAATTTTTTTGCACGGAAAAAATGAAAAAAATTATATATTATTCTCTTATAATGAAAAAAATAATTATTATCATTTATAAAAATTTATTCTATAATTACAACAAGTCTTTAAGGATGGTAATGAAAAATGAACTTCATCGGTTTGCGAGGCGGTAGTATGTCGTACCCATGAATGAAAAGTTCGTTTCGAATTTGATGAAATTAGAAATTTAATTAACTGATTATATTATCATAATAAAATATAATTATATTTTAGAAACTATATTTATTATATCATCATTTTTGGATATTATTTGAAGTAAATTGATGACTAAATAAAATAGAAACACTTAAAAACATTATAATTCCTTTGGAACATCATATTTTCATCACACCTTAACACCTATAAGAAAAGTGTTTTACCTATACTAAGTCCTGTATAATGTGTGTAGGTGTTCATGTAATGGTATTGGGTAGATATTTTCCAAATAAAAAGGGGTTTTATGTCTATGGATTAGTGATAAATGGGTTCCCTTTTATAGGAGAAGGAAGGGGCTCTCTTCGAATTATCAAAAGTATTCTATAAATTTAAATTTATTTTCAAAATAAAAAAGTCCCAAATTGGTTTATTTTTAATATAGGATGATTATGGGTTGAAATAATAAAATCTATTTATAATTATACATGTTTAAACATTTTTTTAATCCTTATCTTTTTATATTATCCCTTTTATCTCCCGCCATTTTACTATGTAATTTACAATTTGAGAGTTAAAATAATTACAATATCATGAAAAAAACTAATTAATGAGTAATTAATGAACTATTAGGAAATATCTCTACTAGTTGGTATAATATTTTATTTTTAAAAATATTATAACAATTAATAAAATAATTTATATTTTAAAATACCAATAGTGTCAGTTTTCAGACTTAATTACTTTAGAATTTTAAAATATCAGAACATCAATCAAAGTACTAATAAACACATTAAAATCATAAAAATTTTGCAAACTTTATAAATAAAATTATTTTATAAAATTAATTATGTGAAACTTTATTCATTTTTTTATTTAAAATATAATTTATATGATTCATTCATTAATTTAAAAATTACTACATCATCATTATGTCACTATTTACATTAATTATTTATACAAAAAAATTATAAACAAATAACCATGATTTATGTAATATGTTTACATATATATGAACAATCTATATTCTAAGATATCACTTATATAACCCATTGTAAAATTTTTAAACTATAAAGAGACATGATTATGACATTATGATCCTTACATTAAATATAATGTTATAAATGTCATTATCACACCCAAGTGGCTTCCAAAGGACACAATTTTAGATGAAGCATATTATGTTTCGAAAATAAATTGTCCAATAATATTATGAGATGTTTTAGGGTACTTTTATAATATTTATAATATTATTTTAAACTATAATTACCTAATTTACCCTTAACTGTGGTAATAAAAATAAGTATTCATGTTACAATTCATAATGCTCAAATATTAAAGGGACCTATTTACATAATTTGACATTATAATTCCAAATATGGAATCCATTTTTTCTAATTCATAATATATAATTGACATAAATTAATAATAATTTAATCTAATTGACCAAATGAGAAAACAAGATTTTAAAGTAAAATGTTCAAAAGATAACATTGTTTTAATACCCAATTTCAATATATAACTGATTCCAATGTCCTAAATTATATTAAATGATAAAAAATAATCTAATTATGCCCAAAATAAATAAAATTTATAATCTATCTATATAAATATATTATAAAAAAGAAGGATTGAATTAAAATTTAGTATTTTTTAATATTCATTAAAAACTGTATATTATAAGAAACATACAAAATAATTATCCATAGATAAATTTTATGTCCCACTTATGAAGAAAAATTATATTTTTTTAAATATAATTTAGAAAATTAAAGAAACTCTATTTGAAATGTGTTCTCAATAAAAATGGTTTAAAAATGACTTTTTTTATTATTACTTTTACATATAAAATTAATTTTTTTCTTATATCAAATCAAGAAAATTTATAATTTGAATTTAATTTTTTTAAATTTTATTTTACATTTTTATAAACCAATAAGAATTGTATCATTATTTTATAAAAACAATTATTCTCATTTTAATAGTTTTCATAGGAACGCATCCTTAATTTTCATTTGGTTTTAATTAAATGTTCTAATTATATTTTCAAAAAATGAATCATTCTATAAACATTTTTAAACCATGTTTTTTTAGTAATTGAGATAATAATTTTCATTACCCCATTCTAATAGCTATTTGACAATGATCATATTAAATAATAATATTATGTTCTTTATTTAAGCGAAATCGGGTATGATGTATACTATCGAACATAGTGTTTCCATTAAAAAACTCATGATGTTACACAATATATCCATAGTTGATAGATCATCTAGTATCTAAAACTAATTTGACTCATATCATGTGAAAAATAGTAGAAAAGAATAAGAAATTATAATATAAATCGAATTAGATTTCACCTAAATAGAATAGTAGATACAAAACAAAATGTGAAATAACACTAAATTAATTGAGAACTAACCAACGTTGAACCAAAAATATGGGTAGCTCTGGAATCACATGTATAAAAGAGGAGATACTTCAATTATATAAATATTCTTTGAAGAAGATGTAAAATGTGTAGATTTTATGTGTGGGGTAAGAAGAGGAAATTATGTTTGATTTAGATTTAATATGAGGAATTTTTTTAAATTTTCTCAAAATTATAGGGACATAGGGTTTAGCCATACTGTTGGGAAAACTACTCACAAAAAATTTAAACATAGACATAGGGAAGGGAACATCGAACAGTTTTATAAACGATGTGAAAACCATCCAAACATCACTTCCAAAATTTCTAACATGGTCCCACGACTATGCTCCCCATATCATAAGGATTAGTCAAATAATGTGGTATATAAGAACCCATTTTCCAGCCATACATAGTTTTATATTACCATATTTTCTATACTATATGGTTTGAACTAATAATAAACCGGGTTTATTTGACCCCAAAAGGGGGTTCGGATCTCTAAACCAGCCCTAGACACTCAGGATAACTCCACAACCTCAATATACATTCACATTTTGAAACATTTAAACATTTAAAGTAAAATATGATAGAATGTAAGTGATCAATACCCCAAGAATAAACTATGTTCTTTAATACCCCCACTCTCTCTAGGGAACCTTAATTTTGGAGGCGTTTGAACATAGAATCATTGAATGTCATAATATCCATCATGCTTAAAATCCATAATATCCCCACAAATAAGCATGTTTGGAGATCTCTTGGACTGACATCCTATTAAAATCATCAGTATTATTTAGTATTATTCATCAAATGATGAAATATTATTATCTATCACTAAATATAATAATTATGTTTCATGTACTCTAATTTATTCATGATAATAAAATTTTCCCATTTATTTTATTCTATTTATGTACTAAATAGTTAAAAATATTTTCTTTAAGAAAAATAATTTTTTATTAATATCTTTAGTATAAATATACTTATCTTCCAAAACCATGTTGTATAGAAAAATTTAGATATGTTTTTAAAATTATAAAAATTATTTTTTAATTGAATTCTCACCCATTTTCACGTTTTAATAATACTTTTTTGGAGAAATATTCTTATCATTTACGAAATATGGTCCTTTTGGGAATTACTAAAAAATTTAAGGAGGTCTAGTTTTAACACATGAAAAGAGAAAAAATTTGAAAACATAATAAACATTAATTTCATTGAATAATTTTTAATAACATTTCATGGTAATTTTCATAGAAGGCGATTTCTACAAAATTTAATGAATTTTCAATATTATTTAAAAAACCAATGAAAGTATAATTTACTCAAGAAACATTCCAAGTAATTATTCTTTTAAAAAATTTAACCATATTCAATGAAATACTTTTATAAATTTAATATTTACTAGGGGTATGATCCTTGTATACCATTCTTATTATTTCTATGAATGGGTTATGTTTCTAATGAGATTATTTTTATGAAACCTGTTTGTCTTACTTGGGTTATAACATGATAATATTATTAGTAAAGACATATATTTTTTCCTAGGTTATTAAATGATAAAATGATGAAATAATAATGGAACTTGAATATTTTCCAGAGGTGATTATATGATAGAATGTTTATGAAACCCATTTCTTTAAATATTTTTTGATATGATCAATGTGTTATAATCATCTTGAATAAAAATATAGGATTATCACTATGTGATTATGGGAACTATATCACCACATAATTCATTAGATAATGATTAAATTCTTGTGAGATAAATACAAACTAAAATGGGGATTGAATCCAGTTTATTAATAGATTATTTACACTATGAATGTCTTGGGATTTAACCTTGACAACTACGATAGTTTTAGGACTAAACTAATTCCACTATGATATCCATTGAAATATTAATTAAACTACTAAATAAAATATTTTCTATACAAATTTTTATGACTTATATCTATGTATTATACCATTATTATAATCTCACGGATAATTTTATTTAATTCTACCATGTTTTAACCCTTATAAACATCCATAATTTATTCCATGAATCATCTTTTTTATCTATGATATGAAGGGTATGGTTTTTATATTTTATTATCATTTTATCATACCCATATACATATGATGTGTTCATATCTCCCATGTTCACCCTTAATTAGAAACAGATATCATAATTCATAATATTTTATTTCCCCAGTTTGTGATTAAACATATTATGTATAACATCTATATAAAGGGTTCTATTTATGAAAAACGTAATAGGAGATATGATATATAATGAATGTACTACTTTTTTATGTGTATGTGTTTCCAAATGAACTAGACCTAAATTATTCCAGTGGAATTTGTTATGTTATATATTGGATATTCATATTATAATTTCTAATATTTTTGAATGATTTGTTTGTGTCTATACAATCCCAATATATTTTTAAAGTAAAAAAAACATAGTTCTTTATAGGGGTTGTTGTTTGCATAATGAAAAATTCCCATTTTCACTTATCATAATAGAAAATGGGAGGGTGGACAATTAATAATATATAATTATAATGATATGGTACTATAATAATGTTTCCAGTGTTATCATTTTAAAATTTTCATATTCTATTGTTTTAGATGAAAAAACACAGGGAAATATAAAAGGGAATGAGTGTTTATTAACTTATAAATTCTGTCCATTATGAGAGGTACTAAACAATGTGGTATTGTATTTTGAGAATATCAAAACACTATTAATGTGTCTTTGATTGTATAGGATAGGTGTGGTTATATTTTTTCCAAACATATTGGGTTTAGGAGTGAGGGGAAGTAGGGAGATGAGTTCAACTTTAATAAGTGAACATGAGGGATTTTTTTGAATACTGAAAAATATTCAATAAAGGGAATTCGTTATCAATGAAATATATTAAAAAATGATAAATAATATCAGGGAAATGATATATGGTCAAATAATTCTTGAAACTCTTGACTAAACTATTTTTCTTCTTCAACCTCTTATGTTTTTATTTTTTTTTAAAACATCACCACATTAACTATTGTTTCCCTAGATAATTTATCCCTCATACTAAAAAATAATTTATTTATATAAGTTATACATAATGATAACATATTTTAAATTTATTTTGTTTTATTATATTTTTAATATTGATAAAAAATAATTTTTTTACTCTGAATGTATGAAAGAAATATTCTAGAAAATATATCATTAATTGTAAAATAATAATATGGGCTAATAAATTAAATCAAACATTGTTGAGATAATAATTTCACATATAAAATAAATATTTATCCTTGCAAAATGTTTTTATGAAAATCAATTTCATACATACATATTAATTATGTCAAAAATTCATGTGATTTGTAGAAACTATTTTTTGTGTAATTCACATAAAAATAGTACTTTTTAGAAAAATCCAAAAAAAATTGATAAGCTAATTTAACCATTATATATCAAAAAATTGTATTTATTTTTATAGAATATATATTATAAATTATATAAATATTATTTTTAAATTAAAATATAAAATATAATAAAAATATGGTTATATTAAAAGCTGATTTTTAACAATATGTACAGTTAATATTAATTTATATCAATTTATAATTTGAAATATAATAATATGTCAGTTGATATATTATAATATTTTTTAAAATTATTTTAAATATATATAGGTAATATTTAATAAATCATAATAAATGATTTCTTTAAAAATTGGAATATTAATATTATACTAAATACTATTTAAATATTAATTTTCCATATTTCAAATTATATTTTACTTCTCAATTGATATTAGAATATTAATTTTACTTATATGTATACATCAAATAATATTTTATTAATAATTATATTATGATATAATGAATATAGATATGTATATTATTTTAATAGATTCAAGGAGGATGCTCGATCTGTCGTGGGAGCCGCTGCCTTCGGGCACCCATCGACGAAACCCTAATAATACTGATCAGATTAGGAACCAGGAAGCTCAATCCTTCGCAAATGTTGTCGTGGGCTACACTTCTCCGACTAAATCGAATACCTCTGCACGCATTGACCCAAATCGTTTTCACCACTGAGGTCTATCGGTGATTTCTTTCCCTACAGATGAGATGCATACTCTATCTTCAGATCATTGGTTTTCTTTGGTTGGTAAATTATTTAATCATAGACCCTCACTTGTCTTCCTGCGCAAGACCTTGGAAAGAGTAGTATTTATTAATTCGCGCATTTGTCTTCTGAATTCATTGCATGTTTTGTTTCTATTTTCATCGAAGGACGACATATATCGATTTTGGACCTGTGGTTTCTATTATTTTGGGGTTGCGAAATGAAGGTATTGAAATGACCTCCGGATGTTCATTTGGATTTTGAAGCCCCCCCCCCCATTATTCCTGTCTCGCTCAACTTCCCTAATCTCCTCCTACAACTCTACAAATAGAACACATTATTTTCCATAGAATGACACTTTGGAAAACCCATTAAGTTAGATTCTGCTACCCTTGATATCACTCACCCCTCTATTTCCAGAATCTGCACTAAATATATATTTATAAACCACTTCCTTCACAATTCTGGATACAAAATGTAGGCATTGGTTTCTTTCAAGAATATGTCTTTGAGAATGTTCCTGCATTCTGTAAGAAATGCTCACGCATTAGTCACCTCATCAATGAATGTGGGAACAATTGTTTTTCTCCTTGACCTGTTGCTTTCCCTAAACCAATTTGGGTAAGAAAAGAAGCTTCCAAACCCCCTCTAAATCATACTAAAACCTATATGTTTAACCCTCCCTCTAACACTGAAAACTTACATACTGCTAGGGAAGAAATTCAGGACACCTCTAATGCTGAATCACCCATTCTTGAGGTAGGTAATTATATGAAAAATGAGGAATAAGCTGGAAAATATGGTCAAGAATATTCTTTTGAGCTTGATAGATCTAGTCAATTGGAGAATTACTACCTTAAATAGAGTGCTAGAAAGGGTAACAAAGCTATAATTGACTCTGATGGATTAATCACGCAATGTTCTAGGATCACCTAGAAGTGTAGGGACTCCAGTAAGGTTGAAAAAACAACAATCACATTGTCTCTTACTGATAACTTGAAGGTACATAACACACTTCCCCAATAACTACTTCCTACTGAAAATGTAACTACCTCCTCAGATGTTACACCATCCTCTTCTGATTCTGACTCAGAAGAGTCAAATTGTGAGAATGATGACCCTGCATATAGGAATGCATATCAATTACTAGAAGATATTTAACTCCTAATTGATCTTGACACATGGATTTAAGTGAAATACAACATTGCTTTTGTTCAGTGTAAGAATGGAGAGATCTCAGCAGAAACCTAACTTCATCTCTGAAGGAGGATATTCATCAATGTGGTTGAGAAATTTAAAAAGGACCCAAGTTTTAATTTTAATGACATACCTTGGTAGTAATTTTTCTCAAGGTTTCAATGTATCTAGATCTTCCAGATATGTGATGATTTGCATTTTTGTTTTCTGTATTTTTTTACTTTGGTTTTATTCTTCTGCTGCATTCTCTTCATCGGTGGTCCCTATTGAAGATATAGAATTATTTTCCATCTTGACATACTGCTTAAGTTTTGTTCTAGCTGGTCGGTCCTGTGGATGGTTGTAGTCTTCCATTCTCACTTAAAGAAGCATACATGCGATCGCCTTTATTGCAGGTGTGAGGCCTCTTGTTTGATCGTTCATTTATTTTGTTTCTCTGTAATTCTCTGCTGGTTTAAGTTCATTTCACCTCATAGTTTCTACTGTATAACTTATGGATTTAATAAATTTCTACGGACATGGATTGGGTGAATAATTCATGTCAATTTATTTAAAAAATATGAATATTATTTTAATAACAAATTTTATTTTATTTTGAATTATATTAATATTAATATACCATATTAATATAAACAATTTTAGTATAATAATTTTATAATTGAACATAGACAGTTTTTAAATTCACTATATTTTCAGTGAAAAGATTTTCAATATCGAAATTTATAATACCCACATATTATAACTATATATATTCTTAAAAATACTTTTTTTCATTCCACCCACCCTTTCTGTGGAAAATTTCATATTGCTTGCTATAGATTTTTCACAATGAATAGTTCTTTAATGGCGATGATCATCATTTTAGGATTTGTTAGGCTACTGGTTATCCTAACTGATAAAGTTGTTCCATGTGACCTCAAATTCATAATGATTTTATTCATTTTTTATCTATTTTTACATGATTATTTTTTCACATTTAATGGATCTTTAAATTAATGGATGAGTAATAACTGATTCTGTTAAATACATTATTTTATATTTTTTTGTATTGAAATTAAAATTTAGAATAAAAAATTATCTTTACATTGGTCCATATGTTATGTGGAACATATTGTAATCTTTTTTCATTCATTTTAATTAATAAATAAAGATATTAAAATTATAGACATAAAATAATATTATTATTAATATTAATTTCTCTGAAAACATAGGGTACTACATTTTCCCCAGTTAAGTATTTTTTTAATACAACTTTAATTAGTCTTTATTAATGAACATACGTGGGTGAATTTAAAACATATCACTAATTTGTGAAATGCCTTCAAATAAAACATGTACCATCCCTTATTAAGCTATACTATGTTACTTATATTTTCTCAGACAACATTAATAATTTATAAAATAATGCACACTTATTATTATATACCATAATAATATAATATTAATTATATACCTTTTGTGAAATGATTTTATTTCTTGAGATATTAACCCATAGGGAATTCATATATTCTTTAAACAAATTATCATTATATTTGACCCTTAAATGTGCTGTCAAATAGTTCATTTATTCTCACACTAGCAAATAAATATAATAGTTTTCAAAATATGATAAACATCCCCAAAAATATCATGGATCACATTTGAATTAAACAAAAATGAATTTTAACGATATCAACACCATCTGAAAAACATTTCTCCAAATATATTACTTCTTTATTACCTCAACAATAATAAAATATTAATCCCAAGAGTAATCGGTACTGTGATAATTCATTCTTCAATATTTATCCCCAAACATATTATGCATTCATTAATTCATATTTAAATGTTATTTATTCCATTAAATATAAGTTTCAAAAAAATTTAATCAATGCCACAGATGGGAAATCCTTTGATGTTTTAAATAACTCTAACAGCCCACAAAAATATAAATGATAAATATCACTGACTAATGAGAAAAAAAAATGTTTATCAAACATTAATTTATATTAGGTTATCATCCTCATTACATTATTTCTAAACCAGATACTAAAATACTCTATAATAAATTGAATACGCAATTATTCTCAACAGTTAAATCGTTTTATATAATTTAGTTATATGACATAGTGGTTTTTGGATACATGTAGTTCCCATCTCTTTGCTCATGATTGTAATTCAACCAACTAAAAAACAAAAATTGGTTATGATAATATAAAAAATAAAAATATTATTTGAATATGATAGATAAATATTATGATATCATGTATAATGAAACGTTAATTTAAACCTATTATACAGTAATTTAAACTATTTTATAATTTTTTCTCCCCATTACTCCCTTGGTTAATCTTATGATACATTACGTTCTTTTCTGTCAGGATTATTATCCAAGAAACATACAATAATTCAGAATTCAATGCTTCAAAACCCATATAGAGAATATTATCAACTAAATAATATCACCTAAGAGTGTTTATACAGCTATGTAGTTTAGAATCTTATCATACAATAATTAATAGTTTATTTAATACCCAAAACAACCTCATATGTGTTATTTGCAATTTTTTTATTTGTTCCAAAGCCTACATCTAGATTCCAATATTAATATAGGGAAATATTTTATAGGAAAACCACACAACCTCTCAATTACTATAATTTATGGATCTTATCTTATAATATTATGTATCTATTATACATTCCATTAAGGTTTTAATCAATGTCATTATATCCAAATGAAAATATTTTTTCATATTACCCTATCATACATTGATGACATTTTAAGCTCCCAAATTACCCTAGACAAATAACGTCATGATATACAATGTTATTAAAACCATACTATGATACCAAATGTTATATCACCAGACCAAATATTCATATAATTACCAGAAATAATGAAAAAGATTCCTTAAAACATATTTAAAATATCGTTAATGTTTACATTATATGAGAATTATTATTATAAATTAAATAATAAAATTTATCACTTTTAAATAATGTAAAATTTCACCACTATGGTAGAACCTTATTAATTTATAATGAGCCTTCAAAATTTCCAACAAATTCATCGCATAATATAATTTTATAAAAATTACACATTGTAATTATATTTATAACTATTGAAAATGAAATATAATAAATGGGTGATATGAGATTCTTTTTTTAGGGAATCATAAACAAGAAAAATAAAATATCATATGTGAGCATAAAATGTGCATATTTTTATAATGACGTTACATATGAAAATAAATGAAACAAATTGGTCATTAATCATGGAATAAACACATTATATAATATAAGGAATCAATCAATATATTGAGTTAATAAAAATAATAAATTATAGAATAATATAGTTATGAGAATAGGAATAAAACTATAAAACGTCATCAAAAAATGTAACAAAACATTCAGGATCAACACCATCAGTTCCCATACATACATGCTATTAAAATTATACTCATGAAAACCTATCTCAATAGATATAAACATTATACAAATTAATTGGAGGGATTTACAATACCCAACTTATCACTACTCTTAATTTTTTATGCAACATGAAATCAGTCACTTATCAAATCAAAAATAATCCATGATAAATATATTCAATTTCATAATAATTTCCAACTACAAATCATTAAGTATTAAAGAATAAATATATCCTAGAAATGTAATGGGTTTCATTATAAGAATTATAAATAACACGTTTAATGAAAATTTTGTATCATATAGATTTATAAAAGGAAATAATTTTTAATTTCACCAACAAGAATAACATGAAAAAACCAATCAATTATTATTGAGTATCTAACTATATCAATAATATTCATTAATATAATAAAATAAAGATGTTAAAGAATATTTTCTATATAGAATATATATAATTGTAATTTGTCTAAGACAATAATTTCCCATAATATATTGGTATATGGAATCTAGGAAGACACCATTCAATAAATGGAATCAAAAATATGTTCATAGAAATGTATGTAAATGAGTGAAAATAAATGATTATACATATTAGATAATTAAAAAATATAATGTAGAATATGTTTCATTCCCCCAAAATATAATTACATTAAATACACCATCTGACTAAATAACATGTATGGGAACATTTTAAAAAACATAGTGAATTAATAATCATATATACGAAAGGGAATTCAATTAGATAAAAAAATATTCTTAAATATATTTTGAAAGATGATATTGGTATTAAAAAAATATTGATCTATTGAAATTATTTTACAATAAATATTTTTAAAATTGTTAAGAATTATTTTTCCTTGTGACATGAGAAATCTCAATAGAAAATGATTAAAATAAAATTCCTAAGGTGGTGGAATGGTATGTTCATAGGAAACTTTTTAAAAGGTAACTTTGGAAACAAAATCATTGTTTGATGATGATATGTTTCACATTCGATTTTTTTAAATTTTTATTTAAAAAAGTGGATGAAATTACCATTTCATAAATAATATTAAATAAATAACTAAATTTATTGATCTACATCATTATTAAAGTAAATACAGTGAATAATATATTTTCAAAAACCATTATCTAAAAGATAACATCATTAAAAAAGTCTTCTATTTTCTATTTCAAAATATTTAAATAGAATTATTAAAATTATAGAAAATAATAGTTTACACATTTCCCAACAATAGTGTTTTTCATCGGTGGGATGTAAAATATGTTCATAGATGTAATATTTATTGAAATTAGTTAGAGTTATTCATTATAATTATATAAATTTATAATAGAAGGTATTTATTCAGGTAATAAGATATTGATAAATAGAAATTATGATGCATGAAAATAATTTAAAAAAAATTCATAATATCTCCATAGGATATATATGACCTATCAGGTATTGTTTTAGAACTAAATGATTGATTATTACTTAGGGAATGGGTTTGAGTCCTGAAATCACCATACAAACTTTGTAACATTTAAATTATAAAACCATAAGTGGAAGATAATTAAATAGAACATTTAATATCATCAAATATATTCGAATCCTAAATAAAAAATAAAATAGGGATTTATAAAAACTTTTAAAAATAAAACACTATTTATAATATAAATATTTATCAATGGATTTAAAATTTCTATTTAAAACCACATACAGATTTAATACAATTTTAATAAAAATCTATTTAAAGGTATTGATTGTTAATGAAAATAAAATTAATTTAATAAAAGATAATTTATGACATTAATCTTCAATTTTGGATCATATAAACCAAATAAAAAAATTCTATGTATACTAGAAATTTTGTATCATAGAGATTAATTTTGGGTGGAAACACCATACATTGTTTCCCAACATAGACAAACTTACATTGATCATCTATATATAGAACACAAAAATATTAATCTAATATTTTATAACCATTTTCTTATAAATTTTCTTTTATGAAATTCATTTAAAATAATTTTATAATTTTATATTAGTTGGTTTATACCTATTTAGAATATCGAGTGTGGGGAATCATAATCATTTTCAATGTGATTCATAATAGTAGTGTCATTATTCATTCTTCTATAATGATTAATAATGTTACAAAAATTTATTAATTATAATTATTTATAATGTTTCCATTTCATTTTTGGAGTTTTATATAATTTATTCCATACGATGAATTCAACAACAAATATTTTTGGACTGATTTTCACCATATTAATGGTGATTTATTAATTAACGAGGTATATATTGATGCAAACTTTCCAAAAAAATATTTATTTTCGATTTAAAAAATTATTAAACATGTAATTTATTTTTTAAAAACACCCATAATATTATTCCATATCATTCCTCAAATAAATGGTATAACCAACACAAACCTTAGAATACAAGGATTAAAGGATGTTTATGATGTCATTTAGATGTAATATCCTTAAAAAAATTAAAAAAATATAATATATTGTTTTTTTTATAAATCATTAATATAAAGGAATAATTTAACAATTAATGGATATTAATGTATTATATAATTTTAATAAATTATTTTCTTCTTAGTACTCATGTTGTAATTATTAAATTAATCATAATTGTTTATTATTCATTTCCTTAACAATTACTACAACATTTAACTGAAAATCCATAATGATATCAAATATATATATATATCCATTACAATAATTCTCTTTACCATCCATTCATGAAATATGTAAAACAAAAAATCAGAATCTATTGTTCTTTATAGGTGGTACACCACACTTATGCATGGATAATGATATCATTTTACTAGGAATGGAAAATTGAGAAATACTGGATGTCATTTCAAAATATAAAATAGGAAATAAATATCACAAATAAATATTAAATTAAACAAATACTAATATCCAAGTACAAATTTTATGTCTCACGTCATGGAAAAATCAATTCCATACTTTATGATTTATGTCTTCAATTATTCAATTGGAAAAGCAGAGGGTGGTAAATTCTTGAACAAAAGTTATGATTAAAATACTCTAGAATAATGATGGGTGGGTTAGCTAACATTCTAGAAGAGTTAAAGGAAAAAAAGTCAATCATTGTTTATTAGGAGACCAAATCATTCTCATTTCCTTGAAGGGTTTAAATTTTAGACAAAGAGTATGGAAAAGAGCCTGGAAAAAAATTGGGATAGGGAGGTTTTCTTTTATTTGATGGAGAAAAATAATCTCTTAGATGAACTTGTTCTAGAATATAAATGATCTACATGTGATAATTCTAGAGAGATGAGGATATGTTTTGGGATAGGAATACAACCATTTCTTCGATTTTTATAATTATTAGAAGAGTATCAGTGTCACTAACATATTAGTGGAAGATGATTCTTTCCCATAGAATGTTTAGATCACGGACGGTATGGCTACTAAATTTTTTAGACTATTATTGGATGCACTAAACCCCCATATATAGTAAGGATATCTGAATAATCAATTCAATTTATTTCATGATATTACAAATATGGTGTCCAATGAGAACCATATATTTTTTGAAAGCATGCATTTGGAAGACGTGATTTTGGAGGGATTCAGGTCCCTCAATGTAGAGTGTTATGTGGAGCTGATTGGTTATCAGGCGCCTCTTATATTTATTTCTAAAAGCTGGTTAAAATGGATCTGGTGGATTCCATTCAATATTTCTTTATAGATGGATTCATTCGATGATTTTCTTTTTCATCAACATTAATCCTCATTATAATATCTAAAGACCCACCTTGCTAAATCATTCTAGTCCAATAAACATTTTTTATTTCCCACTAAATGTCCTTGATAATTTTTTCAATAGACGGCATGCGGCATATCTTCCCTATTGGGTCATAAGAAACCAAAATGGTTTTATTATTGGGATATTGACTCTGTCTAAAATAGACATGGTACATGAAATAGTTATAGATATTAAAAAAATTATTGGATTCCAATATTTTGATCAAGGTATATATGAATAATTCATATGAAAAAATAATTTATATTTTCATCAACAAGGTGCAGAACTGCAACGGTTTTTCTTGGGGGATATTTATATTTTCATTATAGTTGTTTAGTAACTGTGTCTTTCCATATCCATTATGAGAATAATTTTCAAATTCTTCAAAATTATCCAGGGTCTAACGAAAGTTAATCCCCTATCCCCATGTCATTTCATATTGGTACATGACACTTTGAGTAGGTATCTAAAGCTGAAATTTATTAACAAACGCATTGGACCATACTGTGGAAGAATGTAATCTGGTGTTATTTCTCAAATTTTTTCACCGATGACATTATATTTTTTCAAATAAAAAAATTATAAAAATTAATGACTTAAAAATCAATGGATATTTATTTCAAGTGAAGTGGCCAACAATCTGTTGGGATGAGAGCAGTGTTTTCATAAATAAAGGTTCTTTGAGAAGTAGCATAAAACACTTAGGTATGGGATGGATATCAAAAATAGAACATTTCCCATGAATTATAATATTACTCTAGTGGGTATGAGGAGGATCAGGAATCCCCTCTTCGATGGTATAGCTGATAAAATCTCCACTCACATTACAAATTAGAAGAATCTGTTTATTTTCTTCAGGGATGTACCACTCCTTATAAATTTAATCTTTCTTCTAACACTATTAATGTATTGTTAGTTATAAATATGAAAAAGTAAGTTCTTTTACATTGAATAACTTATTACAAGATTCATGTGGGTCATTCAAGCTGAAGGGAAATTTCTTCGGTTCTCTTGGGACAAGATGCCTAGAAATGTGGGGGATTGCGGTATCAGCATTAGGAGTGACAAAGGGGAGATGTTGAGCATGGAATACATGATTCCGAGGGACTTCCATGAATGTAAATCTCTTCATTCAAATCATATATCTAATATATAGAGATAACATGGGGGTCCATGATTGATGGATAACTTCTCGCCATTGATTAATGATTTCATGTCACCTACCAATGCTATGAATCCATTCTGTGTGGGATATCAGATTTGGGAATTTTATTTTATATAATGATAATTGGGATGGCTCTGTGATAGGTTTCCTGAGATTCCAGACACCATATTTTATATTTTCCTAAACATCGGGTTTGATACCTTCATCCAAGCCATCCTCAAATAGAAATAACTACATGTCTTCAACCACATTATCATTAACGATGAATCAAAAAAAGATCTTTTTAGGGGTTTTTATCAGGTGTGTTCTCAGAAAGGGGATACCACTTAGTTTCTCAATATGTCGGTGACCATGAAGTGGGGATAAAATCACCCTGGTGAAATTAAATCCCCACCATGTATCATTTTTGAGAATTGATGATTTGTAACCTGGATCTTCCCGTAGATGAAAAACATAGGAAAAAAGATATTGAGATCCTCTGCCAATGTATGTGCTCTAACAACTCTAAAGAGTAATGTATGTACCATATCTACTTTTTGAGAAAGTTGGATAATATTATCTGCGATGATCTGGGTGAGGTCATTCAGGATAGGAATAATATGTTACTCACTAAAATATTTTCCTCAAGCCTTGTTTTGGGGGACAAATGAAAATACCCTGGAATAGAGGGAAATTGTGATCCTTGTTGTAGATGGTTGTTAGAAAATTTATTCTATGCTGAATTAATGATTTCACTCCATAATAACTAACAGATTTCTAGGATTTATGTTCAATGATAAAATAAAAACGGTGGATTTGGATTAGCACATCAAGGGTTCTGAAATCTCATCCTCATTGTGGAGGATTATGGATGGTAAATTCACAATGTATGTTCTTTGGAATCCTGGTATTCAGGGGAGGTGGGTGAGGTCGAGTCCCCCTCATAGTGGACATAAAATCAATGTGTATGGATCTCGTACCTCAGTTGTAATGTGGGGGGGGCATGATCATCAATGGTTGGTGCTTCTAGCTATTAGTAATTTCTTTGGGAAGGGGTACCTCCTAAAAGAGGAGGACAATGCGATGTTGAAAGGTGTTGATTTGTGTCATGGGAATAACATATTTCTAGAATTAGTGGAAACAGACTTGATGGGGATTCATGGAGAATTATAGGATAAGATTCAAAATACACTGGCTTCACTCATCGAATTCAGAAGGCCTAAAATACTTATCCATAAGAGGGTTTACATTATTCATACTTGGATTGCTGGTAATAAGGTAGTGGATTTCCTACCTTCTTAGGTGTCCAATGAGGATTAGTGATTTTTATTTTCCAGATTGGGATCCAGCTCACCTTATTATAGTGGTATTATTAGGTCTCATGCACTCATTTTACAATATTTTTTAACACCTTGAACATTTTTTAATTGTATATTGCCAGAAACAATTTAAAATTATTACTATTATTATTAGCGTGAGGTAATGTGAGGAGAGGTGCACCCATTTGATAAGTTAAAATGAATGAACCTTTTTAAAATGCACAGAACACATCAAAATAGATAGTTTATTTTAAGGAATGTGGAATAGAAATTGAAAAATAAAAGAGAGGATACTCAATATAGTTCATGAAAACAACAATAACACATTTGAAACCTGTTTTAAAATTTATTTTCTCTTTACCAATTCGGATAGACATTTTTACCATTTTGGTTTTCAATATAATAATGTTTTTACCATGATAATTAATTATTTATGTCCAAAATTAGAATGGCCATTATTTAATTTGAGATATTGATTCCAAATATCAAAATCCATTTTTTATTAAAATTTTAAAGTTTATTATTATTAATTTTAAATTACTAAATGCATAAAAAAATTAATGAATACTTAAATTAAATTCTATAATGTGAAGTATGAGATTCAAGTTTTAAAAAATATATAAAAATAATAAAGTCACACACAAAATTAAATATGTGTTCACAAAATGAGTTTCATTATTTTAAATTTTATAATTATATAATAATTATTTCATAAAGTAGATTTTATTGGTAAAATGGTATATGTCAAAATTTACCTAAAAATCATTCCATTTAGAAGAATTTCAAAAAAAAAATAGTAATCAACACATTTTGACATTATAAATTAAAAAATTAATAAATTCTGTCTAATTTATAAGTTAATAATTTTTACAGAATCCTTAAAATAAAAAATATAGAGAACACTAGATTTTATGGAAATGTGATATTTTAAAACACTTGTTTTTCATTATATTAATTCATTTAATATACTAATTTAAATGTTTTTAATATGTAATTTCATATATGACTATATTGATAAGAGATAAATTTAATCTCTTTGAAAAAAAATTCATTACTTAATGAAATGGGTTCTTTCAAAAAAGTAAAATTACTTGAATTCTAAATAAGTTTCAACAATTAATTATATTTATTCTATAATTTCATATTAATATTCCATTGATATTAAAATATTATGTTGACATTTATAAATACATTTTACCATATTTTAATTATAATTTTATTAATACATTATTGAATATAAAAATATATTACTATAATTTTTTAATATCAACTATTTATTTGATTAAGTTTTATGAAATATTAAATTTACTTGGTAATAATATATAGCATAAGTATTCCTATTGAATATATGATCAACAACCTGTTATTAAAGGACTATATTTATAATGAAAATATTTATAATGTCTATAATTTATTACCATAAAAAGAAATGAAAAATAGTTTGTTCATTCCACTCATACTTAGAAAGGCATAATACTTATTACATATTATAGATTTTACACTATACATTTTCCTATAAAATTGATACTCCTTGTAATATGATTTTTGGCTATTGATGATCCTCAAGGTTGAAAATTATCCATGGTATTTCCGATTATAAATGAATTTATTATTATTTTATCTACTTCACTTATATATTTTTCTCTTTTAATGGATTTATATTATACATAATTAGTAATAACCCTTTTTATGAAATCCATAGTTTTATATGAATTTTTTTCAACTTTCTTTATAGGAGTGAATAGTGTATCATTGTATTGGGTATTATCATTTTTGGAACATTTAAATTCATTTTTCAATCCGGATTAGTGAATATAAAAATAGTTCATTAAAATTATTCATGTAAAATAACAACGAATAATAATAATAATAATAATAATAATAATAATTACCTTTGAAAAACTATAGGGTATTAAATTTTCAATTTCCTTCTATATAGTATACTTATATTTTAACACATTAAAGAATAATCTGGTTGATATATTCCTATAAATATTAGAGTAATCTTTTTCTTATGGATTTTTGATTGGAACTAATGCGAAACATTCATCGTGAACCATATTTTTATTCAACTTGTTGAAATTTCCTTAAATAAAGTGGATCAATGACTGGAATTACTCTTAGTAAAATAGTTCTCTTTTCAGAAAACAATGTTAACACTACCACTGTCACGAACCAACCTAGGTCGACCCTGAACCGGACACCTAGGACACCTGAGCCGGCCCGCGACATGGCCTCAAGCGCGTCTCCCCTTACGCCAGAGGTTGCCGACTAGCGGCGAGGGTGTAAGGTAAGTCAGGGGGGGAGACTATACCCTCTTATCAAAGTGGAACCAAGGGACCAAAAATACAGCAACGGAAGTAGTGTAAATAATAATAAGAAAACAGCGGAAAACATTTTTCATTTATAAGGTTTGAATAAATTTGGCGAACGGCAGTTTATATAAGAGATGCATGCATGACATGCTAATGATACAATGAAAGCATTAAATCACGCGACATACTTACACATCAATGCAGAAATAAATGAACAAAAGTCTCAATCCCCGAGGGCGATCTCCATGAGCATCCCGAGCCCCAACTCGGTCCTTTGCTCCTAACTCCAAGTACAAGAAACAGCAACAACAAGGTCCTGCAACCAAATGGAATCTACTCGGGTACCCCAGTGCAATGGCGGCCCGAGTAGGGTGTGAGATATATATCTCAGTAGGCCAGAACCACCGGGGTCTAGCCCACTCTAGACCATGAAAATATAATTAAACAAAGTGCTGGTATTTTCGAACAATAACGACACAATGAAAACAATGAACGCCCGTCCAGATTCCAGAAAGGACACCTGGAGGCACTACCTGCTTCGGCCCATAGCCGGGATGAAAACCTGTTTAAAACAACACAAGTAAATTTGGTTCAAGTATAAAAACACTTTTTATCATTTTGCTCACTTACTCTATTTATTCACTTATCATTTCAACTCAGACTAGAAATCCACTCATTCTTACCTTTCTTTATTTGATCACAATTCACTCGGTTTTACCCACCTCTCTCGTTCTTTTCATAAATCATCATTATCATTCGTTCGGTGTAGATCATCAGGTCTAACACCCTGTATCACATTTTGTGTAGATCGCCATGTCTAACACCTCAATAATCGTTCGGTGTAGATCGTCATGTCTAACACCCCGTATCACATTTGGTGTAGATCGCCATGTCTAACACCTTATATCACAAGATTGGATAACCATTGGGAAGGAACGCCATGTCCAAACCCAGATTTTTAAGTCGATCTAGAACGCCATGTCTAGGACCCAAAATCTCATTCAGTGTAGATCGTCATGTCTAACACCCTATATCACAATCTTGGATAACCATTGGGGAGGAACGCCATGTCCAAACCCAGATTTTAAGTCGATCTAGAACGCCATGTCTAGGACACAAAATCTCATTCATTTATCACTTAATTAATCAATCGACGCAATTCTCATTTCATGATTAATCCTTCACGTTCAGTTATCCAAATCAGATCTCAACATTTTATAATCAATTCTCATAATTAACTATCCTTGTTCAACATTCTGGGACTTGCACGAGCAATGGAAGGTAAACAAAAGCATATGGCACCAACATGCCTCTATGTTAGGTGATTAATGACATTAGATGGTACAAGTACAAGCATGCCATTGATCAAGTATAATGTCAAGCATAAAGTGTCATAAGACTTTTAAGAAAGCAATCACAAAAAAAGAAATCTACTACTACACATTTATTTTGAAGGCAGCTCACCTCTATTGGAGGAGTTTTATTAGAAAACATGTCATTACTTTATCAAACAATTCATTTAGTGATATTTAGAATTTACTTTAAAACTCATTCAACACTTAGCAAAGTTAAGAAGCCACACAATAAGGAAGGAAATCATGGAATTCTATTGCTACATTTTTAGATTGAAGGCAGCGCACCTCGAAAGAGGGGTTTTATTATTAAACCGTTAGTTTAGTGACCAAACAACCTATTTTATCTTATTCCTGCAATTCACACGATTTGCACAGAAGAATTTAATCGGAACTAAACTTGCATAATTAAAATACTAAGTGCAATATTAAACTCACTATTACTTTACTTAAATTTAAAAGGGCAAGGAGACGGACCCTACCTCAAGGTGGATCCATCCGTCCACTCCGGCTCTTGGCGCTTTCTAACTAAAGTTGTCGCAGCTGCTCCCCCACGAGGCATATGTGATTTCACATAAGTATAAGGACACCTAGCCCCTATGCACACGCTCCGCATGGCCATGAGCGTGCGCAAGGGGATCCTTACACATATGCTTATACCCATAAGCCTGTCTCCACCCACCTGCACAGGCACTTTTTATATATGTAATGGGGACAACTAGCCCCGTACGTGTGTATATTCGCTGCCATGGACAAATATACGCACGCCGAGGGAACCCACGTACATATAAATACGTACCTATGCCTGCGCAGGTGAGTCGCCTAAACTCCGGCAATCCGAAATCATACTGAAACCTCCAGCGCACTATAAGACAACCACTACGAACCTTAAGACACAAAGATAAACCAATTTAAGTGAGGCAAGACCAACCAACGGTATTAAATCCTCACCTCGGGTGTTAGCGACAATGCGGAACGAAGTGAAACCACCCAACGCCCTACCAATTAAATACCAGGCAGTCAATAACACATGACTCCCTTAATTTGGAGGATGCGAAACTGATGACGGGTAGAAAACCTTACCTCGCAACGTTGGCGACGAACCGAAACCACTCGAACCGCTTCGCCTTCGGCGGCGGTTGCCGGAACGCACCTCAAGGGACCCCAAGAGAACCTTCGCACCGACCTAAAACAAGAAGAAACTGAAAAACCGGATCACCTCTAAGCCCTAGGGTTCGGCCGTACCTCACCGGGCGCCGATTAGGACAAAATGAAGCCGGAAACGGGGAGGAGAAGGTAGAAAGTAGCTTACCGTGGCGATTCGAACCGGAAACCGGTGGAAATCGACGAAGGAGAGAGGTCGGGGAAGGAGGAGGCGCCGTGGAGGGGGGGGGGTGTCGCGCGCGGCTTGCCGGGGGAGAAGGGAGGGGGGTGTCGCGGGGTTCTGCCGAGCGGGGGGTGAGGAAGAGATTGGTTTTAGTTTTTTTTTAATTTATTTTATTTTCATTTATTTTAATTTTAAACAAAAACTAAAACGCACCCACCCGCACGGTTTTACCCGCACTGCCTGAAACACCGCGTGCAGCCCGCGCGCCTGCTACCGGATTCCCGGGGTACCCCGCACGCCTAACCCGCATGGTTAAACCTACTGCACACGGTCCAATATCACCCCGCTTAAAATGGCTCCAGAACTCGGGACCTCATTCCGAAGGTCGGTTTTAAAACCGACCCGCTGATAAAAAAAAGTTCAAGAACCTTCGCATTTTGTCCGCTCTAAAAAAAACGGTTCGTTACAAACTACCCACCCAAAAAAAAACTTCTCGTCCCCGAGAAGACTTCGGAAAACATCACCCGACCTACAAGGGTCGTGAAGTTGCATTCAACCGGTCGCATTGCGTTTCCAACGCCCAATGCACCTTTAAGCACTTTCTAAGAAAACTGCACTTAAGCCTTTACAACTCGAGTCAACGCTCACTTTACAACTGAAACATCAAAGCAGAGCTTACATCCGAGGCCATTATAGGGACCTCAACCCATGAAAATGGTTGAATCACGATCGACCAACTAAAATTGGTCACACAAGATTTCCTCGAAAGACATCGCCGACCCGAGATTCACACTCGCCCTTAAACCGACGACATGATTTTAAAACTGTTCCGTTATCAACTACGCGTACACCGAAGTCCTTACACGACCTTTGGTGACATTCGCAAGTCAAGCCATCACAAGACTATTATAAAACTAACGTGCCTCAACACGAAGCGTAACTCCAAGAAACCGTGCATCCCACACACAACCAGAGAGAGATTACGAAACAAACCAACAACTTTTAAACTTTAGCACGGCGTATAACCGACACTATCTTAGTGTATCCAAGACGACGTCAAGATGGGGAACATGGTCGTATCATCCAGCAGAGTACACTATGATTAAACCAAGGTCGCTGAGAAGATCAATCGGACCAAACTCTGATGCCTATACCACCCGAGGCATTCGTATTCGTCCAAGCTTAACCACTGAAACTCTTCCCGCACTAACGGAGTTTCTAAAGTGTTGTGCATACAGCCAACCTTATCACAGTCGTGCTGCCAAGCAAGCACTGACATGAAAACAGAAATTCATGCGACACTACCCACCTTAGGAGTTTCCATGTCGTCGTAAGAACTAGACGCTCACCGACGCGCTATTTTTGAAACACTATAACGCACAGGTGACGTTCCTCGAACTACGATCACCACATCATAAGCTCACACCGAAAACAAGGCAACTCAAGCTCTAAGGGTACTACCTAGCACGGGCTAGTCCCTTACGAAGCACACACATCGACCCTAACTCTAGGTAACGCAAAACAAGGATTACTAGGCTCAAAAACCCCTTTCCGTTTTATCCACTTCAGTATTTCCTTTCAACCTTTAAAACATTTAAGGAATTTTAATCAACCCACAATTACTATTTCAAAACTAATTACCTGGTTTTCAGTCAACGCCCCATGGCAAAACAGACAAGCTATAACCAACTTCCTCTTTAAAAAAAAATTAACACATAATGTTATCCAAGCATAAACAGGTAATTTAGCATCTAAATTCCTTTTTAACAAAGAGGCAACCCCGAGGGTCCCATTTATTCAATTCGGGTTCTTAAAAAGAAACCACATATCAGTTCATTCCATATGGACGTGCCCCAACTGGCCTCCTCGGGTCTAGTTGAGCATGTTTAAAAGCACACCAAACTATCTCAATCAAAACGCAATAGTATTACATTAATAATCATTTTCAAACACACTATGGTCTAACAAGGTTCAGTCACATGGGTGGCCACCTACCAATCAATAAGGCACCCATACACCTTACCGTTGGCATTTGGCTCCCATTTATCAAATCAATTTTTTGTTTTTCATTTAACATTTTAACTTAGCAGCCCTCTTTTAAAGGTTTGAAACCACAGTTTGCCCTTTTCCCAATTATAAAGCGCTTATACACCTTACAATGGAAAACTGGCTCTGTCGTAATCGCAACCAACAATTTCAGCCAAAGCAACCAAGCTTTTACTAGCAAGCTAACAATCCACTACAAACAGCTAACACAAGGCAACAAGCTAACAAGATGAAATCACTAAAACATGCTATAACACAGAGCATGACACACAAACAAGATAGAAAACATGACATGTTATCACCCAAACATGTTAATTATCACCGAAACATTCTTTCTAAAGAGACATGCTAAATAAATCCAGACATGACATATTTCCAAGGCACACAATCAGAATCAGCAGGCATCCTACTAATGCGACTACATGGCATGGCACATATGCATGACATGTGAATCTATAAGTGTCTAATATCATGCATGCAATGCAATTTTCTGGCCATATCGGGCCAAGAAAAATTTTCAAAACCTCTTCATAAACAAATAAGCAGTGGAAAGTACAACATTCACCCAAGGTGAGATCACATCAACTGTAACAGTGAACAACATGAACACCAATTCCCAGCCCTGGCCACTTGGTCATTTACCGTACGTGGGGTGATCAGTCCCAGACACGGCTATTACCCAAGCGCCGACACATTCCTAATCTCCTGTCTACCAATCCCAAAACAGTAAGACAATGAAAATAAAGAAACCTCCCTTTGATACCATTTTGTCACGAACCAACCCAGGTCGACCCTGAACCAGACACCTAGGTCACCTGAGCCGGCCCGCGACATGGCCTCAAGCGCGTCTCCCCTTACGCCAGAGGTTGCCGACTAGCGGCGAGGGTGTAAGGTAAGCCAGGGGGGAGACTATACCCTCTTATCAAAGTGGAACAAAGGGACCAAAAATACAGCAACGGAAGTAGTGTAAATAATAATAAGAAAACAGCGGAAAACATTTTTCATTTATAAGGTTTGAATAAATTTGGCGAACAGCAGTTTATATAAGAGAAGCATGCATGACATGCTAATGATACAATGAAAGCATTAAATCACGCGACATACTTACACATCAATGCAGAAATAAATGAACAAAAGTCTCAAGCCCCGAGGGCAATCTCCATGAGCATCCCGAGCCCCAACTCGGTCCTTTTCTCCTAACTCCAAGTACAAGAAACAGCAACAACAAGGTCCTGCAACCAAATGGAATCTACTCGGGTACCCTAGTGCAATGGCGGCCCGAGTAGGGTGTGAGATATATATCTCAGTAGGCCGGAACCACCGGGGTCTAGCCCACTCTAGACCATGAAAATATAATTAAACAAAGTGCTGGTATTTTCGAACAATAACGACACAATGCAAACAATGAACGCCCATCCAGATTCCAGAAAGGACACCTGGCGGCACTACCTGCTTCGGCCCATAGCCGAGATGAAAACCTGTTTAAAACAACACAAGTAAATTTGGTTCAAGTATAAAAACACTTTTTATCATTTTTCTCACTTACTCTATTTATTCACTTATCATTTCAACTCAGACTGGAAATCCACTCATTCTTACCTTTCTTTATTTGATCACAATTCACTCGGTTTTACCCACCTCTCTCGTTCTTTTCATAAATCATCATTATCATTCGTTCGGTGTAGATCGTCAGGTCTAACACCCCGTATCACATTTGGTGTAGATCGCCATGTCTAACACCTCAATAATCGTTCGGTGTAGATCGTCATGTCTAACACCCTATATCACAAGCTTGGATAACCATTGGGGAGGAACGCCATGTCCAAACCCAGATTTTAAGTCGATCTAGAACGCCATGTCTAGAACCCAAAATCTCATTCATTTATCACTTAATTAATCAATCGACGCAATTCTCATTTCATGATTAATCCTTCATGTTCAGTTATCCAAATCAGATCTCATCTTTTTATAATCAATTCTCATAATTAACTATCCTTGTTCAACATTCTGGGACTTGCACGAGCAATGGAAGGTAAACAAAAGCATATGGCACCAACATGCCTCTATGTTAGGTGATTAATGACATTAGATGGTACAAGTACAAGCATGCCATTGATCAAGTATAATGTCAAGCATAAAGTGTCATAAGACTTTTAAGCAAGCAATCACAAAAAAAGAAATCTACTACTACACATTTATTTTGAAGGCAGCTCACCTCCATTGGAGGAGTTTTATTAGAAAACATGTCATTACTTTATCAAACAATTCATTTAGTGATATTTAGCATTTACTTTAAAACTCATTCAACACTTAGCAAAGTTAAGAAGCCACACAATAAGGAAGGAAATCATGGAATTCTATTGCTACATTCTTAGATTGAAGGCAGCGCACCTCAGAAGAGGGGTTTTATAATTAAATCGTTAGTTTAGTGACCAAACAACCTATTTTATCTTATTCCTCCAATTCACACGATTTGCACAGAAGCATTTAATCGGAACTAAACTTGCATAATTAAAATACTAAGTGCAATATTAAGCTCACTATTACTTTACTTAAATTTAAAAGGGCAAGGAGACGGACCCTACCTCAAGGTGGATCCATCCGTCCACTCCGGCTCTTGGCGCTTTCTAATTAAAGTTGTCGCAGCTTCTCTCCCACGAGGCATATGTGATTTCACATACGTATAAGGACACATAGACCCTATGCACACTCTCCGCATGGCCAAGAGCGTGCGCAAGGGGATCCTTACACATATGCTTATACCCATAAGCCTGTCTCCACCCACCTGCACAGGCACTTTTTATATATGTAATGGGGACAACTAGCCCCGTACGTGTGTATATTCGCTGCCATGGACAAATATACGCACGCCGAGGGAACCCACGTACATATAAATACGTATCTATGCCTGCGCAGGTGAGTCGCCTAAACTCCGGCAACCCGAAATCATACCGAAACCTCCAGCACACTATAAGACAACCACTACGAACCTTAAGACACAAAGATAAACCAATTTAAGTGAGGCAAGACCAACCAACGGTATTAAATCCTCACCTCGGGTGTTAGCGACAACGCGTAACGAAGTGAAACCACCCAACGCCCTACCAATTAAATACCAGGCAGTCAATAACACATGACGCCCTTAATTTGGAGGATGTGAAACTGACGACGGGTAGAAAACCTTACCTCGCAACGTTGGCGACGAACCGAAACCACTCGAACCGCTTCGCCTTCGGCGGCGGTTGCCGGAACGCACCTCAAGGGACCCCAAGAGAACCTTCGCACCGACCTAAAACAAGAAGAAACCGAAAAACCGGATCACCTCTAAGCCCTAGGGTTCGGCCGTACCTCACCGGGCGCCAATTAGGTCAAAATGAAGCCGGAAACGGGGAGGAGAAGGTAGAAAGTAGCTTACCGTGGCGATTCGAACCGGAAACCGGTGGAAATCGACGAAGGAGAGAGGTCGGGGAAGGAGGCGGCGCCGTGGAGGGGGGGGGGGGGGTGTCGCGCGCGGCTCGCCGGGGGAGAAGGGAGGGGGGTGTCGCGGGGTTCTGCCGAGCGGGGGGTGAGGGAGAGATAGGTTTTAGTTTTTTTTTAATTTATTTTATTTTAATTTATTTTAATTTTAAACAAAAACTAAAATGCACCCACCCCCACGGTTTTACCCGCACCGCCTGAAACACCGCGTGCAGCCCGCGCACCTGCTACCGGATTCCTGGGGTACCCCGCACGCCTAACCCGCATGGTTAAACCTACCGCACGCGGTCCAATATCACCCCGCTTAAAACGGCTCCAGAACTCGGGACCTCGTTCCGATGGTCGGTTTTAAAACCGACCCGCTGATAAAAAAAAAGTTCAAGAACCTTCTCATTTTGTCCGCTCTAAAAAAAAGGTTCGTTACAACCACCCTTATATATATCAATGTTCTTCGAGAGGTGAGATTCTTTATTAAAGCCACTCTAATAAAGGTTAGACATTTCATTTCCATGAGGACCACATTCATCCATGTCCATTGTTATTCGCATGTTTTCAATCCCTTATAGGGACATTATATTAATTCAAATAACCAAATTTATCACCATATCATTAACAGTGAATGGGGACTATCTTCACTCCATGTTCATTTTTACCACAACTAACAATATATGAACCATGTAAACTTTCTATTCTAAACCACATCATAATTACCAAGATATAATTTTATCATGCAAGACCATACAACTTATTCTCCCCATGAAATTCCTTCAGAGAAATGGGAACATTATGAATTCTAGGACAATTACTTAGAGAAAGTTTATATCCATAATTGGAGTCAGTGCTCCCCCAAGCTCTTTTCCTATAACCATATTCTGATCATGTCCAACATTAATTGAGAGGTTTCCTTATGAAATCTAGGATCCCAATAACATGTATCCCATAAAATCCACCTAATCATCAATAATAGGATATTTGGAGGGTAGATATACATTTTAAATACATTCTTATCATCATTCAAGATGATCAATATTTTGATTTATCCCCAAATTGTAGCTATAATTTCATGATGCCTTTGAAAATACATAATTAATATTATTGACTTGATACACATTTCCCTTATTTTTTAAATATTAATATTTCCACCTTAGTAAATCATTCATGTTATGATAAAAATGATAAAATTAAAAAATAAGAGCATTCTAACAGTAGGTCTAAAAATGTCCAATAATTCAAAAAAATTAGATGAAAAAGGATAAACATCCCCATATTCAATATTAAATTGACTACATCATTTATTGTTGATAAAATAACTATATCAACATAAATGAAACAAAGATACACCATAAAAAACACCATCATACTTCAAATAAAAAGTAGTTATAGTTTCTTTACCTGTTATAATAACGAATATAATAAAATACAAAATATAGAAAAATAATTTTTAATACTAATGAACCCTATTAAAACTAGAGATTTTAATCTATATATAAATGGTTATACATAAATAAAATATATTAATATTTAAACTATACTAATGAAAAAAATAATCCTACTTTCGAATTTATCAATTCAAAAAAACCATGTTTTCCCATTCATCCCTCCATATAGTATAGAAGTTGAATGAAATAATTACCCTGACGAATGAATTTATAATTTTTTAATCCCCATATAAAATAATATCTGATAACCAAATAACATAATTTATTAGGATTCATCCCTTTAATAAATGATATTCTTTGAATTTTGGAATGAATTATATTATGAACCCTATACAAAATATCTTCAATGTTGGTCATTATAATAGAATTTCTCCGAATTGTGGAAATCCCATTAGATAATATCATATAGTAAAAGAATTAGTCTCTATAGTTTAAATATTTTAGCGTCTCACTTATATAATTCATCACCTATTGATTACCAAGAAGCATTTTAAAATTACACTTATAAGAAAAATGATTAGTCAATTAAAAAATATTTTTTTAACTTCCTTGTTCATTGGAAACACTATCAACACAATGATAATGATTCATTGATTTTTGTCACCATGAGAGATCAATCCTTAAATCCCAATGATCTAGTAATTCATAAAATATTTTATATATATTACTAAATAATAATAAATTATCATTAATACCATAAATATTTATTTTTAGAAATATATTTTCTTCTTCATGATGTATTTACTTTTTTAAATAAAATTTATAAATACAATAAAATAAAATATATATCATTTTCAAATAATAGCAATTTAAATTAAGAATAATTATTAATTAAATTTTTGGAAAAAGTTATAAGTTCTTTTGATAAAAAATTGGCTTCTTCATTAATAGAAAAATAGGGTAAAATGGTAACATCATGCAGTTAAAGTCTAAGATATTTATTACCATCAATAAAAATTTAGTATATGAGGGGGTGAATGACATATATCACTCATATGTCTACATTGGATATACTTTTTTCATAAATGATATTCCATATACAATATAGAAATACTATTTGATGGAATGCCACTCAAACGTGCCATTTAAAATGACCCCTTATCTATCCACTTCAAAACCATACATTTTATTCTATTTTCAATATAATAATTATTTAATTTCCCATACTATAAGATTACTACACATTTGATAGAATCATAATCCCTGACATATAACTAAATCAATCATAGGTAATGAATCCTTTTGAGATAGTGTGAATTTATCAATGTTAGTGTTATATTTTTATCAATATATTAAATTATGAAATCATATAAACACTTTATATTTCTAAATAACTGAAGAAATAACGTATAATTAGAATTATTTTTCTTATATGAAATTTATATTTCTAAAATATAACTTTATACTATTATTCATTTAGGAGTAAGGTATTTTCAGATTTTTGTTCCTTTAGCCATCTAAATTATTCCAAATAGAATATATGTATGTACTATACCAAAGTTAGTATATGATGTTGAATATTATTTTATGTGATAAATTTTATTACTAGATGGTCAATCAGAAAGGAAAGATACTTATAATGTAATTCATTTTTATCAATAAAATTCCTCGAATCAAACACATAACAGATTTTATTCTAAAAAACATCACACATGTAATCCATGTAATAAATAAAGGAATATTTATATTATTGTAAAAAATATATTCCAAAAATATTAATATTCCATTTATGGTGAATATGTTGTAATAGAATTATTATTTTCATATCTATTATGGATATTTTATGAAGCCTTTATAAATTACAAACATCATATGATGAAAAGAAACAACTACTAAAGATCACTTTAACAATAAAAAATTTTATATAAATATTATAAAAGGTAATATATTTATATATTGTTTTAAAATATATTAAAAATATTATTATTATTATTTTAATGGAGTTCAAATTTCTTTTTTAGAGTTGAGATTATTCTAATATTTGATATTTTTAATTATTTTTTGTAAAAAATATTGTTTATGTTTATATTCCCATTAGAGTAAATTTTATATTCCATTTCTCTAATCCCATTATGAATTATTCAACCCACTCTATATTTTGGGAATACACGTATTATTATCATTAAACCACTCATTTATTTTTAAATCAATTAAATTGATACATTTATGTCAAACTTTTTAATCTCATATTTTTAATTTGAAAATATTACTTGATGAACATGATCTCTATTATGTTTATATATTTAATTCCTATCATCGAATCAAAATCAAGGTTTAAATTATATCATTTCAATTTAAAACTTATATTCTATTATATAATTATTATATGGCCGTTTTTTACTATGATATAATTATCATTTCATAAAAATAATTTTCCTATCATTATTAGCTTTAAAAATAAAACAAATAAATAATTTATATGATAAACTAAAATATTTTCTAATTAAGTTTTCAATATTATTATAAGGTATTCCAATTATATAAATATATTATAGTATTTATTAAATTCAATTGGGAATTTTTTTATTGAATTCATCCATTGGGTTTCTATACATGAATTTAAATTATATATGGAACCTTTTAGATAGCTCATTTCATTCCTAGGGGTTATTGTGGCTATGTTTTTCTATGAATGTGATCTTATTTATGTCAAATTAATATGTGTGGAGAATAAATATGTAATGAGTGGGGAAATTATTTTTTATCCATCAAATAAATTATGTAAATATTTTTATATTTTTATATATTATTTCTTGAGATATGGGATGTTATAAATTTACATTATCTTTTGGATAATTGGAGGTTTGTGTAGTCTACAATGATATGAATTTTTTACTTGTTAACTATGACATATGTTATTATTTTCTACAATTATGTTTATTCAGATTTTATATTATAAATATCAGTGTATCCACATTGTTTTTTTTTTATTTCACGAAAAAATTATTCTATGGATTTATGACTAATTCTATATTAATTTTTTTATATATTCCTTTATGATTATGATCTCGTAATAACATTTTATTTTCATTATGAACTATTTATACTCTTCATTTTAATTACATTTAATTAATTAATATCTCTCATATAAAATCTATTACTAGTCAAATTATCTCCTCATTTCCTTGTGATTATCTTTCTTAGGAAACAAATTTGATTATAATTAATAATATTCCAATATGAATTTCATGTCTGTATAATTATATGGGAGATATTGAAAAATTATAAAAACAAAACAAATTTATGTATAAAATCTCTACAGAAACTAAACCAAATGTTTCTAGGAATATGATTTATTAAATTATTAGAAAATCATGTTTATTTGGGTAATAGGTTTTTATGTTTCGGTTAGGTCATATGATCCAATGTTAAATTTTTTTTACAATATTCTAACCAATAGTTTATTTAATGTAAGACAACTACAAATCAATTAACCTAATATTAACTAAAATTGTTGTTGGTTCAATAAATGGTGTCATGTTTTGAATGTAAAGAAGTTAACTTTTAAGAATATATTTCATTATATAAAATAAGTGTTATATAAGAAATGGAATTATTGGAATAATATTTTCACATTCATATGATGGATTGTAAATTTTTTACTAAGAGGTCATATTTTATTAATCTAGGCTTGAGATTCAGTCACATAACCCTTATTATTTATCCATGATTATTCAATTTCGAAATGCTGATGAAGTGATACATAAATTTCAGAAAACATAAAATATATTATTTATTTATCATTCAACCCAATATTTAATATATTTTATGTTTTTTAAAATTTATGTATCACATCTTTAGCATTTAGAAATTGAATAATCATATAAAAATCATAGGGGTTATGTGAATGAATCTCAAGCCTCCAACTATTCTAAAATTAATTTTCTTTGAAATATGATTAATGTATATCCTAATATTATTATATTGGGTTTTATGTGATTATTGGAATGTATTGGAACTCCTTATATAGAGCTAATATCAACTAATCAAAAAGATAAATCACATTTTACATCTCAAATAATCTTGTTATTATTAATAAATAAAAGATTGATATAAAATTATTTATCTACATCAAATTACTTATATACATATTAATATATGATAATTTGCGTTATTTAGCACAAATTGTCTAAAAGAAAAACAATATTTAATATTTTTCTATTTTAACAAAAATATTTATATTATTTCCAAATGTTGTTTCTAATATTCCAATAAATCATAGGGTTATGTATTAATATAACACATATCTACTGTAATGTACATTTATACGAGTTAATATAGAGTGGAAATTATTGAATTAATAGAATTAATGAAGACACTATTATAAAATCAACAAGAAAGGATGCATAATACAAGATGATTCTCCATGGGGGGAACTAATCCTATTTAATGACAATAAATATAGAAAATGCATCTAAGATTTTATTATCAATAATGTTATATTATAATTATCATTAAAATGATTCCTGTAACATAATATGATAAATAATTTTAATAACTATAACAATATAAAATATTCATAAAGATTATCCTTTAATTTAAATAAAATAAATTATGGTTTCAAAGGTAGGATATACTTATTGAATCCATTAATAATTGATAGAAAATAACGATTTTATATTAATTCCTTTTTGATATACAAATTGCACATCTATATTTGTGGATTACTATGATATAGGATTTATGTATTACATTGGTGAATAAGTGGAAGTATTTATAACTGTTACTATTATATATTTAAACTGAGATAAAATTCTTGAAAAAAAGTTGAGGATTGTGATGAAAAAAATGAGGAAGGATAGTTTTATGGAAAATTTATTCACTATAAATGTTTTCTCGAAAAATTATCATTCTTTTTATATTTAATGAAAAGATGTAGCATTTTTATGGATAATTTAGGAAAAATGATGACTAATAAATACTCTAGAGAAACTACTATGATTAACCTAAATATTTTCTAAACATTACATTTAAATAATTTATGAATTCAGTAACATATCACATGCTTCTAAATTATAAAAAACAAGTTAACCCAAATGATATTGAGTTCCACTAGATTAATGAATGTGATGATTGATTCAAGTTGTTTATGAGGAAGAGAATCACTACACCTATACTCATATAATCTTATTCTATAGAGGGGATTGTGATATAAATATATTAATCAATGATGGGTTTTGGATGTGTCCTTGTGAAAAATAAAAATGTTTAAGGTTATGTAACCAATGAATTAATGGTACATTATTTAAATAAACAATCACATTATTGGATATAGTAGTGTTATTTTAACCATTAATTTTATTGAATAATAATCACTATAAATAAAATATTGATATATATATATATATAATAATTCCATTGAGTATATATGTACATATATAAGTGGAATATCCACCAACTATAATTTTAATAGCTGATCCAGCAGTATGAAATCTAAAAAAATTATAACATAGGGAAGGAAATTATGATTTTTGATTTCCTGAGTAATAAGGATAATGTTGAATTATCCAAGATGATGGTGGAAGTAAACCCATTAATCAAGGATCCACCAAGGATAGATGATGAAATCATAAAATACAAGGATAAATAATAGAATTAACCTCTGATTAATAAATTATACACCCAATTTGAAGATCTTGAATGTGATAAGGGTTAAGTTTTATTAATATAAGAAGGTAAAAATTTTTCCGTTGTTCCTCCAATCAAATTATAGGACTATAAGATATGAAGAAGAATTATATTTCCATTCATAATAGAATGTAAGAATGAAGTTTCTAATGATGAATATATCACATAATTATTTTTTAATCCTTAAATAAAAAGGATTTATATATATCACAAGGACAATTGTTGGTGGAAATCATGTTTGAGGTTATTTATAAATATATATATATATTAGTATTTTTTATTTAAACTTTTATGGTTATACATCATATATATTATGTTATGATCCAACCATTTATAAATTATATATCGAATATGATAACAACCCAGTGGATTTCATCATAGTGCAATCCATAAAATATATATGTTATAATTTCATATTGCTTGGATTTAACTCCTTATAAATATCACTTATTGAATTTCTATTAGATTTGATTTATCAATTAATCTACTCTCTATGTTGTTGATAAAGGATATTCCGTGGTTACATCAAGTAAAAAAATAAAATATATATGATTGAGATCAGATGTTTATCAATGTATTTTAGAGGAGTCATTAATATTAATTGGACGAATACATGATATTTTTTATATCATAGAATCCCTAAACTCCTGGTAAAATCAATTGACAGTTAAATCGTTAGTAGTTATTTTTTGATCCTAGAATATTTATACTAGAGAATATTGGAATCCAAAAATACAACAGGTAGATTTATCAGACAAAAATAGTTTTCTCTCAACCATTCAGCTAAAAACCGTCTCTTCTCTATATGGATGGAATTATGAAACTACATTAGGATATTATTAATTTAGAGAGTCAAAGATAATGATACTGTATTATTATTATAACCCCATGATTTTAAATAATTTAAATTCCCTTCAAATTAATATTATGTTTGATTTATTTTGGTACATGAAACAAAAAACAAAACAAAACCCAATAAATTTCATTATGATAAAACATGGTAATGAAATATAATCATTTTTACATTATAATTATTTATTATGAAACATAATAAAGTAAATTGAATGGTTAATAAAACCACAATAAAATAAATAGTCAATAAACCTGAAATCCCTATCCATGTGGATTACATTGGTGTTTATAGGATGGATTATAACAATATAATGAATGAATGAAAATTAATACTAAAATAGATATTTTGGGACTTGGATTAATGAATAGTTTGAAGGAATTTAGAGATTTATATAATAATATATACAGGTACGTAATATGATCATTATATATATGTTTATTAGACACAATTTCATTTGATTTATAGTTGGGGATTATATTGTGATTGGATAAACATGTATCATATAGATACGTTGTTATTTTGTGATTTTTATATAATTTTAAAATTAATATAAATATCATATATTAAATAATTATTATTTAAATTAAAAAAACATTGATTTAAAATTCATTACTATTAAAATATGTATTAATTAAATATAATTATTCATAATATTGCACAATTATTTTATGTGTTTAAAAAATTTAATTATGTAATGATTATATAAAGAATTGGATGTGACTAATATAATTTAATGACTGTGTATTTTTATAATAAATAATACTACTTAGTGTCATGATTCTTTATTATCATTAATGAAATTGATAAATTGAAAATTATGATTATATCAAAATTTAATTTTAATATAATTAAATATATTCCAATAATTTCCCTAGTAATTTATATGAAATTTTCTAATGAATATTTAATGTTAAAAAATCATAAAAATTTTATCTATTCTATTTTTTATTTTATTTTATTAGTTAAATTTTTCATATTAAAAAATTAAAATATATTAAATTTTCTTATAATATCAAATCATCATATCATAATTAGTCAAGATATGGGGATCATATATATTTGTTAAAAAATATTTACTTTCATAAATAATTAGCAATGTACATGTTGTAAAATGAAGAGAAAAAAATTCACATTTATTTTTGAAAATTGAAATATTTTATAAACATCATGAAATACATTTATTTGTTGTGGGAGTCAAAAATAAAATTATTGCACATTTTTTCTTACCTAAATAATGTAACACTAAATGAATTCCATAATTACACTTCCTTAATGTCATGTTTCTTATGAAATTTCTTTAAATATATCATATAGAAATTGTTCTCTTCTATTCATTACAAAAAAAATATATCCTTTATTTCTTCTAAAAGTAATTCAAAATCAACTGTCATAATATAACAATCCATTATTATTATTTATATTCATGTAATGTTATCTAATTTCATTCACTATGATGGAGGAGAACTCCAAGAGTGATTCCATCATAGTATATCATAAATTATTTTTCATTATTTTTTTTAAATTCCTTTATAAACTCTTCAAAAGTAACATTCTGTACTATAATTAATAAATATTAAAATCATTCTGATTTCAAAAAATTATTTTATCATAATATAATAATATAATATTCTATGAATTTTAGTTATAAAACATTATTTTCCTCTTTTTTACAAATTATATGATCAAGGATAGAATGTGAACATATTAATGATTAATTAAAAATATATTAAAGATTCATTTTTTTTCCATAATTTTTTAATGAAAATATATTGATGATATTCCTTATGAAAATTTATTCTATTGATGGAATTGAAAATCCAATAAATAATTGATTTTAAGCACTTTTAATGAAATATATCCATATCTTATATATATATTTACCAATGGAATTATATCAATGTCAAACACATCTATTTGTATTCAATTATAATTACATTTGTGATGAATAGAGAAGAAAGGACCATGGAATGAATCTGATGAATTTTTTTTGCACTAAAAAATGGAATCAATAATATTTGTAAAATAATTCTAACAAGAAATTCTTAGTAATTTTTTCATAAAAACATAAATTAATAATATAAATATAATTAAATAAAAATATTATTTTATTTTAGATGAATAATATAACCAGATTTATTAAAGAGGTGATTAGAGACTTGTTTGACTATATTCAATTGAATGGTATGCACTTTTCATTTCAATTTTAATTATTTGAAATATTAATTACAGTCAACATGTATTTCATTTTCTGTGATTTATATACATAAAAATTAACGTATTCTTGAATAATTTTCAAGAAAATAATGTGAATTGAAAATCATTTTCACATTTTTTTCATATAGGGGATTTGTATTTAAAAGTTTTGAAATATATAAGTGTTTTGTTTTCCAATCAAACGTTAAAATCATAATTTCATATGTTATAATTACTCATCGGAGAATCTGAATGTTTTACCCCTATAAAATCAGATATTGATTATTTTTCAATATTTATTTTTCGGTTTTACAACACTCTTCTCAAATGAATAATGATTTGGTTCCAAATTAACATGAAATTATGCTTATTAATGGATCCAAACATATATATATTTAGTATAGAATCATTCTCCAAATTCCCATGTTATTAAAATTATATTTTTGATTCCATTATTCCCACTTCTATGTTTCCGTATGTTAACATATATTGACTATGACCATCTTTAGAAAACTAATACCAAAACATTTTTTCCACCTTTTCTACACAGTGTTTTGCACCCCCATTTTCATTAATTATAATATGGATCATTATTTTCAATGTTTTCATAGTATTAAAATGAAAATTTTCTTATTCTAATTATATTTTTACAATTTGTTATTTTATAATTTATTTATTTAATAATTATTATATAAAATTAATTTTCAATAAACTACATTTTTTAAAGTAAATTTTTTATTCTCGAATTTTGTTCATATATGTGACAATACTTCACTATTAGATATCCTTAACTGTGGATATTTTCTAGTGATTCAATCCAACTTATATCCATTGATTTATTATGGTCATGTATGTTTTTAATACAAAACTATCCCATTTCGTAATCATGATATATATAATCTATGATTGATTTAAAAACGTGATAAGGTTTATGAGGGACACATATGTATGGTATTTCACTATATAATAGATAATCAAATAATTATATAACACTCCAAATAATTTGTTAAATCATAAATTATCATGTGTTGACAACAAAAGCTTAGTAAACTCAAAAATCTATAGGACTGACTCCATTATGTTTCTAGTGGGACAAAAATTATAATTTTATTAATGAATTTTATGAAGCCCTATATCTCTTGAGCTATCATGCTATAAAATATAATGTGATCAGGAAACACTATAGAACTCTATATTTCATATGATGATGTTATTTTCAATTATCCTTGATATATGGAATCATTTTATTTTCTTATGTATGTTCTACTATACTAAAACTCCTGATATGATATCATACATTCGTATGTTATTTTTTAATAACATATAATTATTAACCTAGATATCTACTTTCCCATGAAACATGTAATATATCATATAGAAAAAATTATGTTATAAAGTGAGTACACATGTGTAGTGGTGAACTATGTTGGGTGTGTGTAAAACTCAGTAGGCCACCACCAATTGTGTATAATGAAAATACCTATTACAGTAATAGTGTATACAAATAAATAGTAGAATACATAAATAGGATATGAATGAATACACATTAACGGGACAAAATTTTATATAATAACCCATGGTCCAATAGGTTCTAATGTGACACCCAAGACATCCAAACATACATCATCTGAACTGTGTCTCATATGTAATAAGTATAAGTGAATTATACTTTAAGAAATTGATGGAGGATTTTCATCAATAATTTTACTAATATAAGAACAAAACATTAATATATGGTACATATCTCATGTACCCATGTTGTGAGTTCCCATAACATAAGTCAATAAATTAAAAAATAATTTATATTGGTAATGCCCATAGAATGAGTCTGAAATCAAACCACATACATTGAAAACCATGTTATATAATATTAAATTTATATGTAAATGTGTTTAGAACATCTGTCCAACTCACAATCAAAAAAAAAAAATTATACCGATATAGAGCATCATGTCTCTCCCCCAAATCTGTGGGTTAGGACCTCTATGATAGGAACCCATTACCATTTGTGAGGTCCTCCATGACCAAGACCTTAAACCATGGGTGAGTTTCACCATAAGAAGAACCCTAAACCATAGGTGGGGATCACCATTTCCAACACCTTAATACAAGGGTAAGGACCTCTGTGAATAACACCAAAAACCAAATGTGAGGACCAGCATGACCAACAGTAAAAAATGTGTGAAGATCATAATGACCAAAAACAAAAAATAGATAAGGACCACCATGAAAAACACCATAAACCAAATATTTAGATCTCCATGAACAACTTCATTAACAAGGGTCAAGGACCATTATGACCAATAACCTAAACCATAGGTGAGGGTCACCAAGACCAACTCCCTAAATTATGTCATCAAATTCAAAAATACAGAGGGTCAACATCATGACCATTCAAAATTAACAAAAGTAAACACATAAAAACCACTTTTATTAAATCACATGGTGGTCAAACCCTCACTTAAATATATTTCCTTTAAAAAAATATCAGCCCTATTGATACCCAAAACTATTTCAAAACCCAAATCACATGATCATGTCTATTTCAATATCCTCATTGGAATTTCACAAATCATAACACATGGAATGACATATCTTATCCTCTTACGATTCATTAATAATTTTTTTACAAGTTCTATCAATTTTTTACTTCAACAAAAACAATAAACCCAATCGATGTTCTATGCCTGGTCAATAAAATAAACACCTATCATTACATTTTATAACCCAATGCCATTTCCTTAAAATGACATACCCAATGGGTGGTCGCATGTTTGGTATTATTACTATAAATGTATTCAATGAAATCTATGGATGACCTAAGGTACAAATTTATATACAAACAAATTAATTTTTATATAGGTGATGACATGACACATGTGGTCTTAAATGTGCATTCACCATAGACATGAATTTCAATTAACGAGACTCTCAACAATGTTTTTAGTCAACCACCTTCTTTAATGAATATATCTAAAACATTGTTTCCATTCCAAGGCCCATCCATGTCACATACAATCTTATTCTAGTGAAAATATCATTTCAAAGTCTCTTGGATCTAAACTCAGGACCATAAAATCTAATAAATTAATTATTAAAATTATAATTTATTATCTAATACAAATCTAACTCAGAATAATGTTGAAAAACTAAACAGGGTGATCAACTCTTATCAAAACTCAATGAATCTACCATAGAAAATCTAAAATGCACTACCAAAAACCATTTACAATATATTCCAAAATTTTTGATACAATGTAATCATTTAAATAAATTAATTCTTTAGGAATTACATAATATAATTCACTAAAAAAACATTCCTTCATGAAAAACAATGAAATTAATTTTGGAATCCACAAATGGGATCCCCAATAACTAATCCAATAGAATGATCCATCATCCTTACCGGATCCACATTGATCTAGTAGAATTAGGAATAAATCACTAAACTGGCACATCTTAAGTAAAGAAGAACCAAGGGATTAGGGAATGGTAAGGTTGTGGAATATAAATCTCACCTAAAATGATAAACAAGAATCCATGAATAAACCATATATTAAAGTGTATAAGAATGATGAATGGGGTTGAGAACACCATGGTTTGTTTCCATTTAATTATGGAGGAATAGGGTGGAGTAGTGAGAAATTTGAAGGGGGTATTTTGATTATTTCCCACTTTTTAATGATATCTCATAAGCCCCACGGTTTTCACAATCGTGAACTAACTTTTTCAATATACTATCTAACACTCATACCATGAATGATTAGGCTAAATTCTTAAACAAACTATGCACCAAATATGATATCTTCACTACCACCCATCTATTTCATAAAACATGGTTGGTCTTAAACCATGCATATGTCCCACTATATGTCATAAAACCTCATAATCCTTCCATTTTTTCACATCAATTAATATATAGGTATTTTTTAACCATGAAATAATAGTGAAACACAACCATGATCAGTTTAAAAAGAACTGAGGAACTCGTGAGCATCATAATTTTACAAGGATTTTCTGAAATCATGCACACCAAAACCTTTATCACAAAACCACACACCCTTTCCATAAAAATTCCAATATTCATAAAACATTACACAATGCCTAAGATATTCATCCAAAAACCTGATGTTCCTAGGGAGCCTCATCCCATGTCTAAATATCATTTAGAGGAAATATAAATCCATTATTTTTGTTCTACATTTTGACATATAATTATACCCATATATTAAATAAAAATTCGAAATCAATATTAAATTTCGACCCATATAAATGAGGGGTTGTACCACTATACCACCATAATAATTCTCTTATTCACGAATAATCATTGGTCATCATTATTCATCACAAGAACAACATTAGTAACCATTTATTTGAAATATTCTCATTCAATTTCTAAATGGATGATTCACATCTAATGAAAAACAACCATGTCAAAGTACTCAACTAGAAAAATCCTGATCAAATGAGCATTTTTATAATTGAAATTCCATGAAGGCACTTAACCGAGTTCATCTAACCAAAAAACTCAAGATTATTGTTACTCAAAAACATACCATATCTTTGGTTCTCCCCTACATAATCCTTAACTTATGTTGAAAAACATCCCACATATATCTCCCCTTCCTTCTAAAAACCCCCAAATAACCACTATCTCACAATTCAAAAACAAATATGTAATGATTTCAAACATATAATTTTAGAACATTATTGATAATTCCAATCATAATTGTCACCCATTGTAGCACCCCAAGATTTATTAGTTCGTTAGATCTTCAAAGTAATTCAATAACATACACTACTGGCAACATCGAGTTCAAGCACCCCATCACTTACCAAACTAGTCGTTCAAAAGAGTATATGAATAGTATTAACAGAAATTTGAACTTTATATAACCCTTATAATTTTAGAATATATATTATGAGTTTCTGAGACATAATGTAAGGACAAATTCATTTTTGTCCGATTAAAGAAGTATTTTCCAAAAAACAATTTTACCGCCTTTTAATGGAGAACCCTTTTTAAATCCAATATTTTAAACTTTTGTATAATCAATTTGAAAAAATAAACATCTTATTTGGGATCAAGACATAATAATTTAGTTTGAATAAATTTTTGGGGTTTTTCTGATAACTTTCACATTTGGGTGAATAGTGAAAAATAATATATTTTAATTGAAAACAACATTGATAATCAAAATAAATTATAGTGTTCAACTATATATATGAATGGTTTGGATGTATAATTACATTATATTTCTACCATTTAATCCAATGTTGGTCATTGGAAGTAATTTCACTTTTAAATTGGGCATAAACAAATGTCGATCTTTTGATAGTTATTATTTCATAAAAATACGATTTTTGGTTTTTACGACGGGAATTAATTTTAAACTAATAAATGAAATTTATATGTTTTATATTTGGTAAAATAGACTTCATTTCTAAATTCAGAATATCAAAATTATCTTAGGGTGAATTTTTTGTCGGTTTCAGAAAACTTTTAATTTTTGATGAATACTGAAAAACACTGAGTTATAGTTTGAAACCGAATTTTTTATTTAAATAATTATTTATTTTATTTAAATTTATTTTAGGTCAAAACAGATAAATAATACATATATAAGTTCAATATAATTAATTGGAGTCTATTTATAATAATTTTATATATAGAAAACCTTTATTGAACTTTTCACCATCTTTTACCCACCTCCTAGAAGAATTTGAAAATTCACATAAAACATAATTTTACCTATTCTGTGAGTTAAATTTCAAAAATCATAGAGACTCGGTAAATATAAATGTATAAAATGTGGTTCAATAAGATGAAAATAATATTTGGTGAATAGTAACTTTTTACTTGTATTTACCACGGTTAAAAGTAAATATGGTAATTAAGGGTAAAAATGATATTACTATGACCCTAACACATGTACTAATTCTGCTGGATAAGTATAATTCGTCCAAAAACAACCTTAGAAATAAAATATGAACCACTTTGGTCCACTTGGATTAGATTAGGACATTTATTATTATTTAATTCAAAGAAGAGTTAAAAGAGTTAGAATCAAAGATTAATTACTAAAACATTTTTAATATAGGGTTACACATAAGATAAATTCGATTATAACAATAAATTAGAAATATAAAATGATTTAATACATAATGGTATTTTATTTATATATTTTAGTCATTAAATAATTTAATTTATTAATGACACAATGATGATGCAGTAATTACCTAATTAATGAAATATTAAACTAATTGATACTATAAATATCCAAATAAATGTAATTTGAGACTTTTTATGAATTTCAAAAAATTTATATGTTAATAAGACATATTAGGGTTGGTTAGATTAATTTTTTTAAGTAATAATGCTGTTATAAATTTAGCAAAAACAAAATACCAAATAGTGTCAAAATTAAAATAAAAGTGTTTCTAATAAAAATATTATATTATTAATTGATATTCTATCTTTAAAAATCTAAGGATCGACCAAGAGAATGATATAATGATGGTTGTATCATTAATTTACCACTTGGGGTTTTATTGAATGTATATAGTATGTTTATTAACCATATAATACAAAAATATAAATAGACAAGGTAAATGTCAAACTATTTAACTAAGAGTTAAATCTAAAAGATAAAGTTAATATATTGACCCAAACCTATATAAAACCTATTTTTTGAGTGTTCTTCGACCCATCCCCAAATTTTCCATTAAATAATCTCTTTCGGAGAAATTAGAAACCGTAATTGATTTTATTATAAAATAATATTTCTAGTTTTTTCTAAGTTACCCCTCAACAATCTTATAAAAGGGAACTCCCCCATATCTATAATTCAAACCTTCAAATCCATTTTACTCGTCCAAACTCTACCCAAATACCCTATAAACTGTCCTACCATCATCCTAGAGGCCTTGCTTTAGTCATAAAGTCATCCTAAGGAGCCCTTTTGATCAAATCAAAAGGAAGAACCCGAAGAAGAGGTAAATATATCAACACCTCTTTCAAGTTCCTTTATTCTTCCACTTCCTCGTTCTTTGTTGTTTCCATTCTAAAATAATAAATCTAGTATCTTATATATACTGTAATTTTATTATGAATATAGTACAACCATATTCATTATTCTATCCATCCTTTGATTGACATGTCACCATACGTGTGTATGTACGGACTACCGTCTCCATGTCGTGGTGTAATTTTTATTCAATATATTATTATTTGGATGGGTATAATAATGATCGGTAATTGATTTAAATAATAAATATAACATGATAATGATTCTGCATATATGAAATACCATCCAATTATTTATTATGTTAATATCAAAAGAATGATATTGTCACTCGGGCGTATGTACAGATTACAGTCTCCACGAACGTGATGAGATTCATTCCCCATTGTATCCATTCAAGGATAAATTTCATTTGATGATTAAAAATAATTTTTAGAGACATAATATAATTCTGGATATGAATAAGATACATCTTATCCATAAAAAATATGACTCACATAATAAATAATATAAAGGAAAACGAATACGTTAACACCCAAAATGACGATAATACAAAGATATTATTAACAAAGAAATGTTAAAAGATCGTATATGATATCATATTAATGTATGTGATTCTTGTATAATTTAATAACAATTATTTCACCATTTTATAGCAGGTTAACCTACCCTTGACCAAGGAAAAATTACACAATAAGGGGTTTCTTATCTCACTTTTAATTCGGTGAGATTTCCATTGTTCACCACTTATTTATTACATGTGGTGTGTGTACCTCCCATGATTGTATTGATTTTGTAATATAATTTAATTTATGGATATTTAAATCATCATTGTATGATCCTTCTTCCATGGCGGTATTTTTCTTATGTTACCAAATTGATAAGGGAATTTGAAATTTCAATTTCCACTCATTCGTCTTTACACATAAATCATTGATTATTTTACTTCAAGATTATGTGTGGAATCACTATTCATATTATTTTGTCATTATTTCCACTACCCATTCAGTGGATATACTTTTAATACACATAATAACTCCATTGATAAATTCTTAAGACATCGATATGAACTTGATAAGAGTAATTTTAACTCAATCTCCATTTATTGAGTTAAACATCCAATTCATTGGTGTTGTTTTTACAAGAATATCTGTGAATGTCCTATAATTGATTTACACTGAATATCCAATCATTTTTAGTGTATTTATATTTTTCATAGATAATTATGTCGTTGGTTTATCCTTAACCTAAGGGTACAGTCTTTATAAGAGATTTCTTCTCAATTTACATTCCATTGAGACTTCATTGTTGTCATAGACCAATTCTCTTTTATATGGTGTATATAATGTACTTTGACATAGTATATCATGAATCCATTTATTATCATGATATTATAATGTTTTTATTACCTCAATTATTTGTATTCAAGTGTCTCACTTTTGGTTAAGAACTCTAACTAAAATATCATTTTAAATGTTTTAAAGATTTATTATTCCAAATCCTTCTCATTAATGTCGATGTTTTAAAAATGGTTTTACAATTTTATTTATATGGTCATTAATGTTTTAAAATTAAAATTCCTTTTAAAATTTTCATAGTGGTATGGGACAATTTGATTCAAAAATATATTTTAAACGGCCTCTTAACAAATGGTGTGACATTTAAATGTTTTCAATAAAAAGGGGGATATTTCTCTCAAATAGTGTTGATGATTATTTTCATCTATGTCAATATATTTCATTATTCTCAATTGAGGTGAATATGTTACAAACAATCTTCCATAATGTATTGAATGAGTTATGTTTGATTGTAGATGTGTTATTTTTCTACCATTCGTGGTTTTTGGATAAAGTATTGACATTTCGTATGCTAGTTTTAGTACGAATATTTATGTTATGTTTCAAACCTTTCATATGATGAATGCATTGGACTTAGTAAGTGATGGGTGGAGCCCACTATTGATCCTAAATGCATCGGTAGGTATCATGAGACAAACTAGTGTCTTGGAACAAGGCCTTGAAAAAATTTTATTTGTATTCTTGTCACGAGGCCTTGACTATGTGGTTATGAAAGAATGGCATTATGCATTACATCATTATGAAGTGGATATTGATATTTCATTTGACTATTCGACTAGTAGAATACCCATGTGAATATCTAAATGGAATTATGTGATTTTACCTTTTCCATATTATACTGAAATTCAAGTTTAAAAGGCTTTTGTTTCAGTCTTATACATTGCTTTAAATGTTTATGCATATTTATGAAAGTATCCAATGTAATGTTATCCTTGCTGAGCATCTGAGCTCACCGCTTTCTATGGTTTATTTTTACCCAGATACAAAGAATTATATTATAACTGACATGTAGGGATAGTCTATGGGATCTCAGTGTTGTCTACGGAAACAATGTTGTTGTAGTTTTCCATTTTATGATGTAATGAAAACCTTATGAATTTGTCTTTTACTTAGAAGGATACTAAAGTAATCGGTATTTTGAGACTTGATCTTTTATGATCATGCCAATGATAGTTAATAATGCACCGACTCTGGGATTCTAGGGTCGGGGCGTTACAGTTGGTATTAGAGGAAGTTTTGTACAAACCTTGGAAACCATATTTAGATAAACTCTGACTAGAGCACAAAGCCCTAAGATAGACTTTGAGTATTAGTATAGAGTTACTTCCTAAAATTTTGGTATTGTAGTGATTTTTTTTGTTTTCCAAGAAATACATCCTTGTCTAGATACGATTAGGTAGAGGCGGCAATGGTACAGATGTACCTAGGGGTAAATCCTGAAAACACCACATTGAGCTAGACTCGAACGGGAACTGTTCCACGACAATGGGCCTTGCTGCACTCTTGGTTACGACACTCCCAGGGAATATGCTTAGGATAATTTACATTTTCTTTACAAACAGATTTGATTTATTTTAGTATTAAATGAGAATAAATGACCTTGCTTAATCCTAAGGTGTTTTAAATTGAAAATATGGTGTCATGATATTCTCTAAATTATTTTATGACTACTGATACTCACACAATGTTTTATTATTTTAGTCAACGGCTGGATTACAAGGAAGTCATAGAAACTTGGAGCATGATGTACATGGTGGGGACAATGGTGGAAATGAGAAACACAATGGAATATTGATAGAAGTAAAATATATCATGTTCATTCCAAATCAGTTTTCCAAAAATAAAATCAACAACGTATATATTAACCAACTCCCGAACTCAAAAAAGAAGAGAAAGGTGATGAAGTATAAGAGCTATAATAGTGGAGACCATGGAGAAAATAATCCTCGATTTCTTTCATGCAGGAAATGTGGAAGGAGACCCCCAGGAAAGTGTCTAAATGGAACAAAGAAATGCTTTACGCGTGGGAAAAAAGGTCATAAAGTGAATAATTGCCAAGGAAAAATGAATATTACTATGGAAGAAAATAAAAATGGTCCCAATAATCCATTTACAGTCATTTTCCATAAATGTAGGGTACTTGGCCATTACCTGAGTGAATTCCCTATTCTATAGGATATTTTCGTGGTTAAATAAAAAGATATGTGGAAATAAATGGTTGGAGAAATGTTTAAAACTATTAGTGCTCCTTGTTGATGGGATTACTTTGGAATAATTTTCTATTGTATTTCTAACACTAAAATTGTCATCTGAAAATGATATTTAAGGAAGAATTATCTTTTCTATTGTGGATATAGATATAAATAACAATTTTATTTTATATGATCATTAGGTCTGAGGCCATTACAAGTTATTATATTTTGGGATGAAAATGAAAGGTATGAGATAACATTTGTGGTTAAATTATGTTATGGTTATTTTAAGGAATTAATCTCATTTTGGTAATGTTATAAAATATAGTTTTTGAAAAATGATAACACGCAAACTATGTGAAAACCCATCACATCAGAAAAAGCTTTGGGATTCGAACCCACAACCAGAGTTAGATTGAGATTTATTGCCTACCACTTGACTACGTGAAGTCCCTGGTTAGTGTGACTAATTATTTTTAGATAAATGTTTTTATTGATCAATAATAATTTGATTTGGGATCTTATGTATTATCAAATGAATACCCTTAGTATAGGAAAATGATTTGGTGATTATGTGAAAAATGTTATTTCGGAAGACGTTCACTTTGTTGGGAGCACTATATGCCCAAGGAAAATAGAATACCATGGTATTTCATTTGAGGAATAATGGTGGATTTTTATCTATGTTTTTATTGTGGATTTATAGTGATTTGGGTTATTTATGTAAATTATTAACCTATAATAGAGAATATGTTATTAGGTTAATTACTTATAAGTATGTTAGTTTTAGAGTAGTTGATGTCATTTGGAGATACAATTTAACGTGGAAGACTACATAACCAAATTCTTCTATGTTTTGGGTTTTAGTATTAGTTTGGATTATATTGAAGTATTTTAAGTACAATTGTTTGATGAATGGTATTTATTTAACTTTGGGGTATTGTTGGTTTAATTTTAGAAATTAAGATTAGTGTTTCTTTCTATAAAGGAATATCCTTTTGGGGGATCATTAGATCTTGTACTAACTATTTTGGTTTTGATTAATCTCTAAAGACATGGTAAATATATAGTTTATCCTTTGTGGATCATGTGATTCTCTAGAAGTTTATTTTAGCTCTTATGGTGTGACCAAGTCTTCTTGAATACTCATCGTTTAAAAAAATGAGTTAGTGGTAGAAATTTATTAAAGAATGCAACTATTCTTAAAAATTAAGTATATCTTTTTATGTTCTTATTCAATCTCATAAATAAATTCCTCATCTTTATGAAATGTAACTTTAAAAAAATTGTTGTCCGTTTACTTTTCCTACTGGGAAACTAAGGATCATTTGACCCGTCACAAGTTTGTGGTTTTCTTGTAGTTAACTTTCTCATAATCATGTTTTCTATCCATCTCCATCAGAACTTTAAAATTATTTTACCTTTCATATCCATGTTGTTTTACATGAAATCCTAGTATGGGTTATCTTGGATGACCATTGTACTTTTCTTTCTTTCTTATAAAGTGAAAATTTTATTGACTCTTTTTCTAATGTGTGACTTTTCATTATATTCCCAATCCCAATTTTAAAAATTCAGAGGACGTAATTTATTGAAGGAGGTAATAATGTAACACCCCAAGATTTCATATTACATTAGTTATTTAAAGTAATTCAATAACTTACACTACAGGCAACATCAAGTTCAGGGCACCATGACTTACCAAATTAGTCGTTCAAAAGCGGATATGAATAGTATTAACAAAATTTTTAACTTTTTATAACCATTATAATTTTAGAATATATTTTATGAGTTTCTGATACATAATGTAAGGAAAAATTCATTTTTTTCAGATAAAAGAAGTATTTTTCAAAAAATGCAATTTTACCGCCTTTTAATGGTGAACCCTTATTAAATTCAATATTTGAAACTTTTATATATTCAATTTGACAAAATAAACTTCTTATTTGGGAATAGGACATAAGAATATAGTTTGAAATTTTTTTGGGGTTTTTCTAATAACTTTCATATTTGGGTGAATAGTGAAAAATATTATAAACAAATGTCGATCATTTGGTAGTTATTACTTCATAAAAATACGCTTTCTGGTTTTGACAATGAGAGATATTTTAAACTAATAAATAAAATTTCTATATTTTTTTTGGTAAAATATAATTCATTTTTTAATTCAGAATATCAAAATTATCTTATGGTGAATTTTTGGTATGTTTCTGAAAACATTTAATTTTTGATGAATAGTGAAAAACATTGAGTTATAGTTTAAAACCAAATTTTAATTTAAATAATTATTTATTTTGTTTAAATATATTTTAGTTAAAAATAGATACATAATAACTATATATGTTCAATTTAATTCATTAGAGTAAGTTTCTAATAATTTTAAATATATAAAAATTTTATTGAACTTTTCACCGTTATTTACCCACCTCCTTAAAGATTTTGCAAATTCACATAAAACTTAATTTTACTGCTTCTATGAGTTGAATTTCAAAAATCAGAGAGACACCATTAATATTAAAGAGTAAAATGTTGTTAAATAAGATGAAAATAATTTTTGGTGAATAGTTACTTTTTTAGTTTTATTTACCACAGTTCAAAAAAATAGGGTAAATAAGGGGAAAATGATATTATTATTACACTAACATATGTCCTAATTCTATTGGATAAGTATAATTCAATCAAGAAAAACCTTAGGAATAAAATATGAACCACTTTGGTCTACTTGGATTAGATTTGTACATTTATTATTATTTAATTCAATGAAGAGTTAAAAGAGTAAAAATAAAAGTTTAATAAGTAAAACATTTTTAATATAGGGTTACACATAAGATAAATTAGACTATAAATATTAATTATAAAGATAAACAGATTTATTACATAATGGTATTTTATTTATATTTTTTAGACATTAAATAATATAATTTATTATTGACACAATGATGATGCAATAATTACCAAATTAATGAAATATTAAACTAATTGAAACTATAAATATACAAATAAATGTAATTTGAGACTTTTTATGAATTCCACTAATTCTATATGTTAATAGGACATATTATGGTTGGTTAGATGAATTTTTTTATAAGTAATAATGATGTTATAAATTTAGAAAAAACAAAATTCCAAGTAGTGTCAAAATTGACATAAAAGAGTTTTTAATACAAATATTATATTATTAGTTGATATTCTATCTCTAAAAATATAAGGTTCATCCAGAATACTTATATAATGATATGTGTATCATTAATTAACCACTTGGGGTTCTATTAGAAGTATATATTAAGTTTATTAACCATATAATATAGAAATATAAAGAGACATGGTAAATGTCAAACTATTTAACAAAGAGTTAAATCTAAAAGATAAAGATAATATAATGACACAAACTTGTCTAAAACCTATTGGTTGAGTGGTTTTCGACCCATATCCACCTTAGTCTTTAGATAATCTATTTTTGAGGCATTATCAACCCAAAATTGATTTGATTATAAAATAATATTTCTAGTTTATCCTAAGGTTCCCCTCAACCCTATTATAAAAGGGCACTCCCCATTCACTCTAATTCACACCATCAAAGCCATTTGGCTCAGCCAACCTCGGCCCAAATACCCTCTCAACTGTTCTACCTTAAACCTAGAGGCCTTACTTTAGACATAAAGCCAACCTAAAGATCCCTTTTTATCAAATCAAAATGAAAAACCCAATGAAGAGGTAAATATCTCACCACCTCTTTCAAGTACCTTTCTTCTTCCACTTCCTCTTTCTTTTTTGATTCCATTATAAAATAACAACTCCATTATCATATATATACTGTGATGTTATTATAAATATGGTAAAACCATATTCATTATTCTATCCATACTTTGAATGACATGTCACCATACATGCGTATGTACGGACTACCGTCTCCACGTCGTGGTGTAAATGTTATTCAATATATTATTATTTGGATGTGTATAATAATGATGTGTAATATATGTAAATAATAAATATAACATGATAATGATTTTTCATATATTATATACCATCCAATTATATATTATTTTAATATCAAAAGAATGATATTGTCGCTCTTGCGTATGTACAGATTACCGTCTCCACGAACGCGATGAGATCCATTCCCCGTCGTATCCATTGAAAAATAAATTTCATTTTATGATTACAAATAATGCTTAGAGACATTATATAATTATGGATATAAATAAGATACATCCCATCCATAACAAATAGGTCTCACATAACAAAGAATATATAGGAAAACGAATCTGTTGACACTCGAAACGACTATAATACATAGATATTATCAACAAAGAAATGTTAAAAGATCATATATGATATCATATTATTGTATGTGATTCTTAAATAATTTAATAACAATTATTTACCCATTATACCAGAGGTAAACCTACCATTGACCAAGGAAAAAGTATACAGTAAGGGGTTTCTTATCTCACTTTTAATTCAGTGATATTTCCATTGTTCACCAATTATTTATAGCATGTTGTGTGTGTACTTCCCATGATTGTATTCATTGTGTAATATACCATAATTTATGGATATTTACATATTCATTTTATGATCCTTCTTTCATGAGTGTATGTTTCGTAAGTTAAAAAATTGATAAAAGAATTTGACATTTCAATTTCCACTCATTCGGCTTTACGCATACTTCATTGATTATTTTACTTCAAAATTATGTTTGGAATCACTATTAATTTACTTATGTCATAATTTCCACTCCCCTTTATGGGGATATACTTTTGATACACATAATCACTCCATTGATAAATTCTCAAGTCATCGATATGAACTTGATAAGAGTAATTTTAACTCAATATCCATTTATTGAGTTAAACATACAATTCATTGGTACTGTTTTTACAAGCATATGTGTGAATGTCCTCTGATTGATTTACACTGAATATCCAATAATATTGAGTGTATTTATATTTGCGACACATAATTATGTTGTTGGTTTATCCTTAACCTAAGGATACGGTCTTTATAAGATATTTAATCTCAATTTACATTCCATTGAGACTTCATTGTTGTCATACACCAATTATATTTTATATGGTGTATATAATGTACTTCGACATAGTATATCATGATTCCCTTTATTCTCATGATATTATAATTTTTTTATTACCTCAATTATTTTTATTCAAGCGTCTATCTTTTGGTTAGGAACTCTAACTAAAATATCAATTTAAATGTTTTCATGATTTATTATTCCAAATCTTTCTCATTAATGTCCATGTTTTAAAAGTGGTTTTATAGTTTTATTTATATGAACATTAATGTTTTAAAATTAAATATCCCTTTTAAAAGTTTCAAAGTGGTATGGGAAACTTTGATTCAAAAATCTATTTTAAACGGCTTCTTGGAAAATAGTGTGACTTTTAAATGTTTTCAATAAGATGGGGGATATTTCTCTCAAATAGTTTTGATGATTATTTTCATCTATGTAAATATCCTTAATTATTCTCGATTGAGGTTAATATGTTACAATACAATATTATATATTGAAATGAATGAGTTATGTTTGATTGTGGATGTGCTATTTTTATACCATTCATGGTGTGTGGATAAAGTATTGACATTCCATACGCTTGTTTTATTAGGAATGTTTATGTTATGTTTGAAACTTTTCATATGATGAATACATTGGACATAGTAAGTGACGGGTGGATCCCTCTATAGCTCCTCAATTCATCGGTAGGTCTCATGAAACAAACTAGTGTCTTGTAAAAAGGCATTGACAAAATCATATTTGTAGTCTTGGAACGAGGCCTTCACTTTGTGGAAAGCCTAGCATTATGCATTCCATCATATTGAAAGTGGCTACTGATATTGCATGTGATTATTCGAATAGTAGAATATCCTTGTGAATAAGTAAATGACATTATTTGATTTTAACTTTTCCATATTATGCTAAAGTTCAAGTTTAAAAGGCTTTTGATTCAGTCTGATACACTACCTTAAATGTCTATGCTTATTTATGAAAGTTTCTGCTATAATGTTATCCTTACTGAGCATCTGAGCTCACCCCTTTTTACATTTTACTTTTCCCATGATTAAAAGAAGTATATTATTATTGACCTGCAGGGATATTCTATGGGATCTTAGTGTTGTCTACGGAAACAATGTTGTTTTCGTTTTCCATTTTACGATATAATGTAAATCTTATGAATGTATCTAGTAATTCCAAGGATACTAAACTAATCGGTCTTTCAAGACTTGATCTTTTATTATCATGTCAATGATACTTAATAATGCACCGACTCTGGGCTTCTAGTGTCAGGGCGTTACACCCATCCTCATATTGAAAAATCAATAAAGGAGTATGCATATACTTTTTCAAAAAAAAATAACTAAAAAATTAGCATATGTTCCCAAAAATACAATATCCATATTTAAACACAGATGTGATTCCCAAAATAAAATGGTGGATGCAGCACACAAAATTCTGAACACGCATTTTGTGTGAACCGCAATCTTTATATCCTTAGCTGACACATCCACAAGAAAAATGGATCCATATAATTGTCCATAACCATATCAAATGATCATAATTCCCTCAAACCTAGAGTCATTCCACAATAACAAAAACATTTCCATTAGAGTCCATACATGAACCCTAATATGATTTCATCATTAGATCCTCTACTTCATCAAAATTTGATTCTTTCCCAACCACACCACTGACATACCATCAATATAAGAACAATGAGATACTTTCCAGAACCACCTCAACTTTGAATATAATTTTATATTGATCAGGTATTACAGCTGATTTCTCATTAGCATCCATAGTGGAATTTTGAACGGCTCTTCAATAATTTTCCCTAGACATTACAATTCTACTTTGAAGGATCCACATCTAGTTCCATACTCATTCAACCCATCCATATTGATGGACATACAAATTGACCCCCAAATCACTCTAAACCATATTAGTTTCATTATATTTGAATATCACAAGATTATCCAACCACCATGGCCCACACCTGAGTTTTTATCATCCAAAAAATTGATGTTTTTGTCTTTATCTCAATAGGGATAAATAATGTCAACTATCACCCATCCTCGGATCCCGTGACTTGTACCTAGTGTACTCACTAACATAAAATCCACCAAAATGACATAATCCTAGGAATACAATGGTTTACATCCCATTATATAGATTCCATTACACGTCTCCATGATTTATACCTCCTCTATGTCCCTTCATCAAAACTAAAATACATTTATGTTGTGAGGAATAATATTACTGTTCTCTCAAAATACATAGCTTGATGTTAAGATATTGGTACAATCATCACTAACTATGAGTTATCTAATATTTAAATGTTGAAAATCATAAAAAATCATCGATTTAAAATTTCACTACTAAATGCAAGGAAAAATCCACCCATTCAAAGGCCCTAGTCCTCCCTCAAATGAAAAATATCATCACAACCAGAGCTTTCATGAGCTTCCCTGATGATTTCACCATAACATAGGCACCTTTGGTGTACTCTACTACAATTTTATGTCCACAACCCAAACAACACATCATGTCACAAATGTACATATATACAACATACTATTAACTCTTAATAGGCACATTATATTTTTTAACCCAACCATATAACATTATTATGAGTCTAACAAGTTAAAACTTACAAAACCTTATCTAAAAACTAATATCCTATGGACATTATCAAACCTCATTCCCCTCTCACCCAATAAATATCACTCATAGTTCCTTCAAAAAATAAATAAAACTTATTAATCCAAAACCACTTAAAATACAACTCAAACCCCATATGTCATTCAAAATATACCCTAAAACATTTAGAAAAACATTTTGTTCCTAAAGGCCCATATAGAGATAACAAGGATAAGAACCTAACTACTTCTCCCCTTGTAAAACACATAGAAAACCGAATCATCCTCGCTTAAAAGGAATTTCTTCACGTGAAAACCATTGATATTCATGTTCCTCTTTCCAAAAGTATCATCTCCCACATAGTTGGATCCTAATGGGAAATTACACACCTACAACCACATTCCCTCATGAACCTCATTTATTCCCTATCCAACTTATAAACATCATGAATATATCACCTATATAATAATTAAACAGGCCTAGAGATGAACTGTTTAGACCCTCAAGAAACCCACCACTAGGTTGAATCAGTTAACAATAATTCTATTTCTGAAAAAACATGAATCCTACTCCAAATTATAATATGTTTCACCTGTCATTCAATATTTTCATTATGTCCAAAACATACACACATTCATCATGCACCTAAATTCATATAAAACTCATCAAAAGCCTATCATGGTTTAACCAAAAAAATTGACATGGAACTAACTCCCTAAACTGTAGAAATATCAAGAAGGCCACTGGGCACTCCAATGTAACTGCACTAGTATTGTCTAATAATAATTCACTAGTTACAACCACCATTTTCAACACCAAATAATAATATCACATAATTCATAGGGACTCAAACATGTTCCCATACAAAAATTACATTCAATTAACAAGACAACAAAATATCTACAGTCTCATCTATGAAATTCATCACATTCCAAAAAAATACCCCATACCTAGGGAACCTATCCTCTTTGTGTATCTTCAATCTGTATTGATCCCTGGTGGATGTGGGATACTAATATTTTTGGTAAAAAAATATACATGAATCTTAAAAAAAATGAACACACTAATATGGAGTCTATCCTTTATGAGTTTCAACACATCTGACTGATCCCTAAAGGATGTTCACATACTATCAACCCCAAAGAAAACACATCCATAAGGGGTCAAATATCTATATACTAATAACACATTTACCCCCCCCCCCCCACATTTAACTACATGAACTATACACTATGAACATACATATATCCTCTTAATAGAGCATCTTAACTTTGAACAAAAGAACCTACCATCAAAAGAAAATACATAATATCCCACACAGTAAAAATTATAAGAACTTGATCTAATTTTCCTACAATGATGCATAAGAATCCTAATACATCTACAAGAAAAGAGTTATAATCAATCACTAGTTTATTAAAAATATTTCATGATCCTAAAATCCATTGTAAATCATGGAATCAAAACCACACATTCCTCACTCAAAAATAATGTCATATACAATTGTAACATCAACAATTCTAAAAAACTATCAAAGCCCTTGTATCATAGACTTCCTACAAGAATATATTTTTGTGGCGTAATAGCATAATATCCATTAAAAGATCATATGTATTCATATATCTCTAATATACCAAATCTCTTATAGTGTAATAATATGAATTTATACTTTCACTAATAACACTTTGTAACATCCCATCCTAGATTCTACTAAATCAATGCCCTAAGCTAGTTCAACACAAGATATCAAGGGAACCTCCTCGTAAATGAGAGGACATCATCCTGCATATATGGTCAATGATAGAACTGTGAGAATACTATACCCTCATATAATAGTTCACAACTATAAATAAATCACCATACATCCTACACATAATCATACAAATAATGAATAAATAAGCTAAATCTGACCAAGGGAAAATATAAAATAAAATGATAGAAGGCCAAAACAACCATGCAATATGTAATACAGAAGTATCCTTGTTGGGAGACCTCACATTATAGATAAATGATTAATAATTAATACATAAGTCTCTATATAAACACATAGTTGAGACTTATCGAGCCACTTTATACTATCCAATATATCCCACTCAAATTTGAAAACCTCAAAAGAGTTCTCATCCAAATATTGTCCATGAAATAACATGAGAGAGATTCTTATGTACCCAAGTGTATTGGTAGCACCATAATAGTGTTAGTAAAACTAATTAATACCAAACCAATGGTGTCTAAAAAAATACTAGTCAGCACAATAGTGTATATTGATAAACAGTGGAATAAATTTATTTTATTGGATGGAAGAACATCAAAATGGAAATAGTTTATATAGTAACCTATTGTACTACAGTTTCTAAGGTGACAACCCAGCCATCCAACTGTTCATTGGCCCAAGATGGTTTTCTATTTTATAATCCCAAGGTGAGACATGACGTAAAAAATATAAGGAGTATCTTCATAAATCATCTTACTCATAGATAAATAAAAAACATATCTAATGTAAACTTCTCATGTACATATACTGTGAGTACCCATATCCTTAGTTACAGAAATTATCCATAAAATATGCTAACAATTCATAGTTTATCAGTTCAGATCCTTAACATATACACAAAAAAATTCAATAATCTTAAACTTATTTTTTAACATGTATAGAACATCATTCTATCAATTGATCCACAAAAATACTATTATTGCCAATACATAGTTTCAGATCCTAATCATATTCTATGGTTGTGGATTTCCATTACTAACACACTAGATCATTAGTTTGGACCTCCATGTCCTAAAACTTAAACCATTGGTTAGGAACACCAGGAAAAATACCCTAAACCCTTAGGGTTTAATTCTATGACCAACACATTAAACGACATGTGAGGACCGCAATGAGTAACACCATAAAGCATGGGTAAAGAAAATGATAACTAGAACTATAAACAAAACGTGATGACCGCCTCAATCATACCCTAAACCATTGTTAAGGAACGCCATTACCAATACCTAAAACCACATGTGAGCTCATCCATGGCCCAATACCTAAACCATAGATGAGGATGATGAATCCTTATATTGAAAATAATATCATAAATTTTAAAAATTATATGTTTTAACATCATAACCATTAAAGATATCCGAAAAAAAAACAGAATCACATTTTCGAAAATCCACATGGGGGTAATATCACTATATAAAAAATAACAATTCCACTCATATATTTCACCCTTGAATACCCAAAACTAGTTCAAAATCCAATATATAAGATTAAAACCATTTTAACTAACTCTTAAGAAATTCAAAACTCATAACACATCAAACAACCCATCTTATTCAATTAAGATCCATGAACCATTTATTTACATTCTATACCCATTATATCCATAAACCACCATATCAAACCAACCCACGAGCTAATATAGATCTAACTCGTAACCCGGTAACATTAATTTTTACTACCCTAATAAAATTTACAAGAAACTGGACGCCACTATAGTGGAAAATTGTTTATATATAACTATAATTGGATAGAAAAATATACATAAATATTAAAATGTATCAATATATATCCAAAATAAATTACATAATATATGTTAGAAAACATACCACAAATGGGATTAAGTCATCTGACCACATACACATTAAATTCAATTGAAGAGACTATTAGAAAATATTTTAGACCAAATACCTTATCAACAAATATTTATAAAATTTTTCTACAATATTTTCCCATTATTACGGTCTATCTACATCTCATAAATAATCATTATCATCCAAAAAAAATCACCACAACCATACATTTATAACATAATTCTATTCAAAAAACTAATTAATTATAACAATCATATGTACTAAATTAATCAATACCAAAGACATTATAATGTGGGAAAACACACTGGGTCAATGAACTCTTATTCAATTTCCATGAAACTACCCAAGAAGATCTAAAATGGACACCCAAACCATTATAAGATAAATCCTGCTAATTAGACACAATATGAATAGATAAATAAATTAATTAATTTGAAGAAAACCTATGAAAATTCACTACTGGAACATAACTTGATGAAACACCTTGAAACGACATGTGGAATCTATCATGATATCTCCTTAATCCAAGTTGACAAAAAGCTTCAACATCCATTGATGAATACAAAATTATCTAGTGGAATCAGAATTAAATTCCTAAAACATAACATTTGAAATTATGAGGAACCATTGAAAGAGGAAAGGGTAAGGAGGAGGAAGAGAAATATCACCTAAAACATGGAAGAAACACCCTGAATGAACCGTAAATAGAGTGGTAGAAGAGAGAGTATGGTGGCTAGAAACACCTCCGTTCATGTGTACTGAATAAGGAGGAAGAGGGAGGAATGGATAAAAAGCATTGGACTATTTTGTTCATATCAACATTTTTATAATACTTGGGTCTTCTCACATTTCTTCCACATGATATACCAAACCACACACAATCTATTCTCCCCTACTATCAAAATCGGATGACCAACATTGTTAGGATATAGGGTAAAAAAAAATTCCAACCTTGTTTTCAATAATACCTTCCTTATGTAACATGGCACATGGGTCGATTAGAAACGAGGTTCATGTCTTCCTCTAGGTCCCAGATTGTCCCCATCCTCTCTTGGATTCCCCTTTAACCCACATGCATTATCATTAACAATGTTGTAACCATGAAATAAAACCATAATCAATTCAATACTAACATAATACCTCATGGTCATTAATGTATCACACAGTTTCTCCCAAACTATATACACTATGTTGTGCACACCAAACTGTGCACCCATTAGAAAAACTCCAAAATTCATATAACATAACTTGAATCCTCTAATACCCATGTAAAAAATCTAACAGTATAATAAAATTTCCATTTTAAAGTTGGTTATTTTCATATTTAGATGGAACTATGTCCACCTCTAAGAATATTATATGCGGTAAAATAACAACTTGATATTAACATACACAGACATTATATAACTTTTGAGGAATACATAAAAATTTATACAAGGTGATGCACAAATACCGAATTAGGTTAGTGCCTTTGGAAACATTAAAACATAAACATTGGTACATATGCAATATATTTTACCGCCCACTGGGTACTTTATGATTAGAACCCTTCTTAGACACATATTAATTAATACATATCCTTATATCATGGGGAAGGAAACAAAAAAAGTGGGGATCTCAAATGATTAGTAAGGGTGATCAATGGAGACATTAATCAGACAAATAAGAATTATGGTATGATAACATCCACATAACATTTGAAGATAATTCCCAACATATCAAATATCACAAATATGAATTACAACATAATTTTTTTCATTTCATAAGACATGAATAGTAAGGGAATAAATAACATAAGCCCTCCAAAAATTACATTAGAATAAGATAAGAGATTAATTAAATACACATAAACATTTAAAATCATATGTTAAGGATGACTACCAATACATTCACAACATGTTATTCTAGGGATACAACCCTTGTAGATACTTCCTTTGGGCTTGGGAAATAATTTTTGGACACTCTTACTTCCAGTAATTGGCCACAACTAGTGTACCTTAATGTTTTGGGCTTTGGATAGTACCTGTGTACCCTCTTACATTTTTTCATGGGTTATAACCCATGTCCCATCTTGTTTTTTGGGCTTGGGATACAACCAATGTACCCATTGAGATTATATAAATCATATCATTACCCAATTCATTGGGGGAGATATAGGTCTGACCCATCTCATAATGAGATCCCACATTCATGTACTATAAGAGAACAAAACATTCATTATATCGTGAACCATAAAAAGAGATCGTATCATAACCCATGAAATGATATGGTTATAATAAAAATTGAATCATATCATAACCTATGGGAAATATATTGGGTTTAGTGTAATTTTCTATTTTAATAACCAGTGAAAGGAATAAAGTTTGATAAGAACATTTCATGGCATAACCCATTGAATATAAATTGTGTTTATAAGTATATAACCCATGGAAGAGGAACAATTTTCATAATCATAAAACGCATTAATGAGAAACAGGTTTTAATAAACATCATGCCATAAAAACAAAAGCCATTCATTGAATGATTATGAATGGAACCATTGTATAATTTCCCATAATGGAAAGAGTAACATCAATGGATGTCATGATAAAAGGAAAATAATTTTCAGATATCTTTATTAAAATTCTTGATGAAAATATCCATTCTTCTTCGAAAAATGATTTTTAAAAAATAAAACCGTTTGAAAACCAATTTCATTGAAAATAAATTAATAACATATAAATAAGGATTGAGGACATTTTTAAAACAATTTAACTGAAAATTATTTGAGATCATACAAAAAAATATTGAAAATGTTTTAAAAACCATTACCAAATAATGATTTTAAATAAAACATAGATTTTTTAAACCCGTATTTTGAGAATATTATAAAATTTTAAATAAATATTGACATTTTTTTTTGAAAACATGGTTTGGAAGAATACATATTTCTGACCAATGAGAGGGTAAATTCATGCATTCTTAAAAATTCATTTATAAATATGTTTTCAACAAAATAATGAAAAAGTGGTACCAATACATTAATATATCCTGAATAACCATATGAGAAGAAACTTCTTGGTTGTTCTTCAGATATGAGTCATAATATTTCATCAATGCAAGCATAATAATAAAAACTCTTGAAATGAGATGATATTGTTTCAATAAACTCTTACCAATTAGAAACATTGAACCATACTCACAATTTATTAAAATGAAATTTTATGAAGACTAAAATATAATGAAAATAATAAGAATAATGATATAAAATTTCAATATTATTATATACACATCCTGAAAAAATATAGGTGCATAAAATGGAATACATCTGAAAGAAGGAAAATAGTGACAATCATTACTGATATGAAAAATTAAAAAAACTAATCCCATAAATGAAATATAATCCAATAGATATGTAAATACCCATAAATTTAAGTATAATTATGATATAATTCATATATGGTAATTATTAAACCAACTCAAAATTAAAGTGTGTCTAATAAAGCATGCATCTCATAGAAATAACACATGGGAAGAAATTCTCAGTACTTGTGTCTTCAATCTCATCATAATCATTAAAATATCTGGGATAAATATACGCTTATTTAAAATCTTTCAAAGAACCATGTACTTATATATAATATCATAAATTTATTTATTACAACTTTATATTTTCCACTTGTTAACAATTCTATTTGAATGTTTCACGTCGTGTAATATTCTCTTTTCTTTTTTTCATGTGTTATAATTTGTTATATCTTTGGTCCTTATATATATATCATGACTTCTAAAATGCAACAAATGATTTAAATATATTTTATATTAACAATATTAGTATAATAATAATTTATATAATATATAAATATGAAATGGTCTATATTTTTCTGGGAGATGGTAGGTCATACGTACGCATGAGCATTGTTTCTGATTTTCTTATAAAATTAAAATAAGTAATGTATATTAAATGAATGTATATATGTATATAATATCATTATAGTGGCATTATTATGTCACGTATATAATATAATCTTACTAAAAAAATCCATAATATATTCCATGTAGTGTGCGAATGAATCACAATACTTTTAGGGGCGGTAGTCCACACTTCCTCAAAAGAAATTATCATATTTAAAGAAAATATGGAGTATAAAGATATGTGTTCTAAAAAAATTATAATCATAACTAAATTATAAATAACAATAATATTATATGTAAATAGTGTTTAATTATTAATTCTCACCATGTGGGGAAGTAATGGAAAAAAATAATCATCCTTTTGTGAGGTGGTAGTTCTCTATAAACAATAAATGTATGTTAATTACCCATTAGATGAATGTGTGTGTGTGTGTTTTGGTTAAAATTTTAGCATAAAAACATCTAAGTATACTAAGGATACCATTCCTTTTTTATAATCATGGAATATGTATGGTCGGAGGGGTATAAAATGAAAATAAGATAAAGTAGATTGAGGGGGGGATATTAACTCTTATCTGGGTAACTCTTTTGGGTATTCAACAAATGGATTACTTGGATTTATTTCATCCCAAAAAGGATTCAATGAGTAAGGGAGGGATGTTGGGATATGTATTGGGAAGATCATATTTGATCCTATGTTGTTTGAGAAGAGTAAATATGTGGGAAGAGTATATGCATTTTTATAGTGGAGGAGTAGTGGCACTCTTGTAAATTTTAGGAAAAAGAAAACCTCCAACATTTTCCACATGTTAAGTGCATCCAATAATTCACAAATTTCATCCAAGAGAGAATAGGGTCAAAATTTGGCCAGAAAATGGCTTGTGGACAAGTATTTATGTCCTGAACCAAGATAGAGTGACATCTGATATGACACACAACCTTGTCTGTGGCTTGTCCACATGGGTGTTACTGATCCCCACAGGCTTGAAACGAGTCCTCGGGTATGAAAAAATAGCATAGGAACAATTTCAGTTAAATTTATATAATTATAACCAACCAACTATAATATATAAACAAAAACTAAATAATCATAACCAATCATGGAATAAAAATTTCTAGATTCAATGTTTATAACATTTAAACATTACCCAAAAGGGGATAAAAATAATGGAAGAAGACACTAGCCCAAAACCACCCTTCAGTAATAGAAAAATCATTCTCAAGCCAAAACTAATACACCTATAGTGTAAGACCACTAGCATCCCGAACCACCATCTCCAAAATATAAAATCATTCTCCTTTGTTAAACAAAACAATTTCAAGTTACACAAAAAGGTGTATGTTGGGTTTGATCCAAATCCCAGTTGTATTCCACCCAAATAAATATTACATGCTAAAAACAATATAAGACAAACTAACATGATGAATTTATAAAATAGAAATTTGTGAAAATTTTAAGGAAATATTTTAAAGTAAATAGTATTTATTTTTTAAAATCCAACATAGTATATTGTATCCTGACAGTGAGTAAAATATCAAAAAAGAGAAATATGTACCGGGTGAACCCTAGATGCACTAGTTCAGAGTGGGAACCTATGTACATCATATCCATGGTGAAATGTGGTATAGTAACCAAACCAATAATGTTCCCATACATAACCCACTGGAGATTATCAACATCCAAAATTCTAGTTGGGTCTAATAATCATCAGGTATTTAGTTAGTGTATCAATCATCAATCATGATAGATAAATAAAGGCCAATCCACATTTGAGACATCTAGAATAGTAGTCCTAGTCTTCCCACGAAGATACATAAGATTTAGTTCATGCTCATTTTTAATTTCATATATCACATACTACATCACTTCACAAACATATTCCAAACAATAAAAATATTCTTGAGAAATCACTACTTTCATGACCAAAGAAGCATTCAAATCTGAAATCACACCAAAACCATCTCAAAATAAGTGTCACAATATTTACGCATTTTATTAAACAAAATTATCAATTTTTAAATTTCATTCAAGATCCACAACAAGGGTACAACCTAGAAATACAACCAATTTCTTTTAGATAATCCACTTGCAATCCCTACACATATCAAAACCCTTAAAAACAAATTTCAAAGGAAAAAAATAAATAATAGAACGTATATAAATACTCAATAAAGAATATCAAGATCATCAAACATGGTTTAGTCATGTATCCACCTTCCTCGTATAATGTAACTTCTATAAATGAGTTTAAAACAATGATCGCACTATGAAGTATTCATATAAATAACCTATTGAACCAAAAACGTCAAGATTAAACCCTAAACAATAGGATCTTACACTAAATAGCTCATCCAAACCCATAAGAAAACAAAACCCCCAATGAAGAGGCATATAAACATTATAAAATAATATTTTCTAAAGGAATAACTCACTTATATGTAGAATAATAGAGAAACCACACCCAAATCACTTAAAAAAATTGAACTACAAAGAACCTAGGGGAGTAGGGAGAGGCATAAAGTGGTGTAAATCATGAATGGGGATAATTATGTGGGTTTATGGTTAAATTCACAGGGGATAAAAAAGATAAAATTCAAATTTATAATGACTCGAAATTTTCACACGGTTTTCCTGCTTGGTTTTCCAAAAATATAGTAATTTTGCACCCCTTACTTTATGAGAAGATCATGCCACTAAATTAGCATGTGTGGTTTACAAATCGGGTTCTAACCATGTGATAATCCTCTTTCCAAAAACACCACATGGCCACACGATTACTTACAAAAGGGCACATGGTTTTCCAAACCATGTGCCAACCATTAACCACCTACTCTTTACTCATTTTTTCATTTTCCTCAAAATATTAAATGGAAAACCAAGAGTAATACTTCAAGATAAAAATAAATAGAACAATATATCAAAATAAAACCACATTTGTGACAATTATCCAAACTATGAAAACATTCTACCTAAAAAGTCCACCAAAATAACTATTAGAGAATAAAAATGGGTAATCTTGGTCAACCCATGTCTTTTATTTCCAAGTCTCATTCTCATCATGACCGTGTTTTCAGAGGACCTATTCTAGCATGATAAAATTTCTATGAACTTCTTTTTCTTGGGAATATACAATTTGTTCTTTCCAATCAAACATTGGTAAATCAATTTCTAACTCCAACTCTTCCCAATTAAAAACATGATACAGATTTGTATTAGAATTTCTCAAATTTGAGACAAGAAACACATCATTAATATATGTCAAATCCAAAGGTAAAATGAACTTTTATTTTAGCTTAAAAATATGCTTAATGATCTCAAAAGGTCTGACATACCTTTACATTAGCATCCATTATTTTCCCCAATTATGGTGTCCCAAGCAAGGTTCCACTTATAAGAACACTCATTCACCCTAATAAAACTCTAAATATTAGTACCCCTGATCAAAAAATGATGTTTTTTTTAAATTGAGATATCAAAAACCACTCTTCGATTAGCTTAACCTTCTAAAATTTCTCATCCACAGCGGTCACCCCCCACAATGAGGTCTCATCTACCGCAACACAACATATGGGGCTGACATGGCCGACTATAAAGCACCTCAAAGGGATCCATTGGGATTGAGAGATGGTAACTATTATTATATGAAATCTCGACTAATCCCAGATAAATATCCCACAAACCACCAAAATCCAACAAAAATTCCAAAAGAATTACTTTTAAAATTTGATTCACCAATTACATCTGACTATCCATTTGAGGTAGGTATGTCATACGCAACATGAATGGCAACCCCATTACCTTTTTAAGGCATTCCCAAAACCAATTAGTAAAATGGGGGTCCATTTATGAAACAATTACCAATTTCACACCATGGATCCTCACAACTTCCTAAACGTACACACATCCCAACTCATCCCCTGTTTCTGAATATTTGATCAGAATGTAGTGGGCTTATTTGGTCACACAGTTGATCAAAACCAAAATATAATTCTTCCCCAGGGTTTATGAGGCATGTTGATAATGAATTCCATGGTGATATAATCACACTTGTGGGTTTTAATGGGTAGTGGCTGATGACATCTATAATTCCTTCAGTTCTCTACTTTTACCTACTGACACATATAACACCTCAATATGATTTCAATGATATCTCACCTCATGCCTCACTACCAGAACTACCAATGAAAATCATAATACATATTGGTATATTCATGATGAAATAACCATTGTGACTATAGTATATCCAACATCAACACCTTTCTTAGAGATAACAAAACCACAAAGGGAACCTTGAATCCCAAAAATCACTTGGCAGACCACTACTGAACTCAAGGTGTCTCCCCATAATAAAGAAACCACATAGACTGCTGGCTCAACTCATCTCCTGCCTGATCTCGCTGAATCAACTCCATAAGAGAATGATCCAACTAAAAATTAGTAATGAATACACCTCCAATGTTCTCTTTGGTCTCCAAGATCATTTGAGAATAGATACACATCAAGGTCCGCTCATCAATAGAATATTTAAATGCCCGCACTAGAACTTTTCTAATCAATGAATCTTCCACAACATTACCTTTTCCAAGGGTATATATGATATTAAAGTAAAAAATCTAATGGTACTCATCCCAAGGACATTACCTTGGGTTTAACGTATTTGGGAGAAAATGTCTACTAAGATGTTATGATCTGAAAAAATTATAAAACTTCACCCCAAAAAGATAAATACACCACATCATTAGGGAAATAATCACCCTCTTTAACTAAATGATATGGGTGGGGTAGTTCATTTCATTTTTCCGGTTTTAGTGATAGCCATATTCCACCACTTGTTCATTCTGTGTAAGCACGCTTCCAAGACCTATACATGAGGAATCACGATAAAAAACGTACGCCTTTCCATATTCCAGATATATTAAAATTGGGGTGGTGGTAAATTTCCACTTAAGCTCCCCAAAGGATGTCTGAAAGTCTTGTATACATTCAAACATCACCCCTATTTGGGTGAGCACTGTCATGTGAAATGAATATCAATAGAAGTCTCAAACAAACCACTAATAATATCAACATAGTCCTAGTAATCTTATGATATCAAACACATTATTCAACTTCTCTCATGACATAACTACATTGATATTAATAGGATCCACTGAAACCCCACCCCCAAAGATTTCATGGACAAAAAATATTACCTCATTTATCCATTGGATACACTTAGAAAATTTGGCATATAGCTGATAGTCTAGGTGAGAACCTAACACAATCCACAAATGATGCCCAAGATCCTCATTCGGTTTGGAATAAACCAGTATATCATCCATGAATACAAAATTGAAGGAATAAAGATACTGCTGTAACACACTATTCATTACCTCCTTGTAGACTGTTGGAGAATTTTTCATCCCAAAAGGCATGGTCATATATTAGAAATAGTTATATCTTCATAAGAATTTTTTTAGAACATTCACCTCTTTCACTCTAACAAGGTGATAACTGGAAAAATGATCAATTTAGGGAAAATAACTCACCCCAATTATCTAGTCAAATATGCCATCAATTCAGGGGGAAATATATTTTTCTTGATTGTTACGTTATTGGGTAATAAATAAACAACCATAATGATACATCACCCTTATTCGCAAAAAATAACTATGACAAGACATGTAGAGACAATCAAGAAAATGAATAATTTGGTTTTGAAATTGTCTAGTTGTGCCATTTATTCCCTCAACTCGGTGGGGGTAATACGCTATGAGGGGTGAGATATATTCTTAGTTCCTAGTGCCAAATATATAGAAAAATCCACGTACCTCTTCAGATGAATACAATAGAATTCATCTGAAAAAATGTCTGGTATCTCAAGTAATTATTGAAGTAATAAACATTTAGTTGAACCACCATCATCCAATAATGCGGGTGATGATAACAAAAGTATGATATTATCCAATTCAGAAAGTGGAAGTCCACCCTAACCCAAACGAGGATCTAATTATCCATGAAAAACATAGTCATTACCATCAGGTTCCAACAAACTCTCTCTCCGAAAATAGAAATTGATTTGTGCTTGAAATTGTGGCATACAATCTATATAGAGGATCACATAAAAAAGTTACATATCCATGACTAGGTAATCCCATTCAATCTAAAACTGTGATATGATGAGTACACAAGATTGACACCAGAAACCATGCTCATTCTTCTGAGCCAATGGGGTTACTAACTCTATTTCTTACAAAATAGGTTTTCAGGGAAACTATTGCACATTTACCAAGAATAAAATAATAAAAGAAATAAAACAACCATTATCATAGATAAAAACAACTAATGATGTTTCAAGGAAAATAGTTCCTCCAACAGTCGCAGTATCTTCATCTGTTTCCACTGCTGCTCAATCCATCACATGATGTTGAATAGTCTCAAACTTATCAGGTCAAAGAAAACATATACGTGGCTCATCCCTAAATGAACTCTGCCCAAAATATGATCCAACTCTACCGGGATGACCCCAAAGCTGAGATCCCACTATCCTATATATCATTGAATATGTTGGAATCCCCCAAAAATCCATAGATTCAGCTTCAATCTGATAAGAATATATGGATCTACACAATTTATTTAAGTTATCCACTACTCAAAATCAATGAAAATATTTTGGGGGAGATGTGCACACTGGTCATATGTTCCCCGCAATCTATCATTTTTGGTACACAACAGATCCTTCATCAAAAGCTTCAGATGAAGTCTACCAGTGAAGGGGTCTGAATTGCCACCTCTCTTATTACCCTCCTCATCCCTCTTCATCTTATTCTCAGATGAGAATCCACATACTACTACTATCACAACCCCGAAGGATCCATACCTTCCCTTTAATTAATAACCACCATACAAGAATGGTCAACCACCTCATCAATCGGGTTCCTCTTAAATATATGTAATTGAGAATACATATTTGGTTTCAACCCCATTCCAATCCAAGAGCCTTTATCTACTAAATGGTTTTGAGTTCAGGTGCATTCTGAACTAGCTCATCAACAAGATTGTTATAATCCATCATTGTATAGTCTTCCTGAGAATGATCCATGAACTCTGAGGACCTGATGTAGGCTAGAGCATTGGGATAATACTACTCATTGAAATTTATATTGAAATAATTCTACCTAATATACTTGTTTATCCCATTTTGGACCATTGAGTCATCCCACCTCCAACTAGGACCTTCATGGCAGAACAAATACCATTTCACCCTGACAACCTCAGGAGTGTTAAAGAACACAAAAATCCACTAAATTTCCTCAAATAACTCCAATGAATTCTAAGGATCGGTTCTACATTGAAATGACTGTGGGTTTTTCTTAGAAAACTCCGAAACATGGTACTTTATAGGACTGATATAATCTTCTCTAACCTATGTAAGACTACAACCTTCTCCTTTTTATGATGTTTGAACTACCTGAACAACTTCTTCTACTGATCTATGATATATTATTGGGGTAAAATATCTCAAGTATCTTCCTAATGATTTATATTAATTCTACAAGGAGTAATTTATCTAACAGAAGACATATCAATAAGTAAAAACTATCAATATAAGCATTCATAATATTTTCATAAATATTAACAAATGCCAAAACTCCATAAATTAAAAAAAATTAAATCTGTTACAATAACATGCCCACCAGACCACTAAACCTCCACCCAATGTCCACTTATAGTTTTAATTTTTTTTGCCTCACCTGGAGGAGAATACAAACAAAAATTACAAGATCCCATGGATACTAGATTCCCATCATAGGTTTGATGGATGGGAACCATAATCACTACCAGAATGTCAAGAACTCACAATACTAACTGAACTCTATCCATAATTACCCTAAATATGTTGACCCAAAAAGAGAATGAACAACTCTAATAAAAAAAATTTCACGATCCATGATAGTGTTCAATCCGACCCGACACCCGACTTGGTTTTTGACATGACCCAAAGAGTGTTCTTGATCCCCATGGGCTCGATACTAGTACACGAGTATCACAAAATACCTTTGGAACGATTTCACTAATTTTAAATAATCATAAACAACAAACTATAAAAAATAAACCATAATTGAAGAATAATAACCAATCATGGGACAACAATTTTCAGATTGAATTTTTAAAATATTTAAACTAAACAAAATGGTGCTACAACAAAAAAGGGACAAGACATTATCCCAAAACAACCACCATCCACAAAGAGAATTATCATCCCCAAAACACCACCACTACACCTACATGGTAACACATCTAGAATCCTAGTACACCATATTCAAACATTTTCCCCTTAACAATGTAAAACATATGCAAGTCTACTTACACACAAAGGTGTAAGTAGGGTGTGAGCCAACGACAAGTAGGATGCCAGAAGAAAACACCTCTGATAAAGAAACATGCCCTTTGATAACAATTAACATGTCCAAAATGATCCTAGATATCCTTAGAGGGGGGGGGGGTGAATTATGGTATATATATTTTGTTCAAAAGTATTACCTCCCCACAAGATCATGACCTCTTTATTATAAGGGTATCATTATTTTCACGTAGTTGTTAATACTAAAACAATTAATTCCTTCTTTATTGGATGATGATTAATTGAATGTAATACAAGAATGTTGGAACAAAGACAAAGTTTTTTTTACATAGACCATCATCACATGGATCCATCAAAGGAAAATACAATAGAGATGTGTTGCGTATACAAAATTCACTTAGGATCATGGAACAATAATAATGGATCAGGCTAGATATCGTATATACCCAGGCTCACTCACATTACAAGGTTTAGGGTTTTTCATTGCATTCCCAAGGGTCACTCCCCATGTCTCTTTCTCTGGATCACTGTTAGTGGAAAAGATCATCATCTTCCTCTTACTTTGCCTACTACTCATGGAAGGGGTTCAAACATATTTTATGGACATGTAGGTCCCTTCATAATATCGAATTAATGAATCCCCCATAGTATATAGATGGTATGTTTAAGTACCACTTTTATCAACTTGACTAATACCACTGTACACAAAATATCATAGGAAATTCCTTTTATAAACTTTTCATGATGGTCACTATATTCACATAATTTCCTCTTTATCAAATCACCTTCACAAATATTTTTGTGAAGCTCTTTTGCAAATCTCAAACACCCTTCCTTTCGTGAATATTTCTTAACCTTCACTAATTCCATTACATTTTTGAATCTCAGAACATTCAGACAGCTTATAGCCTTCACAAATTTATTTTAATTAAATATCTTCCTGAAAAACATTCATGATGCTCAAAACATTTGGCTAGATTATAGGCTTTATGAACTTCTTCATATACCATCTTTCTGAACCATCTTCATGAACCACCTTCACAATTATATAGCCTTAAGATATTCATGAACTATAGATTCTTTTTATGAAGGGGTGTCGAGGCCTATTTATATGTGTCTCCACAAATTATAGAATCTTTCATGCCACATCATCTCCATTTAATGATTGTCCCTAATTTTATTCAGGGAGCCCCTAATTTAACAATTCTCTTTTGAAAATATCACATTCTCAATTCTCCTCCTAATAGTGGAGATTTCTATAAATTCCTTTATGAAATTCATGTGGCCTATCATTTCCAAAGAGATCACTTCCAGAAACGGTTGAACCTATGTGAGCTACTCTTCCCAAACACAATATTCAGCAAACTCATTCTTTAGCCACAATTTATCCCCCTTTGTCAACAAACTAGAAGTTCAATTCATCAATGAACGTGAAGGTCACTTCATTGTGGTCTGTAATAGGGTAAAGAACATATATTAGTACATTTGGGAAAAAACACAATACATCCTGGAGATGGGTCCCGCATCCACCCATTTTCAAGTGCAGATAGTCGACTGTACTCTGAGAGCTTTTCGGCGCCACTCAAACACTTATTTTTGTAAGGACTTTGACAGAATGTATCCAACCTATATTTCTATAGGTACATACTCAAATATCACATGCTCTTGATCTTCTTTATCCTTGATAAAATGATACTTCATTTCAATGTGCTTTGTCATTGAGTGATTTATTGGATTTTTTCTATGATTCATAGCACTATAATTATCAAAATGTATTCTAATCGGAGACTTCACTTCAAATCCCATATCATCATTTTTTTTCTTCATGCACAATAGCATCATGCATGCTAGAGTAGCAGTAATATATTCATCTTCTACAGTTCTCAATGAAATGTAACTATGTTTCCTGGTAATCCATTAAATAAGTAAACTTCCTAGATGGAAGGCACTCCGATGTTGGTCTTTTATCATCTACTGTACCGGGAAAATATACATATATACATCTCAATAACTCCAACTAAGATTTTTAATTATACACAAAACTGAAATTCACAGTTCCCTTTATATATCAAATTATAAATTTTTAATTCAATAAAGTGGATTTCCTTGGGAATTCATGTATACATCACTACATGACATTTGATAAAAACAATATTCAGTTTTTTATCTATTAAGTAAAACAATATTCCAAAGAACTACCTGTATTTGGGGACATTAACTGTGTTTCCTTTATCGTCATGTGGTAGTTTCATTAGGGTAGCCACTAGAGTTTTTATATCCTTGTAATTATACATTCCAAATCTTCTCAAAACATCCTTCGTATATTTATATGAAGAAATGAATATTCTAATCATTACCTGTGTCACTAGAACCATCATTAGTTGGTTAATATCATTTTTGACATTGAGATTGTAATAAACTCCAACACACTAAAAACCAAGCATCTTTAAAAAAAGATCTAGACTTTAGTACCTTTCTCATGGTTCTTATTTCAACCCATATAGTGCCTTATTTAACTGAAAAAATATATTCTAATATTCATGAATAAGAAAACCATCATTATCCTTACTATAAACTTCTTCTTGTGAATTTTCATTTATTACTTCAATTCCCCATGAGTTTTTTACCACTTTATCACTATAATCAAGAGAATTTTCTATGTGTATTTTAATATTCTAATCACTCTATACTATAGTAGTTTCATTACATTATCTACTTCCCATCCTTTTGTTGAACCATTTCCAATATTCTCTCATATCTTCTTGATATCCTGAAAACAATCATATAATAGAATCTTGTTTGAACAAAATTGATAATCATTAAATACATGAGTTTTACTGCTTCTAACCTAATTTTTATTCTTTATTATAGAAAACATAAAATCTCAGCCTTATATCCCATTGATATCCTTCATCTGATTAGGATATAGGGTGATCCCCTTTTTATATGAAACATTTCTTGTTTTTAGGCCCATAAATAATCTTCTACTTCACATAGCAGGGATCCATCAACCAAATCCTCTTATCCTACTAAGTTGGAACAATGTGTTTTAAATAAGAGATGATGTTAAAAACACAATCACTATACATTTTACTCAATTACATTCTCTCTTGTTCAACTCTGGTAACTGATTCAAACCAGTTGGCATTCCCAAGAACATTGGGTCATCACATTGCATATTTTTATACGAATTCACCTTTGATTTATTCTCCCCAAAAACATGAACCACTTGATCATTATTTAATATTAATTTAACACATTGGTAGATGGGATACTCTAGAATCCTCAAGAATAGTATTGTAATTGATCTTTATTAATCAACCCTAGGATACTTTCTTTCAAATCATTGTAATGTTTTTGTGCTTATTCTATTTGCCTAGCCAACTTCAGCCGATCTGTCTAAATGACTAATAATTCATTACCCACATAGTGAGTATTTTTATGATTTGTATATTTTTTAGGCTTAGTAATTTACAAAATTTGGTGTTTAAACACATTATTTCACATTTCCTTCATTAATGTTCCTCTAAAATTCCAGCAACCAGGATTGTTTCTCTAAGTAGCAATCTCTGCATTATTCATGTTCAATTTATTATTATTCCTGTAAAGGCCTATAAATTTAAAGGAAATTTTTTTCTTAAATTCTTTGGGATTTTACGAGTATGCAGTTTCTGACAGCACCTGATTCTGATCCTGGAGTGCTCGGAATCAATTTCCGAAGTTTATCTTGGGTACGTTCAGTGAACGAATGAGCGGGTATTTCTATCTTTTGAACCGGTGCTCAGAATTGAAATCTGATGGCACTGATGAACTCGCAGCGCCCATATTTTCTTAATATTACTTTTACTGTGGACGTGTTTTCTCAGGAGAAGAAGTTAAATTGTGGGGTTTAGGTGAGAAATATATAAAATTGTGTACAATTTTATTTTATTATCCTTAAAAGTCAAACTGTCTCATGGGAAGTTGTTGGTGGGGCCCCCAACCACCCAACTTCCCATGATTGGTTATTAGGGAAGTGGGTCCCACATGACCACCCATCTTTTCACATTCCATAACCCTTAACCCTTTGAACCCCGATGATTAATACATGGAAACTTCCCATTAAATTTTGGTATCCTTTAATTGTATAACTCTCCCCTCTCTGCTCTTTAATCATGACAACAAACTTAAACAATTAATCTGAGTTATGTGTTTGAATTTTAAAATTGAAAAGTATGGCTTGAAGTAATAAAATAAGATATGTCTTATTTTATTTGGGGGGGGTTAGTTGTTGTGTAAAGATATTGGGGAGAGAGAGCTCTAGTTCCTTCCGCGAAGAACATCATCCTCTTCTTGGAAGAATGCCAAATCCATGAAGGACAACAACGCGCCTCCTTTTCTTTTCTCCGTGGCAAAAAGGAGAGATGTCGCTTTCTCCTTGGACACTCTCCATCGACATCTATGGAACCTCACCCCATGACGCCATTTTCGGCGATGCCCGTCGTTCGAAAACGTTTTTTGAGGTAGGGGTTATTTACGTTCCTCATTAATTTAACGTTCTTCGTTAATTAAATTGGCCGCTTGTTATCGACATAACGAGAGGAGATCGGACCGCACAAACATGGATGATCCTCCTCCAATTTTATTTTTTGATCCTCGTAGAACATTGTGGTGAAGGCGGTGCGGTGTTGGTGCACCACGCGGGAACGAAAGAAATCGCGGCCGTAGCAGGCTGTGGCGGTGGGGCATGGCGCCGTCCCGCGGCACCAGAGATTCAAGGGTCCGCGGGCGGGGCAGGCCATGACGGAGGGGCGCAACACGATCGCGCCGTGGCGGTTCGCTAATGGGGCGACCGACAGAGCCGGCCGCTGGCGCCACCTGGAGGCGGTACACCCTCGGGTCCCGCAGTTGCAAAAGGCCGGCCATTACGTTCAGCCATTTCGGAAATAGGGGGCGCCCCCCCCCCCCTTCGTAACTTGCTCGGCCGAGAGCCGGGTCGTGGCCGGCTTCCCAGCCAGGTTGCGGGCCGCGCGGGTCAGGCAGCCCGCACCGTGCCGTTCGACCGCGCCGGGCCGGGCCGATCGCGTTGGTTTGGGCCACTAGCACCGAGACGGGCCACACTAGCTAGTCCAGGCCACGCCCAAATGGTCCGGGCCAGGACCCGGGTTGGGTCGACCCGGTTCGGGCCGACCGGGGGGTATTGGGCTGGGTCGAACCGGGCCCAAACCCCCTATTTTCAGACACGTTCGTTCAAACGCCCATATCTTGGGCTATTGACCGCTGATCGATGCAATCTCAGTTGGGTTGGGATCCTTGGATCGATATGGTCATTTCGGTATGTTACACTCGAGCTTTCAATAAAGGTTTTGTATGTTCGGGTTGGTTCGAACCCGAAACCAACCATGCCCTTGGAGCAGAAACGTCTATAACGTAACGACCGGTCATTCGAATGACGTGTCGTCGATCACGTTGAATTACACTTAGTGAGACGGTTCTATTGGCTTACTCCTCTTGTGGTTTGGATGCAGCTAGAGTATGGCCAGGTTGGTTTTAGTTTGAAAACCACCCGGGCCCCTAGAACAGAAAAGTCATTATCTCTCAGACCGGGCATCTAATTGACGCATCGTTTGTCACATTGAGTTCCTAATGATGAGACGGAACTTCATGATACATCAAGTCTAGAATTTGTGATAGTTTATGTATTGACCCCCTTGGATCGTGGAGCGGACCCTCCGGGAATCGAGCGTGCTGTGTGTAGGAACCCTAGAGCTGGCTGCGACTATGACGACGATGATGACTGTACTTGGATCCTACGTGGGTTCGGCAGTGAGGAAAACTATATTTGGATCCTACGGGGGTTCGGCAGTGAGAATGACTGTAATTGGATCCTACGTGGGTTTGGTAGCAATGATTACTGTACTAGGATCCTACATGGGTTCGGCAGTGACGACTTCTGTACTTGGATCCTACGTGGGTTCGGTAGGGGAGATGATTCAGAGGCCAGATCTATCATCTCCACCCCTCTTCGTGAATAATATACCTTTTTGAGCTGATTCTTGACTTTCAATCATTATCATCGATATGATTGACTTTCTTTCCTATGTAGATTGGGTTGTGTTTTCCTGTGTGGATCGAGTTGTACTTGGGCTCGTGAGTTGGAGCCGAACTGGAAATGATGACTTAGGTATATGTAGGGGAATATACCTAAGTAGAGTTGGTTGATACTTCATGTTTGTATCCTTCCATTGTGGTTTATCCTTTGTGTATTCTGGGAGACCTACGGTTGTCTTTGGGTCCCAAATGAGTATCGTATACTCACCCCTGCACGGGCTATGCCCGCCCTACATTGTATTGGTTGTAGTCGACGGACAATGCTGATCGTGGTTGAAGCTTGTGGAGCAGGATGGTACCCGGAGGTAGACTGACATGCAGGATGTACACGGAGCGGACGGCCCGACCCGAGGAGCTGAGGAGATCATCTGTACCCACCCTTCAGGTGGGATAGACGGAGGACGACTCGGTGGTTGCTGATTTACTTTACTACTACTGTACTTTCTTTTCAGTTGTACTGTACTTTTCAGTTGGGTTTGTATTCTGGCCCATTTACTTTTCAGCACTTACTTTTGTACTTAGTTTACTTAGTGTTTACTTCAGCTTGCGTACCCTATGGTGTTTGTTTTCTTATATAAAGGCAATGGATTCCTTTTTATCGGGATTTAAAAATTTGGTGCTAGTCGCTAGCCCCTGGCCAATTGAAATCGGGCTTGGGGTAGTCACGGCACGAGCCCCGGGGACAGGTTGTGACAAATTGGCATTAGAGCAGTCGGTTCTACCACAGAACTCAGGACTCTGATAATTTCTTCTTTGTGAAGCAATAGTGTTAAGGGTATTGAGTGTGGTAATCAGTCCAGGGAGTCCAATGATGGTGTGGCGGCTAACGTATCCATTCACTAGGACACTGACTTCTGATTTCCCAATCAGTGCACGAAAACATTGATTGCATGTGTGTTTCAAAATTTTTCTTTGTGATTACTTTCTGTCAGCTCACCAGGTATATTGTATTAACCGTTGCACACCTATTTCTTTTCAGGATGGCCCCACAATGGCAGCCATCTAGGGTTCCGAGATTTGTGCGAGATGGCAGCCCACTGAGTGACGAGGCCTCGGTGCAGGGACCCATTACAGTAGAGGCACCGACGGTACCTCTACCCACCGAGCCACCGATACCTCCTGCCCTAGTAGCTGAGAGTGCACGTCGCTTGAGTGCACTACATGAGTTTTAGCATTAGAGACTACCCAGGTTCAATGGGGAGACAAACCCTCAGGTAGCCGAGGAATGGATGGAGGCTATTGTCCGAGTCTTCAGATTAGTAGGGACACAATTTGACCTCATGGTGATCCTTTCGGTGAGTCTCCTACACGCAACGGTAGGTAGATGGTGGAGCCTGATTCTCCAGGTTGATGAAGAGGCATCATTACTTTGGTCGGACTTCGAGAGACACTTCCGCTCAGAGTTCATTCCATCCCCCATCTGTGCGGTGCGCATTCAAGAGCTACTACAGCTGCGACAGGGCAGCATAACAGTAGCACAGTACTCGCTGATATTTACCGACCTATCACACTATTCCACTGACATGGTATGTGACCCATTCTTCTAGGCCCGGTTCTTCGAGAAGGTACTAAGGCATGAGATCAGGGCTTCGATGATCTCCCTCAGTATTCCGACACAGGCAGGAGTACTAGAGAGAGACCTTCTTGATGAGAGTTTTCTTGCTGAGCCTACACCAGCAGCGACGCCTACCATAGGGCGACACGTAGCGGAGTCTTCTGTAGTTGTCAGTAGAAAGATGTCACAGAGGTCCAAGTAGACCAGAACATCAGGTGGGAAACCATAGGATATTGGTTCAGATGTGCAGGGAACACGCACCATAGCCAATCATACGAGAGGCAGACAATGCTATGCATGTGGCGGGCAGGGCCACATGGCTTGTGACTGCCCGACCCGCCAGGCAGAGGAGAAGCAGACAGTTGAGGGACCACCCAGGCCGAGGCAGAGGTTTGACCGTGGCAGTCCGAAGGGAGCAGGAGGACGAGGTAGAGGAGATGACCGAGCAGCAGGTGGTGGATGACTCTTTGGGGCTATACCACCACCACCACTAGGAGGTCCACTCCGACCACAGAGAGCTGGCGGGCAGAGGTAGGCTCAGCTTCATGCAGTGGAGGCATATGACCACGGCGCACCTGAGATGATTCGAGGTACTATCTGTGTCTTCTCCACCCTTTATGTGGTTCTTATAGACACAAGATCGAGTCATTCTTTTATTGCCTCTACCCTCGTTCGGAGCTCGGATATTATGACGGAGCTGTTGGCTCGATCCTTATGGATAGAGACTCCTACGAGAGAAGACTCAACGATTACGCACTGGTGTATCAGTGTGAGCTTACTCTAGGAGGCAAGAACTTCAGTTGGGATCTTCTTGTAGCGGTTTTGAGGCCTTACGATGTCATCTTGGGCATGGATTGGTTATCTACGGTCCATGATCATATCGACTGTATCAGGCGCAAGGTGCGGTGTGTCTGCACCAATGGGATCAGGTTCACCTTCACCGGCGAGAAGCGAGACATTGCAACATAGGATAGACCCACACAAGGGATAGGAGAGCCGATCACTCGTCATTTGGGTAGTCTCATCTTGGGAGCAGTTGATGTGGGTTGTCAGAGTTTTCCTATTGTGGTGGATCAGTATGCGGATGTCTTTCCTGACGGCGTTCTTGGACTACCTCCTCGCAGAGAGGTAGACTTATATATTGACCTATACCCCGGGAAAGCCACGATATCTACTCCAGCATATGGGATGGATCCCTCTATGTTTCGAGAGCTACGGGTACACCTGGAGGACTTGCAGGGAAAGGGATTCATTCGACCTAGTGTTTCACCGTGGGATTCCCCGATTTTGTTTTCCAAGAAGGCGGACCAGAGCTTGCGACTGTGTGCTGACTACCGTCTCCTGAATCAGGTGACTATTAAGAACAAGTATCCACTTCCAATGATTGACAACCTCTTCTATTAGCTTAGGGGCGCACTCTGGTTCTCGAAGATAGACCTCTGGTCATGCTATTATTAGCTCAGTGTTCTAGATGAGGATGTGCAAAAGACGGCCTCCAGGTGTCGGTATGGCCACCATGAGTTCATGGTTATGCCTTTCAGCATAACCAATGCTCCATCTGTGTTCCTGAGTCTCATGAACAGGATCTTCTAGCCTTACCTCGATCGATTTATCGTAGTCTTCATCGACTACATATTGATTTACTCGACTACTGAGGACGAGCACGCCTACCACTTGCGGGTTGTACTGGATACAATCTGAGAGCACCAAAATTATGGTAGCTCTCAAAGTGTCAGTTCTAGATTAGATATGTCAACTTCTTGGGGAACGTCATCTTTCAGGCAGGAGTTGCGGTGGATCCTGTGAAGATCGAGCCAGTGCTAGCTTGGGAGCCACCCAGGAGCGTGACAGAGGTGCGAAGATTCCAAGTTCTAGCTGGGTACTACTGGAGATTTGTTCTAGACTTCTACAGAGTTACAGCACTACATTCATCTTTGACGAAGAAAGATAATCCCTTCGCATGGTCAGATATATGTCATTAGAGCTTCCAGGAGTTGAGATATAGATTGACCAGTGCACCCATCTTGAGCCTACCTGAGGAGGGCGTAGGGTACGTAGTTTACTAAGATGCATCAGGTACAGGACTCAGGTGTGTCTTGATGTAGGAGCGGGTAGTGATCACCTATGGATCATGACATTTTAGGTAGCACGAGAAGAACTACGCTACCCATGACTTGGATTTATAAGTAGTGGTCTTCTCCTTGAAGATGTGGCAGCACTATCTGATGGGTGAGCGCTTTACAGTCTACTCTAACCACCAGAGTCTCAGGTACATCTTCTCACAGAAGGACCTGAACCTGAGACAGTGGTGATGGATTGATTTCCTCTATGACTATGACTTTGAGATAGTCTATACTCCTAGGAAGGGAAACGTATTAGCTGATTCTCTCAGCAGGAGGTTGGCCATTTAGCTACATGGAGAGGCGACGGAGCAGCTAGCCGCGTTGTAGATGTCCTTCATGGATAGAGAAGGATTAGCCTTTCTACACTCACTCAAAGTAACTCCACCACTACTTCAGGGGGGGTCAGAGAGAAACAACGTGGGGACATTGATTATGAGACGCGATGTGCACAGATATCCTCAGGATATGCAACTGATGAATTTTCTTTGGGAGGAGATCACATCATCATTTTAAGAGGACGTACCATGGTACCCGTTGAATTACAAGAGGTGGTGATGAGAGAGTTTCACACATCCCTGTTGGTGGTAAATCCAGAAGTAGTTAATATGTACCGGGATCTCAAAAGACAGCACAGGTGGCCAGGTAAGAAGAAGGCTGTAGCAGAGTTCATTTCACGATGCCTCACTTTTCAGCAATTGAAGGCGGAGCACCAGGTACCAGCAGGCTTGGTACAACCCTTAGAGGTTCTGGTGTGGAAGTGGAATGGGATATCTATAGATTTCGTGACAGGTATTCCACGTACTTCTAGAGGACATGACTCCATCTGGGTGATCATAGACCGACTCACCAAGTCGGCCCACTTCTTACCCATCAGAGAGAAGGGCTCAGTGGAGAGCTTGGGATGCCTTTACATTCAGGATATCGTACAGCTTCATGGTGTGCCATCGTTTATCATCTCCGATCAAGATGCTCACTTTACTTCCCAGCTTTGGAAGGGGTTGCATGAGGCATGTGGGACGCAGCTACACTTGAGTACTGCCTTTCACCCTCAAACGGATGGCCAAATGGAGAGGACCATTCAGACTCTCGAGGTCATGCTCCGTGCATGTGTCCTCAACTTTGGTTGTAGCTGGGAGGATCGCATACCATTGGTGGATTTTTCATACAACAACCGCTACCACTCCACCATCGGGATGGCACCATAGGAGGAATTGTACATACGACCTTGCTAATCACCTCTGTGCTGGACAGACCCTGGGGAGTCAGCTCTTGTAGGACCAGAGATGGTCCAAGCCACGACGAAGAAGGTACAGATCATCCGGGAGCGGATGAGGACTTCTCAGAGCTGGGAGACGTCCTATGCTGACAGGAGGCGGAGACCACTAGAGTTCGAGGATGGCGACCATGATTTCTTATGGGTCTCACCTCGATGTGGATTACGGAGATTTGGTCGGGGCGGCTAGTTATCTCCACGCTTCATCAGACGATTCCAGGTTCTCAGTAGGATAGGTGTGGTGGATTATTGCATGTCTCTTCTACCCCAGTTTCACCGGGTAATGACATTTTCCACGTATCTTAGATGATGAGATACCGGCATGACTCGACACATATCATTGATCACGGAAAGCTGGACATCGATGATGAGGAAACTTTTGCGGAGGTCTCGGTGGAGATCGAGGATGGACAGGAGTGGGTCCTATGTGGATGGTCGATTCCTCTAGTTCACATCAGGTGGAAGCACGGGACCTCTAGGAGAGAACATGGGAGCGATAGGCTCAGATGCGTGCTCAACACCCTCATTTGTTCCCCTAGTTTGTGATATATCATTACGGGGACGTAAATCCCTAAGGTGGGAGTAATGTAAAGACTTTTAAATTTAAAGGAAATTTTTTTCAAAAAATTCCTTGGGATTTTACGAGTTCGCAGTTTCTGACGGCACCTAATTTCGAGGCCCGGAGTGCCCGGAATCAATTTCATAAGTTTAGCTCGGGTATGTTCAGTGACCGGACGAGCGGGTTTTTATATCATTTGAAGCGGTGCACGAAATTGAAATATGAGGGCACCGATGAACTCGGAGCACCGGTATTTTCTTAAGATGAATATTACTATTGATGCATTTGCTCAATAGAAGAATTTAAATTTTGGGGTTTAAGTGAGAAATAAATAAAATTGTGTACAATTTTATTTTATTATCCTTGGATGTTAAACTCTCTCATGGGAAGTTGTTGGTGGGGCCCACAACCACCCAACTTCCCATGATTGGTTATGAGGAAATTGGGGCCCACATGATCACCCATCTTTTCACAATCATAACCCTTAACACTTTGAACTACCATGATTAATACATGGAAACTCCCCCATTAAATTTTGATATCCTTTAATTGTGTAACTCTCCCCTCTGTCCTCTTTAATCATGCCAACACACTTAATAAATTAATGTGAGTTATGTGTTTGAATTTTAAAATTGAAAACTATATCTTGAAGTAATAAAATATGTTAAGTCTTATTTTATTTGGGGGGGGGGGTTGTTATTGCGTAAATATATTGGAGAGAGAGAGATCTAGTTCCTTCCGTGAAGAACTTCATCCTCTTCATCGAATAATGCCAAATCCACAAAGGATGACGACGCGCCTCCTTTTCTTTTTTACGTGACAAAAATTAGAGACACCGCTTTCTCCTCGGACGCTCTCCGTTGACATCTACGGAACCCCACCCCGCGACACCATTTTCCACGATGCCCGTTGTTTGACAACTTCTGTTGAGGTACGAGGTTATTTACATTCATGATTAATTTAAAGTTCTTCGTTAATTAAATTGGCCACTTGTTATCGATATAATGGGAGGAGATCAGACTGAAAAAACATGACCGATCCTCATCCCCTTTTTATTAGTTGATCCTCGTTGAACTTTGTGGCGAAGGCGGTGTGGTGTCGTTGCACCGTGCAGTAATGAAAGAAACCGCGGCCGGAGCGGGCCGCGACAGTGGTGCGTCGTGTCGTCGCCCCGCATAGGAGAAGCCGATGGAACCACGGCCAGAGTGGGCCGTGGTTGTGGGGTGGGGTGCCATCGCGCCGCACCGGAGATTCAAGGGGATGCAGCCAGGGCGGGCTATGGTAGAGGGGTGCGGCACTGCTGCGCCATGGCGGTTCTTCAAAGGGGCTGTCGGCAGAGCCACCTGCTGGCGCCACCTAGAGGCGGGACACCCTCGGGTCCCGTGATTTCTAAAGGTTGGCCCTTTCAGAAACGGGGGAGGGGGGGTGGAACCCCCCCCCCATCAGACCCCACTCGGCCGAGAGCCGGGCCGCGGCCGAGAGCCAGGCCGGGCCGCGCCAGCTAGGCTAGGCCATGCTTAAATGGGTCAGACCCGGACCTGGGTCGGACTAGGCCTAAACCCTCTATTTTCGGGCACGTTCGTTCAAACGCCCATATCATGGGATACGGACCTCCGATCGACATACCGTCAGTTGCATTGGGATCCTTGGATCGAGATGGTTGTTTCTGTATATTACACTGCAGCTTTTGGTAAATTTTGGGTATAGCCAAGTTGGTTCGAACCCAGAACCAACTGGGCCCTTAGAGGAGAAACGCCTATAACATAACGACCGGTCATCTGAATGACATGTCATCAATCACGTTGAATTCCTATTAGTGAGATAGTTTTATTGCCTTAATTTTCTTATGGTTTGTACATAACTGGACTACGGTTGGATTGATTTTAGCTTGAAAAACAACCGGGCCCTTGGAAAGGAAAAACCATTATCTCTCAGACCGGGCGTCTGATTGACGCGCCGCCTGTCATGTTGAGTTCCTAATGACGTGACGGAAATTCGTGATAGATAAACTCTAGACTTTGTGATAGTTGATGTATTGACCCCCTTGGCTCGTGGAGCGGCCCCTCCCGAAATCGAGGGTGCTGTGTGCGGGAATCCTAGAGCTGGCTGCGACTCTGATGACGATGACAACTGTACATGGATCCTATGTTGGTTCGGCAGCGAGGACGAATATACATGGATCCTATGTGGGTTCGGAAGTGAGGATGACTGTAATTGGATCCTACCTGGGTTCAGTCGTCATGGTTACTGTACTAGGATCCTATGTGGGTTCGGCAACGACCACTTCTGTACTTGGATCGTACATGGGTTCGTCAGGGGAGATGATTCATAGGCTATATCTATCATCTCCACCCCTCTTCATGAGTAGTATACCTGTGTGAGATGAGTCTTGACTTTCAATCATTATCATCTATATGATTGACTTGCTTTCCTATGTAGATTGGGTTGTGTTTTCCTGTGTGGACCGGGTTGTACTTGGGCTCGTGAGTTGGAGTCGAACTGGAAATGATGACTTAGGTATATGTATGGGAATATACCTCAGTAGAGTTGGTTGTGTCACGACCCGCCCTCGGGGTCCGTGCCGTGACTACCCCAAGCCCTCCTTCCATAGGCCAGGGGCTGGCGACTAGCACCAAGGCGTAAATCCCAGTAAAAAGGGAAGGAATTGCCTTTGAAAAGTAACCAACACCACAGAGTAAGCAAGCGGAAAGTAAACACTAAACAAGCAGAGTACAACTGAAAGTGCGGAAAAGTAAATGGGCCAGAATACAAACCCAAACTGAAAGTAAAGTACAACTCGAAAAGGGAAAAACAACAACTGAAAAGTAAAAGCCGCTACTCCGAGCTGTCCATTGGAAATCCCACCGGAAGGGTGGGTATAGATAGCTCCTCTGCTCCACGGGTCCCGCCGTCCGCTCCATGCACGTCTCGCCTAGTGGTCCACCTCCGGGTACCGTCCCGCTCTGCAAGCCTCAGCTAAGGTCAACGCTGTCCGTCGTCTGCAACCAACACAACGTAGTGCGGGCGGAGCCCGTGCAGGGGTGAGTATAAGCTACTCAGTAGGGACCCCGAGAGCGGGTCGTGACAAATTGGTATCAAAGGAGTTCGGTTCTACCGCGAACTCTGATCTTTTCTATATGAAGCAATAATGTTTAGCGTATTGAGTGTGGTTATCAGTCCAGGGAGTCCAGTGTTGGTGCGGCGGCCGACGTATCCGTACACCAGGACCCTGACTTCTGATTTCCGACTTAATGCACGAAAACATTGATTGCGTGTGTGTTTCAAAGTTTTCTTTGTGATTACTTATATCAGCTCACCAGGTATACTGTTCTAACCATGGCGCACCTGTTTCCTTTCAGGATGGCCCCACGACGGCAGCCAGCTAGGGTTCCGAGAGTCGAGCGAGACGACATCCCACCGAGCGACGAGGCCTCGGTGCAGGGCCCTTTTCCAGTAGTGGCACCGGCGGTAGCTTTACCCGCCGATTCCCCGATGCTTCCAGCAGCAGCCGCTGACGATGCACATCGCCTCAGTGCACTGCATGAGTTTCAGTGCTAGCGACCACCCAGGTTTCGCGGGGAGACGGATCCCCAGGCAGCAGAGGACTGGCTGGAGGCAGTGGTTCGAGTGTTTAGGCTAGTGAGGACACCAGCAGACCTCATGGTGATCCTCGCTGCGAGCCTACTACATGCAGCAGCAGGACGATGGTGGAGCCTGATGCTCCAGGTGCACGATGAGGCATCTCTACTTTGGACGGACTTTGAGAGCCTCTTCCGCTCGGAGTTCGTCCCAGCCACCCTTCGTGCGGTGCGTATTCATGAGCTTCTACAGCTGCGGCAGGGCAGCATGACGGTCGCTCAGTACTCGGCGAGATTTACCGATCTCTCGCGCTACTCGACCGACATGGTACGGGACCCATTCTTCCGGGCCCGGACCTTCGAGCAGGGTTTGAGACACGAGATCAGGGCATCGCTGATCTCCCTCAGCATACCGACTCAGACAGGAGTACTGGAGCGGGCCCTTTTGATCGAGAGCTTCCTTGCTGAGTCTACACCAGCACAGCGACCCACCGCAGGGCGGCACGTGGCAGAGTCATCCGCAGCAGGCAGTCGACGGATGACTCAGGGATCCAGACAGACCAGACCTTCGGGCAGACGTTCTCAGGGCACTGGCTCAGCAGTGCGGGGCACACAGCGCGGAGCCAGTCTTCCGAGAGGCAGACAGTGCTACTCGTGCGGCGGGCAGGGCCACATGGCTCACGACTGCCCGACCCGCCGTGCCGAGGAGCAGCAGTCGGTTGAGGGACCACCGAGGCAGAGGCAGAGGGTCGACCGTGGCGGTCCGCAGGGAGGAGGCGGACGAGGCAGAGGAGCTGGACGAGCAGCTGGTGGTGGCCGACGCTTTGAGGCTCTACCACCACCACCACCAGGAGGTCCACCCCGACCACAGGGAGATGGCGGGCAGCGACAGGCACAGCTCCAGGCAGCAGAGGCCTACAACCACGGCGCACCCGAGATGATTCGAGGTACTATCTGTGTCTATTCCACCCTTGCTGCAGTTCTTATAGACACAGGAGCGAGTCACTCTTTCATAGCCGCTGCCCTTGTTCGGAGCTCGGAGATTCCGACAGAGCCGTTGGCTCGATCCTTACGGCTAGAGACTCCTACGGGAGCAGACTCGACGATTACGCACTGGTGCCGGCAGTGTGAGCTTACTCTAGGAGGCGAGAGCTTCGGCTGGGATCTTCTTGTAGCAGCGTCGAGGCCTTACGACGTCATCTTGGGCATGGATTGGCTATCTACGGTCCATGCACAGATTGACTGTTTTAGGCGCAATGTGCGTTGTATACGCACTGACGGGAGCAGGTTCACCTTCACCGACGAGAAGGGAGCCTTAGCGGCACATGATGGACTTCCGTGGAGGAGAGGACAGCCCATCACTCATCAGTTGGCTAGCCTTATCCTTGGAGCAGTTGACGTGCGGAGTCCTGGTTTTCCTGCAGTGGTGGATCAGTTTGCGGACGTTTTTCCCGATGATGTTCCAGGGCTACCTCCTCGCAGAGAGGTAGACTTTTATATTGACTTGTACCCCGGGACAGCCCCGATATCCACTCCAGCATATCGGATGGCCCCCGCCGAGCTTCGAGAGCTACGGGTACAGTTGGAGGACTTGCAGGGCAAGGGGTTCATCCGACCCAGTGTTTCACCATGGGCTTCCCCGATATTGTTCGCCAAGAAGGCGGACGGGAGCTTGCGACTTTGTGTTGACTATCGTCGCCTGAACCAGGTGACAGTGAGGAACAAGTATCCGCTACCGAGGATTGATGACCTCTTTGATCAGCTCAAGGGAGCACGGTGGTTCTCAAAGATAGACCTCAGGTCAGGCTATCATCAGCTCAGAGTCAGAGACGAGGATGTGCAGAAGACGGCCTTCAGATGTCGGTATGGCCACTATGAGTTCATGGTTATGCCTTTCGGTGTAACCAATGCTCCAGCAGTGTTCATGGCTCTCATGAACAGGATCTTTCAGCCATACCTCGATCGGTTTGTCGTGGTCTTCATCTACGACATTCTGATTTACTCTACGACAGTGGAGGAGCACGCCTATCACTTGCGAGTTGTTCTTGACACACTCTGAGAGCACCAGCTTTATGGTAATCTCTCGAAGTGCCAGTTCTGGATACGTGAGGTCCACTTTTTGGGACACGTTATCTCTGAGGCGGGAGTTGAAGTAGATCCCGCGAAGATTGAGGCTGTATTAGCATGGGAGACACCCAGGAGCGTGACTGAGGTTCGGAGTTTCTTGGGACTAGCTGGATACTATCGGAGATTCGTTCCAGACTTCTCTAGAGTTGCAGCATCACTCACAGCTTTGACGAAGAAGGGGAAACCCTTCGTGTGGTCAGAAAGATGTCAGCAGAGCTTCCAGGAGCTGAGACAGAGATTGACTAGCGCACCTATCTTGAGGTTGCCTGAGGAGGGATTAGGGTACGTGGTCTACTGCGATGCATCAGGGACCGGACTCGGATGTGTTCTGATGCAGGAGCGGGCAGTGATCGCCTATGGATCACGACAGTTGAGGCCGCATGAGCAGAACTACGCTACCCATGACCTGGAGTTAGCAGCAGTGGTCTTCGCTCTGAAGACATGGCGACACTATCTGATGGGCGAGCGCTTTACAGTCTTTTCCGATCATCATAGTCTCAGGTATATCTTCTCGCAGAAGGACCTGAACCTGAGACAGCGACGATGGCTCGAGTTCCTCAAGGACTATGACTTTGAGATAGTCTATACTCCTGGGAAGGGGAACGTAGTAGCCGATGCCCTCAGCAGGAGGACGGGCATTCAGCTACTTGAGGAGGCGACAGAGCAGCTAGCCTCTTTGCAGATATCCTTCGTGGATAGAGATGGAGCAGCCTTTCTTCAGCCTCTCACAGTCACTCCTCCACTACTGCAGCGAGTCAGGGAGGCACAGCGCGGGGACGCTGACTGTGAGACACGGCGTGCACAGATATCCTCAGGACAGGCACCTGATGGTTTCTCCCTTGGAGCAGAGCACAACATCCTTTTCAGAGGACGTACCATGGTACCAGTCGCATTGCGAGAGGAAGTACTGAGAGAGTTTCACACATCTCCTTTAGCGGTACATCCTGGAGTGGCGAAGATGTACCAGGACCTCAGACGACAGTATTGGTGGCCGGGTATGAAGAAGGATGTAGCAGAGTTCGTTTCTCGATGCCTCACCTGTCAGCAGGTGAAGGCAGAGCTTCAGGTACCAGCAGGCTTGGTACAACCCTTGGAGGTTCCGGAGTGGAAGTGGGACGGCATATCTATGGACTTTTTGACTGGACTTCCACGCACTTCCAGAGGTCACGACTCCATCTGGGTGATTGTTGACCGACTCACCAAGTCGGCACACTTCTTACCCATCAAAGAGCAGGGCTCAGTGGAGAGCTTGGGATGTCTCTACGTTCAGGAGATTGTGCGGCTCCACGGCGTGCCATCATCTATCGTTTCCGATCGAGATGCCCGCTTTACTTCCCGGCTTTGGAAGGGGTTACAGGAGGCGTTCGGGACGCAGCTACGTCTTAGCACAGCCTTTCACCCTCAGACGGATGGTCAGACGGAGAGGACCATTCAGACTCTCGAGGACATGCTCCGCGCATGTGTTCTCGACTTTGGTCGTAGCTGGGAAGACCACCTACCCTTGGTGGAGTTCGCGTACAACAACAGCTACCACTCCACCATCGGGATGGCACCGTACGAGGCGTTGTACGGCCGACCATGTAGATCTCCTTTGTGCCGGACAGACCCTGGGGAGTCAGCACTGGTGGGACCAGAGATGGTCCAGGCCACGACAGAGAAGGTCCAGGTCATCCAGGAGCGGATGAGGACAGCTCAGAGCCGGCAGAAGTCATATGCTGACAGGAGGTGGAGGCCACTGGAGTTCGAGGATGGCGACCACGTCTTCTTGCGGGTCTCACCTCGACGTGGTATTCGGAGATTTGGCCGAGGCGGCAAGTTATCTCCGCGCTTCATCGGACCTTTCCAGATTCTCAGCAGGATTGGCGAGGTGGCTTATCGCCTGGCTCTACCACCTCAGTTGCACCGGGTGCACGACGTCTTCCACGTATCCCAGCTGAGGAGATACGTGCACGACCCAACGCACATCATTGACCATGGGGAGCTTGACGTTGACGATGGGGCGACTTTTACGGAGGTCCCGGTGGAGATAGAGGATCGACAGGAGCGGGTCCTGCGTGGGAGATTGATTCCTCTTGTGCGCATCAGATGGCAGCACGGGAATCTCCAGGAGAGCACATGGGAGCGGGAGGCTCAGATGCGTGCTCAGTACCCTCATTTGTTTCCCTAGTTTTGATATATCTTTACGGGGACGTAAAGCCCTGAGGTGGGAGTAATGTAAAGACCCGTAAAATTCAAGGGAAATTTTTTCTTAATTTTCTTTAGAATTTTACAAGAGCGCAGTTTCAGACGGCACCTGATTCCGAGGCCCGGAGTGCCCGGAATTATTTTCCGAAGTTTGGCTCGGGTACGTTCAGTGAACGAATGAGCGGGAATTCCTAACTTTTGATCCGGTGCTCGGAATTGAAATCCGAGGGCACCAATGAACTCGCAGCGCCGATTTTCACTTAAAGAGACCTTTTCGGGAGTTGCGTTTGTTGCGGGTTGAAAGTTAAGTTTTGGGGTTTTTAGTTTGAGTTAAATAAAATTGTGAAGAACAATTTTATTATAACTAGTTAAAACCTATCAAAGGAGGTTGGAAGTGGGACCCACACCCACTTAACCTCCCTTGGGAGGATTAAGTGTGGTGGGGCCCACACGAATCCCTAATCTTTTCAAATTCTCTCAACATACTTAACCCCTAATTAATTGACTTAAGTTACTTAATTAATTTTGGGAGTTAAGCCTTTTTGAATTTCAACTTTTGAAATTCTAGTGTGTTTTGTAATAATAAAATAAGATGTTATCTTATTTTATTATGGGTTGTTTGTTTTTCTCCTTGAGAGCTTTTGGAGAGCTTCTTCTTCATCTTCAAGCTCTGACGAAGAACGAAGAACGCCCAAACTCCGACGAAGAACGACGTCTCTCTTCTTCGTCCTCGGTGTCAACAAGAGGGAACGCCGCACCCTCCTCGGACCTTCTTCGTCGGCATACGAAGATTCGCCAACGACGTATCTCTTCGGGCATAACTCTTCGTCAACGGATTTGACGAACGACGACCGCGACGCCCGACCTCCGCGACGTCGTCTTCCGCGGAACGTTCTCAATCTTCAAACCTTATATCAAGGTAGGGGTTGTTGTTTAATTCTTTAATTATTCCATTTCTTGCTCGTGGATCGCATGTCTACGTGAGGCTTTGAAATAATTTATTTAAGTGTTATAGTTAACGCGAGGGGGGCCGGACCGCACGAACACAGCCGAACCCCCCTCCATCGTTCTTGTTTAATTATTTTGCGGAGGAAAGAAAGTGGCGTGGTGCCGTCGCACCACGCGGATGAACGTGCAAATATCTTACGCGATGCCGTCGCGCGCACCATGGAAGAAACAACAAGAACGCGACGCCGTCGCACCGCGTTGAATGAATATCAAAGCACAGCAAAGGGGCGCGGTGCCGTCGCACCGTGCCGGATGACGAACGCCGCGACCGGTTCCGGGCCGCGGCGGGACGAGGAGATCGCGGCCAGTTCCGGGCCGCGGCGGAAGAGAAGACCGGCGGCCGGGCCGCCGGCGTCGGAAGCCGAAGGAGGGGACCGGAAATTCCGGTCCCGTTTGAGAAAAACCGGCCGGCCAGCTGGCCGGCCGGATGTCTTAAAAACTGGGGGAATTAATCCCCCGGCCTTCACTTAAAACCCCCCTCTTTATGAGGGGGGGAGTGGTTTCCACGGGGGGGGGGGGGGGGGGGGGGGGGGCAGGCGGCTCCCCCGGATCCCCTTCAAAGCGGGCCCCCAGGAGGGGGGCCGTTGTTTTACAAAAACGGCGCGGCAAAGCTGCGCCACCATCCAAGAACCGGGGGCTTGATTGCCCCCGCGTGCGCAGCCTCCTCGCGGCGCCAGGCCGCCGCGCCGCCGCCGCGCCGCCCCAGGGGGGGGGGGGTCGGGCCGGGTCGGCCCGGACCCGGACCCCCCCCGTTTCGAACCAGAATTAGTTTCTGGCCCATAACTAGAGCCTCAGACCTCCGAATGACGAACCGTCTGCGGAAACGCGATCCTTGGATCGAGACGGTCGTTTCGGTATATCGCACTCAAGGTTTCGGTTTACTTTGAGTTCGGCCGGGTTGGTTCGTTCACGAAACCAACCGGGCCTTCGGAGCGGAAACGCTCCTATCTTGAGCTACGAACGTCCGATTGACGCGCCGTCAGTCGCGTTGTGTTCCTCTTAGTGGGACGGATCTTTTGGCATACTCCGCCCGAGGTTTGGACGTAGGTGGAGTACGGTCGGGTTGGTTTTTCCTTAAAAACCAATCGGGCCCCGGAGACGAAAATGCCAATAACTCTCAGACCGGGCGTCCGATCGACGCGCCGTCTGTTGCGTTGAGTTCCTGTTGACGATACGGAACTTTTGGATACATCAACTTCGGTCTTCGTTACAGTTGATGTATCAGCCTCTCGGCTCGTGGAGCGGACCCTCCGAACGAGCTTGCTGTGTGCGGGAACCCTAGTGCTGGTTGCGACTGTTCTACTGCTACGACTACTACTGTTACTGCGACGACGACAGTACAGAGATCCTGTGTGGATTCGACGACGACGACTACAGCACTCAGCGATCCTTCGTGGATCAGTGCTACAGGTCCTGTGTGGGCCCGATCCTGTGTGGGTCCTTGCGCTCAGCGGTTCTGTGTGAGCCAGCGCCTACAGGTTCTGTGTGAGCCCGATCCTGTGTGGGTCATTGCGGGGGTTAGTTACCTATCGATCCTTCGTGGGTCCGACGACTTAGATGGATCAGTGATCATCTTTATCGTCCTTGAAAAAGTATACCTGTGTGAGCTGAATCCTGTTGCTTTCCTGTGTGGATTGTGTTGTGCAATCCTGTGTGGATTATGTTTTGCTTTCCTATGTGGAATACGTATACTTTCCTGCGTGGACTGAGTTGTACTTGGGCTCGGAGGTTGGAGCGTATTTTTAATTGATGACTTAGGTATATGTATGGGCATATACCTAAGCAGTGTCGGTTGTTACTTCGTGATTGTTACTTTTCTTCGTGGTTTATCCTATGTGGATTTGAGAGACCTTCAGGGGTCTCGGGGTCCCTACTGAGTAGCTTATACTCACCCCTGCACGGGCTCCGCCCGCACTACGTTGTGTTGGTTGCAGACGACGGACAGCGTTGACCTTAGCTGAGGCTTGCAGAGCGGGACGGTACCCGGAGGTGGACCACTAGGCGAGACGTGCATGGAGCGGACGGCGGGACCCGTGGAGCAGAGGAGCTATCTATACCCACCCTTCCGGTGGGATTTCCAGTGGACAGCTCGGAGTAGCGGCTTTTACTTTTCAGTTGCTGTTTTTCCCTTTTCGAGTTGTACTTTACTTTCAGTTTGGGTTTGTATTCTGGCCCATTTACTTTTCCGCACTTTCAGTTGTACTCTGCTTGTTTAGTGTTTACTTTCCGCTTTCTTACTCTGTGGTGTTGGTTACTTTTCAAAGGCAATGCCTTCCCTTTTTACTGGGATTTACACCTTGGTGCTAGTCGCCAGCCCCTGGCCTATGGAAGGCGGGCTTGGGGTAGTCACTACACGGACCCCGAGGGCGGGTCGTGACAGGTTGATACTTCTTGTTTGTATCCTTCCATTGTAGTTTATCCTTTGTGTATTCTGGGAGACCTACGGGTGTCTTTGGGTCCCAACTGAGTATCGTATACTCACCCCTGCATGGGCTATGCCCGCACTATGTTGTATTGGTTGTAGACAACGGACAACGCTGATCGTGGTTGATGCTTGTGGAGCAGGATGGTACCCGGAGGTGGACTAACAGGCAGGATGTACACGGAGCGGACGACCTGACCCGAGGAGCTGAGGAGATCATCTGTTCCCACCCTTCAGGTGGGATAGCCGGAGGACAACTCGGTGGTTGCTGATTTACTTTACTGTTGCTGTACTTTCTTTTCAGTTGTACTGTACTTTTCAGTTGGGTTTGTATTCTGGCCCATTTACTTTTCAGCACTTACTTTTGTACTTAGTTTACTTAGTGTTTACTTCATCTTGCATACCCTGTGGTGTTTGTTTTCTTATATAAAGGCAATGACTTCCCTTTTATCGGGATTTACACCTTTGGTGCTAGTCGCTAGCCCCTGGAAAATGGAAAGCGGGCGTGGGGTAGTCACGGCACGAGCCCCGGGGATGGGTCGTGACAAATTGGCATCAGAGTAGTCGGTTCTACCGCTGAACTCAGGACTCTGATAATTTATTCTGTGTGAAGCAATAGTGTTAAGCATATTGAGTGTGGTAATCAGTCCAGGGAGTCCAATGTTGGTGCGGCGGCTAACGTATCCATTCACTAGGACACTGACTTCTGATTTCCCACTCAGTGAACGAAAACATAGATTGCATGTGTGTTTCAAAAGTTTTCTTTGTGATTACTTTCTGTCAGCTCAACAGGTATACTGTATTAACCGTTGCACACCTATTTCTTTTCAGGATGGCCCCACAATGGCAGCCAGCTAGGGTTCCGAGATTTGTGCGAGATGGCAGTCCACTGAGTGACAGGGCCTCAGTGCAGGGACCCATTACAGTAGAGGCACCGACGATACCTCTACCCGCCGAGCCACCGATACCTCCTGCCCCAGTAGCTGAGAGTGAACGTCGCTTGAGTTCACTAGACGAGTTTTAGCATTAGATACTACCCAGGTTCTATGGGGAGACAAACCCTCAGGTAGCCGAGGACTGGCTGGAGGCTATTGTCTGAGTCTTCAGATTAGTAGGGACACAAGTTGACCTCATGGTGATTTTTGCGGCGAGTCTCCTGCACGCAACAGTAGGTATATGGTGGAGCCTGATTCTATAGGTTCACGAAGAGGCATCATTACTTTGGTCGGACTTCGAGAGCCACATCTGCTCGGAGTTCATTCCATCCCCCATCTGTGCGGTGCACATTCAAGAGCTACTACAGCTGTGGCAGGGCAGCATAACAGTAGCCCAGTACTCGCTAATATTTACCGACCTATCACGCTATTCCACTGACATGGTACGAGACCCATTCTTCTAGGCCCGGTCCTTCGAGAAGGGACTAAGGCATGACATCAGGGCTTCAATGATCTCCCTCAGTATTCTGAAACAGGCAGGAGTACTAGAGAGAGACCTTCTTGTTGAGAGATTTCTTGCTGAGCCTACACCAGCAGCGACGCCTACCGCAGGGCGACACGTAGTGGAGTCTTCTGTAGCCGGTAGTAGAAAGATGTCACAGAGGTCCAAGTAAACCAGACCATCAGGTGGGTGACCGCAGGATACTAGTTCGGATGTGCGGGGAACACGCACCATAGCCAGTCATACGAGAGGCAGACAGTGCTATGCATGTGGCGGGCAGGGCCACATGGCTTGTGACTGCCCGACCCCCAGGCAGAGGAGAATCAGATGGTTGAGGGACCACCCAGGTCGAGGCAGAGGTTTGTCCGCGGTAGTCTGAAGGGAGCAGGAAGACGAGGTAGAGGAGCTGGCCGAGCAGTAGGTGGTGGATGACTCTTCGGGGCTATACCACCACCACAACCAGGAGGTCCACTCCGACCACAGGGAGCTGGCAGGTAGAGGTAGGCTCAGCTTCAAGTTGTGGAGGCCTACGACCACGACGCACATGAGATGATTCAAGGAACTATCTGTGTCTTCTCCACCCTTTCTTTGGTTCTTATAGACACAAGAGAGAGTCATTATTTTATTGTCGCTACCCTCGTTCGGAGCTCGGATATTATGACGGAGCCGTTGGCTCGATCCTTATGGATAGAGACTCCTTTGAGAGCAGACTCAACGATTACGCACTGGTACCAGTAGTGTGAGCTTACTATAGGAGGCGAGAGCTTCATTTGGGATCTTCTTGTAGCGGTGTTGAGTCCTTACGACGTCATCTTGGGCATGGATTGGTCATCTACGGTACATGCTCATATCGACTGTATCAGGCGCAAGGTGAGGTGTTTCTACACCGATGGGATCATGTTCACCTTCACCGGCGAGAAGCGAGACTTTGCAGCACAAGATGGACCCACACGGGGGAGAGGAGATCTGATCACTCATCATTTGGGTATTCTCATCTTGGGAGTAGTTGATGTGCGTTGTCCGAGTTTTCCTATTGTGGTGGATTAGTATGCGGTTGTTTTTCCTGACGACGTTCCTGGACTCCCTTCTCGCAGAGAGATAGACTTATATATTGACCTATACCCCAGGAAAGCCACGATATCTACTCTAGCATATCTGATGGATCCCGCTATGTTTCGAGAGCTACGGGTACAGTTGGAGGACTTGCAGGGCAAGGGATTCATTCGATCTAGTGTTTCACCCTGGGCTTCCCCAATTTTGTTTTCCAAGAAGGCAGACAAGATCTTGCGACTGTTTGTCGACTACCGTCGCCTGAATCAGGTGACTATTAAGAACAAGTATCCACATCCGAGGATTTACAACCTCTTCGATCAGCTCAGGGGAGCATGCTGGTTCTCTAAGATAAACCTCTGGTCATGCTATTATTAGCTCAGAGTTCGAGATGAGGATGTGCAGAAAATGGCCTTCTGGTGTCGGTATGGCCACTATGAGTTCTTTGTTATGCCTTTCAGCATAACCAATGCCCCATCAGTGTTCATGAGTCTCATGAACAAGATCTTCCAGCCTTACCTCGATCAATTTATCGTAGTCTTCATCGACTACATATTGATTTACTCGACTATTGAGGAGGAGCACGCCTACCACTTGTGGGTTGTACTGGATACACTCCGAGAGCACCAAAATTATGATAGCTCTCAAAGTGTCAGTTCTAGATTATATATGTCCACTTCTTGGGGGCACGTCATCTTTGAGGCAGGAGTTGCGGTGGATCCTGTAAAGATCGAGCCAGTGCTAGCTTGGGAGCCACCCAGGAGCGTGACGGAGGTGCGAAGATTCCAAGTTCTGGCTGGGTACTACTGGATATTTGCTCTAGACTTCTCCAGAGTTACAGCACCACATTCATCTTTGACGAAGAAATATAATCCCTTCGCATGGTCAGATAGATTTCAGTATAGCTTCCAGGAGCTAAGATATAGATTGACCAGTTCACCCATCTTGAGTCTACCGGAGGAGGGCGTAGGGTACGTAGTTTACTGAGATGCATCAGGGATAGGACTCGGGTGTGTCTTGATGTAGGAGTGGGTAGTGATCACCTATGGATCATTATAGTTTAGGTAGCACGAGCAGAACTACGCTACCCATGACTTGGAGTTATAAGCAGTGGTCTTCTCCTTGAAGATGTGGCTGCACTATCTGATGGGCGAGCGCTTTACAGTATACTCTGACCACCAGAGTCTCAGGTACATCTTCTCACAGAAGGACCTGAACCTGAGACAGTGGTGATGGATTGATTTCCTCTATGACTATGACTTTGAGATAGTCTATACTCCTGGGAAGGGAAACGTATTAGCTGATTCTCTCAGCAGGAGGTTGTCCATTTAGCTACTTGGAGAGGCGACAGAGCAGCTAGCCGCGTTGCAGATATCCTTCGTGGATAGAGATGGAGCAGCCTTTCTACGCTCACTCACAGTCACTCCTCCAGTACTTCAGGGGGTCAGAGAGGAACAACATGGGGACATTTATTGTGAGACGCGATGTGCATAGATATCCTCAGGACATGCACCTGATGGATTTTCTGTAGGACGAGAGCACGTCATCCTTTTCAGAGGACGTACCATGGTACCAGTTGAATTACAAGAGGACGTGCTGAGAGAGTTTCACACTTCCCCGTTGGTGGTACATCTAGAAGTAGTTAAGATGTACCAGGATCTCAGAAGACAGCACAGGTGGCCAGGTATGAAGAAGGTTGTAGCAGAGTTCGTTTCACAATGCCTCACCTGTCAGCAATTGAAGGCGGATCACGAGGTACCAGTAGGCTTGGTACAACCCTTAGAGGTTCTAGTGTGAAAGTGGAATGGGATATCTATGGATTTCATGACAGGGCTTCCACGTACATACAGAGGACATGACTCCATCTGGGTGATCATAGACCGACTCACCATGTCGGCCCACTTCTTACCCATCAGAGAGAAGGGTTCAGTGGAGAGATTGGGATGCCTTTACATTTAAGATATCGTACAGCTTCATGGTGTGCCATCGTTTATCATCTCCGATTGAGATGCTAACTTTACTTCCCAGCTTTGGAAGGGGTTGCATGAGGCATGTGGGACGCAGCTACGCTTGAGCACCGCCTTTCACCCTGAAATGGATGGCCAAACAGAGAGGACCATTCAGACTCTCGAGGTCATGCTTCGTGCATGTGTCCTCAACTTTGGTTGCAGCTGGGAGGATCACATACCTTTGGTGGATTTTGCATACAACAACCGCTACCACTCCACCATCGGTGTGGCACCATAGGAGGCATTGTACGGACGACCTTGCAGATCACCTCTGTACTGGACAGACCCTGGGGAGTCAGCTCTTGTAGGACCAGAGATGGTCCAAGCCACGACGAAGAAGGTACAGATCATCCCTGAGCGGATGAGGACTGCTCAGAGATGGGAGAAGTCATGCTGACAGGAGGCGAAGACCACTAGAGTTCGAGGATGGCGACCACGATTTCTTATGGGTCTCACCTCGACATGGATTACGAATATTTGGATGGGGTGGCTAGTTATCTCCACGCTTCATCAGACGATTCTAGGTTCTTAGTAAGATAGATGAGGTGGATTATCGCCTGGATCTTCCACCCCAGTTGCACCGAGTGCATGAGTATTTCCATGTATCTTAGATGAGGATATACCGGCACGACTCGACACATATCATTGATCACGGGAAGCTGGACATCGATGATGGGGAAACTTTTGCGGAGGTCTCGGTGGAGATCAAGGATCGACAGGAGTGGGTCCTACGTGGAAGGTTGATTCCTCTAGTTCACATCAAGTGGCAGCACAGGAACCTCCAGGAGAGCACATGGGAGCGATAGGATCAGATGCGTGCTCAACACCGTTATTTGTTCCCCTAGTTTGTGGTATATCATTACGGGGGCGTAAATCCCTGAGGTGGGAGTAATGTAAAGACTTGTAAATTTCAAGGAAATTTTTTTCAAAAAATTCTTTGTGATTTTACGAGTTCGCAGTTTTTGACGGCACCTGATTCCGAGGCCCGAAGTGCCCGGAATCAATTTTAGAAGTTTAGCTCGGGTATGTTTAGTGACCGAACGAGCATGTTTTTATATCATTTGATGCGGTGCTCGGAATTGAAATAAGAGGGCACCGATGAACTCGGAGCGCTGGTATTTTCTTAAGATGACTTTTACCATTGATGCGTTTTCTCAAGAGAAGAAGTTAAATTTTGGGGTTTAAGTGAGAAATAAATAAAATTGTGTACAATTTTATTTATTATCCTTGGAAGTTTAACTCTCTCATGGGAAGTTGTTAGTGGGGCCAAAAACCACCCAACTTACCATGATTGGCTATGAGGAAATTGGGGCCCACATGATCACCCATCTTTTCACATTCATAACCCTTAACCCTTTGAACTACCACGATTAATACATTGAAACTCCCCCATTGAATTTTGATATCCTTTAATTTTGTAACTCTCCCCTCTGTCCTCTTTAATCATGCCAACACACTTAATAAATTAATGTGAGATATGTGTTTGAATTTTAAAATTGAAAAGTATGTCTTGATGTAATAAAATAAGTTAAGTCTTATTTTATTTTGTGGGGGGGGGGTTGTTATTGCGTAAATATATTTGGGAGAGAGAGCTCTAGTTCCTTCCGTGAAGAACTTCATCTTCTTCGTCGATGAATGCCAAATCCCCAAAGGATGACGACGCACCTACTTTTATTTTCTCCGTGACAAAAATTAGAGACATCGCTTTCTCCTCGGACGCTCTCCGTTGAAGTCTACAGAACCTCACCCCACCACACCGTTTTTCGCGACGCCTGTTGTTCGACAACTTCTGTTGAGGTACGGGGTTATTTACATTCATGATTAATTTAACGTTCTTCGTTAATTAAATTGTCCACTTGTTATCGATATAATGGGAGGAGATCATACTGCACAAACACGACCGATCCTCATCCCCTTTTTATTTTTTGATCCTCGTTGAACTTTATGGCGAAGGCGGTGTGGTGTCGTTGCACCGTGTAGTAATGAAAGAAACCGCGACCGGAGCGGGGCGCGGTGTCGTCGCCCCGCACAGGAGAAGCCGATGGAACCGCGGTTGGAGTGGGTCGTGGCAGTGGGGTGGGGTGCCATCGCGCCGCACCGGAGATTCAAGGGGCTGCGGCCAGGGCGGGCTGCGGTAGAGGGGTGCGGCGCCGCCGCGCCGTGGCGGTTCTTCAAAGGGGCGGTCGGTAGAGCCGCCCGCCGGTGCCACCTAGAGGCGGGACACCCTCGGGTCCCACGGTTGCAAAAGTTCGGCAGTTTCAGAAATGGGGGGGGGGGGTACCCCCCCGCCCCCATCGCACCCCACTCGGCCGAGAGTCGGGCCGTGGCCGGCTTCCGAGCCGGGTCGTAGGCCGCGCGGGTCGGGCCGCCCGCACCAGGTCAGGCCGACCGCGCCAGGCCGGGATGCGCCAGCTAGGCTAGGACGTGCCCGAATGGGTCGGACCTAGACCTGGATCGGGTCGACCCGGTTCGGGCCGACCCAGGCGGTAATGGGCTGGGTCGGACCGGGCCTAAACCCCCTATTTTCGGGCACGTTCGTTCAAACGCCCATATCATGTGCTACGGACCTCCGATCGACATACTGTCAGTTGCGTTGGGAACCTTGGATCGAGATGGTTTTTTCTATATATTACACTGAAGCATTTGGTAAATTTTGGGTACAGCGAGGTTGGTTCGAACCCAACACCAACTGGGCCCTTGGAGGAGAAACGCCTACAACATAACGACCGGTCATCGGAATGACATGTCGTCGATCACGTTTAATTCCTATTAGTGAGATGGTTTTGTTGTCTTAATTTTCTTATGTTTTGGACATTGCTGGAGTATGGACGGATTGGTTTTAGCTTGAAAACCAACCAGGCCTTTGGAAAGGAAAAACCATTATCTCTCAGACCGGGCGTCTGATTGACGCGCCATCTGTCATGTTGAGTTCCTAATGACGAGATGGAAATTTGTGATACATAAACTCTAGACTTTGTGACAGTTGATGTATCGACCCCCTTGGCTCGTGGAGTGGCCCCTCCCGAAATCGAGCATGATGTGTGCAGGAATCCTAGAGCTGGCTGCGACTGTGATGATGATGAAAACTGTACTTGGATCCTACATTGGTTAGGCTGCGAGGACGAATATACTTGGATCCTACGTGGGTTCAGAAGTGAGGATGACTTTAATTAGATCCTACATGGGTTCAGCCGTCATGGTTACTATACTAGGATCCTACGTGGGTTCGGCAGTGACCACTTCTGTACTTGGATCGTACATGGGTTCGTCATGGGAGATGATTCATAGGCTACGTCTATCATCTCCACCCCTCTTCATGAGTAGTATACCTGTGTGAGAAGAGTCTTGACTTTCAATAATTATCATCGATATGATTGACTTTCTTTTCTGTGTGGATTGAGTTGTTTTTTCCTGTGTGGACAGGTTGTACTTGGGCTCGTGAGTTGGAGAAAAACAGGAAATGATGACTTAGGTATATGTATGGTAATATACCTAAGTAGAGTTGGTTGATACTTCGTGTTTGTATCCTTCCATTGTGGTTTATCCTTTGTGGATTTCGGAAGACCTTTTGGGGTCTCGTGGTCCCTACTGAGTATCGTATACTCACACCTGCACGGGCTATGCCTGCACTACGTTCTGTTGGTTGTAGATGACGGACAACGCTGATCGTGGTTGAGGCTTGTGGAGCAGGATGGTACCCAGAGGTGGACTAACAGGCAGGACGTACACGGAGTGGACGGTTGGACCCAAGGAGCTAAGGAGATCATCTGTACCCACCCTTCTGGTGGGATAGCCGGAGGAAGACTCGGTGGTTTCTGATTTACTTTACTATTGTTGTACTTTCTTTTCATATGTACTGTACTTTTCTGTTGGGTTTTTATTCTGGCCCATTTACTTTTCTGCACTTACTTTTGTACTCAGTTTACTTAGTGTTTACTTCATCTTGAATACTCTATGGTGTTTGTTTTCTTATATAATGGAAATGCCTTCCCTTTTATCTGGATTTATGCCTTTGGTGCTAGTTGCAAGCCCCTGGCCTTTGGAAGGCAGGCTTGGGGTAGTCACGGCATGATCCCCGAGGACAGGTCGTGACACTTCCATTTGATAGATCATTCACCTTCCTTCACATTACATATTATGTCATAACATTATATTTTTGTAGACCTTATTATTAATTTTTCTTTTTTGATTTAACTAATTTTCCACACTTTTCTTATCGGTGCTGGGTCCTCCCCTAAAAATGAATTCTTCCTACCCATAGATAGTGTTCCACATCCCTTTGTATTCATATTTCATTAACATTCATTCCAAGAGTGTGATTATGAGTTTACGAGAGGAAGTGATTTATATTAATTTCATTGAGCTCCCTGTGTTTCACCAAATGTTGTAAACCTATTTTTAAACATAACACTTTGTCTTCTAGGGTATGATTTCTTTTTATACACCACTAGAGTTGAGGATATTTTTAGATTTTGTTTTCAATTCCTTCTTTCTTCCTACTGCAATATCATGACAAATTCCATTGATTTGAACATATAAAACATATCCGGCTAAAAACTTGCATCATGTAAATATTTCTCAGTAGAGATTTTGATATTTCTTGAGGTTATCTTCTAATAAATTGCTCATCAACCTCCTAAAACATACTCATTGTGTGTCCCATTCTTCAATAGTAGAATAATTTCATGTATAAATTATTCTAAGAGACTCTTCCTTCATTTTTATCACGATGGTTATTATTATTTTTATATTTAGATAAAAAAATTTCTTTATAGCAGGAAATATATTTCAACACCTCAAATAAATCATGAGGTATGACCCTAAAATCCATATAAATAGAACATAAAGTCATTACATCCAATAAATGACTTTTTAGTTGATTCTCAAACTCTTAAATGATTTCTCTTATCTCTAGTACATTTCATAGATCTCTTCCTATCATGCATAGGATCGGTATAATCATACCTAATAACATATTTTCCCAAAATTTATGGCCAATGATATATGAAAATATGTTCTTATTTCTCTTGAAAAATATCATATTTGAATTTTACTTCATCATTACCTGCCGAAGGATAATCAATGAGTAAGTGTAAGGCATCCTTTATTTTTGTCTTTCCATTGGCATTGGATTTCACCACTTCTTTCTTCACCATTTCCACCTCTTCTATAAATTGTTGAATTTTTATATCCTATGATTCAAGTTGAGTATTACGTTTTCCCTGGAGATTCTCCCCTCTACTCATCTCATCTACCAATTCACGTGTGAGATTATCCACCATGTCAGATTTATCCTTTATTTTAAATATATTTTGAGAAACATAATTAGAAGAGCATTAATTCTATTGTGGCAGCCTTCAGTTCTCTAGAACTAGTTTAGAAAACAATATAGTAATATCAACATTTCAGGAATTCAGATTTTGAATTTCATCTGGATTTATATTCTCTACATTTTCATCAAACTTTAGTTTTTATATCTTTATTGAAATATTTTTCATTTATTCATCTTGGGAATCATTCTTCCCCTTCAGTTGAGTAGCCACATCAATAACCCATAGATTTAGTTCTTTTAACTTGTTGACCTCAATTTCAAATTCCTTTATCAAGATATCTTTATATTTATATTCTTAATCTAGTTTCTAACCTAATTCATTTTTTTCATGTAAAACATCATATTTTTCCTTAAAGGAATTTTTCATCATCAGTAGTTTCTAATTCACATGGAATTTCAAGTTATTCACTCATTCATATGGCATAACTAAGTAATTCAACAATTTGAATGTAAATCTTATCCCTTTTTCAGTACCCTTTTTGTTTCCTCAATCTGAATAACCATTTTATCATAGACACTTCCCAAATGACGAATATCACCTAACATCTAATTCTTTTTTGTTATTCCCTTTTCCCATGGTACACAAGGATATTAGAAAATGGATCATTAACATCAATAATTTAATGAACCAAGTGAGAGAACACAAATTAGAAAAAATAAACCTAACCTATAATATCAATTTTTTGTTCCAAAATAGTCCTTGATACCCAAAGAGGGGTGGTCAATCTGGGTAAGGATATTCTTTTCAAAATTATTCCTGCCCATCTAAATCTTGACCACATTATTATAAGTGTCACTTTTCCACTTAAGTGTTAATGATGATCCTATTTATTCCTTCTTTATCCATTGATGATTCTTTTAATGTAATTTAGGAATCAAAGCACTAAGACATAGTGATTATTACCTGGTTCACCGTCAATGTGCTACATCTAATAAGCACCAAATGTTGATGTGCCGATTATACCAAATTCCATAAGGATCACTACCAATAGTGATGGTTCGAGATAGATATAATCGATACCCAATATCACTCCCTTTACGAGGTTTAGCATTTCCTCACTTAATTCCCATGGGTTAGTCTATACATCTCTTTCTATGGGTCACTATAGTGGAAAGGATCACCATATTCCACTTCCTTTTCTCACTACTCTTTTAAGGGATTCAAACATAGTTTTGAGACATGTAGGTCCCTTCTATTTCTCCAATAAATGAATCATCCACTATATGTAGATGCTTAGTTTAAGTACCACTATAATCTGCTTGATGAATACAATTTTACTATAGATATAAATGGAAAATTATTTTAAAAACATTTCATGATGGTCCATTGCATTCAAAAAATTTCCATTTGTGCGAAGCTTCTCCATAGAACCTATTGTGAATCTCCATTAAAATTTCAAAAAAACCTTTATTTCACAAATCATTCATATCCTTCAAGAATTACCTTAAATTCATGAAGATCAGTAAATTATATTTTCTTATATCCTTCAGAAATTTTTGTTCAAGAAATACCCTAATGACCAACTTTCACAATGCTCAGAACATTCAGATGGCTTATAGCCTTTACGAACTTCTTCACATACAACATTCATAAAACACCTTCATGATTCCATATAGTTGTGATCTTTATCAAGTTTATCTAAATTTTTAATGGGGGTAGATACATCTTTATAGACGCTTACACTGATTCCTGAAGATTCCATGCCACATCAGGACTATTTCATGAAGGTCCTTAATTTCCTTCACAGGACTCCCTATTTCATGAAAATCCAAAAAAAAATCCTATTTGTGATGCCTTTCTTAACCTTAGAGATCACTATTAAAAATCTTTGCACCTTCATGGACCACTCTTCACGAACCCAATCTTCATGAAACTCATTCCATACACATATTATCATATGGCCTATGTAGAAATCCACTTATCATGAGGAAATTCATTACATTGTATCTTACCATAAAAAACCATCATTCCTTAAATAACCACCCTTTATGAAATCCCAGTCTTCCTGAAATTCATGTATTTCTCATTTCATTACTGGGCCTCAATAAAAATCAACTTTTCATAATGCAAGTCTTAATCAGGGAGATCAACATCAACATTTTTGAAAATTTACCAAACCACCATCATGGGTCCAATTCTTCATGAAATTTATTACTTTAACACATTTTCACATGGCCAACAATAAAATAACACTTTCGCGATGCAATCCAAACTCCATTTTTGGACCAGAAAAATTTGGTAAACACTAGGAAATAGCATCACCTTGTGTTTTCAATTTTATGTACCTCTTCTAGTGCATTCATTCCTTGTTTATGTATATTTTTTAACATACCATGTCAAAAATATATCTTGAATCCATAACATAACATGGAAACCCACATATTAAAAAAAATAAAATAAACCAAAAAATACTACAACGTTACATTGATGTATTTTTTTCCAACAATATCCCATAGAAAATTCCCCGCTATAGAGTTCCCCAATTTTAATGCTTCCCTTCATTCATTATGATTGCATATGCTTTCAATTTTTTCATTTTTCATTATAGGTTGGTGGTGTTGATCAACATAATTATTCGCTAGGTTTGGGAACTTTGTAGAGAAAACTTTGAACTCCATGCGATTGAAACACTGAAGTGTGCTAGGTTAATTCAAAGGAGTTTTCTCATGATTAACCCCATTAAATATCTTTTTCAGAATAAATAAGTGTTCATATACTCAATTTTATTTATTTCCACACGTAAAACATTTAATACTCTAATTAATAAAATTCCCACATTTCTTCTTTCCAAACTTATAGAAAAAATAAGGGCTCATATTCTTATTTATATGGTTTGTAGATTGACCTTCAAACTCAATCTTACTCTTCCTGTTAAAACCATGATATTGAGGTGTAACTCTAACATCAATTGTAACTTTTATTTTAGAATGGATGATATCTTTGTATCTACTAATGTCTCTTATGGACAACCCCTTTCTGCGACTTGGCTTTATGCCACTAACCAACCTATCCACCTGAGATTTTGGTTGGATGATAATTCCCAAAGTATACCATACAAGACCTCTAAAATTATCCTTGTAGGCATTGAAAAATTCATCATCCGTTTTCTTGAAATCAAGGAACTCATTTTTTGTATTCGTATGAATGACACAAAGAATGTATATATTGAAAAGAATATGTTCTTGAACTCTTATTAACCCATAGATTCAATTTATTATTACTTACACATATAAATTATTAGAGTCCACCACTTTTTATCTTCTCCATATAGACATTATTCATTTAGGATGAATTTCTCATGTTTTGGAGACTTGGTAATGGAGAATAACATTTCAGTGATACTGATCGAGTGTTCAACAACAAGTGGATCAGTAGAAGTGCTGAAATAAGGTGGATGTTACCACATAAATGACTCAATAGGATGTTGTTCCATACTTTTATTATCTGTTATCTTAGCATAATTCATTTATTAAGAAATCATTGTGAGTATATAATGAATGTTTTTCATTCCATATCCCATTGAATTCATATTTTAAAGAGAGAAATCATTTCATTGTCCATCGCAAGGACCATTAGTGTGGTTCCTTTGAGTTAAATCCATTGGATAAAACCAAAATCATAGAGTAAGAAACACTTTTTTTACCGAGGAACCACATAATCATGAAAAATCATTTACAAGATATCATAATCATCATTTAGTAATTTTTTATTAAAAGAGAGATACAGAAGGGACAAATGAAACAAGGACACACAGAGTCCTGGTGTAGTGCAGAGCGAGGGAATCCCCTAGAATCAAATTGAACCCTTTAGGTTTCAAGGACAACACATTGTAGAGGACAAGGGGGTATGGGACTATAACATCATGGTAAGAAAGGTGATCCGTGACTTCATTTCCCTCTCACCAAGAGTGCATCAATTTAGTATTAATATTGATAATGCACCTGTACTCTATGATGATGTATAAAATAGACCAGGGGGAGGGGCTATGGCCCAACAAGTCATTATATAGGATTTCATATTCATTTTCTTCCTCTGATTACCCAATTTTCTACTGATAGCAAAGATTGATACCCTAAAATAAAGCCTTGGCCTCCGCTATGAGGGAAGATACATGACCTAGAGGGAGTATAATGAAAGGATAAATTAACCCTTGCCATCACGGACCACACGTCCACTTCCAAAGACCCCCATTAATATGGATCATTCAGAATTAAATTTGAGACCCTTAGATGGGGGGTTTCATCAAACCCAGTGGCCTCTGACAATGCTTACAACTGGCTGGGAGTTGTGGGAATTCCATTTGTGAAAATGGATGGATGGAGCTCCCCGCCATTTGTTGAAGAGATGGGTCAAATCTAGTAGTAAGTTATTAGTTCCAAATATTATGGTTCCATCGAAGGAAGATACCCCATAACGACTTTCCTTGTTTCTTTCTTTTCAGATGCTCCAAAACTCTGCATGTAAAATAGTGTCATGAGACTCCCTCTTCGGACCCCTGTCTCCTGAGTCGTGGTACCACCCATCCAGAAATGAGATGATAGACATGTTGGTGTTAGAAAGGCCTGTGAATTCACCCAGAGCACTCCATAAAGTATACACCTAGTCACGCCGAAAGAAAACATGATCAGCAGTTTCCCCATTACTATTTCTACAACAGGGATAACAGAAATCAAATGGAATACAATAGTGTTTGATATTATCATCCGCAACTGATTCATAGACAACATATTTTTAAATCCATTATGATGTTTCATGATGAGTTTATTAATTACCAAAACATATCCCCCATTAGTGTCAAATATGGTGAGATAGAAGGCTTGTTGTCCTGTACCAGGTTACACTGAGTCTGGCCAGACAAAACATGTCGTTGTTGTTACACCATGTTACAACTATTTCAGAGCCACATCCACTTGTAGTATCCATATATTGATTTATTTCAATTAAACACTCTCTATATACTTTACCATATTCCTTAACATTTTCATATACTTTTCCATATCATTAGAATCATACTTAGACATGTCTTTAGGGTTATTAGTATGGATTTCACATCAGAGTTTCCAAAGGATAACTTAACATTTAATCTAGTACCAACTATAAAAGTCCAATATTAATGTATATATACATTACACAACTTTTTTAAATTAAATAAATAATTATAAAAAAAGATTCCCAATGACCATATTAGTTTAGTACCTTTGGAAATAAGGATACATAAACACTTGTACTTGAGTTAGATACATTATCTCCCACTAGGATATTCATGAATATCACACTTATAAGACATAAAATACTTAGTATATATACTTATAACATCAGGAAGGAAATATAATAATGGGTGAGATCATATGATAAGTAAGGGTAATTAATGGAGACATGAAATCATAAACATGATAATAGGGGAATGAGAACATTATAATAGTATTAGAAGATCATACCCTATGTATTTGAGATCATAAAAATGAATCATGGCATAAAGTGTTGTAGTCCATGGGACATGACACATAAAGAGATGAATAACATATTCCATTAAATCATAACATGGGAATAAGACATTAGATATATGGTATACACATAAACATAGAAAATCATATGTCAAGGCCACCTACCAAGCCCTTAACAACATGTTGGGATTAGTCTATGACACGTGTACTTGCTTGTATCTGAGAATGTAAAATAACCAGTGTACCCTCTTAGTTTCATGTGTGGGAAACAACCCATGTACCTTCTTGTTTTTGTGTTGGGACTACAACCCATTTGACTTCTTGTTTTTGGTCTTGGGGAATAACCTGTGTACCCTCTTACTTTCATGCATAGGCTACAACCCATGTAATGAATTACTTATGGGATTGGTCTACAACCCATTTACCCTTTGTTCTCATATACAACATATCATTATCCAATTCATTGGAGGGAGATATAAGTCCCAACTATCACAAAATTAAATCATATGTTTATGGGACACAATATAAAAAATGTTAGTCACATCATGAACCATAAAAAAGATATCATATAAAACCCAAAAAATTAAATGGGTATTGTAAACAAAAAATAATAGCATATCCTATTGAAAATATATAGGTTTCATAATAATATCATTATATAATAACCCATGAAATGATGCGGGATTCAAAATAATTTATCTTGGTATAACCCATTGGATTGAAATGTGGTTTTTATGTATATATCCCATAGAAGAGGAACCAGTTTATGAAACATATATTCATTGAAAAATAAAGTGGTTTTCATAAACATTATTCCATAAAAATCCATTAAGAGAAATATTATGAATAAATCCATTGGATAATTTCCAAAAATGGAATGAATAACCTCAAAAACTACCATCTTATATGGAAAACAATTTTGAGATATGTTTTAATAAAATTGTTTTGGAAAATATCCTTTATTATTTGAAAAAGAATTTATAAAACATAAAACCTTTTGAAAACCATTTTATTTGAAAATAATTTGACAAAATATAATTTTTCCTTGAAAACATTTCTAAATCCATTTATTTGAAAAAATATTGAGAACATATAATGAAAGCATTAAAATGTTTAAAAAACATTTTCTTGAAAAAAATAAAATAAACATCAAAATAATTTCAAATCAATTTATTTAAAATAATTAAGAAACTATAAATAATTATTGATAATGTTTTTAGAAAATAAGGCTTGAGGGAACATCAATTTTTGACAAATGAGAGGGTAATTTCAGGATTTTTTAAAATAATTTATTAACTATCATATGTAACAACATGTGGAAAATGGTACCTATACCTGAATATATCATTAAAACCCATAATAAAATAAAATTCTTGAGATTTCATGACTGATGGTTCCTAAGATTTCATCGAAGGAAGCATAATCATAAATAGTCTCTAAAAGCGATGTGATTATTTCAACCAACTCTTACCACATGGTAACATTGAACCACAATACCCATTTAAGAAGGTGAAATTACATAAATCAAAAAATATCATGAAAATAAAGATATTAATGACATAAAATTTCAATGCAATTATATAAACCTATTTGTGAAATATAGGGTCATAACATGGAATGTGTCTCAAAGAAGACATATTTAGACAAAATTACTTTACCGGTGTGGTGAATTTTGAGAAAAACCCCCATGAAATAAATAAAATAAAAAGGATATGTAAATACCCACAAATTATATAATAATAACCATATAATTCACCAATATTAATAATACACAATACTCAAAAGAAATAGGTGGTGAATAAAGCATGTATCTGAAAAAAATAAAAATTGAGATGAAAATCCCTTACATTGTATCTTTAATATATTGTACTCATAAAAACATAGTGATTAATAAATATAATTTGATTATAAATCTTTCAAAAATACATATTATTATATATGATATCATACATTGTTATATTATGACTTCATATTACACACTTGATAACAATTCAATGTTAAGGTTTCACTTCACGTAACATATTACTATTTTTTTTCATGTGTCGTAATTGTTATGTATTTTGTACTTATAGATATCATATTTTGTAGAATTTAAAAAGGATATAAGTATATTTTATATTCACTATATGAGTATTATAATAATCTATAGAATATAAATGTATGAAATGGCATACACTGTTTATAGAGATGGTAGGTCGTACATACGCATAAATATTGTTTCCATTTTTTTGTAATATTGAAAGAAGGAATATATAGGAAATATATTTATATATGAATATAATATAATTCAATTAAAATTATTAAAAATTATATATAATATATTTTCACTAAAAAAATCCTTAATACATTCCGTGTTGTCTGTGAACGAATCACATCAATTTGAGGAGTCGGTAGTGCGTGCTTCCTCAAGTGAAATTATTATATTTTAAAAAATATAAATAGAAAAGATATGCGTTGTAAAAGAATAAAAAAAATATTATAAATATTATAAATTTAAAATATATTATATATAAATATATATTTTTTGATAATTTCCAACATGAGAGGCGACAATGGTAAAATGAACAATCATATTTTTGTGAGGCGGTAGTTCTCTGTACACGTAAACAGTACATTCGTTACCCATTGGATAGAAGTTTGTATAATTCTAGGTATAAACCTTGGAAAAATCAACATATATTTTGGGTACTAGTTTTTTTATAATCATGGAATATGTAGAGTGTAATGGGTGGAAAATTAGAATAATATAAAAGATTTTGGGGGATGTGATTACCTCTTCTATGTGTACCTCCTTCTCTTTTTCACCAAAGGAATTCCTTGGATTGATTTATTCACATAGGGCAGATGAAATTAGTATAATATTGATATTGGGAAGAGTATTGGGATGATAAAGGCCTAACCTAAGTTGTTTTATAGGTTTCAAGATGTGTAAGATGTGGAGGTCTTTTATAGTGGATGAGGAGTGGCACTCTTGTAAATTTTGGGGAAAGCATTTCCTCTTAGGTTTTTTAAATAAAAATTGGATCCAATAATGGAATAAATTATATCCAATGGATTATACCGTATGTATTTGGTCATGAAATTACTCTTGTAAAATATTATAGGGCATTTGGGCCCTTATGATTAAGTTATATTCCTTAGTTAAGCTTAATTTTACCTTAATCATGATATTTAATATTAATTATTTCATTAATATTAAATTGTAAAAAACTATACTGACATTATTATAAAATATAAATTATGATTATTCCAAATATGGACTCTGTTTTTCTAAATTCCAATCACATTAGTGACATAGATAAATTTAAATTTAGTCCCACAGACAGGATGACAATGCGAGTTTTTAAAGTAAAAATATTCAAAACCATACATTGTTTATATATTCAATTTCAATGTGAAATTGATTCCAATTATATAAACTAGATTATTTTATGAAGATTTAATTTAATTATACTTTAAACCTAATTAAAAATATAATTTAACTAAAAAAATAAATTTTATGAAAAATCAGTTTTCTATTAAAATTCTATATTTTTCACTACTCATTAAAATTTTAAACTTCATCGAAAAAATAAAAAAAATTAACCCTATCATAATTTTATCATATTATTTCAAGTATTATATTAATTTTAACATATATAATTTATAAAATATACAAAAAATATATTTAAAATCAGTTCTCCATTAAATGCCCGAAAAAGAGCCATAATAAATGTTTTGCTTTTATATGTAAAGTTGGGTTCATTAAGATTTTATGCTTGTAAATAAATTATATGAATATCAAAAATAATTCATTGTATATTATATATATATATATATATATTTAATTTGTAAAACTCACTAATTAATTTAATTTAATTGGATAAAATTTTTTTTGATCATAAAATGACTTTTCTATAAAAACATTCACATTATATTAAATTGGTTATTATATTCATTATTAATTTATTTGTAAATAATGAATTAAACCATGTATTTTCATAACATAGTTACTATTGTTCATACCTATCATCATAACTTCTAGTTTAGTAATTATTACATTAAAAAGTAATTTGTTTTAATAATATATTATTTTACAGTAACACTCACACATTCATGTTATACAAGCCATCCAATAAATTAAGTCCTTCATATAATGTATGTTAACCTTAGTGTAACATGTAAATAAAGAAAAAAATTATGTTTTGAAATGTTTTTTATTAACATGTTCTTGCATATAATATAATCCAAACATAATGATTTAATATAAATTAATTTATTTTTAGATTTTCATGAATTGAAAAATAACAAAAAGATTAAATTAATATGGAAAAACTATTTAATAAAATCTAATTTTGTTACAGGTTATGGGGAACTGCTGCAAATGTGGTTAACCTACCATGTTTTGAGCAGTTTTGATGAACAATATGTAAAATGGAGCTGTATTTAGAAGATGTTAAATTAGAGGGGGTTTAAACCCCATTAAATTTCACCCTAAATTATTTTAGGAAATAAAAGTTATTGGTTGGTTTATCTTTTCAAAATCCAATAATCAATTTTTGGTTTTTAGAACCTCCCCAAAAAGTGTTTCAATTTAGGTTTGGTTCTCTACAACCACCCATAAACTTTAAGAAAATTATATTTTAACCCCATCTCAATGAACCCCACAAAATAGACACTCAACAACCCCCATAACCCTGAAACCACCCCTATCTATAGGCTACCCCAACACACCCTATCTATTGGACAACAACCTATGCGGCCCAAAACCTCCCCCTTTAGGAGGGATGATATCTGATAGACTTCACAGGCATCCTCGACATGTAAAATTTCTCACACAAAAAACACCACCAATGTGTATATAATGATTTCCCCACACACCCTAAAGTCTAGAAAAATAACCCCACAATCAGGATTTGAAGCCTAGGTCATGGGGGAATGCAATGAATGTGAACCCACAAGGTTGAAGTTGTTGTTTGTTAATATATTCAATAACATTAATTTATTTTTGTACATAAATATATGATACAATTTATTTATATTTATGTATAGAAATATGAATACTATAATATATTATTGTTTATAAAAATATAGATATATATTTGTTTAAATAATGTATATATAATTATATAATTATATTTATATATATAAATATATTTTCATATATATTTTTTAAATAAATTTATATTTGTGTGTTAGTGTATATGTATATGAATTTATATAATATTTATATATATAATATAATTATTTTATATATATATATTATTATTTTATATGAAAATATATATATGTCAATGATTTTAACAATAATATTTTTAATTATTATTGTTATTATTGTTACACATTTTCAAACGATAATAATTATATGTTGGATTTATAAATACTATACATTTTAATTATGATTTATATTTAAAACATTTATATTTTATGTTAATCAATGTAAATATCAACACATATGTTATATCATCTATACACATATATATTTAAAACACACAAAAATAAATATGTTCATATAATTAGAAATATATAATATAATTAAATAATATATAAATATACACAAAATTGTTATTTTAATTAATATGGTTTACTAAAATGTATAAAATAACGTTATAGAATATGTATATTTATATGTAATAAAATATTTATTATTTACTATATTTAATATAATATATATAATATAATTATAAAATATATATAATTGTTATTTTATACTTCATTATATATTAAATATATTCGTATAAATCATATAATATAAATGTATTTGTACACTACTATACAATAAAAATATTTTTAATATAATATATATATTACATAATTGTATAGTATTTATAGAACGACATATATATTTTTTATATTTCTATAAATTTATTTATAATTAAATTGTTATTATGTATATAAATATTTTTATATGTATACATTTTCATTAATATGTAGATGTATTTATTAAACATATTTATATATTGTAATTATATATATATATATAAATAATTGTATTTAAATTCATTTATATAATGTTATTATATAATTTATACACACACACACACATATGTATTATGTAATTTGAAATTATATGAAATTTATTTAGGAAATGTAGCCAAATAATTAGAGGATGTTAAAATGACCAATAATCTAAGGGTTGAGTAGTGGGTCAGGAAGCCCCTCAAATCTAAGGGATTAATTATTACTCATTAACCCCATCTAATTTAAGATATCATAAGTTATTATGAACGCCCACTATTTCCTTTCAAAAATATTCTATTATATATATAAATATATAGCTTCTCTAAAATCCAAATGAAAATATAGGGAACATAATTATTAAATTAGTGGTCGTTTTGACATGACTACCTCTCAAATCCAAAATATACTAAAACAATGATGCTAAAAAATTTAGAGGATATTTTGAACCCCCTAAAAAATTTATTATTATGATGGTTCTACATAAACCATTCTAATTTAAAAAGAAATTGAATTTAGAGGGGCTTTATCATAACCCCATCTAAAAGACCACATATAACATGTTTCTTTTTCAATTTTGGTATACCACTTGAGCCTTAACACATCATTCAAAACAACACTTCGATGAGCTCCAACACCTGGATTTTTATTATGAGTCTTGATTCCTAATTTTACCCCTCTAGTAGAGGGAAATTTAAAATCCATCATAAATTACCCCCCATCCAAACATGGGGTAATACATTATTGATGAAAAAAGTACTCATAATTTTATCATATAATACAGTATGATGAAATTAATGTCTCATAAACAATGATACCATAGGTTCTATTTTTAGTATAACATGATTATATACTATTAATCCTTAATAAAAGAGAATATATTATTGTTAAATAAATAAATGATTTTCATAGCCTACGATGTTTGAAGCAATTAATTTTTTTTGGTTAATTCACCTAAAATATTAAATAAATTAAATTATATAAAATGTAAATTATATATTAAAATAATATACAATTTCAAATTATATTTAATAAACTATTGATCATAAAAATATATGATGAAAAAAATTTTAGTGATCATTATTTGTATGAAAAATATTTTATAAAAACTAATTTACTAAATTAGACATATCAAAATGTATTATATACATGATGAGAAAATTTCTTCTCTATTTTTAAATTTTATAGACTATAATTTAACATAAATTAAAGGTCAGAAGATAAGTTTTTCTAAAAAAGATCTTTTTTGAACACAACTTTCTTCTAAAAAAATAAATTTAATTTACCAAAATGTATTTATGATATAAATTATAACCTTTGATAATGTATTAAATACAATAAAAAAATTAATTTTATTTTTTTACAATCTTTGAAATTTAAATAAATTCAGTATTGTTGTTACAAATCCATTTATCTAAAAATATATTTCATTTTATTTTTTAAAATACTAAAAAATTAATTTCTTCCACACATAAGTATTTAATTTATTAAAATTAATTTAAATATTTCAAAATATAATGTCTAAATTTAATAAATTTTAAATTTAATTTTTTTCATTAAAAATAATATCCATGGTAAAATGAATATTGAACTGATTAAGGTCCAACGGGGTAATGAGGGGATTCAAATGAAAGATTAACATTAAAATGTACCCAATAATTTTATAAATTATATATGTAGAAAATATTTCTATCATCCCATAAAATAGAATAATATTTTTCCTTGGGAAACGTTCAATTAAATATGACTTTATCATATTTTTTGGGTTTTATTTATTTTAATTTCTCTTACCCATCTCAATTATAAAATATACCCTCATATCATTCCTTCTTCAAAACAACCTGCAATAATTGAGTTTCAATTATAATATGTAAAAATTATATTTTAATAATGATATTGTACATATATAGTTTTAATAACTCATGTTATGAAATATATAATTGGATCAGAATAAAGAGGATTTTAATCATACATGGTAAAAATAATCCTTGAAAGAATTTTAGATATTTTCCCTTATAAATAATTTATTATTAAAAATTTAATATTTAATATTAATCTATTAAACAATTTATTTATAATAATTCTTTATTATATATACATTTATAAATTTATTTACTATAAATTTGTTATAAATAATGAACATATCACATGGAAGTAAAAAAGGATATTTTTCAGAAACTATTTTTTATAAATGAATAACTAATACCAAATTGAATTTATAAATATATTTTTTAATAAATAATATTTTAAATTAAATTTAACGATAAAAATATATAACTATAAAAATTTAATTCCATATAATTATTTTAACTAAGCATATAGTTAATAAAAGATGAGTATATTTTTGAAAAATACATAACATGAAAAATAGATTTCAACTAGATTTTATACATTGTTTTTAAATTAAATTCTACCATATTTATGTAGTTGGATTTATAAATATGATTTCATATTTAAAATAAGTATTATTAGCATTACTTAATAAATTTAAATTAATTTTTATCATAATTAATTTTAAGAATAGAAAAAAACTAATTTTTATGGTTGAGGAAAAAACATGTCTATAATGGGTTAATATATAATGATATGTGTCAAAATGATGTAAAATCATTAGTTTAACTTATTTTGAATTTATACCTTATACTTGAATCCTTTTAATATAATCCATTTTAACCCGAATTTCAAATAACATTACATGATATTATTTAAAACTTTGAAAAATTAAAATTTCTCTAACCACCTCAATTATGAAAAGGAACATCCTCGCCCCATTTCACATCACATATAAATACATATAGCTAGAATAAACCCTAAAACAATACTTACCCAACTTCATTATACACATTATTGAGGTTATTTTATTCATATAATATTGAACCTAGTGTCGTTAATAATAGATCTAAATGATGTTTCTCTTAAAGAAAGAAATTATCTTTAAAGAGTTTTTTATTTTCAATTCATAATTAATAGCCCTCAATTATTACTTGAAACATAGATTAATAAAATACCACTGTATATAATATTACCATATGTTTTTATAATTATGGAATTATATTTATCCATCCCCTTCTCTATCGAATGTTAAAAAACTCATTGCCTGAATATATAGTGGGCTACAGCTCATTAACTAATTTAATTTTTTCCATCACTGAATCTAACAAATACTGATTATGTTGGAAATAATTAATATAAATGATAATAATGAAATTATATTTTTTCTATAAATTTGTTATTTTTAAACTACTTTACCATTTCAACCATTATTAAAATGATAACATCACTCGTACATTAGTATGACGTATAGTCTCAATGAAGCTATGTGATTCATCTTCTATATAAAAAATTATGAATTATAATAAAAAGGTACCTAGTGAATAAATATAATATTTATAACATTATTATATTTTTTAAAATAATGGATCAACATAATATTCTCATGAACTGTAAATTTCATGAAAAAACAAGCATGAAAATTTAAGCATTCAACACTATAAATAATGGTGACAATAAAATATTAATAACAAAATAGTGTTAAGGTTATATAAGAGGATCATATATAATGTAATTTATTTTGGTTCAAGTATAATTTAATAACTTATAAAAAATTATAAAGGAGGTTAAATTTCAATGACCCAACTAAGGATCCGATAAGATTGATCCCTAAGGAAGTCAAACACACGGCCTCAAGCTTGTCATCTCATACATCCGAGGATACCAACTAAAAGTGAGGAAAAATAATAGTATTGTGGGTAGAATATAACCTCATGATCATAGTATTATAAATATTTATAATAAATAAATCAATATCTGAATAATAATAAATTAAATGTAGTGGAAATAAATCATATAAAATAAAAATTATATAACTATTTCTGGCCATGTGATTCAACAATAAACAGAGAAATAGACAAAAATATGTGATACATAAAAAAATATAAAATATAATAAAATATATATAGGATAGCTCTTTAATAATAGTAATATGACCAGTCTTATTCTCTTTATATCCCATGTCCATGAATAACAACACAATCATAATCCATAATCCTTAATTAGCATCTATGTGGTCTATTCAGGTACCAAATTGCAGCCTGAATATGGTGTGAGATAAACACATTAAAACACCATATATAGTTACAATATCTATCTATCTTATAGATAAAAAATTTATATATATGGATATATATAAAATAAGGAAAAAAATAATTTTAAATAATAATGTCAAACTCAGATACCCAAAGGGCATCAGGCAGGAAATTCCAACTTCAGTTTAAGCCAGAAAATATATACATTAGTGGCTCATATATATATATATATATTAGTATATATATATATATGTTTATACAGATTTATGAATAAATATTCACTATATTTGTACTATCATATATAGAAACATATATATATATATATATTGTGTTAGGTATGACATGAGGCATAACATAGGCATCAAGGGTTAGTCACAATATTATCATGGAATCGTTGTAAGGGATTCCATACCCACGATTCCCAATAAGGGATCATGTCTATGATCATCTTTATTGGGTACTCCATGACCAAATATCACAATAAGGTATTCCAATCTCAAGTATAACAATAAAGGACGGTGTTCTCGAGTATCACAATAAGGGACATCATGACTGAGTATCAGAATAAGGCCCATTATAATCGTGTATATTAATAAGGGAAGTCATGCCAAAATAACACAATAAGGGACCTCTTGACCGAGTTTTATTATAAGGTATGCCATTCTACAATATCACAATGTGGTATTCCATTCCCATTTATAATTCAACAAATTAAGTTATATCATTTCATTAATAACTTCCATGTTGGGGAAAGTGATATGGTCTTACCATTCACTCTTTATTTAAAATAATTTATATAATTTAGTTCCTTCATTATTAATAGATAAGGACATCTTCAGATTCATTCCAAATTAAAATTCTTGTATAATTATTAATTAAGGACATATACATAAGTATGAACTATTTAAATTTAATTACATCAGTTGTGTTATTTAATTTATATTTTTTTATAATTCAATGGGAAGATGAAGGTTATTTATTATTAGAAAAAAAATCCATTTATTTAATTATTTTTATTAAGGATAACTATGTGACTCATATGTGGTTTTATGAAAAAATATGGAATAATGGTCATACCAACCCATTTAATTTAATGTCAATATCTATTACATGACTGATAATTTAATACACCATAAATAGTGATGAAATTATAAGAAAATGAGCATGCTCATAAGAAGATAAAATTTGGAACATAAAAAGGTGATATAATTTCATAATCATTGTTAAATGGAAATTGTATATAAGATAATCTCCCAAAAATCAGTAGTTTGAGTGAAGATATAAGTCCTCCAAAGATCCAAATTTATAAAAATGGTTTACCAGTTTAGGATTTTATAATTATAAAAAATTATTTCAGAAAATAGAAATGGTGCTCGAAAAATCTATTACGTGGACCAATAGATAGATAAAAAACATGATAAAAATTAATGGGAAATACAGAGGCCTCATACCTCATACATAGGATCCATCACTCATCCATTATTGAGCCTTGATTAAAGAAAGGTTTAGAAAAATTGAAGAAAAATAAGAACAACTTTAAAATAGGGTATTTGATCTAACCTGAAAAAATATTCATTGTGGTAATAGAAATCAGTAAAATATGATAGGGAAATCAGAAAATCATTACTGGATATTTAACACAATGAACAATGAAAATTTTTTTAATCTAAGATGGAGGATATCTCACTATGACTATGATGAGAATCAAAGGGGTCCATGCATGAGGATATGATGTGCATGGATGGAAGGAGAAAGGTTCATTGTTGTTCAAACTAAAAAGATAGATAATTAATTTAACCCCTTTAAATATGGTGCATGTTTTGGCCATATTTTTTGGAAATAATCGTGCTCCAAAAATGTGGTCTTGATGAAAATGTGTAACTACACAAGAATGATAAGTGCATATCTTTAATAAAAATGAAATAAATATGAAATTTCATTATAAAACTCAAAATATTCATTAAATTTCCATGTGGCGTTGGGTTTATGATTTTAAAATCCATGGGATATTGGCCATGCCCCACATGGTGGTGGGCCACATTTACCACTATTTGTTACATAACTATGTGCCTCCCTTTGTATTACTAAAAACTGGGAAATTTAAGCCTGATTCTCTTAAATCTCAATGGAACACTCAATACACCTCTTGGTCCTTTAACATGATCTCTTAACGATTTTTTAATTTTCTAACTCCCAATTTTATTTTCAAAATACTAGCTTAAAATACATATAATCTACCAAAGGACAAGTTCAAAATTCTTTTAGACATTCCATGTTTCAAAAATAGTAGTTTTTATTATCTCACCACTATGTAAAATAGTGTCATAAATAAGCCTTGGTAAAGAATGAAATATCATCGAACCTACATGGGTCCATAAATCATTGTTTAAATGGTTGCACTAGGTTTTAAATTCCCAATACATATTTATAAATTACATATTTTTTGGGTACAATGTATATTTAATCACCAATATATAGTTGTACCAATATCTTATGAATCAAAAATTTGTTTACCCATGCATGTCAACCTTGACACATGATCACATCATCATCTCCTTCATTACCCAGCCTATTACACTCTACACTATAGGTTTTAACATTTAATGGGATACTCCATGACCTATTACTCCCCATCAAAGAATATCCTAGTAAATCCAACCCATAGAATTATAATGATGATCTGCTCACTATTTTAAATGTAAGAAATCAGTCAATTCCCAATTAAACTCATTTATCTAGGTAATGTTAGTGTCTCCATGGAAATATTTAGCTGACCATTTCATTTCACTCAACTCATCCTGATGGTATTATATATGTGGTTCAACACAGACAAATTTCAACCCACAAGGAGAAAAGTAATTCAAGCCACTATGGAATGAATAATTGTAATTCACACACCTTTAGTGGTCGGTGCATACTAAAATTATGTTATGATGCATTTATTCCAATCCATAACTGCTTTTTTCTTATAATGACCAGTAAAGATCATAAAAATCATTCAATGATGATTTATTTTGAATTGATAATTATTTTTTCATTCCTAATCACAAACATAACTGTATAAATAATATAGTAATCATAGATCATCATATATTAACCATATCAAAGGATATTATATACAATTCTGGAGTAACCATGACAAAAACGAGTGGATTCCGAGGATCTCATTCACGGTACACCATATATCATTACTTTTCAAGTGATTTTTCATTATGTAGGTGAAAGATTGACATACCAAGAACACTCACGAAGCCTAACCTTTTCACTCACCTATAACTGATGTAAATGAATTTCTGGTTCCCATTAGTATTTCTAGGCCTTCCTAAATTCGAATCATAATATCTCTCAAGACCAATGAAACTACTAGTACTATCCACACTCCCATATCCTAATAATTAAAGAGAATATTTATAAATCCATCATGATGTTTAATTTCACTAATTATCTGATTGTATAACTAATGCTCTCTTAGATTACAATGGAGGAAGTATAAATATGGGACATGTTCTTCTCAAAACCAATATTATACAAAGAATATATACTCGATTACGAAAATTTATTGATAATATCTTATTATAGCTATGATGTGATTTTGGAAAATTTTTCCAACATGTCACAACTAAATACTAATAATATTAATAGTCAACACTCTTCTAGAAATTATCGTTTAAAAAAGATTAGACGAACCAGCTAACTCATCAATATTTAGTAACCTCTATGATTTATTAATCATGCATTCAATATTTGATTAAACACCCCCCCATAGTAGTCTGAACTCAAATCGATGTGTAATAAAAGGTTTTATAGACAAGAATAAATTTAATTTTTTCACTACTTTGTAAGAAGAGACACTTATAGAAGACTAATAGTCACACAGACATTGGGAAACCCCAATCCCAATTATAGAATCTAGGCTCAATCGCAACCCATAGTATGATATCATTTTGATAACAATTTAAAGGAATAGACACCCATTCATACCATCCTCATGGGTATTCAGAGTCACGCCGGACCGCTCCAAAATGTTATTTTATTATTTCACTCCATCACCTTGGAAGATTACTCTAAAATTGTTTGATTGGTTTCTCCCCACCTTATATGTTTCTTGGTATTCATTTTATGAGAAGGGGAACTAATCTGATGGTGCATGGTCTAACAACCACCAATCATGGTTATATATATAACCAATAAACATTTAATATGTGAAAAATTGAAAAATTATAATTCTATATAATTAGAATTACAATACATCAAATTTACTCTATAGGTAATCATTACAATCCCAGATCCACAAGCATGCATGTAATTTCAATGAGGCATATGTGCCCAAAATATACTAATATGTAGTGTTACAATAACTAATCTATTTGTATCCTTTTCCCACAAAACTCAGATAACATATAGATATATATATATTTAGGTAATTCTAATCCATAAATAACTCATCAATTTAGAAAAGTAGCTTAAGGAACTAATGATTTCCCACCCTTCATATTGTTGCACTATTTTACCAACTTGAGAGTTACTACATGTATCGATGCTAAGTACCCTAATTCATTATCAATATAACGACATGTAATTTTAAAATTATCCTATTATCCCTATGCTTTCTAATATCTTCTTTCCTTATTTAATGATTTTTATATGTTCATTTTATCTGATAGGACTTTTAATCTTATTGACAACCTTAGAGTAATCATTTACCAATAACAAAGATTATTCACACATTATAATAAGAATCAAAATATTCCATAGAAATATCTAACCTATTAAAATGGATCATGACATTATTAACATTCCATCAATAATGCTCAAATTACCAAATGAACACCTATCTACCTAGGTTGTTTTTCTCTAATCACATGGAGTCTTAATCATGAAAAATTATACTTAAAATGCACATCAATTGAAAAACCAGAAAACATATTATAGAATGTTATTTTAATTATAATCCTTATACCTTCCATGATTTATCCCTTTATTGAAGCATAAAACATAAATCGTACAGTTTTTTCACATAAAAATATTCACTAGGATTGTCGTTATAAATAAACATAATTTTAAAAAGAAACATAAATGGAGACCTATAAGAAACATACACATTACTATCTAAGTTATAGCTATTGGAAAGATTTAAACTACTGATACTAAATGTTCTAATTTAAGAAATCCAAATTAAGGATTCATTAATGTTTGTACATCAATTACTTTTTTTATAAAAAACAATTCAACCTATCAGAATTAAAAAATTATGTAGAATTTATTTAAGAGAATTGCAATTGTAACATTATTTATCTAATTGAATTAGGAAATATTGAAAAACTATCAACATCCATTCAAGAATTATTTATTTTGTTGATATCCTATCACAACATAGGAAATTTATATTATAAATTCCATTTTAAAATTTTATTTATCCAAAAAAATTAATATCCAATATTTGTTCAAGAAAATATCAATTCCAATTTATTGAGGAAAATAATCTTTTAGGATTTAATTGTAATTTTTATTAATTAGAGCCTCATATAATAAATCTCAACAACATATATATGGTATTCATTTGTAATTGGAGAAATGTTCAGTAAGATGACACTATACATTTATTTGTAACCCATATAAGTTGATGCTAACACATTAAATAACCATTCATGTTTGGTATGTGTAAACACCCAATTGATTAATATACTAAGGCATACAACAATTAGGGAAACATATGAGGGTCTCCTCATTCCATCCATGTTCCATATAAATGTAACTGAATAAATGTTTATTCTATAATAAATAATAAACCATTCATTGGGTTTTCACATAGTCAAAATTCACCAACTGACCCACATGGATCAATTTTTGTATTTATAAATTTATTTATAAGGGTCATTATGACCAATTGAAAGAGGTAAAATCCATTATAATTGATAATAAAAAATCATTTTATAGTAATTTTTTCCCATATTGAATAAAAATTTGGCTTACTTATATATGAAACATGGTTTATATAGATTAATATCCATTCATAAGTAATAAATATACATTCTATTATAAGTAAAATTTGGAACTCATGGAACTATTAAATGGTTTTTATCTTTTGTATCATAATATAACCATTTCATATGTGATGTTGAAAATATATGTGTAACCTTTGCCTATTTTATAAAGTCCCATGCAATTTATAAATTGAAAATTCGGCCACAAAATAATTCCAACCATTAATGTTTTAGACCATGAAACCAATGGTCCAAGTCTCAAATATTACATAATTAATTAGTTAATGTTCCACTATCAAACAATATGGGAAAAAACCATTTAGGTCGATGCATACATAATAATAAAAAACAATATAATAATTATATCAATGAAATAAATCATGTATATAAAGTATACATATGTACAAACCAAAAAACACAAAATAATGGTATATTTGTATGTAGTATAAAAATTTCCTAAACATGGTATACCAATAAACATACTCAAAAATCACACATGGAACATATAACATTTATCAAGTAGTCGAGAAATCAAACCTACATGGTATTACATATGAATGGAATGTGAGTATCCTTAAGACTATAATGATGCATTTAAAAGTACTTCCCTTCCATATTGGTCCAAGTATAGAGGAAAATAAATATTATAAATAAGTAAGAAGTAGAAATCACATAAATCACTCTAGGTGAAATAATAATCAATTGAAATCAAGAAAAACCTAACAAGTCATCCAATATCTAGATATATATTAATTCCCCATGTTAGGGTGGATCACTCATAGACATAGATATTTATCGAGAACCAAAACATTCTTTGTATCATGTTGGCCAAACCAAAAACGTATCATAAGGAAAATAAAATTCTATTACCCTTTTTATCTTCTGGAATTAAGAGCCACAAATATGGTTCCACATTCAATTAAATCACATAGCCTCATGTGTGACTCCCCATATGGAAGAGGCTTCTGAAAAATAGATAGGTTCAAGTGATTGGATAATATGGAGACTATACCCGCATGATTATAGTTGAATCATGTTTTGTAATAAATAAAACAATAGTAGAATGATATAAATTAATTGAATAAGAAATAAATCAGCTAACCTAGACAAGAAATATGATACAACCATAGATTTCCTTGTAATGCTGCAATATAAAAAGAAATATACAATAGAAGATGATACATAAAAAGAAAAAACAATAGAATAAAATCCAAAAAGGCTATCTCTATAAGAATTCTAAGACCATTCTCAGTCCTATGCACCTATGCACATATGTCAAAGATTGACAACACACGAGTAATCCATTATGTAGAACTAAAACCATGAGGTATGTTTGGAAAAAAATGTCCTTCCAAGTTGTGTGTGAGATAAAATTTGTATTCCACCATCCAAAGTGTCTACAAAATTCCATTCTATTAATATATTTTAAAGAATTATTCACATATTACAAATATAGAAGAAAATAAATGAATATAAACAAGCCAGATAGGTCCCCCAAGGACACCCAGCCGACAATACCTACTTTGGACTAATAAAAAATATCTCTTATATGGTGTCACCGTATATATATATATATATATATATATATATATATATATCTGTGTGTGTGTGTGTGTGTATATATATTTAAATATATTCACTATATATGTGGTAACATATATAGCCGTATATATATATATATATATTCATAGAGTTAGGAGGGACTTAATGTATAACTCAAGCATCCATGCTTTGTCAATATATTGTAATATAACAATAGTAAGAGACTCCATTCCTAGTTGTTACCATAAGGGATTTCATGATCGAGTATCACAATAGGGGATTTCATTACAATGAATCACAATAAGGGGATACATAATAAACTATCAATAAAATGAACTCCATTCCATTGTACAAAAATAAGAGACACCATAAACAAGTATCATATAAGGTACATCTTTCATAAGTTTATAAACATGGGACACTAATCATATTTAAAATTATTTTAATTAACATTTTTCATTTTATTTATATATCACATGAATGGAAGAGTGGAATTTTTATTCCATTAACTCTTTATTTAATCCAAGATACACAATACAGTTCATTCATTAATAATTTATTATTCCCTATTAATAAAAATTCAATATTAAAAATCAATTATTTATAATTAATAATTCTAAATCTATAATTTAAAAGTTTTTCATGTCAAAATATATTAAATAGGTAATAATTTATATTAAAATATCGCATTCATGGTGGGTTTAATATATTTCCATTGATGAAATATTATCATTTATTCTTCATATAATAAAATAATTTTCTTGGCATCCTTATATTTGATTATTTTCTATATATTATTTTTATTTTTTCTCTATTTGGAACTTGAATCTAGAAAAGAAATTTTTAGATGAGAAACCAATTTTATTTCCCTTGTAATGAAGTATATGTTTCTTCCATATCTATATTTTATAAAAACTGTTCCAAATAATTCTATTTCATTTATCAAATATATTATTAAGCAAATTTTATGTTATCAATTATTTTTTAAAGTTATGAAAGGAATATTTATATATCTTTTTGAAAGGTTCACTATTGAATTTCATTACAAAAAGATAAAAGAAATGTTTTTATCATAAACCCTACAAAAATACCTTCTAGAGTAAACATATTTACAATTTTAACATTATTCAACACTTTATCAATAGGTTGTAAAAGGAAAATAACAAAATAAATCTTATTTTAATAATTATGAACAATTTTCATTACATATACATGGGAAAGATTTTTTAATAAAACATAGACATGCATTAATTCAATGGTATAATTTTATCTCTTATTTTTTGTTTCTTATCTAGGTCTTGATGAACTCAATATATTATTATCATTATATATTTCATTTCCATTGTATATCAATATTATTTATCTTGGATATTATTATATTTAGTAATGTATTTCCTTTCAATATATGATTTTTACAATGAATGTTATTTGATAGATTGATGAATTTTTTATAATATGTATTGTGTACATAATAGTGATATTTATTTTAAATACATATTGTTTATGAATTAATTAAATCATTGATATATGTGGAATTCATCAGAAACATAGTGATTGGAGGGGATTAGAATTATATAGTCCCTTGATGTAGTGACATAACACATTAGACAACTTAGTTGGCCAAATTAAATCGCCTTTTACCCAATTTTTTTACAATATCTTATCAAAGGTTTTAGAAATTATATATATCTAAATGTATAATATTATTCCTTTCCTAATTGATAAATCTATTAATATAATACATGAGATCATTTTATTGATATTACCCATGGATGCATTTCATGCTCATGTTTTTTATTGAATGTAATTTATTTTCAAATTTTATACCCTTCCATATTGTTTATGCACTATCTAATCATGGAAAATTCAGTTGAATATAACCCTTTTATAGAAATTTATATCATCTTTAGTTATTTCTTTTAACATGATATGAAGACAAAGTCATTAAATAAGTATCAAGGATTATGAGAAGTTTCATTTTTATGTTTTATATTCTATTCCCCATGTAAAATTGGTATCATGTATATATATAGTTCTCAAAGACTACAAAACTTATTATCCTTATTAGAATATAACCCTTCTGTCAATACCAATGTAATGACGTGATCGCTCTCTTTAGTTTATTAGTGTGGTTATTGTTATATTTTGTATTAGGGAAATTTTAGTATAATACTTAAAAAATATTTGAAAACCAAAGATTAGGGAACAAAATCCAATGATATACTTCGAGGCTATGTAAAAATGGAGAATACCATCCTAAATTTTATGTAATAAATAAATTATTTTCCCCTATAAATACAACCTTCTATGGATAAGAAAATTTTCATGATTTAGGCACTATTGTTCATCTGGGTAATAACTCAGAGAAGGGAAAATTGGGCTTTGACTTTATCACCAACTAGTAAATGAAAAAGGTATTTACCATTCACATGGTTTGAAACACTAAGAATATATTCATAGAATAATCAACATTTTATTTAAAAATACATTTTACTGTATTTTAAATGATTTTACATTTATATGATATTCCCAATGAATCCATGTTTATGAATCTAAGATTAATGATGCATAAATTTTCAAATTTTGTCTGTCCAAATTTAAACGTATAGGTTATGATTTAAAATTCAATATTATTTGAGAAAATATGGTATATTTATTTTTTAGAAATGATGCCCAGTAGAATGTCTTATATCATTACTCGTGGTAAATGTAGACTTTTCCCTATTTATAAGGTTAATAGAGTGGGTATTGGAATAGAGAAGATCAATGTAATATTATTGTAGCATAATTCGGATTTGATGGAAAAATATACCCCAATAAATAAAAATGTTTTCCATAGTTTTATTATTATATATTGGATAAGTTCATGTGACAAATGCCCCAATCAATTTGTGGAACTATTATTTTAGTTACAGTTGAGTAATAGATTACGTCCCTCAAAATTATATTTCATGAAATGGGATACAATAAAATGATAAAGGTTAACTCAAAATTATATTATTTAAAAATAGATGTTAGTCAATAGTATTTTATGATCAAAATTACTATAGAGTATGATGTAACAAACCACATGGAATTTAGAGATATTATGGAAATATTTTTTAAATTTTTTTCCTATAGTGGGTAATGAACTAGAATGAATGAATTTTATATTATAATAATAATGATGATGTATTTTAATATATGAGTATATATTAAATATATTATCAAGGTATTATATACTTTACATACAAAATATAGAATAAGTGATAGAACATTCTGATGAGAAATTAAGCTAATTCTAAAATGTGAACCAGCCTCTCAAAATATTTCATTATGTGATGACATTTTTTCATGTTATATGAACATAAATTTTTACATCTTATATATATTCCAGGAATTGAGAGTATAATAGTTTGAACAAAATCCATGAAAAGGGAATGAACCATAGAAAAAGAAGAAAATGAATCAATTTCCATCTTAGGAAATTTGTGGGAAGATACATCCTGAAAAATGATTGAAGGGAGTTGATGTTTTTTATATTGGTAGTGATGTGTTCCATATAAATATTAAATTCCTAGGGATGAAATGAATAAATGATGTAATTTTCTTCATAATTATAGAAATATGTAATTAGTTAAACAAATTACCCTAGAATGAAGGGAATATAATTCAAAATAGGATGATGGGATAAATAAAAGATTATTATTTCTCTATATCTCAGCTCGAAGTTACCAATGGTTGATTGAAATATTTAATAATCATATCCCCAAAGTTATAAAGACCTATTTTTATTAAATATCATCACACTCATTTATATCATTCATATTTAAAAAAATTTGATATTTTTGTAGAAACATAAAAAAGGATTTGTATATGAAATATCGATGTTGAAATATAACTATGACATGGATATGTTATGAAGTAACCATTTAAAAAAATAAAAAAAAATCTATTTTTTGAATTTATTAACATTCCTATAGTTGAAATCGATATAATCCACAGAATAGAAATTCTTACAAAATATGATTCAAAAAATATTTCAATGTGAATGAAATTATTATTATGGATAAATATGTGGAATTTATTAAAATTAGAGTAGATAACACTTTATCTGAGTCTTCTATATATTTAACCCTAGTTGATAATCAGAATTATGTTATTTGGGTAGAATAAAAAACAAAATATTTAGTTGGAATGGGGAATATTTAATTCAAGTTTGTATATATTGAACCTATTAATAGTGATGTATTCCATGAGGAATTACCTTTGAATCCTCTCGGTTGTGAAGTAGACTTTTTTATTGATTTAATATCTAATGATTGAAATAAATTGAAGGCTCCATATATCATTGAAGCTATGAGATTACATAAGCTAAAGAAACAACCAAATTATTTACTAGAGAAGAGATTTATTTACCCTTTTGTATCACCTATGGGATCACCTATTTTTTTAAGAAGAAATCTTGGACTATATGGATATATATTAAATATATGTAAATAAATTCTACGATGATAAATAACAATTAAATTCAAACTCAAATTGAAAAATTACTTGATCTAATTTATCGAGATCAATACTTTTCAACGACTGAATATCATTTTGAGTATCATCAATTAAAAATAAATAAGAATGATATTTCTATGAGATCATTTTGAATGTGGTATCTATATTTTGATTTTACCATGAAACAATTTGTATCGACTAATTGAATCTTTTTTATAATATAATGAACATAGTATTCAAATAATATCTCTATAATTTCATTGTGGTATTTATTGATGATATATTGGTGTATGTATTAAATTAATGAGGATAATGATAATCACATGGAGATCATTCTTGAGACTCGTAGTGTGGATTTTAATATGAAATTTAAAATGTGTGATTTTTCAGAAAATTTGGTTTCATTTCATTGATATATATTCTCTAATGATGGATTTTTAGTAGAACCTATGAATATAAAGGAAATCATGGAATTTCCTATACAAACTACCATAAATGAAATACATGGATTAAATTAATTGGAAATATACTATAAGTTATTTGATAAAAATATTTCATGATTAGCTATCCCATTAATAAATCAAATATTTAAATTTGATATGTTCATATGGATAATGGAATTATAAAAAATATTACTCTAACTGATGAAGATATTTATCAAAGTTATTATTTTGAATCTACCATAAGGAAATGATAGATATTTTAAATGTAGTTTGTAATAAAATAAGGTATGTGGTTCTATCCTTATGAATAATGATAATGTTATTTAAATGTGTTATGGTAGTTAATGAAAAATTAATTTAACTATCCAACACAAGATCTTAGGTTGGAAATCATGATTTTTTCATTGAAGATATAGATACATTATATCTATAGTAAAATAGATTACATATACAGTAAACATAATATCCTAAATCACCACTTTTCAAATAAATATATCAATTTGTGGAAAATGGAATTGCTCAATATACTGAAGGATAATGATTTTTCATTATAGTACCACCAATGTAAGGACAATAATTTAGTGGATGAATTATATATTAAAGATCATGGAGTAATGACCCTAATATAGATTTACTTGGATTTTATGATCCCATATCTGGTAGAAAATGAATATTGTAATAATTTAGTAAGGCGGTACATCCCATCATTTTTAAATGATAATGAATCCACATTTAATTAAACAGATAAAAATATTTCTACCACATGATGATAATTTATAGAATAAAATTAAATTTTGTGAATGACAGAAAATTGAGTGGCCTTTTTTATAAAGATAATGTTCTAATATTTGGAAAGATTATATGTTTTCAATATATAGCTGATCTAAAAGTGGAATTCTTGTATTATTCTCATAGCTTGATTTTCTCTGTAGACATGCTATAAAAAATATTTATTTGTATTAAAAGGAAATATTTTTAAGATTAAATGATACATGATAATGGTAATAATGTATCAAAATAATCTATTTTTCAACCTTTGAATGCTGAGAGGCGACATTCTAGAGGATTCATATAGCCTCTACCTATTCATAGGTAGAAATGAGAAGCAATTACTAAGAAATTTTTTTTGGGATACTAACAAATCAAAAAAAAATATTGTAATATGGATTATTGTTGATCTCTTAACCAATTTTAGACATTTTATTTCAATAATATAAGACTTATGTAAATAACCATATTTTCCATGAATTATTTTTGAAAATTGAATGAGTTATTTTCAATACTAAGAACTAAGACGACATTAAATTCTGTGCCCTAGTGTGCTCGGAATAAATTTTTAAAATATATTAAATAGATCAATAGTGAATTTTTCTTAAAAAAAGTACAAAAACATCTAAATGGGTATATGTATCATAAATATTAGGCAACATTGAGTAAAAAATGGGGGTGTTACACTAGGAGAGACATGCCCTTTTTTGGAAAATGGGGTTTATGGAATGAATTTCATGGCCATAAAGATAAATTAAATAATTAGATGAAGTTGTTTTATTAATTCATTAATAGATATACCTATCTTATCCTATGAATATACAATTATGGTGAAAATCGTATATTTAGTTTTTAATCAGTGGAGATCTATAGCACCGTTGGAGAGTAGTTGGAGGTGTTTCTATGGGAGAAAAGTAACCAGATTGATTCTTGGTGACTAGTGTCAGAAAGAATCATAGGTTCTTTCCAAAAATCATCATGTATCCCTTTTTTTCATTAGGTAAAAATCCAATACAAGGTAGGGTGCTTGATTATTTGGTATGATTCCCTATTTTCTAATTCTACGATGAGCACAGATCAATCACCTTATAAATTGATATGTTTTTCATGCATATTTCTATAAGAGATAGTGTTATCTGGGAATTGGTAGAACTAATTCATGAATAACTGTTATATATATGTTCATCAGGATAATGGAAATTTATTGAGGATTGCATAAACATCGACCGAATTTCATTCCTTATGGTATTTCTCAATTTTTTCTCCCCTAAGTCATTGTTCAATGTCTGTATTCTTTGTTGTCCAAGGTTTCAACCCAAGTGTATGTAAATAATTTATTTTTCATCCATTTCATATCACAATGATATGATGTTTTATATCTTGAGTTGGTATGGCATGAGGAATGTGAGATAGTGGAAGCATACTACGGATCCGACCAGATTAGAGACCCCCGGTTTGAACAGGGGTAGTGAACAACGATAGGGAACTATGGCAGGTACTTCATGAATGGTTTTGAATAACAAACTATATATAATATCCACAATAAGGCCCAAACATAGTAGATCTAGGATTTATAGTAAGATAGAATCCATAATCTAAGATAGCGGTGGAGCAACCATACGTGGAAGAGATAACCAGGTTTTCGAAAAAAAGAACTCTATAAACATGGAATATACATCAAATATACATGTTATGTGGGGACAAAAAGTGGAACATAGGGTTTTAGGATAAATATAAGTATCACAAGGTGTTTTACCCCTCCCCAAAGGTTCAGTGTGTACCTATTAGAGTACATGGACACGGGATAGAGTACACTGGACTGAGCACACTCCATACTCTTACACTATCAAAACCAAGTTTGTTTTAAAATGTCTAAGATGTGTATTGGTACATAGGTAGAAGTATATGTACAGTAGCAAAATGTGTAATTTTATATAGACACAGATAATGATAAGGACTATTTACAAATGTAGGGACTAGGGTCAAAGTCAGACAATGTGTACTCCATCTGGATGCATTGTACTCCTTAAACATTAGATTGGTGACCCTATCCTATTTATCAGGAACATGTTTCATTAGGGTGTTTCACCTATTACATTTTCTTGAGGGTTTGTATGGAATCACCTCTAATAGATAAGATAATTATTTTGTCTGCATAATTTCTTAGAAATAATTGTTGGAATAATTTTTTGAGCTCCAAATTGAGATCCCATATTCATCTTTGTTCCATGGGTATATTTCATTGTATCATCATGACTAAGAATACACAAGAATTGACCTTATACTTAGTAGCTAAATCACTATTGATTTGTTGATATATCACATGGACATGGGGTTAATCCTCATTTTTGTATCGTATCTCATAATACTTCTAACATATACTACTAATATAAAGACCTAATGAGCACCACCTCTCTAATAGAATTCATTAGTACTATTGGACTCATGGAGTGTGTTCTTCCAAAAAGGTGTTATGTGGAATCATCAAGCAATAATATCGGGTATGAATTCTAGTTGTGACCTTACATTGAAAGAATTTTTCTTTATGAAGTATACTCTTATATTATTTTAATATGTTATGTATACATATTTCAATGTAGATATGAATATTATAAATTTTTGGTTTGATTTGTGACTTCACGGTGCCCTACTTGGTATTGTTATACTCACCTTTGCATGATATTTTCACACAATTTTCATGTATTGTATAGATGAGCGACCCTTTGATGGATTCCTAGATAGTTCTTAGTGAGACCAGAAACCCCCTGGTTTGTTCTTGATGTATCTTCCTATCAGTCCCCATCATTACATTCAGGTTGGACTTGTTTTCAAACTCTTTACGATTGGTTTGTTTTTGGACCTTATTACTTTCAATTACTTCTTAACATAATCTATATGGGGTATAAAATTGCTTGATTTCACATTTTCATTTGTTTTTACATTTTATAATTATCTGTTCTGGGAGATATGTTATATTCTAAGGTACTCAGGCTACGACCTCCCAGGTTAGTGATATTACAAATCAGTGGTAGTCTTCATCACACACATTATTAGAGGTGGGATTAGGGAGTTTCATCATGGTGGACATTATGATGGGTTGTGAAAGATTGGTATCAGAGAACTTGGTTCTACATTAAGAATAGATATTTTGTGTTCTGTTTGGGGATATAGTGTTAATCGTTTTGAGTTTGGCAATCATTCTAAGAAATCTAATATTGGTGAGATGACCAAAATATCCCTACATCAGGGCTCTGATCACATGCCTTTCATTACGTTAAAATAGAACACTAGATGACGGGAAAATGATACATGAATCATATAGGAATGGGTTTAGTTTCAATATCCTTCATAATTCACCTATCCATATATACTCATTAAACATGGTACAACTTTTTTACATTTATTATTCATCCATAACGTATTCCATCTAGTATTCAATTCCAAGTTCAGAAGGATAACACCTCAGTGAAGAGGAATTAACGTAGTGACCGGTTCAAGTGATGTTACCTCTAGGTGGTACATTAGCTATTCAAACACATATAGAGTAGTATATGATATCCACAGTTCCGATGAATGAGGTGTGTAGGATGAGATCACTTCACGAGATTCAGTGATAGAGTCCCATTATGTTCTATGGGGATCCTGGCCAACGTGTGTCTAAGGAATGACTATTGTTATTGAAATGTGTTTTTCCCTAGTCACTACACCAGCATACTAGATGGTGGTCCTTGAAGCGATACATCTTTATGGATTAGAAGAAAAATAGTGGGGTTTGGATAACTAGTATTACAATGAGTATAATCTACCATAGTCAAAAAAATTCACCTATTAGGGGAAGCAATCTCTCTAAATACATTAAGGGATATACATATCCTAGAGATTCTACTACTCTAGAATAGTAACACAGTAGTATCTATGTATTAATTAAGGTTTATTAACCTCTCCGGGTATCCAATGTATATGGTTTGAGATGAGTTCTTCTTGGAATGAACCTTCAATCATGGAAAAAAATGGACATTTGAGATAATTTTTTTCTTCAATTCATTCATTTTTATGTTGTGGTTATATAGGGATATTTAGTGTATGATGTTTTTAGGTCTTAGTAGATGTTGATAGTAATTTTTGGATGTTGGAAAGTTAGTGGAGAGACTTATAAATCTCATAGCTGATGTCAGCCACATGGAAATAGATGTGTGTAATGTTTCAAGAGGAGGTATGAGGACTAAGTTTACGTGTTTCAAGAAGACCAGGATGGGTATAGTCTTTCAAGGGAGAATAATTTCTACTCATATAAATGAATGGATTATATTCTTTGACATTGTGTGACGCAACGCCTAAAATATAGAGAGAAGGTAGATGGATGAGGAGAGAGATGAAGTGGTAGGATAAAGAAGGTCAACATGATGACAAACATGGTAGATGAGATGAGAGTGTAGTTAGAGGAGGATAACACTATGATTTATTATAACCTCCATCGCTAGGTGATCAACAACAGTCTTGGGGAGTTGCATGATTAGGGTGGAGGATGCTAATTGGAGTAGATTATTATGAACCCTCGGCCCTAGGAATGATTTGATGTAAAAAAAATTAATATATACCTTATATTCAGTAGTGGTAGAAAATTTTTCTAGTATTTCCTTTATTTCCAATTACCTAATTTTTACATATAGATTATGGTTGAGGCCTTGAATCAACACTTTCATTTGGAGACTCCAACTGTAGATGACTCGTTAATAACACAATTGTTCCATATTTGTGAGCTGACTCTTGTAGGTGATATTATTTATTAGGATATCATTATATAAGTAATTATGCCTTATTAAAGCTTCTTATGTATTGACTAATTATATGTATTTTATGCCCATATTGACTATTACAGGAAAATGATGTTGTTTGTCCACTATAATGGGACCACATATTTCATTGTGAATGAAAAGGAATCTCTGGTTGTCTATGATGTAATCATGTATTGAAATGTTTCATCAAATGGATATCTCCACCCTAGATGCAGTGGATATTATGAGTATTTAGTTCCTTATAGAGTTGGTGGAGTATGAATTTGTCTTTCATGAGGATGTTCTTGGCATACCTCCCAACCGTAAGATAGAATTCATCATTGATCTACACCCCTTGTTGGAATACATATCTATTCCATTATATCAGATGACTCCCATAGGGAATCGTTTTCTAAGGTTGTAGATGGGAGACTTTCATAAGAATGAATTTGTTAGACAAAGTGTTTCAACCTAGGCCACCCTAATTTTGTTCTCCAAAAAGGCATACATGAGCATGAGGTTTTTTGGACAACCAATTCATGAACTTGGTGGCCATAAAGAATAGTTTTCAACTAAAAAGAATCAATGACCTATTTTATCAGTATAGAGGGGTACGATAATTCTCGATGGTTGACCTTTGGTCAGGATATAACCATTTGCGACTACTGGATGAGGATATACTGAAATTTCATTAATATTTTTCTAATGTTAGTATGTGTACATGGTGATTCCCTTTGTCTTAATAAGAACCCCATATGTTTCCATGGGAATCATGAACTAGATAATTCATCCCTCCATATAAATTGTCATTGTATTCTTTATCGACGACATCCTTGTGTTCTCACAATCTAAGGAGGAGCACGCGAGACACATGAGGATGGTTCTGCATGTACTCAGAGTGCAAGAGAATTATAGGAAGCTCTCAAAGTTTCAATTCAATATTTATGATGTCAACATTCAAAGAAATATTGTCTTAGAAAATGGAGTGGCAGTGGACCAGACCAAGGTTATGGTAGTGTTATCTATATATCCACCCAAGAGTGTGACTGGGGGTGGTGATTATTTTGGTTTGAATTAAATTACAAGTTATTAATATAGGATTTCTCCTGGATATTAGCACCCCTGAAAAACTTGACCAAAAAGTGTATCCTTCCATGTTTATTGAGTGGTTCTAGAATTATTTTAAAGAGTTGAGGCAGAGATTTATGAGTGAAAAAATATAGATATTACTAGAGGAGGGAGAGAATATTTAGTGTCCTTAAATGCATCAAGTACTAGAATTGTGTGTGTTCTGATGGTGAGTTGGGAAGTATTTTTATATGCATTACATCAGTTGATACAACAAAAGAAGAACTGTGTGTCCCATTAGTACGAGTTTACAGTGGTTGTCTTTGGACTATAGATTTTCAATATTACCCGATGGGAGAGTGGTTTATCTTCTATTATTAACATAACAATATCACATATATATTCTATCATAATAATCATAACATGAGACAGAGGTGATGGTGATATTTCCTCTAGTATAGTGAAATAAAAATTGTCTACACTCCTTGGAAGGAGCATGTTGTAACTAATTTTCATAGTAGGAGATCTTGTTCGTAGTTGCTAAAAGAGGAGTAAGAGATGTTGGACTCAATAAAGTTATATATTATGGATATATATAAAGCTACTTACCTATAATAAATTGTTGATACACCCACTTTTCTGTGATTTATTGGGATACATATTTGGGATATAGACTGTTACATTATATGTAATCAGTTTTACACTATAAATTCTCATGATAGGTTTTATAATGGTGGGGAAAATATCATTACTTTTATAGGAAACATAATAGTTCTAGTGGTGTTTCTGTAATAGGTTTTAAGAATGTTTATTTCATTCATTTGGAAATAAATGTAGGTTTTGGAAAGATGTAACATGAAATCTGAGATCAGTTTTGGTGTCTAGGGTTGAAGATGGGAGTTGCAGAAATTATATCTCAATTATTTACTTTTCAGCAAGTAAAGGCTAAGCACCAAATTTTAGTAGGTTTTTCTCAACACATTGAGGTTCTAGAGTGTAGGGGGATTTGATATCTACGGACTTTGGGATGTGATTACATTTTACATCTAGGGGGCATAATTCCTTTTGGGTCATCATAGACCATCTCATCAGGTTGGTCCACTTCATGGCCATAAAGAATAGATTTTAGTAGAGGTCATGTGTTGCCTCTACATGTTGGAGATAGTGTGAATCCATGATGTCACATCGATGTTCATTACATACTGTGATTCTCACATGAAAAACTTTTTATCATTGGGATTGTAGGAGCTGTTTAGGACATAGTTACACATGAGAATACCATTTCACCCATAGACTAATGGCAATACTAAGTGGACAATACAGGCTCTAGATTACATACTGTGAGCATTCATTTTGGACTTTCTTCGTATTTAGGAGGATTACATACCACTTTGCGAGATTGTGTACAAATACAACTACCATTCCACCATTACTTTGGTACCATTCATTGATTTTTACGGGTGATCCTACATGTCATGTTTTTTCGGACTGAATGTGGTGGGTAAGAACTTATGGGACCTAAGTGATGATAAATACTACTGAGAATGTGTATATCATCGAGAATTGGATGCGAAATACACAGAGCCATTGGAATACATATGAATTCATACAAAATATTCCTTTCGAGTTAAATGAGGAAGACCATTTTCTCCAATGGATTTCACCTTGATGTGTTTTATAGATGTTTGGTTGGGGTAGAAAAATATCTCCACAATTCATGGGCCCATTCTAGATACTACATAGAGATGGAATGTTAGTTTATTACTTATCATTAATTCCAATGTTATATAAGATTAAAGACATATTACACATGTCACAGCTAAGGTGGTATGTGCACCACCCATCTCACATTATCGACTAGAGAAAATTGGACATCAAATATGGAACTACCATTTCTAAGTACCTAGTAATGATTGAGGGTAGACATGAGAGGATCATTCATGGGAGAGTGATTACATTAGTGCTAGTCTATTTTTAGAATGATAATAAATATTAGAGAATCTGGGTATTAAAGGTTAATATTCTTTCTCAAAACCAAAATCTAATTGTGTATCTTTTGTTTTGTATTTTGGGGTTGTAATTCTACATGATTAGGAGAATATAATCACTCAAAATTTCAATGTATTGTTTTTTATTATTTCATAGATTATTTTCAAAATGTTCTGTTGAGACTGCATCTAATTTTGATGCCTACATTGCCCAAATTTTTTTCATGTGCATTAAATACATTTTAAAGAGAACATATGAAGGTTTCATGAGACAGATCACTAACATTCATAAGAGGGCTCAAATATGAAATATGAAGGAATTGTTGAGTTCATAAAATGGGTTTTACCTTGGGACATAAATAACCTTTTTATTTCACAGTATTTGAGGGATAGTCGATGCAAGAATAAGGATAAATAAAATAATTACATAAAATTATTTTCTTAATTCATTGACATAGTGACATGGATTGTCCTATAAATTCTTGATTATTGTGAATCATCTAGTTTGGCCACTAACCCCTAGTGATCCAAAAAACTATTGTAGAGCCTCTAAAGGATATATTGTTGGTTAAAGTCATCTAGATATATGATTGATGACCAATTTGATATGGAATCCTAAGATAATTTTAAAGATAACTATGTTAATCTGTTCATCGTCATCAATCGATCCAAATTGACATCGGGTGGTTTTTTATTTTTATTACTTCCACATTTAATAATTCTACCATGAACATGGATCAATCTACTAACATATTAATTCATGGATCATGCATATTTTTGGATGGAATACTTTTATTTTATAATTCTTATAATTTCTCTTTTTTTAATTCTTATATATTCATTCGTCATCCGGTTGGAAAAGAATCAAGGTAGAAAGAAGCATGAACTAAGGTACATTACACATGATTAATCCTTGTTCATTCCTTCCCCAATTATTCACTCATTGTGGGGTTTATTCATCATCTTGTGGTTAAAAAAATAAAAAATAATCAATCATTGTTCAACAATTTCTTGGAACAATGGTCTAATATTGTTGATCTGGACACGAATTGGAACGAGGATAAAGTGATGGCAGTTTAAGCATGTGGATCAGACCTGGGTGGAGACCCCCAGTTTGACTGGGGTTAGAGAATGATAATATAGATATATGTGAGGAGTTTCCTAAATCATTTTGAGGACCAGATTATAGAAAGAAGCCATTGTGATTCCCAACCTGATTAGATCTACATTTTTAGAGAGATAATGGCCTAAATATGAGTTTGAGGTGGAATAATCATACACAGAATAAAGAACCAGTGTTTTTGAAAAAAATGATCAATATGATAAGTACTTAAAAACTTCATACTGTTTCGGGCCCTTCTAGTAGGGAGTAGGGTTTCTGGATAATGATAAGTATAACACAGTGTGTGACCCCTCCCCAAAGGCTCTATATGTACCTAGGAGGTTTCATATACACTTACTGAAGTACACTGAAATTAGCACATAGTATACCTCTACCAGCACCTGAACAATCGTGGAATACACTAGTTATGTTGTTTCTTCATACATGAGTATAATTACATAGTTATCATCATGTCCTATACTTACACATTGAAATGGAAAGGGAACATGACAGTTTATATATGTTGGACATGGGTTTGAAGGTACATAGTGTTTACGCCCACTATAGATAAGAAAAAATACAGTCATCATGAATTCTTTGATAGTTTTATTAGAATTCCTCTTTGAGAACCGAATTTGGATCCTCTATTCATCTTCATTCTCTATATAGGATTCATGGTATCGTCCTGACAAAAAACTACACTTTCATTGATCCTCTACTTAGTAGGTTAATTCAGATTGATTTTTTGGTATACAAGATGTAATATGGTGTGATCCTCATCTATGCATCATTTATCTTTAAAAATATACCCTATATATATAATGGTGGTACTGGAGAAGAGCTACCTCTCCGAATGATGTCATTATTGCTACCTGACTCATGATGTGTGTTCTCCCAAATGATTTCTCTATGGAATCATCAAGCAACAATCCCAGACTGATACTAGGGTTATGACTTTACCTTGATACTATGTGTATTTGTTGAATATATCTACTTATTCTTGTTATATGTATTTTAGATATATTTGTAGGTAGAGATGACTATTATACATTTTTTCATGACTTGTGGTTTAGGTGTGTCGTACTGGGTATTATTATACTCACCATCACAAGGGATTTTCACACATGTGTCATGTCTTGTTTATATGATCAATCCAATAAAAATTCCATGATGTATTAGGACTAAATGGTTCTTAGTGAGTCGGGATAGAATGAGGTGTGTTCATACAATATTCTGATAGCAGTCTCTACATTTACTTTTTGTATGGACAAGTTTTCAGACTGATTGTGGAGGGGATCTAATTGGACCAGTTTAATTTCCTTTGCATCCCATCATACTCAATTTGTGGGATTTATATATATGAATTATTGATTTTTAGTAGTTTTTAAATTTTATAATAATTTGTCCTTGTAGATATGTGACATTGTAAACGTGATTAGACTAAGGCCTCCCATGTTAGTGATATTCCTACTCGGTGCTAGTCACTATCCCATAACATATTGGAATCCCATAACATATTGGAGGTTGGCTTCTGTTTTCATGAGACAAGTCCCATTGATAATTTTGTGAAAATTTAAAACTTGAGAGCCTTGTATGAATCTATATTAATGAATTTTTAAGACTTCCTAGTGAAACTCTTTTAATTTTTCCAAATCATCACTCCTAATTTACATCGGTATTCTAGAAGAGTCATCAAAAGTCTCTTGATACGAATCATTATTTGAAAACCACCTATCATCCTCAAAATAGATCGGTAGTTAAACATGACTATTAACAATTTGGAATAATTGTTAAGGAAATTATCCAATGTTTTTATAGTTATATGGGATTATTATTTACACTTTTTAGGGTTTTAAAAAAACAATAGGTCACATTTATGTTTTCAAATGTCGCCATATGAAGGAATATATTGCAATATATGTAATAATCTAGTTTTTTGGGATGATGTTGGTGAATGGAAATGTTTAGGTGAAGATCTCATTGAGTATATAATGAAAAAGGTAACCAATATTCAACAGAATAATAAATTATGGGATAGTAGGAGTATGTTTTTAGAGGATAACCAGATATTGGATTTCACGTTTCGTATTGTAGTTTACGTTTTCATGAATGTGTCTTCATGGGAGGGTATTATAAGGATATGTATGAAAGGGAGACTAATAACTATGTACATCAGACCATTTTATATACATTAATGAATTTGTGATCTGAATTATTGATTTGAAATTCCATCAATACTCTCAAAACTATACCATGTGATCCATGTATTATTTTTTTGAATGTAAACACTAAACCCAATGCTTGTTATAACTGAGGATGAAATAGAATTGGGAAAATATCTATCATTATATTAATAGCCCCTCAAGATTCATAATACTAGAGATAAACTATTGATGAATCAAAAAACTCAAACAATAATTTTACCTTGGAGAAATGATAAATACAAAAAGAAAAATGTTAACCATGTGATGTTAGGAATACAAATAACCATTAATTTTTTTACGGTAATATCCATTAAAAATTTTTGAGGATGAAATATTTTTAAGAGGGAAAAATGTAACAAAAATTATTTAAATATTGTAAGTGAAAATTGTATTTTTATAAAAATATAATAAAAATAATATTATAATATTTCATTAAAAAATAATTATAATTTTATAGGTTGAATATTTACTTTTAACATTCTTGGTCAAAGTAATCATGGGATAAATATTTGAAAATTTCCACTTAAAATAATATTTTATGAATAATTAAAAATGTAGTATTTGAACATTCCATCATTTATTATAAAAATTTTAAGAATATTTATAATTGAAAATTTATAAAATACCAATTTCATAAAAATAATGATAGGATCATTTTTATCTAAAATGTGATATTTTTAACATAACTATTTTTAATTTTTAGAAACATTTTTCGTTTAAAATTAATAATGCACATCCAGTTTAATTAATTATAATAATAGTTAATGATGATTGATCAAAATTAAATATACATAAGATATATAATACTAAATTAATTTAAATCCATCTAATTATGGTTATGAAAAATATAGTTTATATAATTTCATTATACAATTGACAGATGCATCCTTATAAAACCCAATTTGACATGATTTCAAAGGGGTGTTTTTATATTTAATCAATACACATAAAAAATGAATTTGATAAACTGGATTAAATTTTTTTATTCATCTTAATTAATATTATTTAATATGGTGAAATTAATTTTTTTTCACAGTGAATATAAAACACCTAAAAACTATTTACCATGGTTATAGTAAAGAGATATTTTCTAGGGGATAATCTTTAAAGATAAATGTATAAATAACCTAAAGTCATTATAAAAACCAATTTAATGGTTTATGTTTGACACTACCCATTTCTCTTTTGAATATGATACATTTTGGAGTCACATGTCTATGAAATATTGATGTAATTATTAAAAAATGAAGAAAATTTTCATTTGTTACACTCGAATCAATAATAAAAGGGCACCTCCTCCCCCAAAATTTTAACACCAGTGAAAATATATAAGTCAAGAAACCCCTGTCAAAATAATTACCTAATCATAATAGAAAATATATATTGGTTTTTTTCTTGGTAAAATACAAACCTAGTATCCTTAGTAAGATATCCATATGAGGTTTTTCGGAGAAATGGTTATTGTCTTCACCAAACAATTTTTTATTATTTATCCATTAATCAACATAAATTATGTATTATCACTTCCAATATAAATAAATAAGTACATTACATATACTGATATGATATATTTTTTTAAAATAAAATAATTCAATCTCATTCTACATCAAATGGGAAACAAATAAATCATTTGTGTGTAAAATAGATTCCTACCTCATGAAAAAATGTAATATGTTTTCCATGACCAAGTGACATGTATTTGTAGAATGGTGGAAATAATTAATATATATGACACTTATGACATGTCAGTAATATAAATATATCACCCCCTTTATTACGCTTTCCCCAATAAATAAAATTAAATCATCACTCATGCATATGTAATGCCTAATGTATATAATAAGTGATGCAATTCATTTCCAATTTACAAAGTTCAATAATGGTTCTAAAATCATATATATTTGTAACTATGATGTTTATAATTTTAATATAATTGTGGATATTTGGGATTTGTATCCTGTATAAAATAATTTGAACATTTGTGAAAAAACATGGCTGGGAAGACAATGTAGTAAACACCAGAATCGATGGCAATAATGAAACATTATTAACAAGTAGGAAGTATAATGGTATAATAGTATCTAATATGATACCATAAATGTGATTTTATTTTTAGTTAAATTAAAAAATTAAAAACCATTTATTGGTGGTTAAATCACATTTCTAAAATGGAAAGCATGAGGTAATTTATTCCATCTCAATTTCTATTAAATTGAGACATATTTTATATTATAAAGATAATATATTCTCTATGGTGAAAATGTTTCTACATTAATATATTTTAAAATCAATATCTATTTATAAATGATTAAAATTGTATAAATTCATGTTTATTATTTCAAGGGTTTATAATTTTAATATTACTAATGTGGTAAGAATTTATTTTTTGATTTCATTATATTTTTGGATTTAATATATTTTCAATCATAGAATATTGTTATTTATCCCCAATAAGATCAAATAATTTCTATATACTCTAGATATTTATGGATTTCCTATATTTTATTAAAGAATTTCCTCTTTATGGATCATGAATCAATCAAATACATGTATAAAAGGAAAAAAATTATTTCCATTATAATCATTAATATTATTATTTTATGTCAACATTGTTTTCTAATTATTTGATAACATTAATTTTTATTATTATTTTGATTTATTAATGTCATTTAATGTTATCAATTTTGTTTAAAAATGTATCATAGTATTATTTGTAATATTTTTAGAGGGGTTCATCATCAAAATTATTTATAAAAATTTAAAATGAATTTTTTAACAAATTTTATTTTAATAGACTTCCCCACCACCATAAATATTTTACGAAGCTTGTCTTTATATAAACATTTTGAATGATTTTATTGATAAACCTCTTTTATTTATGATTATTTTAATATTTAAATTCCATTTTTTATTTATCTGGTAGGAATAATCTTATTGAAAACCTATATTTCTGATAAATATATGTTTAACCTTTATCACTTATTAATTTTTTTGTCGGTATCTTTCTATTGACATGTTCACTTTCATATAAACTTTTTAAATTTCAGTTTATTGAAATATAGGTATTATTTATCATTAATATGATTATTTCTTAAACCATGTTTAATTTATATATACAATGTTTTATATCGAAGTAAATTTTATTGGAAATAGAAATGTTGATAATATGTATTTATTTTAATGTGAATTTATTTAGTGATTTGACATATTGTTCATTAATTAAATCAACCATTTGATATATGAGGAATGCATTGGACGTGTAATGTCGAGAGAGGATTTCAATTATATAACCCCCTGATTCATCGATAATTCTATTATGAGAAATCAGTTTGAAAAATTATGTGTGTTTATAATTATTGTATTAAATAATCTTGGTACAATGTTTTTAAAATAAAGGTATCATAATGTATAAGATAATTATTTCCAATAATATTAATTTCTATTATGGATAATTTTTTTATTATCTGTGATATTATTGCATTGATATTTTCCACAATTGAATTTAATGATCGTGTTTTTGGTTAAATATTTTATGATTTTTATTTATCATTCCATATTAATTATAACTTATATAATAACAATAGATTATGTAACCCTTACTGAGCATTTGATGTCATCGTTATTTTGTTTCAATTCCCCATGATTTAATGAACAATATATCAGATGATTTTTAAAGATGTAGTTAATTTTATTTCTTTATGATTTATATTATATTACAACTGTAAAATTGGTATCATATATGTGTTAAGATCGCCAACATATCTGAACATTTAATTCCATTTAGATTAAAACCCTTATATCGTTTCCAATGTAGTATAGTGACCACCTGTACAAGGTTATTGAAGGTGGGGTTATTAGACATCCTATGCTACTTAGCTTGAACAATCCCTAAAAAAATATATTCTTAAATTCACTATTTAGATTATACAGGTGTTTATATTATTTAAATTTCATCTCATGTTTACAAAATAAGAGATTTAATGGAGCTTTTTCAAATAAAAAATTCATCTTCGATGAATTTGTTTTTGTTTTTTTTCTTTATTATCTCCACCAATTATTTAATAACCATATTAACATTATGAAATTATTATAATTTATATATTTAATTTTTTATTATAATTTTTCAATTATATTATTCCACCATTTTATTTTTTGACAAATGAAAACAGTATTCATGTGTACATGTGAACTATTAAATCCACAAAGCGACGTGATTCATTATTTTATACTACAATACATGGATGGAAATATGGATGGGTTTAATTTATATAAATATTATATTTATGATAGTATTATAATTCTTAAAAATAATATAGTATTTATCTTTCATTATTTTCCCATATTTAGTAATTAATGCATTACATTGCCTTATGTATAGAAAGTTGTTTACACAATGTTTCATAATTCATTTTCCATACCATCCATAATCAAATAGATATAAAATATTATATAGTGAATAAATATTATAATTTTTACCTGTGTAAAACATTTAATATTATTAAGCCATGTGAACAGTTGATGGACTGTTACATTCAAACCAAAACATCAAAGGAAAATAGATAAGTTCTCACCACATTATTAATATTACGGATTTTTTAAATTAATGGGTAATATAAAATTATAAGGTAGTTTCATATAAAAAATTTGAATATGGTTAATATATATTTTATAATTATAAACTCATTACATAGGAGCATTATAATTCCTACTATAAAATACATGACCTGTGGTTGGGTTGTTTTATAATTTCATTCACTTCAGAATTGTACATGTTAAATTTCCATTTTCACTTAATAGAAAATATTTATCCATTAAAATAATTTTATTATATTTCCCTATATTTTTTCATTAATTAAAAAAATATTAGTATAATTTTAATCTATATAGAAGAAAAAGTGATTGATAAAATGTATTATCAACGTCTGGCCATATTTTGTTGGTCAGTAAATATTTTTTCACAAATCCATTCTATTTAATTTTAATTTAAATAATGAACTTTTCTATGATCAATTGATTATATAATTTAATTTTGAACCATATTTTACTTTTTTAATGTTTTAAATGAATCCTCTTATAATTTTTAAAATGATATACTTTTTAATTATATTTCAAATATTAGAATCTGTATATTAAAATTTCTTGAGAAATAGATTTTCCATCCATAAAGGTCATTATTTGCATTAACAAATTAATTAGATGTTTATCGCATTATATTAAATTATTATATTCTACTCAATATTTGGGATGTTTTTATTTTATATTTTACCAAAAGTAATGGATATTTTCTTAATTTTTAATGAATTATTCTATTTCTCTTTTAATTGTAATTTTTATCTATGTCAATATACATTATTTTTTCTGATACTTCAGTGGGGATAATATTTCATGATATTATCCATGTTATATTAATTGATGGATTATGATTATATGTTTAAAAATAATTATATAACATACATCATTTTCATTTGTTCTTCAATAATTATTATATTACTTTTTCAAGATCATATGGAACAAAAATGTGTGGTTTTCCTTATATGATAGATGGTTGTTTTAAATAACTCATATGAATTATTTAATTATTTATATATCATGAAATTATATGAATCGGGATGGGTTGTGAACCTATTAAAATAATGAATGGATGTGGGTTAGGAATCTCAATATATTATGGGGAAATTTTCACTTTTAGATGGTTGTTTTGTAAATGAAACATGAGAAAATAAATGATTTTATATTGTTATTATTTTATCCCAATTACTATGAAATTTTACATGATTTGGATATGAAAATAATCCCATGAAATATTGTTGATTATTTCTAAAATTTATGACTCTAGTCTTTTAGAATACTAAATCATGCAGGAACAATTCGTGATTTGTGTTCTCTATTTGATAGGGTATAATATCTATAATAACTTTCATGATCGCATAACCTATTTTTTCTATTATGATTCAATATGATCATTGAATGATATGTTCCATTTTTACTTCGCTTCATATTTTGAGGTGATAATATCTTATATATTAATTTTAACCAATACATGGAGAAAATTTTTATGTAGAATATGTTTAATAAGGGTACCATAAGAGAATACATTTATCAGTGATGTTAAAGATATTTCATGAGACCTGTTAATTACATATATTGTCTTCAAACACCCTAAACAATTACTATTTTGGGGAATGGACAATTGTTAAATGATTCAAATATTAGTCTCAAATTAAGTAATACTTATATATTTTGAACATGTGAAAACTGATTTAATATCAATGATAAGTTATGTTTTTTCAGAGATAGGGATATGGAATATATGAGGGTAAAACAAAATAAAACCTAAGAAAGACTGACATTGATGTAGATAGAACATAATTTTTTAAAAAAATTATAAGAAATTTCAATATTTTTGGGCCTTTTATGAATAAAATTCATGATTACATTATATATATCTCGTAATATTTTATTATTGGAATTAAATTATGATTTTATTGTTTTAGTAAATGATTGTAAAAATAAGAGATCATGATAAAAATTTAATATTCATAACAATTAAATGATTACCCTCTTGAGAAACATAATGGAATTTGATAATGAATTAAAAGGCTTTTTTTTATTTGACACAACTATATCATCCCTTGAATCTTGATAGTTATAAAAATTAAAAAATATGGATCCATTACTCCATTGAATTTGATTAGTCTAAGAAGGTATTATTTTATTATGTTAGATCCTTGAACTTTTCACATGGAATTGGAAAGGGAATTCCCTAAGCTAAAGAAGTAGGATGATAAATCTAGATTTACATAAGAAGAAAACATTAAATACCTATAAAGTATCCATAATATTTATAATCAAACAAGAAGGTAAAATATACGGGTTAATCGGTGTCTTAAAATTAATTTTCCAAAATGAAGAATCCATAATAGAAAATGATTAATATAGAGAAATAATTTGATATTAAATCATGGAAGGAATATAGTGTGGTCATTCTGATAATTTACATGGTTTTTATAAGAATATATTTATCTATTTTAATGGAATACCCAGTACATAATCCCATGGATGAATAAAAAAGAATATTGTTTTGTGATAGAGGTTTGAATATAAGAATGTGGGAAATATATCCATGAGATTTCAAAATGTTTCATCTCTTGAAAATAAGGTCACCAAGGACGTGGATACTAGGATATTCCAAGAGAAAATCCAATTAAAATAATGGGTAAAATCATTGATAAATGAAACATGGAATCTCCAATTATAAAATAGAAAAAATTATAGGTATTTTTCAAACTAATTAGTAAAACTAAGGATTAATGTTAATATTTAGTGTTAATAGACTATTTAGAAATGATATAATTTGAATTATCATGTTACCACAATCATCTAGGTGGTCCATGATAATGAAGTGGTGAAGCGTAAACTTATAATCTACTAACATTTTAATAATGTATTTTTCAAGATATACCCACACATTTATATATGTTCAGTTTTTTACGCATGTCATATCATAACCCCAAGGATTTTATGTTGGAAAATTCATGAAAATTGATAATAGTATGATGATAACATCATATGTTTATAAATCCTCTTTGATAGAATATTTTCATCATGTTATTCAATATTATGTTCTACTTCTCCCTCTTGTAAAATATAGACTGATTTTTCCGATTATTGGATATATATATATATCCCTTATAAATTTCCGTGAAAAGGATGTCACATAAAAACCATATCATTTATATGACATATTTATTATTAAATATATTAATACACCCAAAATAACTCTATAGGATCTATGTTCAATGTTTATTTATGTAATTAATAACATAACACAGAAACACTAACTAGAGATATAACATAATTATTTAAAACTCCTTAGCTTGCACAAACAATTCCTTCTCACATCTAAATACTTATGGGATACCAATAGGATGTACATAAGAAATAATAGAATTATAAATACAGAAAAAAAATAATCAAATAATAACAAGAATGTAAAGACCCATAATTTAAATGTAATTTTTTTTATTTAAATGGGAAATTAATGAGTCCGCAAAAATTTATGGCGCATGATTCTGAGGCCCGGCGTGCGTGGAATCAATTTCTGATGTTTTTTTAGGTACATTCAGTAAAGGTAGGAGCGATTTTTTATAACTATTAAACAGGTTCTCGAAATTGAAATCTGAGGGCATCATTGAACTCGCAACATCAGTATTTTCTTAAGAAGACTTTCACCTCGACGGCAGTTGGTCAAGGGTGAAGGATTGTTTTTTTTTCATTTTTAGTGAAGGAATTAAATAAGAATAAATTTTTTGTAGCTTTATTTTTATTTTTTTTGGTTAAAACATCCATGTGGAAGTTGGAGGTGCGGACAACCACACATTAACCTCCCATGAGAGGTTATGGTGGCGGGGCCCACCCGAACCTAACCTCCTCTTCATGTTATTTGTGGTAGGGAACACCCATGTTTTAAAACCCCTTAAAACTCCCCATTAATGGGGAGAAACCCTCAAGTTTCCATTTAGTGTAGGGGAGCCTCTTCAATTTCCCTAACACATAATGTTCCAAATCCTCCTAATTAATTAATTGAGTCAATGCTTTCAATTAATTAATTAACCCATTTGAATTTTATGCCAATGATTAAACAATAGATAAAAAATCTATTATTTTTGTTGGAATTTTTATTTTGGTTGAACTTGGGAAAAGAGAGAGAGCATAGGGAGAAAATATATTGCCAATGAATAACAGAGAACATGTTCTTCCAATGAAAAACATTGGCAAAGATCGTCTTCAACTTCCTTATTTATAACCTCCTTCGACGTAAGACATGTTCGTCTACAACGAAACAATGTCCTCCTTCTCGCGCCAACATCAACGATCAACTAAAAAAGGTAGGGGTGTGTTTGATTTTATCAATGTTATTATTGTTACTCATAAGTTGTTTTATTCCTCTTGAACCGCTTTCTATAAAACTAATGCAGAGGGACCGGGCCAAACTAACACGCCCCAATTCCTTCATCGGACTTCTTGTGGTGTGTTCTTCAAATTCTTCATGGGTGATGAAAAATGGATTGTTACAGATTCATTGTGTGGAAAAACGATCCACAAATTGAAGACCCAACAACATTACGACCTTGTAGAGGTGCGGCGGCGATACCAGGCGACGGATCTGACCGGATCGTGAAGATCGTTCTTCGATCGTTCCTCGAGCGGGTGAATCGAAACGTGTTTTCGGAGACAATTGGAGGCTTGAAAACACTGGTGATGACTTCAGAACATCAGGGTGACCTAGATTCTGATGTTTTGTGGCGATCTAACCATCATGACAATGATCGAGCATCATAGGAGGCACACTAGCGATAAGCGTCGTTTCTGGAAAATTCCAAAATACACGGCATCTGCTTCTAAAGAACACGCCCTGTAGTATGGGTGTATTGCGGCTGGGGTTTCGAGTGTCAGAAATGTATCACACGACATGTGACCCCAGTCACACAGCGTGTACGCTCTACATAGATTCTCAGAGGCGTCTATGTGAGACTCAGCGTGTATTCTAAGAAATACACGGACATGGGAAGAACAACCCAGCATAGCGACACGGTGTGTAATCTCTACGCAGCTTGGCAGAGGTGCCTTCGTGAGACTCGGCATGTATCCCGGAGATACACAGACACAGGGTGGAGTACACAGGCATGTACTCCACCACACGACCAGGCATGGCCAGTGTCATAGGCTACCTTGTGTACGAGTTACACGGGTTGGTGAAACATGGGTTGAGGCCATGTACTGGCACATGGCCAGCGTACACGGAGCCGAACCAAGTTTCATTAACACGTCGTGTAACCATACCACACGTTGTGTACTTAATTTTCTACATGACCGGTCTTATGACATGGACCGTTGCACACGGTCAGTACCTGAGGTCTATATACACGGCGTGTAACCATACCACATGCCTTGTACTTACTTTTCTATATGACCAGCCTTACGACACGGGCAGTACCCGAGGTCTGAAGACACAGCATGTGCCTCTTTCCAACACGCCATGTCCCTTAGGGAAATTTCTTGGTCATCTCACCCTCTACGTCTTGGACACTTATTCTTTGGATTTGACCCCTACGACGTGGTGGAGGTTTGAGACACTTGGCTTGAGGAGTGGACCCTTCTGGAATCAAGAAGTCTTTGTGTGGAACCCTGTGGTTGGATGCTCTCTAACTGCTATTCTTGGATCCTGTGCGGGTTCGACAACTCTAACTACTGTTCCTGGATCCTGTGTGGGTTCGACACCTCTGACTACTGTTCCTGGATCCTGTGTGGGTTCAACATCTCTGAATACTATTCATGGATCCTATGAGGGTTTGATAGCTCTGACTACTGTACCTGGATCTTACGTGGGTTCAACAGCTCTAACTAATGTTCCTGGATCCTGTGTGGGTTTGGTAGCTCTGACTACTGTTCCCGGTTCCTACGTGGGTTCGAAAAATATGACAACTGTTCCTGGATCCTATGTTGGTTCGACATAATAGATTATTTAGTGGCTATATCTAATCATCTATAACTCTCTAAATAAGTTATATACCTGTGTGAGATGAGACAGTAACTTTTTGTTTTCTTCATGATTTGAGATGGATTACTTGATAACCAAGGTATATGTATGGGCATAAACCTATGTTGGGTTATCTGTTGATTTCATACTTTGTGGTTCATCCTTGTTGAATTTTGTGAGACCTTTAGGGTCTTGGGGTCCCTAATGAGTATCTTTATACTCACCCATGCACGAGCTATGACCGCACCTTGTTGTGTTGGATGTAGATGGCAGACAGTGCTGACAGAGACTGAGAGTACTAGGACTGGACGGTACCTGGAGGTGAACCTTACGGCATTTCAGTACAAGCAGGGATGGACGAACGTGGAGTACTGAGGAGGCGATTTGTACCTTCCCATCAGATAGGAACCTCTGAGGACGAATCAATGGCTTTTTCATATTTCATCAGTTGTACATGTCCCTTCAATATCTTCTACTTTCCAGTTGGGCTTGTATTATGGCCCCTTTTTACTTACATTAAAATCTTTTCAGTTATTTAGTTTCCTCGTTAACGTATTTTCTATTTGTGTTTACAGGTTATAAAGGAAATGCCTTCCCATATAGTGAATTATGCCTTTGGTGCTAGTTGTCATCCCCTGACCTACAGAAGGCGGGCTTGGGGTAGTCACGGCACGGGCCCCGGGGGACGGGTCGTGACAAATTGGTATCAAATGAGTCAGTTTTACCGCAGAACATATGATTATGATCATTATTTTTAATGGAAATAGTGTTAATTATAGTGAGTGTGGTTATCAGTTTAGGGAATCTAGTGCTGGTTCAGCGGCCAACGTATCCATACACCAGGACCCTGAATTCTGAATTCTGACTCAGTGCACGATAACACTATTTTCATGTGTGTTTTCAAGATTCTTAATTGTGAATTATTTGAGTCATCTCACCACATTTAACTTTTTGATAGTGGAACACCTGTTTCTATTTATTATGCCTTCAAGCAGACAACTATCTAGGGTTCCAAAAGTAGTACACACAGATAACCCCCCGAGAGATGAGGCCTCGGTGCAGGGCCCTTCTCCAGTGGCGGCACCAGTGGTACCACTCCCTGTTGGGCCACCGATTCCACCAGGCCCAACAGTAGAGAGTTAATTCAACTTGAGCGCATTGCACGAGTTCTAGAGCTAGAGGCCACCTAGGTTCAGGGGCGAGATGGACCCGCAGGCAGCTGAGGATTGGCTGGAGAATGTGGTGAGAGTCTTCATACTGGTAGGGACACCATATTACCTTATGGTGATCCATGAAGTGAGTATCCTTCAAGCGGCAATAGACAGATGGTGGAGTCTGATGCTTCAGGTGAAAGAAAAGGCGACACTACTATGGGTAGAATTTGAGAGCCTATTTCAGGCGGAGTTTTTCCCAGCGACCCTAAATGCAGTACATATTAGGAGCTACTTCATCTGCAGTAGGGAAGCATGATGGTGGCACTGTATTCAGCGAGGTTCACCAACCTCTTAGGCTACTCCCCAAATAATGTGTGGGACCCATTCTTCAGGTCCTGGACCTTTGAGCATGGGATCAGTTGAGAGATTTGGTCTTTGATGATCTCCCCTAACATCCTAACATAGGCGGAGGTGTTGTAGTGATCCCTCTTAGTAGAGAGTTTCCTTGCTGATAAGTCACCAGCAGCGAGACCCACCACCGGGTGTCACGTAGCGGAGTCCTCTGCAGCTGGTAGCAGATAGATGTTGCAGAAATCCAAACGGACCAAACCATCTGGTGGAAGACCTTAGGACTCGGGTTTGGTTGTGCGAGGCACACGATACAGATCTAGTCATTCGAGGAACAGGTAGTGTTTCACATATGGCAGGCAGGGTCACATGCCTTGTGACTCTCTGAACCACCTTTTGGATGATCAGTATATAGTTGAAGGACCTCCCAGGCAGAGGTAGAGGTTCGATCAAGGCGATCCGCAGGGCGTAGGCGGATGTGCCAGAGGATCTAGTCATGCAGTTGATAGTGGAAGACGTTATGAGGTGTTACCACCACCACCACTAGGAGGTCCACCCCAACCACAGGTAGTAGGTGGACAGGGGAGAGCTCACCTCCAGGAAGCTGAGGCATATGATCATGGCACATCGGATATGATTCAAGGTACATTTTGTGTCTTCTCCACCTTAGCTGTAGTTCTTATAGACACAGGTGCCGGTCACTCTTTCATTGAATCCACCTTCGTTCGGAGCTCATAGATTCAGAGGGAGCCATTGGCTCGATCCTTAAGGCTAGAGACTCCTACGGGATAAGATTCAACGATTACGCACTAGTGTCGGTAGTGTTAGTTTACTCTAGGAGGCGAGATCTTCGGCTAGGATCTCTTAGTAGTGGCATCGAGGCCTTACAACGTCATCTTGGGTATGGACATGTTATCTACAGTCCATGCTCAGATTGACTGTATTAGGCACAAAGTGTAGTGTGTCCACATAGATGAGAACGGGATTAGCTTTACTAGTGAGAAGGGAGCCTTTGTAGTATTGGATGGACTGGCTTGGAAGAGTGTACAACTGATCACTCATCATTTGTCATTCCTTACCCTTGGATCAGTTGATGTGGGGAGTCCGAGCTATCCTGTAGTGGTGGACCAGTATGCAGATGTTTTCCGTGATGATGTCCTAGGTATATCTAATCATAGAGAGGTGGAATTTTATATTGACTTGTACCCTAGGATGGAACCAATATCTACACCAGCGTATTGGATGGCTCCCTCAGAACTTCGCGAGCGGTGGGTACAACTAGAGGACTTGAAGGGGAAGGGATTCATTTGGCCTAGTGTTTCTCTCTGGGTAGCCCCGATTTTGTTTTCCAAGAAGGTGGATGGGAGATTGAGGCTTTGTGTCGACTACCGTCACTTGAACCAGGTGACTGTGAAGAACAAGTAACCAGTCCCGAGGAATGAAAACTACTTTGATCAGCTGAAGGGAGCATAGTGGTTCTCAAAGATAGACCTCTGACGAGGCTATCACCAACTCACAGTTCGAGATGGGGATGTGAATAAGACGGCCTTTAGATGTCGTTACGTCCACTATGAGTTCTTGGTTATTCCATTTGGTGTAACCAATGCTCCATCAGTGTTCATGGGACTGATGAACAGGATTTTCCATCCATACATCGATCGCTTTTCTGTAGTCTTCATCGATGGCATTATGATCTACTCGACTACTAGGTAGGAGCATGCCTATGATTTGTAGGTAGTACTGGACACACTCTGAGAGAACCAAAATTATGTTAAGCTTTCAAAGTTCCAGTTCTGGATCTGGGAGGTTCACTTTCTGGGACATGTCATCTTGGAGGCTGGAGTTGCAGTAGATCCAGTGAAGATTTTAGCGGTAATTTCTTGGGAGAAACCCAGGAGTGTGACGGAGGTGCGGAGTTTCCTGGGTTTGTCTGGTTATTACAGGAGGTTCGTACTAGACTTCTCCATATCTATAACACTACTATCAGCCGTGAAGAGGAAGTGGAAACCCTTCGTGTGGTCGAAGAGGTGCCAGCAGAGATTTCAGGAGTAGAGGCAGAGGCTGACTAGTGAACCCATCTTAAGGCTTCTAGAAGAAGGAATTGGGTACATAGTCTACTGCGACATATCAGGGACCGGACTCGGATGTGTCTTGATGTATGAGCGAGCAGCGATCGCTTATGGGTCATAAAAAATGAGACATCATGAGTAGAACTACACTACCCATGACCTATAGTTAGAATCATTGGACTTCGCCTTGAAGATGTGGTGGCACTATCTGATGGGTGAACATTTTATCATGTACTCTGATCACAAGACTCTCAGGTATATCTTCTTCCAGAAGAACCTCAACTAGAGGCAACGACATTGGCTGGAGTTCCTCAAGGACAATGACTTCGAGATAGTCTATACTCCTGGGAAGGGGAACGTTGTTCTAGATGCACTCAGCAGGAGATCTAGTATGCTATTTCTAGGTGAGGCGACAGAGCAGCATGATGATCTACATATATCCTTGGTGGATAGAGATAGATCATCCTTTATCTAGTATGTTACAATCACTTCCCCACTTCTTCAGCGAGTCAAGGAGGCATGACATGGGGATGTTGACTACGAGACACGATGTGCTCAGATATCCATAGGGAAGGCACCTGATAGATTTTATGATGGTGGGGAGCACGTCATCCACTTCATAGGACGTACTATGGTTCCAGTGACACTTCAGAAGGATTTGTTGAGGGAGTTCCACACATCCCCTCTAGTATTATATCTTGGAGTGGCGAAATTTTACTAGGATCTTCAGCGATAGAAGTGGTTTCCAGTATTGAAGAAAAAATTTGCAGGGTTTGACTCTCAGTGCCTCACTAGTCAGAAAGTGAAGGCAGACCACAATATACCAGTAGGATCGATCCAGCCTTTAGAGGTCTAAAAGTGGATGTGGGATGGGATATCCATGGACTTCATGACATGACTTCCACATACATCCATATGTCATGACTCGATTTGGGTGATCATTGAATGACTCACAAAGTCGTCCCACTTCCTACCGATTAGAGAGCAGGTTTCAGTAGAGAGATTGGGATTCCTCTACATTCAATAGATTGTTCGGCTACATGGAGTACCTTTGATGATTGTCTCTGATCATGAGGCACATTTTACTTTTAGGTTATGGAAGGGGTTGCGGGAGGATTTCAGGATGCAGCTTCATTTGAGCACCGCCTTCCATCATCCGACGAATGGTCAGACTGAGTGAACCATTCAGACCCTTGAGAACATGTTGTGTGATTGTTTCCTTGACTTCGGTCGTAGCTGGGAGGATCACATACATTTGGTGGAGTGTACAGAAAATAACAGCTATCACTCCACCATTGGGATGGAACCTTTTGAGGCGTTATATGGGTGACCTTGCAGATCACCCTTATGCTAGACTGGCCCGGGGGAGTCCGCACTAGTGGGACCAGAGATGGTATGAGCTACCACGGAGAAGGTTCAGATAATCCAGGGGTGGATAAAGACTACACAGAGTAGGCAGAAGTCATATGCTAACAGGCGACGGAGGCCTCTGGAGTTTGAGGATGGCGACCACGTCTTTCTACGTATCTCACTTCGATGAAGTCTACAAGGATTTTCCCAAGAAGGAAAGTTATCTCCAAGATTCATCGGACGTTTCCAGGGCCTTAGATGATTTGGTGAGGTGGAATACCGCTTAGCTCTTCCACCTCAGTTGCACCGAGTGCACGACATGTTCCATGTATCCCAGCTGAGGACATACATTCATGGCCCTTCTCACATCATTGACCGTGGGGATCCGGACGCCGAAGATGGGGTGACTTTTACGGAGGTTCTAGTGGAGATTGAGGATCGACATGAGTGGGTCCTATGTGGATGTTCGATACCTCTGGTGCACATTTTCGAGCAGCACGGGAACCTCCAGGAGAGAACATGGGAGTAGGACGCTCCAATGCGTACTCAGTACCCCCAGTTGTTCCCTTAGTTCAATTTGTAGCTTAGAGGGATGTAAAGCCCCAAGGTGGGGAGAATATATAGACCTGAAATTTACATGTAATTTTTTTTAACTAAATTTGAATTTTACAAGTCTGAGAAAATTTACGACGCATGATTCTAGGAACCAGTGTTCCTGGAATCAATTTCTGAAGTTTTTTTCGGGAACATTCAGTAAATGTACGAGTGGGTTTTTATAACTTTTGAACCGGTGATCAGAATTAAAATCAGAGGCACCATTGAACTCTCAGCACCGGTATTCTCTTAAGAATACTTTCACCTCCATGATAGTTGGTCAGGGGTGAAATATAGTTTTTGGGTTTTTAGTGAATGAATTAACAAAATAAAGTTGTGTGGCATTATTTTTTTTGTTGGTTAAAGCCTCTATGTGGAAGTTGGAGGTGGGGACCACCATACCATAACCTCCCATGAGAGATTATGGTTGTGGGGACCACCCAAACCTAACCTCCTCTTCATGTTAATTATGGTGGGGAACACCCGGGTTTTAAACCCCCTTGAGAGTCCCCATTAATGGGGAGAAACCCTCATGTTTCCATTAAGTGTTGGGGATCCTCTTCAATTTCCCTAACACATAATGTGAACAATCCCCCTCATTAATTAATTGATCTAACACTTTCAATTAATTAATTAACATATATAAATTTTTTTTCAACGATTAAATAATATATAAACATAATATTTTATTTTTGTTGGCATTTGTCTTTTGGTGGAACTTGGGAGAGGAGAGAGAGATTAGGGAGAAAATCTCTCACTAATGAATAACTAAGAATGAATTCTTCCAACGAAGAATTACAGTGAGGATCGTCTTCGACTTCCTTCATCGGAACCTCCTTTGACATAGGATGTGTTTGTCTACAACGAAACTACGTCCGCCTTCTCGCGCAAATATCGACGATCAATGAACAAAGGTAGGGGTGTGTTTGATTTGATCTACATTATTCTTGTTCTTCATAAGTTGTTTTATTCCACTGGAACCGCTTGGTATCAAACTAATATGGAGGTATCGGGCCAAACTAACAAGGCCCAATTCCTTTGTCGTACTTCTTGTGGTGTGTTATTCACGTTCTTCATGGGTGATGAACAATGGATCATTACGGATTTGTTGTATGACACAACGATCCAAAAATTGAAGTCCCAACAACACGACAAACTTGCGGAGGTGTGGCGACGATATTAGGCTACAGATCGGACTGGATCGGGAAGACTGTTCTTTGACCGTTCTTCGAGCGGGTGAATAAAAACGTGTTTTTGGAGCCAATTGGAGGCCTGAAAACACCGGTGATGACTTCGGAACATCAGAAAGAACTAGAGTCTGTAGTTTCTTGGAAATCACACCGTTAGAACGAAGAACGGGCATCATGGGAGGCATGCTGGTGAGACATGTCATTTCTAGAAAATTTCAGAATACACATCGTGTACTTCTGAAGAACATGTCGTGTAGTACGGGCGTTCTGCGGCTGGTGTTTCGGGTTTGAGACACATATCACACGGATTTTGACCCTAGTCACATGGCGTGTACTCTCTACATTCCTTAGTAGAGGCGGTTACACAAGACTCGGCATGTATTCTGAGAAATACACGAACATTGGAGGAATTACACGGCCTAGTGACATGCGTGTACTCTCTACGCAGCTTGGCAGATGCGGCTTCGCGAGACTCAGCGTGTATCCTGGGTATACACGGAAATAGGGTAGAGTACATGGGCATGTACTCCACCACACGGCCAGGAAGTTCCAGTGTCACGAGCTACCCCGTTTACCATTTACACGGGTTTCCTAAACATGGGTTGAATCTGTGTATGGGCATGTGACCAGCGTACACGGAGCCACCCCAGTTTCTTGGACATGGCATGTAACCATACCACATTTCGTGTACTTAATTTTCTACATGACCAGTCTTATAACATGGGTCATTTCACATAGGTACTACCCAAGGTCTATAGACATGGTGTGTCACCATACCACATGTCGTGTACTTACTTTTCTATAATACCAACCTTACGACACAACATGTTCCTATTTATAACACGTCGTGTACTTGTTGGAAAATGGATTGGTCATATCACCCTCTATGACTTGAAAACGTATTGTTTGGATTTGACCCCTATGACGTGGCCGACCTTTGAGACACTTGGCTTGAGGAGAAGACCCTCCCAGAATCAATCATGCTTTGTACGGAACCCTGTGGCCGGATGATCTCTGACTACTATTCCTTGATCCTATGTGGGTTCAACAGTTCTGACTACTCTTCCTAGATTCTGTGTGGGTTTGAAAGCTCTGACTATTGTTCCTAGATTCTGTGTGGGTTCAACAGCTCTAACTACTATTCCTGGATCCTTCATGGATTCAACATCTCTGAATACTGTTCCTGGATCCTATGTGGGTTCGATAGCTCTAACTACTATTCCTGGATCCTCTGTGGTTTCGATAGCTCTGACTACTATTCATGGATCCTATATGGGTTCTATAGCTCTGAATACTAATCTTGGATCCTACATAGGTTCGACATCTCTGTCTACTGTTCCTGGATCCTACGTGGGTTCGACAGAATAGATGATTTAGTGGCTACATCTAATCATCTATAACTCTCTACATAAGTTGTATACCAATGTGAGCTCTGTCAGTAACTTTGTGTTTTCTTCATGATTGAGATGGATTATTTAATAACCTAGGTATATGTATGGGAATATACCTAAGTGGGGTTTTCTATTGATTTCATACTTTGTGGTTCATCCTTGTTAGATTTTGTGAGACCTTGAGGGTCTCCGGGTCCCTACTGAGTATCGTTATACTCACCCCTGCATAGGTTATGCCCACACCTTGTTTTATTGGATACTGATGATGGACAACGCTGACTGAGGCTGAGAGTACCAGGACTAGATGGTACCCATAGGTGGACCTTACGGCGTGTTGGTACATGGAGGGATGGACAGACATGGAGTGCTGAGGAGATGATCTGTACCTACCCTTCAGGTTGGAACCTCAGAGGATGACTCAGTGGAGATTTTTCATATTTCCCCTCTTATACATGTACCTTCATTATCTTGTACATTTTAGTTGGGCTTGTATTCTGACCCCTTTTTACATAATATACACAGTTTTCGGTTATTCAATTTTCTTTGTGAACGTATTTGTTGTGTGTGTTTACAGGTTATAAAGGAAATGCCTTCCCTTTTAGGTAATTATGCCTTTGGTGATAGTCGCCAGCCCCTGGCCTATGGAAGGTCGCCTTGGGTAGTCACGGCACGGGCCCTAGGGGACGGTTCATGACAAAGAATAAATTAGTACATGTGAATGAAAATTAGTATATAGTTTAAATAAAATGTGTGATAATAAAATACCTCATCATTTAAGCATGGTGTACGATTATAGCATCAAGGAAACATGAAATTTTTTATACAACAATGAACATGACATCATAAGAATAATCCACACATAACCACCATGAAATCATAAAATAGCATGCTTAGGATAACCTATCATTCACCATACATGAAATCTAGTGATATAGGAACATTATCCCTTACATTTTATTGATATATAATTAAAATATAATCCATCATATTCATATCAATTACATGAAATTATGTACCAAATATGTCAGAAAACTTATGAATTTATATCATCATTTTTAATATAATGATTAAACAGTGTTATATACATACATTATTTTCCAAAATAAATTATGGATATGACTATCTAGGTTAATGCATTTAATTTTAAATGTGGATGAGTATTAAAAATTGAAATTTTTGGATTGGAAAATCATGGGATAATTGTTTTAGTGTAATTGGTGTAAAAAATGTTTCATTTAAGGGATTGCTGAGACTAAATATTGACTTATAAATACATTTGATTCATAAGGACTATAAAAAATATCTGTAAAAAATACATTACGACATGAAAAATGGGGAACTAAAATTTATTAGTATAATGATAGTACATTATATAAAGGAAGAGTAGATATCCACTTCAAATTATATTGATTTTCTATAAGAATTGGAGGATCTCCATAAGATATTTTGATAACCATTAATGTGAATTAGAGATAGAGGGGGAGAGGAAATTCATGAAAAATTGATTTTTAGTGCTGATGAATTGGAGGATGAGTTGGTATTTATAGAAAAAGATAGGAGAATTGTTGATTAATATCTAAAAATATGTTTTTTAAATCTATGATAAAATAATGAAAACCACAAACCATCTAACTTTTTTTCCCACAACATCTTCAAAATATGAGTTATATCAATTTTTATTTGGGAAAAGGTAAAAATAAATAAAATAATACCATTCATTTTTTATAAGTCACTGATGTTTATAAATAATTTTTTTAAAAGAATTAAAATAAAATATAGATTTTGAGGATGCATTTAAATATATAAATTAACAAATTAACAAAAAGAAAATTATATTAATGTGTAAATTTATATTTTTCTTCTATTCCATTCATAGTAATTATCACATCACTATTGGTCTTTTATGATGGCATACTATATACTGTATTTAATGATTACACTAACATTTGACTATATTAGAAAATAACAATAAAATCACCATTTGAAAACATCGATGTGCTAATTAGAAAATCAATATATATATATATATATTATTAACAATTTTAAATAAAAATTCTCATTTTTTGAAAAATTAGTAGTTTTTTGACAAAAACGTTTCTTACCCTAACAAAGATTATATGTGGAATCCTTAAATTATATATTCATTTGTATATATAAAAATATCATCAAATAATAATTTTAGATAAATATACCATTTACTTTAAAAATAAAGTTTTAAAAAAATAGTTTATTAATTACAACTATATATTTTCCATAAAATTAAATTTCTGTTTCTTTATATAAAAATCAAATATTAATCAACTCATCTATACTTTTATTTTTAAAGTAATAATAAATAGGGACGAACATAATACATTTTTATAAAAATGGAAGCATAAAATTTCATGTTTTTAGGGTTTAGATTTTTAACCACTTATTACACTGACGTATTCACTAAGGATATAGTGGGAAATAGTGGGACACTCATCGGATGGTTCAGAGAATATGGTTATATACATAATCTTGTTAATAATGAAATTATCCCATTAATGGTTTCATTAATGTTTCAGTTGAAAAATTACATCTTTTACATGGTCATGGAAAATTCCAAGAGATTTTGAATCCCATGGATTATATATTAATTAGGTTTCATTGGGAAAATTCCTGCTGGTCAAGGATATAACGTCCTAAATATATTTCAATTATAAATTTTTATAACCCATAATATATACTAATCATAGTGTTAACTCTAGAAATGATATTTTATTAAAATTTTATGTGATTAATATCATTTTAAATTTTACCATATATGATTTTTAATCATGTTAATTAATAAAATATAATTATAGTTTTCTCTATAAATACATTATATAATAATAAATTTACTCCTTAAATGTGAATTTGAATTAAAATAGTTATTTCATCAAAAAATTTAACACTTTATAAATTTCACCATTTAAATTTCATTTTATAAAATATAAAAGATGTGGACAATGATTTTTCAATGCCTCAATTTATTTTCCTTTTACCTTCAAAATAAGTGGTTCCTCTATAGATGTTTGACTAGGTGATTTGTCGTATTTTATAGATTTTTTGCCAATGGTCGAGGATCTACATCAGCTACAACTCATCTTGAGGGTCATTATCCAATGGTACTACCACTGGATTCAATACTTTTTTGGGGTCCTTTATGTACTTCCTTATATGGGATATATTGAAAAATGCATGTACCATTGAAAGATTATGATGTATTTCTAATAGATATTTGATATCTGCATTGTGATCAAGGATCTCAAAAAGGCCATTATATCTTGAATTATTTTTTTCCTTCCTTCTAATCATAAGGAATTTATTCATAGAATATAAAAAAAGTAATGAATTATCAATGAGAAGAATATATAGGTCTCATTAATGATTTTCGTCATAAAATTTCTTTTGGGATTGTGTGGATTTTTTATGGATAATGGTTTGTACTATCTCTATCATCCCTATGATAATATAAAGTCTCATTAGTTTCTTCCCTCCAACATTATCCATATACATTGTAGTCTGAACCATCTTCCCATTTATATCCTCATAAGGTCACATTTTAATACTATAATTGAAACTATTGTTATATGATAATTTCACTTTGGGAAGGTGCTAAAACCAAAAATATTCATAATCCATTGAAGAATATATTAGCATAACTCCAAGAGTTTTAATGGTTTTCTTACACTAACTATCCATTATATAGTGATAAGAAGTAATGAAGACAATATCTCTCTATAATTCTTACTAGAAAATTTCTAGATCCATGTTGTAAAACTCAATTATATCTCAAAAATAATAAATATATGTACTCAATATTGTAATAAAACCTCCCTAATATATATCATTATTATTTCATCAAGAGAGAAAGATTCCATGATAGAAATTAAATGCAACATCATTCTATATGCATAGATCAGCAAACTGATGGAATTATTTCAATTTGATTTCCATAGGATTCCTATAAAAAATATATGATTATATTTGCAAATTTTCATATATGTATATGAAATGGTTTCATCATACCATTATATGTTTATTATTCAATAATTAATTTTTTGAATACCTATAATCATGATACCAAAATTTCAATATCCCTCTTCACATTACTGACACGATGTTTTTCATTATATCTGTATACATCATATGTATTCCTTGATCAATAGAAGAGAATATGTTTTGCCTAATATCCAAAATATCTCTCTTCAAATATTCTTTTGGATCGACACATATCTGGGTTTAAAACATTATAAATCCATCTTTTTAAAAGTTAGACTGCAAAATATTCTTATCGATTCTTTATACCTCTTCACTATCTTTTTTCCATGACCCTATAAATAGTGGGTGTATGATAAATTACATTATCAATGTAGTATTAATATACTTTAATTATTCCCATTTTAATATTTTTCATTCTTATAAATATTGGATCACTATAAATCCTCTTCATGTATGTGGATATATAAACATTCCTACTCAAATCATCGTCCACTTGTTTAACCTTAAAAGGACAGTAACATACTAAAAAGTCATAATACATGATCATCTCAAACCACATTTTTTGTGAGAATATTGATATATTTTGTGAGAATATATATTTTATTCTGTTATGATCATATATATCTCACTCATCTTCTAATAGAAAATTTCATCATATAATCATTGAAAAAATAAATTCATCTAATTGAAGATCATGCATTAGATAGTTTAGATTAAGATTTCTTAAATTTCTGTTAGGAATATGATATCACTTGGTTATCATGAATGATTAAAAACACAATATCTTTTTGGAAGCATCATTAGAGATTTCATGTTTTTCCCTCATTAGTTAATATGAGAATATGTGTTGTTATTATCAACATATTTTACTTTTAAAATATCTTCATGCATTCAACAGTCTTGGAAACCATCGCTACATTTTTAGTTATCTTTGTTATTCAGATTGATATTTATGAAAATTTTCTCTCAAAAATGAAATAGTACCCCAAAAAGTAATGGAGACTGTGCATATAATTATAATATGAAAGTCTTGGTCATCCTTCAATTAGACACATTATCAATGGATCCAAATATAATACTTTCCTTGTGACAACATGCTCTAACATTATAACATTCACCAACCAAAATTTACATTAATAGAACATTAAATATAACTTTTCATTTCATATGGTACATAGAACAACATTCAATTTCTCCACATCTTTATCCTTGATTTCAGTGTAGATTATAATATTATATCTGAAAACTACCGCAAATATGTTGGGTGAATCCCTACAGACTCTATTCATTTATTCCATGATGATAATTAGAGCATTTGTGATTACAAATTATATAACTATGAACATGTAATGTATGTGAATTGTTCAAAAAGTGGTCATTGGGATAACCTAATTCATCACCTTTAATTAATAATTTCATGATAAAATACCTACCTTAGATAAGTATGGGGATTCAAGGAGAAGATTGAGAAACTCTTCATTCTAATGTATACAATACTTTTCTTTATCGTGACTTTGTTATACTTTGGATATGTAATCCCTTAGAGTATTGAACCTTCCTTTTTCTGGATGATAAGGACTATTGAACCCTACGGTCAAGATCATTTTTGTATAAATACATTATCTATATTCTATTGTGTAATCTTCTTTATATCATAATGATCAACGAAATATATTATAAATTTTTTCTTGTATATTGGAAAATATCTTTGTATAATTTTTATTGAGAACCCAAACTCTCATTCATTCTGAAGACTAGGAAATACTACATGAAACCCATTTTTGTATTCAGTCATGATATTTAGGTCACCATTAATAATCTATTAGTTAGTCTGAATCATTTGATAAAAATATTCTTACTTATGATGAAACTATATCCATTATTGATATAATCATTCCAATAGAGATTAATCCTCCTCTATTCAATTCTACTGATTTAGAGTGAGTTTTTTTGATACATTTAGTGAATTATTATTCTCCAAAGATTATTTTGGAACTATATAATGAATTCCAATCCATACCTAGAGTATAGTTATATTCATGTAAAGACTGTATAAAACGGTTCCTTGGGATATTCATCCTTAAAATATCAAATGGGGATATGTTTTATAAATGTCATTTTATATTTTCCCTATTTTTTCACTAATAACTCAACTTCTATGTTTTTATGTTTTATTTCAACAATTCAACTAAACATATATAATATCAAAGATTTCATAGAAATATATATATTAGTTTGATCACTATCCCTATATGATTAAATAACATACAATTAACCATATCATTTTAGGATCCACCTCTACAGTTGTGATGAAAAAAATCTATCCCTGTATCTATAGGGACTAGAGTATGTTTAAGCATTTATTATCAATAAAAATTGTATTAGTGAATTTATTTTCATAGTGTCCTTGTACAATGAAGTTGAAACATCATACAATATGATAAAAGTTTAATGTATCATTCATTTATTCCACCACATTTTTGGGTCTCTTTAATTAGAAATCTCTAGCTATGTGCCTTTTATTCCCAGACATATACCATTTCCTTCTCCCCTTTTGGAAATTTTCATGATTCCTCTTCACACCTTTTTGACACATGGGATATTTTAAATTCATTCAAATATTAGATGACATCATTTCTCTGATATAATTAATCTTTATTATCCACATTTTATCTCTAAACCTTTTTGAACCATAAGATATACTAATAATTGTTTTATTTTTATTGAGCGTTATAAAATTTTCTCATTCCTATAACATTCAATAATCACCAAATCATTTTATATATTATTATTTATCTAAAATAATTCGGGATAAACATTATATTATGGGTCAATGAAAATTTTTCTGTTATATTTTCAATGTCTTTTGTTTTTCTCAAAGTATATACCATAAATTAATTATAATTTATATAATATAATGAAAATACCACTCCATTTTATATTATATAGTGAGAGGAACATATTTATCAAAATATATTTTCCATAATTCTTTTCACTCAAACACATTGATCTCCTTCAAAGGATTTTAATGTTAGATCATTGTCAAATATTTATCTACTTTACACTCCATGTGATAAAAAAGAACAAAAATATATTTATATCATAATATAATGATAAAGAATATATTTTTAATGGATTTGATCCATTATAATAAATTTTCAGGTACCCCAATAACAACAATCGAAAACCGGTGTCATACGTACATATATAGAAAAATGATAAAAAGAATCGCATCCTGAAGGACCAGATAGCCTAATATTCTCTATAAAATAGATACATACATGATTCTTATATTCCATTTGGAATCACAAGTTATATCATAATTGTTTATTATACTAAAATTTTCCCTCTAGAATGTGATTTCATATAAATCATAGAAAGATTCACATATTTCAGGGAAAAGAAAAAATGGAATATTTTACTTATTAAGGGTTAAGTAAAATTGAAGACATTATGAATCAATAAACATAATCATTTCATGGTAAATTACAGAAAAATTAAATTAAAATTAAATAATTTAAATATTATAATAAACATTATAATTTAAATAAATGAACACACATTCTATTAAAATCATAATACAATCATGATATAATAAGGAAAAATTAATATGGAATGGTAAATAACTGAAAAAATTCATATTTAATCAATAAACAACAAATGAAATGCATCCATAGATAATGAAATTAAAAAATCACAAGGATAATAATTATTGAATTCTCAATAAATTAATTTCATAATAAATATATGTAATATTCTTTTCAATATGATAACTCAACTATCAATACCATTGAAAACGTTGTTTATAACAATATGTATATAATAATTTATTTCCAATAAATGATTCATCTCATGAGACTAAAAATTAATTAAGGGGATATATTAATACAAGACTCACCCATCACGTTGCGGATAAATAATTCTTAATATATTCATTAATCTATTTAATTCATGAATAATTTTCTTTATCGAAAAATATCTATATGGAATAAATAAAATGAATTTATTAATATATCTTCTGAAATAAAAAACCTTAAATATAGGAAATTATATATAGAAATTATTTCTAGTTTAAGGAATAAAATTATCCATAAAAAATAATATGGATACGTAGGGGATATTTAATGTAGCATGAAAAATGGAATATAAATATTTCTAGGGAATTTTAATGAATAAAAAATATATAAAAAGTGAAATTATATAATTTCAATGTTCAAAATTGACATTAACCATCCTTGGAATGAATAAATATGGTATTAATAAAACGTATACCCATTATAGTATATGAAAAAAGGTTTGTTGTTATTGAAGAATATAAATACCCTAAAGAGATCATTATAAAAATTCATTAATAAAGTGTCCTTTTCATTTTGAAAACTAGGTTTTAAAATTAAATGTTCACATAAAATTTTAAAAATCATATTATTTGAAAATTACCATTGAAACCTATATTGGACATCTGAATACATTTAATTTTCATTATGGAAATAAATTGCATGAATTACATGTATAATAAAACAAATATTCCATTACCATTGGTACTAAAATCCAAACATTCCTTGTTTTGTAAATGAGATTATTATTCCATTCAAAAAATTTACCAAGCATAAAAAATTAATAAAAAATTGTATATAATAAATCATTTTCAAATGGGTAAAAATATATTTAATACATATTTACATTAAAAATATGAATATATTGGATCTTTAACTAAATTTATTATTTCTTTCAACATAAATTCATGGATAATCAATTTTGATTATAAAAAGATTGTGAAATAATGAATTATAATAATTATAAAATTGAATTGGGAATTAATCAATGAATTGATTATATGTGTAAACTATAAATAATGATAATTTTTTTAATATAACAAAATAAAATAAAATTTCATTACGCCCAAAATACTGTAATATTAATTGTGAAAAATATGTAAAATAACCCAATGAATATATATTCAGTTATGAAAAAAATTTCCCACATGGAAAATATTATGTAAAATCACCTTTGATGAAATGATTCAAATGGAAACAAAATATTCCATGAATTATTTATAAATCATGATATTACATGGGAAATTATAATTATGTACACAATATAAAAAATCGGTACATAATAATAAAATATGTCTTATTGATGGGAAATTTAGACAAAGTCCCTTACCCCGCACATCATTTTTGTTGAATGTACTTTATCCTAATGATAAATGGATTTGAGATTGTTAGTAATTAATTAAACTACTAATTTCATAATTATAATATCATATATGATCCTATTTTTTCATTTTACCACCTATTCGTTAATAATATTTCATTATTTGTATAGATTAGTTTGTTAAATTTATTATTTTATCATGAAAATTTAATCATGAATAATACTATTCATATCCATATGATATATTTCAATAATATAAATAGTTATATGAAGGATATAAATTTAATATTTACTCAAATATATGTTTTCGTAATTATTCATTAATGATTGACATGGAAAATTATTCACTTCTCCTCATGGAGAGGGTAGGTTATACATACACATGATCGAGGATATCATTCACTTAATGGATGAGAAATCTACAGAATTGAATGATATATTATCATTAATGAATTAATATAGTGTCTTATGTATCATATATATCCAATATTTAAATCATTTTGACTATACATGTAGGTAGTTGATGGTAAATAAATGGCATTGGTAAATGAGGTATTAGTTCTCCATCCACTTGAGTAATGGTTTTGTTTTCCACTTGATGAAACATAAGATGTTTTAATATTTTTTCATCTTCAAAATAAGATAATAATATATGAGATAAAATTTTATTATTATATTTTATATATTAGTATATTAATGACAGTTGACAAAGATAAAGAAAAATAATGATCTTAATGAAAACAAATACATTCTCATAGACAAATCTCCATGGGATATTTTTTAATGACCCTTGGATTGGTATTTTTTATGAAAAGGTGTTATAAAATGTTCCTTGTTTTGTTATAGAGGTATTGTTTTCTTGGATTTGATTATATGATGTGATTAGTGGGTATACATAAGTGAAATTAGGGAGTTCCAATTTATATGTGGGGAATGGAAACCCTCTTACAAATTACATGGTAATTTCAAAGAAGAATTCCAAATGATAAATTCATTAGCACAAAAAATTATACCAAATGAACATAGACTATATTTTGGGATGTATAACATTGGAATAAATCCATCCAATTATATATTTATATGTGGTATTCCATTTTGAACCTTATATTCTTATATTAACACCCAATAAACCCATTTTTACTTTATGTGTTGTAATTTTTTTTTAATATTTTTACTATTCAATTGCGTAAAGATTAATTTGAACTTTTTATATATTAACAATTATTTTTTTTTTCTGGAAATATGAAATAAATTCTTCAAAATTAAATTTTTATATGTAGCGTAATTCAATTTAAATGTACACCCATAGAAGCGATAGAAAAGAGGGTTTCCAAATAAAAAATTATCCGAAGTATAAATGTTTTTAAAAATAAAATTTAAAATAAATTTGATTAAAATGAACAAAATTTTTATAATTTTAATATAATTGAACTGAATTTACTTGAATAACAATTTAATATGTTATTTATTATATTTAATTATTTAAATTCAAAGGAAATTTAAGAAAAAATATATTTTTTATTATTCATTGAAAATTGAAACATTTAAAAAATTACAAAACAATTCCCTAAGATTAATTTAATTTTTTGATTTTAAAAGTTATATTCATTTACACAAATAAATTTTCTAAACGTGATAAATATTATCTTTACATCATGTGTGCAAAGAGTGGGTAATACCTATTTTGAAAAAAATAATTATTTTTGATAAAACTTTTCTTCTCTAAAATGATTCTTATTTTATATCTTGTAAATATATAAAAAATGAATTATTATTTATATTTTTGGACTAATTAATTTTCATAATTTACATTATACTATTCCAATACACCAATTTAATATCTAAGTTATAATGATATACTATATTACGATTCTCTTAGAGTCATGGTTTTGTGCTCCACAATATTTCGATGAAATTAAATTAAAAAAATATATATTTCGTCAGTTTTTAATATTGGTGTTGTTTTTATCATATGTTATTTAATATAACTTTTTCATATAGAATTTTATCTAGCTACATTCTCTACTCCTTAATTAAATTATATCCTCACAATTTAATCACGATCTCGGAAATCAATGGTCTCCTATTTGGAAATATCGTCTTTGAAAAACCCAATTCGTTAAAGGGTTACTAAGACCTCATCTTGATAAGAGAGGAAGAAAAATAATAATGTTATATATAATAACATATAACATGGCTTCAATATTGGATAACATATGTGGGATGTATATATATAGACATATATGAAAAAACCAATAGTTATAGAGATTGTCAAAGACCATTGATCATAAGAAAGTGAATTATAAGGGGAAAATTAGGGACCACGAAAACATAAATTTGCGTTGAATTATAAAACTATTTGATTCATCAGATATGAAGGTAAAATGGTAAATTTTTATTCAAAAGTATTTTCCTAAATATGAATAATTAATTTACTATATAAGAATATAAGTAAATATACATACTTCATACATATATATTTCATAAGAACACATTCATCCCATGGTTGTGATTCGATCAGTTTATAAACCCTCACTTCTGCCATGAAATAAATATCCTAATATGTATTTTTTATGCTAAATGAAGTAAACATCACATTCAAAGTATCATAATATCCATAAAATGGTGGAAACTCTTTTCATATGTCTCTAAATATTTTCCAAAACTTATTTGGTTAGAATAAGTTATCCAATATAATATGTTAATCTATAAATGTTAAAAATGACACTAATGGTTGTCGATTAATAATTACATAACAATTATTTTAAGTAAAAACACATTCGTATTAATTAGTACATCACAAAGGCCAATGGTTTGTGAAAAGAAATTATCATCTTTATTTATTGTGGTTTCGTGACCCACGAACTTAAGGATATGCCATAGTATATCACATATAATGTGTGTTGTATTTTTTTCTTCATACATATTAATATTATTCTTATAACATTCCAAAATTTTGGCAACCTATTGTTTATACAACACCAAATATAATTTAAACCTTAAAGGTTACAGAATACTCTAATCTTATGTCTAAAAAATCAAGGGAATTCTTCCTCTAATAAATTCTTTATATATAAATCCAATGGTTGTGATCCCATAAATTTGTTCCAAAATATAAATGATCATGCTATATTCTAACTATAAAAATCATGAAAAGGTTTCCTTAAAAAATGATTCTTATCATCCACCTTATGTTCATAACCCAAGATGGTATACATTACTCTAAAATTAATGAATAAAATGATGCATAGAATTTATCACAATCCATTTATGATTCATGTTTTTTATTATCAACAATCCAATGGGGAAAAGACTGTTCCAATTTAAATCACAAATTACAATATATAAATACCTCATCAATTTTTTTCTACATAATAACTTCCATGTTTTAGGTTTTTACATTTGGAATAGTTCACTAACACGAATAATTCATATGTTACCCACATTTATGTCAACTAACTATAAATGGATCCCTATGATGAAATTTTATTCCATCTACAATTATCAAAACAATTCATTGACATGTCATTTAATTATAAATGTATTTTCAATAATAAAATAATTTTTCTAAAATTTTTCTAAAATTTATTTTTTTCTTATTTCAAAATTTTAGAGTGAAGGAAATAAATCCATCTTACCCACACAGTCTATACTAATTAATCTCATAGATAAAACCATATTTATTATCATTAGAATGTCTAGATGTTGTATAAGTTACGTGTTTTCAATCATATTTATAGATAACTAATTAAATATAATCATGATATATTTTAATAAGTCCATAATCCCATTTTATTTATATTATCCACCATATTTTTATTCATATTCAGTTTTCACATGATTCTATTAGATTTCAGTTAATAACTCAAAACAAAAAAAATGAATAATGTGATTAAAAATAAATTTTTGTAAAACTATATAATCATTTAGGAGATATCCAAATCAATACAATTTATATCCAATATATTCCAACATTTTGTTTACCTAATTGAATAATTTTTATCATCTATTCAAATCCTTTATCAATGTTTGTATATAAATTGTGAAATATCCAAACCACATCCCCATGACTGTCAATCCAGGTGGGTATTATGGCCTATTTTCATGAACTTGGTGACAATTACATCAAGGTGAATGAAATTATTTTAAATTTATTAACCCTAGGTACACGAGTTACATAACCACATCTACTTATATTATTAATATGGGGATTTATTTCAAGGAAAAAAAACTTTATCACATCCTAAACAAAAAATTATGATATTAATCTTTACTTATACTCAATATTCATCATAAATTTATATTCACTAATATATGACTGATCAAATATAGATCATATGGTTTAATCAAAACATCCCATAATACCTACTGTAATGAACATGAACCGAGTAACCCATATCCATTTCATTACTTTATTGAATGGTTATAAGATATAAAAAATTACATACCGAAGGAACAGATAGTTTAGTAGCCATGGTAAATAAGATAAATAAATGAATACTATATTATATTTAAAAACAATAATACCAACATAATTTTTTTGATAAAAAAATATTTCCAATAAAAATATACTTTCTTATAAATCATAGCTAACTTTATGGATTCCATGAAATGGAAATAAAATAAATACGGGATTAAATTCTCAATAAGGGTTAAGTACATCATAATAATCAATATGAAAAATCATGGAAAATTATATAAATTAATCCATGATCAATTAAAAAAAGTTAACAATTATAATAAATATGGAAATGTAGATAACAGAACATAAATTCCATATAAATAATTTCCATATCATGAAACAATAATTGATAATCAATATATAAAGGAAAATAACTTAAAACACATTCCATATAATCAATAAAATATGAATTCAATACATTCAGAAATAATTTCATTTTCATAACCTCATATAAATTTATTGCTAAATTATTAATGACTTATGTTCATAAACATTGTACTTTATTTTAATAGAAAAATTATTTCTATACATTCAAAACTATTTACAAGACAGTTTAAAAGTACAGGTAAAACCCATTTAATGCTAGCTTACTACTTTTCCAAATGAGAGAAATAATTCCTCTATGGGTTATATAATTAGGATCCAAAGCTATTAATTCATTTCCAAATCATTCTTATTGTATCGAATAATTTAATTCATTTATCATTAATATTCCTAATCATAAAATATCTATATTGGTTAATGATTATGGGTTTATCAATATTTCACTAGATGAAAAAAATACTTTTCAATATTTAACAACATAAAATAAATTAAAAATGGATTAATAAAAGGTATCCATTTTTAATAATATGTTTATTCAAGTGAATTTAATATCTATTTATCATAGGAAAATGAATTTTTCAAGGGAACATTAATGAAGAATATCACTCCTAAAAGAGTTTTTCAATAATTTGTTTGGTAAAAATTATCATAAATAATGCATTGAATGAATCATTATGGAATCAGTAAACCATATACACAGTGGAGTATATGAAAAATAATGTTTTTTTGTCATTTATGAATGGGAATACAATAAAAATACCATTATAAAATCTTGTGAAAAATTTTCATTTTCATTTTAAAAGTAACTATTTAAAACTAACAGATTAGAAAACATTTTGACAATAATTGTAATTGAAAATAGCATATTTCAACTTATAAATTCTTCATTGAAAAATATATTGGTCATTATGGAATGGAATTTGTTACAAGATATGTATGTTAGAATAGTGATTCCAAGCACCATTTCCGTAAAATTGAAATGATCCATGTTTTTAAAACAATTTGAATATTTATTTAATTATTTTCCAAAATATTATAAATGGTAAAAATAATTTAAATAAATAAATTTATAATGGTTAAAAATATATTGAAATAATTTTTCGAATACTTGGATTTTGAATAAAATTGATTTCCAACCAAAGAGATAAATAAATTTAGATTTATTAAAAAACATTATCTAAATTATTTTAAATAACAAATAGTGGAAACTTTTCCAATTATAATGAAATACCATGAATCAATGATGAATAATAGAAAGAAAATTTATTACTTTGTAATTATCAAATAATTTATTTTAACATAAATTCAATAATAAAAAATATTGATTATAATGATATTATGAAATAAACCCTTAAAATGATCAATAAACTAATGTAATAATTAATAAATGAATAGATTATGTTAATAAAATATAAATAAAAAACAATTTTAAATACAATATAATATAATCATAATTCATTACACACATAACAATATAATTTCATTGATGATGAAGAAAAAGAAGTATGACCCAATGAAAAGAAATTCAGTTATGAATTTTTTCACCATATGGTTGCATTCAAGTCCATTCCTATTGAATGGAATAATTAACATTGACTAGTATTATTCCACAAATTATTAAATAATAGTTGTAATACATGTAAATAGGTTATTATGTACACAATATTGAATAAAATAGGTGCACAATAATATAACAAGCCTCAACGAAGGGAAATTGAGATAAACTCCTTTACCTCTTGATTCATTTCGGTTTAATGTGATTAAACTTTGTGTACAATGGTTTTAAGAATTTGTAAATATAATTTTATCATATTTATATTTATAATATCATATATGACCTTATTACACCATTTTGTCACATATTTTTTAATATTTTTTCATTATTATCATTGTTTAATGGGTTAATTAGCTTATTTTCTCATCAGTATTTTCCATGGATGTTATAGTTAATGTGAATAGGATATATTTAAACTATATCCATAATTATATTAATTATAAAAATATAATATTTACTTAGTAGATATATTTATATAACTATTTGTAAATGTGGGACATGCAAAATGATTCAAATCCCTTCATAAAGATGTTAGGTCATACATACGAATGAGAGAAAATATCATTCCCTTATCAGGGGAAAATGGAAATGAAGTGTATGATATATTAACAAAAAATAATTAATATAATTTCATAGGTATCATATATATCTATGTTTTCAATGTTGTTTCTATTTATGTGAATCTTTTATCAAAATATGACCTCGTTTCTTGAGGCAGTGATCCTCTGTACACATGAGCCGTGGATTTGTTTTCCATATTATGAATTTTGGGATAGTTAAATAAAATTTCATCTGTATAATAACATCTAATAGTATGATAGATATTGGAATTATTGTATTTTAAGATTTAGTAAATAATCAAACTTTGTAAAAGAAGAAATAAAAATAATTATCTTCCTAAATAAAAATACATTCAAAAAGTTAATCCTCATTTGGTTCTATTATTAAAAAAACTATGTTTGGTTTTTTTTGGGATACTAGAAGATATAAAATGTGACTATGGATTTTGGGAAATAATTTTTGTGGGTTTTATGGAGACACATTTATTAGGAGGTGCTAATAAGTGAATGGAGTAACTGCTATTTTAAAATAGGGGTAATGAATACGTCAAAAAAATTACAAATATATTTCTTTAAATAATCCAAACTGATAACATAATTATCCTAAAAATTCATTCTAAATGGTCTTATAGTCAATGATGTGACTTATGAGGTATATATAGTTCCATAGAAAAAATGTACGGAATTTTTTTAGAACATTTCAAAACATAACTTATTATTATTACTTTCATGTAAACCCATTTTTACCTTTACTATAGTAAATTTTTTATTGAATATTAACTCTTTTTTAATTTAAAAATATAGTTGAAAATATTTAATATTATAAATTATTCTGAATAAAACTATTGAACCCATTTTTAAAAATTCAATTCGCATAATTGGAATAAATAAATTTAATATTATACCCACTGTTGTGATGAAAAGAGGGTTTCTAAAGAGAAATTATCCAAACAATATAAGGTTTTAAGATCATCATTTTTTGTGAAATTTATTAAAATTACTAAAATTAGTAAAATTATATTATATTTCACTAATTTTAATTTAAAATATATTTAGAAGGTAATTTAACATTTTCGGTATTTAAAAAAATGAAGTTTTCAACAAAAATATGAATTCTCATTATTCATCAAAAAATTAATCATTTCATAAAAATTATGAAAATAAAATCTATGTTAATTTTTATATGATTATTTCAAAAAATTCCATCATTTTTTTTAAAAAAATTTCTATAGGAGGACGAAATTATTAAAAATAATTTCTTCAAATTGAGAACAAACATTATTTTAGAAACAATTCGGGTTTTTTAGAAAACATTTGTTTTTTTCATTTAAATTATTTATAATTAATTTATAATAAATAGATAATAATTATTTTTTTACATTTAGAAATCATATAAATTTAATTATTTAGTTATTTTTTTTATAACTGGAAATTTAACATTTAGGTTATAATAGTACATAATATTACTACTCAATTAAACTTTGGGATTCACGTTCCATAAGCTATCGAATATGTTATATTTGAGGAAATATATATGATAGGTTATTAATCATGGTGTTATATGTCACAAACACTATCTAATGTGATGTTATTATTATATAATTTCTCATAGTTAAAAAATAATGTGGTCATAATATCTAATGAACATCATAGGAATTTATAAGATAATGGTATCAATTAAAATATGTTATTTATTATTTGGGTGTTGATTCCCCCCATATTCATGTTTATATTTAAAAAAATTAGTCAATTGAGTAAGTATTTTCATGATTTTCAAAACTCCTCAAAATGGGTTGAGCATATTAATTGAAAAATCATTCAATTTCTCATCACGTTGTTTGTTGGCTCCTTCCGAATAATTTCATTCCACTGATGAAAATAATTGAAAAATTAGAAATGATAATTTAAAAAATATATATAATATAGAGGGAAAACTATTAACATTAAAAAACATAAAAATAAAAACCATATATATCTTATAAATTTCATGGATTCAATCTACGTTATCTACGATTTCTTTCTTAAAAAAATAGTTAATTTACATTTTTGTTCTTATCATGATATTTTATAAGGATCTCATATATTTTAAAAAACCATATCCCCTAATAATGTCATGCTTTGAGTGTAGTGATGCCACTTTTTTCACGGTGTGATTATTTAGTTAACACCCACTGTACCCTTTTGGGGTGAGTACCCACAACAATACAATAGTTCTAGAGCCACAAAAATTTATAGTATCCTGATATTAATTTTATTCTAGGGAAACCAATTACTCAATATTTTCCCATAATTAACTGATGTTTTCATATGTTTAGACTTATTCTTAAGGATTTCACTATTTTTTTCAATCATAATCACTATTAATTATTATACCTTTTATTATGATAATAACTATGACAACCCATATTTTTCATATACATTATTTCCATATTTATTTCATAATGATACACATAAAACAATCTTAAATGATTGATAGGAATATTTTTATTTGGTAATTAAGTAAATATCATAATAAATTAAAATATCGATATAATTTATTTATTTAAAATTACTTATCTTGATCTTATACTTTAATATCTCTTCTAAAACAACACATAGTATCCATTGTAAATAAATAACGATGTTGTAAGTTATAATTCATATTAAAATAAAAATCAAATAATAAAAGGATGAAAACAACATATGTGATTAAAGATTCATATAAATGTGGCATAAAAGGGATTAAAATCCTAAAATTGGAAAAATAAATCATTATATAACATGATAACATCATGTAAACACTAGAATGTGGAAACAACATAAATCACGAAATCATAACCATAATTCAATCTTTAATGAATTGAAATTATAACATAGCTTCTTAGGATAACCTATCATACACCATAATGGGATCTCCTAATATATTAACCATAAAAAATTCATTGTAGTGTTATAAAATTTTTTCATCACCCATCATATTTATATCAGGAACAAGCAATTTTATGGAACATAGATCCTACAATAGAATAAATAATTTCATAACATTTTATCTTGTGATTAATGATTTTTTAATAAATATGGATGTACACACTCAATTAAGCATAATTATATCTAATTTAATAGCATTTAATTGATAAGGGGATGAGTATTCACAATAACAATTTTTGGAATGGAAAATAAGGGGATAATTTCAACTATATAACGAGTATACAAAATTTTTCATGGAAGAGATTAATGAGATTGAAATGGGTTCCCTCCTTACAGGGTAATTATATATAATTTATAATGATTTTTTTAATAATATACTATAAAATTAAAATGTCGATAATTGTATTACTAGAATGAAAATACATTTAATTAAGGAAGAGGTGAGATTCATTTACCTTAAGAGTGTTCTCCTAAAAGCATGGGAGTAAATTATTAAGGGAATTAATGAACAATGGGATTTGTTTTGAGTGGGATAGGAGACGATAATTCGTTCACAATAAGTTTTTAATGAATAAGAATTGGAGGTTGTGTAGATATTTATTGTTTTATAATATAACATATATTTATTAATTTCAAAGAAGAAGTTTTAGACTCTATAGGCTAACATAATCAAAACCAAATTCCTTCACATTTTAATTCACAATCTTTAAAAAAAGTGGATTTATTTCCAAAATTTTATTATTATATAAACTGAATGTCTTAAAAAAATTCATAGGTGATGTAGAGTTTTTTCATGTTCACCATGAATTGACAATAAAATCATAATATATAAGTTAGGATACGCTGAATTCATTTATAGTATATCAAACTTATAATAAGACTTCATAAACACATTACAATTATGGGTAAACTATTTTGGGTCATTGAATGAATTTATAGTATATATTACATCACTTTTATGCTACAAGGATGTCACAATTTAAACAATATATTTTTATGTTATTTATTTTATAACAAAAAATTCTATTATTTTGTATTTTTTTAGAAAACAATGGATAATTTCTACAATTAAGTTTTGAAAATCATATTTATTTTATCAAAATAATTCTTTAAATATTAATAATTACATTTTACAAGAAAAGATTTATTTTTTGGAAAATGTGGGTTTTATGATAATAAGAGTATTTTACTCATATAAAGACTATATTGGAATTAAGTAAATTATTTTATCATTTCTATACAAATAGATATTATTTATTTATAAGTTTATATAAATAATCATTTATTTAAAAATTATTATACTTTTCAATATGTTTGTTTAAATTAAAACATTATATTTACATAAAATAAAATTTTCGTTATGTCACATAAAAAATGTTAATGAAATCATATGAAATTTTATATATAAATAAATAATAAAGCGGGATAAAAAATTAATTATTTTACTTCTAAGAAAATATAAAAATTCATACTACATGGGTCTAGATATATTACCTTGTAATACACTATCATATTCCATATGTTTAAGGTGTGTGATGGTGGAGCTTTCTTGTAGTGGTTTAGGGAAAATGTTTATAATTGTGATCTCAATAATATTGAACTTATCCAATAAAAGGTTTAACATATGATTTTTTATTGATTTTAATATTGAAAAAGGTGAAACAAAAATCCATGTGATTATATCTCCCTCAAAAGATATGATAAATTTTATTCATAGGGAATGATATTATAGGTTGAGGTCGTCACATCTTATAGATATTCCAAAGAGAAATTATCAATACACATGATATAAATAAAAATCATAATAGTGACTCCATAATGATTGTAGTATCATATACTAATATTCATACTATTGTTAAAAAATTGCCTATAATATTTTACAACACTCTAAAATAACCAAACATTTTCAGGTGTGTTCAATAACTACGTTACATAACAATTAATTTATTCAATAAAATTTATATTGATCTAAAAAAATTTAGTATATTACCTAACATTTTATATTCCAATTTAACTAATGAATATTTATCAGTTTGAGGTTGATTATTTTCTTTAAATACTAACAAATTTCAATTTATGGGTCTTATTATATATTCATGAAGTGTATAATTCTAAAATCGTTAGAGAGAAACTCTACATTGAATATACTTCTATTATTTTAGAATATTGTGATATATTTGCTAAATAGTTATCTGTATTATGCATGAATAATGAAGAATAGTTTTAAATTGTACACATAATTAGACCTAAACCTATTTCAAAAATTCATTATATAATATATTGATTGAGTTCTAGAAATTAAATAAATAACTCTAGGAAAATCATGATTAGGGATTCGGTTGACTAAGTGTTTCACCATCAGTTTTTGTATTCATTTTATTATAATTAATCATGGGGTAATGAATCATTGAATTAATTATAAAGAAAAAAAATTACTCTCATGATATATTTTCACATGTCATGTATTGAACAATTGTTTTTATCATATTTGACTAGAAAAATACTTTTAGGGATTAACCTCTAATATGGATATCATCTGCTGAGGGACAAAACCAAGGGAAACCCAATAATTACATTTATACATGTTTTGGATAATGTTACTTTATAGTTAAGTGATTTATGATTCACTAATATCGTAAAAATCTTCAACAATCTAATAAATAATACCTTTAGAGATTAACTTTATTATTTTTTATTGTGTTTATATAAAATATTTTAATATAATCTAGGAGAAATGAATTCTATAAAAATCATAAGAGGACTATATTGGAGACCTTGACAAATGATAATTGGTGTAAAATGTTTATAAAATGCATCTATAGATACATGATATATAATTCATGAATAATGTATTTACATTAAAGGGTATATCATTAAATCACTAAAAGACAGATGTTTTTGAACATTGGCTCATCCCAGCCACAATGACTGAAATCAATAGTTTTATATTGTTGGTTGGATTTTATTTACATTATGTCAAAAATTTCTCATTATTTTCAAATCCACTAACTATGTTGATAAATATGGGAGTAATGTTTTAATGGACATATGTATGTGAACAGAATGTTATGGAATTGAATAGAATCCTCTACAATGCATATTTACTTATTTTAACCATCTATTGAGAATGTGATTTGATCTATAGTGATGCATAGAGGAAGGGACTCAAGTGTATTATCATGCCTAATGAAATAATTGTAGCTGATACCTCATTACAATTGAGGTTTAATGGAAAAATAAATTTAAGAAAATAATTATTTTTTATATTTAAGTGAAAATAGTTTTATTTTAATAAATAGAGGCATTATAATTATAATAAAATGATTTAAATATATACTTGTGACAACCAATGATTTAAAAAAATGGATATAATGTTTGATAGTGTATACAACACAAAACATCATGCCTAAATGAATCATGAAAAATTATTATTAAAAGGTGAATAATATAATGTAAATATATTTTTAGAAGGTATTAATATGAATAATAGATTTATGAAATATAAATAATTTTTTACTCAATTAAAATTTATTTAAAAATTCTTAGTAAAAAATAACTCAATTTTTTGTAAACTAATTTTTTTCTTCAAAAGTATAATTTGAAATAAAAATTATATCTATTTTTCCCTATGAATATATAATATAGTTAATTTCTACCAATTTTTAATTCGAAATTTCTAAAAGGATATATTTTTAAACTCTTCATGTAAAAATTTTCTTATGATTTTTTTATTATTTTTCAAAAAAATATGATTTTTTAATGAATTGTGGAAGACATGGTTTGTTAAACTACATTTTCTTTTAAACTATTTATAACAAAATAATAAATTTTTTATTATATTTAATATTTTGTCAGCACATTTTTTTATACATAATAAAATTACAGTTTTAGACGTAATTTTAGAGAAGAATTTCTTATAAAAATATTTCATTGTTAAAATTACTTTTTTTGGTAAACAAATTTTTCATCATGTTTCCCAGATTAAATTTATTTTAAATTATTCCAATTATGTTTTCTTAACTATGAAAAATGAATTCAATATTTTGTAATCACGAGGTATAAATTTTTTCCATAGGTTAATTTTATTTTTAGACATTTGTAAAATTTACCATAATAAATATTTGTTACCATGATTAAATTCAAATGGGTTAATTTAGAGTAAGAAATATTTCATAATGACTATATAATAATTATAACACATGCCAAAAGTTTATTTATTTATTATATTTTATCACTAATCCTATAATAATATAATATATTAACACAATTTTATATATTCATCATTGTGACTTTTATAATAATTTTTGTAAAGAAATGTAAATGGTGAAATTTTTCTTATTTTATTATCATACAATTTGGGAAATATGGATCATAATTACGTACATTTAGTAGTACATGATTATTTTAAACTAATTTTTTTAACATAGAATTATTTTTCTATTTATTATTTATGAACTAATATTCATAAATTATTATGAAACACTGAAATGGTATTTGTTTTACTAAAATGAAAATAAAATAAATAACATTAAAAAAGATGAAATTTATATAATTTAGTAAAAAATTTAATTAAAAATCTTAAATTAGTATTTCATAATCGGGAATTCATAATGATTCCTATTCTAATTTAGTCATTTTATTGATTTTTTATATTTAAATTAAATTGATAGTGTACGAAATGACAATAATTATATTATATAATAACAATAATTAATTTTCTGATTTAAGGATTCCAAAAATATATATGGTAATGACGAATTGATATGGTTTAAAATTAAATCCATTGTCCATTTGTGGGAATGTTTCTTATTATATTATCATTAATTACCACTAATGGGTAAAAACATTAATACCAATGTAATTATCAAAAATATTTCCAATGAGTAAGAAAAACTGATACAGTTGAAAAATTACATGACTTTTTTCCAATTTTTATTAGTTTAAAGGATGTAAAATCATGATTAGACCTTCATTGAATATAATAAATGTGGATACATTTTAATTATAGAATTAATTAATATTAATTTGATATTTTATGAAATTCAAAGAGTGGCCATCCCCTATCTTATTAATGGGGAAATTATTTTCAATTATATTAACACATAAAAATAGATTGAATTAGCACGTCCGAGAGTCCTTTTTATGATCAACACACCAACCTAAAATTTTCTTGTAAACATTAAAATGTTATATGATGAATATCTATAGTTTTTAACCAGGGGTTTTCATTTTGTTTCTTTTTAAAAAATATAGAAATAATTTTATACCATTAGGATAAAATAATAGTATTTTATTTTGTATAATATAATTTTTTTATTTTAATGTATTAATCTGTATCCAGATCCTCTACCAGAAATTGAAAAATAACTCATCCTTCACTTAAATGGTGAACTAATGCCTCACGACCCGGAGTATTATTTTTTAATAATATCCCCCTAAGGCTCATTATAATGATGGATTTAATTAATATATATGATAGTAATGAAATATTTATCACAAATAATGTATATTATATCATTTAAAAATATTTTTATTGATTTTAAAATTATAATTTTTTTTGTACATAAGTGTGGACTACCAGCTCCAGATTTAATTCAATTCATTTTTCATCACCACATCCCAAGTAATAGTTATAAAAGTATTTTTTAAGAAATAATATTGTATATTAGATATTATGATCATTATTTAATGATAAAATAACATTAACCTTCTTTACATAATGAATATTAAATAATGGACATGTTACACATGCATACAAACAACTTACCATCTTTGTGATTGTAACATAGTTCATCTTTCATAATGATCATTCATGATTTGTTTTTAAAGGACAATTTATATATAACTACAATTATAATTTAATTATTATATTTATGGATATGATATTATAATGACAACATATCAAATTGTTATCCTTTTGACGTCATTTTTTCTATATGACCTGAATATCATCAAAATATTCAACTTAATCATATATAATTAGGTTATTGAATATAACATTGTAATATATAAAATAATACATAATAATAAATATAGAAACTGTTATTGTTAAATTAAATAATTAATATATATTTTTGATTCATGAATATAAAAAACCTTTGGGATGAGTCACACTTGAGGTAAGGGACTTTCTGTTAAAGATCCTCTTTTAAAATTTCCATTAAAACACTTCTTCTTCCATGCTCATGTTATTCTACATGTTTCAAAAAAACAATTATTTATTCATAAATGTTTGAAATATGTAATTTTTTATTCTATTTGAATTTCAATTTAATTATTTAAAAAGTAATTTGTTATGGTATTTCATATTGGACACTTTTCATTAAATACTACATTTAAAATGACTCCAATATATATTATCTAAAACATTATCTTCCATGTGTATATTATTTAATTTATTTTACGGCTATTTTATGTGGATATAAAAGAATTTTAAATGATATTTTTATGTCTCTTGTCACTTTATATCAATGATTATAAAATGTAATAATTTAAAAAAAATTGGCATTCCATATAGAATAAAAATTAATTGTTCTATTTTAATATATAATAACACATGGATATATCCTTACACTATAATTTAAGGATAAAATTATAGGATATTTTTTTATTTAATAAAAAATCATTACCTTTGATTTGGGTATTTTAGCCAGGATAATGGGTTTTTAAAATAAATGGTGTTGGAATATCATAGAGTGTATTGAATGTGGTTGGAAAAGTGTTTTCCAAATGTTATATGAAACAAATTTGATATCATAAATTATTATAATCGTGATATAGAACCTGAGAAATATAAATAACAATTGGTTGAGCATGATAAAGAATATGTGATGGGTTGATCACTATTATATCTCATGATGATAGGTGAGGCCCATACAACATATATGAATGGAGAGCCCCACCGTAGTTGTCCAATGCATTATGAAATATTCCTCGACCTCATGTAAAATATGGAGGGAGTTATCTGATGTAGTTACCCCCATATATTTAACAAGTATCTAGTTATTTTAGCATAGTTTTAATACTGATTATTAAAATGAATTTATAAGTCTCTTAAAATTCATATATATTTTCTTTTATAACTGTTAATGTTTTTTACCAGAAACTTTTTCTATTTTTCAATTTGAAATGATTTTTTCTATACGTTGAAAGATAAATTTGATTAAGATATGTATTTTATTGGTTTTAATGGTTTTCAAGGAATAATAAAATTTTTATTTTTAGGACACTTTTTATATATATTTTAATTCATCCCAATTTTTTGAATTTTTTCATAGGTATTAAAGATGAGTATCATTAATGAACAAGTCATGTTGAAAATCATAATGAATTAACTTGAAATTTTTTACTTTTTCAATTTTTTTATTGAGGGGAAATGCATACTAATATGAAGTGAATAACCTGTATTATATGGGGTTTTATGTAATATTATGACCATATTCTCTAAAACAATTTACCATCACGATCCCTTTGTATGTAGGAAAGTTAATCTTTCACTACAAATTCTGGATTATGTAATGTTCTATAGTATGTCCTTGTATTTAGTATCAGATCATGGTTTATATAACATTAAATATCATGATGTTTTTAACTAAGACTAACATATGTTCTATGAAGGTTATAATGGGTATATAATTTCATGGTTGATCATTACATTAAGAGAATATAAGATAATTTATAGGTTTTATATGTTTGGATTTTAAGGTGATTAATAAGATTTTGGGGGATATTCTATAGTGTTGAGCTATGTGTGAACATTAGGATCAATGTGAACTATTATTTTATAATAATTATATTAGAATTTTGGGGATATAAGAATAAATTTTTTAGATATCTTTTGATGATAAAACATTCTTTAATATTTATGTTATTATATGTATTTTTGGGGATTTATTAGATACAATGTGATAGAATTTATATATCATCTGAAGTAACACATTAATTTTATCAAACAATAATTAAATTAATGTATTATTATTTTCTTCTCTACATATTAAATATCAGTTATCAATTTGAAAGGAATGTTATATCACACAATATTCTGATCCCTTAAAAATATTTTATCACAACTATAATGGAAAAAAAATTATTCTGTATATTTTAAAATATATTTGAATTTCCAAATCACATGCAAGAAAAAAATTTGAATTATACAAACCATTAAATATCTAAATAATTTAAATAGATCATGGAAGTTATTTTATTTTATTACAAAATCTCATCCCATCCATATCAATATAGAAATGGTAAATACAACCATGTAAAAGATAATTTATTTTACCCGTATATGGACTTTATCATGGTAGATAATGTGGATATTAAAAGCATAATGGAATACCCTTATGTCTAGATTTTTAGTATGAATTTTTTAATATTCTCACTATATTAATCATTATTGAATTTATATTGAAAAATCATAAGGTCTCATTTCATATCAATGAAAAAGATGACAAATCCTGGATTACTGTAGATGAAATATGTGGAATGAAGGATGTTTTTAACAATGATATTATGATATTTCCCAAATATTCTGAGAATTATAAATAATTATATAATAGAATTTTTTTTAATTTTTTTTTTTGAGAAATATGTTAGATAGATTCCATTTATTAGAAATTTAGAAAATTGAAAAGGTGATAATTTGTAGAGACACTCATTTAGGGAATGTTAATGAAGGGATAAGTATTCCTTTGAGTTAATATATAATTAATCATTGTCAAATAAAATTTTTAAATTTTGTGGAAAAATTAGGTTTACTGAAAAACATTCAGGTAAAAAAATTTATAATGATTAATGATATTTTTCACAATTTCTAATATATTTCTTGGAATGTTATAGGAATTTAATTATTAATTTTTTAGTAAAAAGGAAATCTCTTTGCATCGAGAATGGAGGAATGGATTGAACCCAAAGATGAATTGGTATAGGAATGTAACACATACCATTGGCCTACATGATGTCCTAGTAATTCTAAAAATATTTAAAAAATTGATATAAAAGTTTTGTTGGTACGAGGAATATATGGTTTCCAATAATTATAATGATGGGGGTGTAAATTGATCTTCTGATTAAGTGATTAAAGTTATTTCTAAAAAAGGTCTCCATATTTTTTGGATTATTATATGATTAGGGAATAAATAATCCAATGGTATATTATTTGTGGACTGAGTAGTGAATTATCATTAGGAATATTATATGATTTTAATATTGATTTATAGTGATAAAGTTCATTTATGGAAATGATAAGAATGTCATGGATATTATATGACTATATCATATACATTGTTTTTGACACTTTAGGAATAATTGATGTGATTTATTAATATATAAACTATATAATTAATTAATATTTTTCCATATAATTCAAATATTTGATATTTATTATTAGTTATCATAATTTTCATGAAATGATTGGATATTTTTTATGTAATGATATATTTTGAGTCATTAGTGATATTTCTAGATTTTTGAGAAAAATGAATTATATCATATTGTGAAGGAATATTCCGTTTGGGAATTATATTTCTCTATTATAACCATTATGATTTTGGTTAATTTATAATGAATCTAGTTATAGTTTCTCATCCATTTGTGGAATTATGTGATCGGATTTAAGTGTATTTTAGTGCTTCAATAATTATTAAATTCATCTAGAAAACTCATCATTTAGAGAAAATGAAGATATTATGGTTTAAATTGATTACTTTATGAAATTAACTATGTCATGTATGTATTATTCAATGTTTTTTAATTCTAGATGGTAATTAAATTACCCAAATATTGGAATGGATAGAGAAGAAAATATGTTATCCCATTACCATAGTTTCCATTGAACCAATCATTTTTTTCAAAATACTTTATTCCTTGATTTCCTTGTCACCAAATTTATCATGATCATTCACATACTTATAATCAATGATCTATGTCACTATCAATTTTTTTAAAAAAATTTATATACATATATTTCTTTATTTTTAGTATACACTAATTATTTCTATTAAGAAATCGCGTATAAGTTATTTGAGGGGACCTTCATACTTCTACATATATTTTTTCAATATTTTTTTTATTAAAAAAATTCATGATGTGGAGTTTCGGGAATAGAAATTTGAAATCGATATCTATTGACTTATTTGATGATTTTCAATTTTCAAGGATGATATTTATTAAATGGGGGATAAATTAACAGTCTAATATTTCAAATAATAGACAATATGATTGATTGTCTACATGACCCAAAACACCGAGCTAAAAACAATTAAAATATTGTTATCTAAATATGATAACTATAACCAAGATGGTTTATTGAACATATGAATATTAAATATTTAACTATATATATAGAGTTGACTAACTGAATAAAAATTCCTTGAATTATTCTTATCAAATAATCAGTCAACATTTATGAATGTCAATTAATGATTCAAAAATACAATCTCTTTAAATATGATTTTTATTCCATTTTGTGACTAGATATTATAATTGTTATTTTAGAGTATATAATAGTATTATATAAAAGAGTTATCATTTTTTGAATCATCATTTAAATATTATTTTATTGTGAAATTTAGTGATTGTTTTGAAGGATTTTATTATTCAATGAATATAGAAATGTATTTATTTTCTTTGAAAGGTAGATTTTTTAAAGTATTGTCAAATTCGTATACAATTTTTGATTTGTTTTAAAATTTAATAAATCCATTTCAATTATAAATAATTAAGTTATATTTTTTAAAATTAATTTTATATTTTAATTTTCTATTAAAATATTTTTTACATAAAAAGATATTCTCTTGAAAACCTATTTCTTGTATTTTGTGGAAATAAATTTAAATTAAATTATACATCCCCTATGTTATGAATCATGAAAATTGGATTCTATATTTTTAATCATCATTACCAAATAAATTAAATAAGTCCCTTTTTGTTATTTATGAGTAGTAACGATATTTTGTATTCGTTACCAATATAAAGGAAAAATCAGTTAATTATTAGTAGAAATAATTTTATATTGACTAAGAATTAATTATAACTACTTACTTATTAATATATGTTTGCAATAATCTTGAAAGCCAAAAAAATATTGCCTCCTCTATATGAAAATTATTTTTTTATTTATAATATTTTTTTAAAGTAAAAAATTTCATTTTCGTGACTTATTAACATTAAAATTTTAAAATTTGGTAAAAAAATTTGGTTCTATTATAAATGATTATATAAAATATTCATAATATTTTAATATTTATTTATCATTATTATTGATGAAATCATTACATTAAATTAATACAAAACAAAAGCCAAATATTTATTTATTTAATATGAAAATAAATTAATTTTTAGAAAAAATGTTCAAATATATATTATTTGAATAATTTATTGTGATATTAATTTATTTTAGATAAATATATAATTTTAGGAGATCTTTTAATGATATATATTCCAATGAAATCATTGTATTTTATTTTTTATTTCAAATTCATGAATATTTTCTAAATATACATTCATGATATTTTATAATAAATAATGTATTATTAAATGAGTTGAACTTTGTAAAACGCATTTCCTAGACCAATTGAATGTGAAATTATTTATAACATCAACCATGGACCATTTATGGGTGTTTTGTTTATTTATAATTATTGTTTTACTCATAAATCGTTCAATATTTAGTACTGCAGTAATTATAAGGACTCGGCCTTAAACCTTACATAATATTGAATTTAATGAATAATTAACATTTAGGATATTTTCAGGTTTAGAGTTTTAGAGAATTAGGACATAACTATTACATCTCAAAATATTACAAAGTAGACACTTCTACACAGTTTCAATTTATTCATAAAATAAAAACTCTTGAAACAAAGAGTCATATCTAGTTATAGGTTTTTAGACAGCACGACTTTTCCTTGATCCCATACCTGACCCTATTCCACATTATGTCCTGTGAAAAACATTTCAAAAACATGGGATGAGCATAAAAATCTCAGTAAGGGATACACAAAAAAGGAAAATAGCTATTTTTTCAAAATAACAGGTAAACCATGAATAATTTATCATAAGTAATACTTTTCATCTTTATGAAGTAGTAAATACTCTCCACTGAATAAAAGATCATTACTTACCCTTTTGTAACCAAAATATTACCATAAAACCCATATAAATAACATATAACATATAAAGGTAACATGGGACATAAACATACTTAAATGGAATCACCATATAGTCAAATTCCACACATATCACTAAATGGAATAGCCATACAGCCGACTTCTATACCCAATGAATTGGAGTTATAACGTAACAACTCGTCCTGATATTCACGGCACCACCCGTAATTTGGTTTATCATATAACCACCCATCAAATGTCCAAGTACCATTATAAAATAATAAGACATAAAACAAATATAAAGGAAATAAAACACTTCCACATATCAATTACAATATATCACTTAAATAAATTGACATAACAAATCCATTATCAAAACCATTTTCAATTCCAAAATACATAAAATATTATATAGTATTTAATTTCTTTTAAAAACATTATGGCTTATTGAGGAAGGCAAAGATCAAATAATACTCATGACGGCGGAAAATGTAGTTGTCACCACTTACATTAAAAGAAACATTAATTTTTGTCATTTAGTAAAATGCTTTCATAGAAAAAAATTCCCTTTGAAAATTCAAGGGTGTTTATACAGTGTATAAAAGAAAGTCGTGTATTATAACAAAATATGCCTCAATTAATGAAAATTGAGACGAAGTCCCTTACCACGTGTCCTACTTGACTTGATCGTTATTTAATCTCATGAATAATAAACTAATGTTAATTTCTACTTTCTTAAGAACCGTTTCAAGTTTATTATTCCATTAATATCACTTATTACCATGTTATAAACATTATCTAATCATTTATGTTAATAATGTTCGTTTTGTCGATATTTTGTACTTGAGTCAAAAATTGACTTCTTATAATTACATATTGTTCATGTGGTCAAAGGTTCATTATATACTGAAATATATTCATGATTTGGATATCATATGTATCATATATATCCAGAATATACATGTATTTATAATAGTACATAACATTTAGAGGTAAGAAATGAAATGCACCATTCATGGAGACGGTAAGTCGTACGTACGCATGAACGCTAATTCCATTTATATTTCATATTTAATGGAATTAAAACAAAATGATACATAATATTATTATAATTCTACTATTGTATAATATATAATATCATTAAATCAATCCTTTATACGTACCACATATGGTATGAACGAGTCATATCAATTTGAGGGGTCGGTAATCCACACTTCCTCAAATGCAATTATCGCGTTTACCCATAATGGAAACCATAAAGGCATGCTATAAATGGAAATTACAGAAGCATAAAGAAAACATAAACATAATATATATCATATATAAATATAGTTCCATCTTAAAGGCCACCATGAAAGGTGGTAGGAGATAATCGAACAATCATTGTTTCGTGAGGCGTTAGTTTTCCATCCACAGAAATATTATGTTCTTCACCCATTAGATGGAGGTGTGTGTAAGTGTAGTTAGAATACTTCTCATAACAACATCTTGGTATATTAAGGATACTGTTGTTGTGACAAAATAAAGTAATAAAAATATTTTAGGGGTTGGAGAAGTAAAATAAAAGAAAAAAATTTAAGAGAAACTGATACCTTTAATTTTGGTAACTCCCTTTGGTTTGAACCAAATAACTTCTTGAAGTGACTTCGGCCTAAGGTAAGGATTATAGGAGGAGGATATGGATGTAGGTAGCTTAATTGGGTAGAGCTTGGATGATCCAGAAGGCCTGAGAGGTTTTAGGAATTGGTTATAAGTTGTCTCTTTTTATAAGGGGGGAGGGGCTCTTTAGGAAAGTGTGATAATATTATTTTATTATATAATGATATTCAGTTTATAAAGGTCCGAAAATCATTAATGTAGAATATAAGATGACTCATAGTTGAAATAATATCATCCAATTGGAATTAGACAGGTTTTTATGTTATTTTAATATTTATAATCTTAATTATTTAAATCTTTTATTAATGAGGTAAATACTACATCATTATTGTGTCATAAATACTTTAATTTATGTGATGTCTAAAAATTATAAAAAAAACACCATGATGTAGAAAATATTTTTATATTTCAAATGAATATTTATAGTCAAAAATATAATTTTTATAACACAATATAAAAATTAATTTACTAAAAGATTTTTATTTATGTCATTTTTGCCTTTACATTAAGTTAATTAATCTAAATTGTCATTATCTCTCCCAAGAGGCTCAATGGGGTCCCAAAATCGACCCAATGATGCCCAAGGACAACCATTACTCATACAATATGGTTAGGACATGTGTTAAGGTAATTTTAAATTATTAAAATATTCTTTTGACATTGAATTACCCTATTTACCTTTAACTACGGTAAATAAAAGTCAAAAGTTACTATTCACCAAAAATTATTTTCATCTTATTGAACCACATTTTAGTTCTTGATAACAACCATGTATGTCGTATTTTCAAAATACAATTCACAGAAGTGGTAAAATTTCATTTAAATGAAAAAGTCAGTTTTTTTTAACTACTACCAAGTGGTTTCACTATTCATCAACAATTGAAGTTTTTCAGAAAAATACCAAAAATTAATCCTAAGATATATTTCATATTCCAAATTCAAAAATGTTGTATATTTTTCCAAATTCAAAATATAGAAGTGGAATTAATTAATTTCAAAATTAATTGCTATTATCAAAACAAATAGCATGTTTTAAGAAACAATAACTATCAAAAGATTGATACTTGTTTATGTCCAATTTCAAAGTGAAATTAATTCCAACGATGAAAATTAGATTAAATGGTAAAAATATATTTTAATTACACTTTAAAACCAATTAAAAAGAAAATCAAACTATAAAAAGATATTAGATAAAAATGCAGTTTTGAATTAAAATACAAAATGTTCACTATTCATTAAAAATGAACTTTATCGAAAAAATTCCAAAAATTTACACAAAGTAAATTTTGATGTCCCATTTATAAAGAAAGATTTTATTTGGTCAATAAGAATGTATTAAAGTGAAAAAAAATATATTTAATGAGGTTTCTCAATTAATAGGCTGTAAATCAACCTTTTTAATGTAATTTATGCTTAAAATTAGATTCATTCACATTTTAAGCCTCTAACTTTTATAGGAGAAATGTAAATACATTTAACAAACATGTATATAATAATATTTTAGTTAGTTTTGTTAATTACCACCAATACAATAGCTAGGAGTTAACAGCCATTTAAAATAATAATATTATATTATTAGTGTACAACGTAAGATTTCAAAGAAACCTGTTGTTGCGTATCAGGTACGGTATCAAACATAGCCACCCCTTTAAAGTAAAATTAACATTTAATTCACAAATATTAATAAATATGAAATATGTATTATTCTTTATTTACATGGTATGTTAAATCCTTCCCCCATTTTCGGACTTTCATCATTGCAATTTTACTTATCAAAATAAGTGGGGGTATTTATCCCTCATTTCATTTTCAGATTCCCACATTGCCTCTTCAACCATATGGGTTTTCCACAAAACCTTTACCTGGTGAATTACCTTATTCCGCAACAATTTCTCTCTACAGTCAAGAATCTGAACTATTTGTTCTTCATAAGAGAGATTCTCTTTCAACTGAACTACTGCTGAGCTCAAAAAATGAGATGGATCTGGAATATACTTTCTCAACATCGAAACATGAAAAACATTGTGTACTTGGAAAAAACATGGAGGTAAAGCCACTATGTATGCGACTTATCCAACTTCCTCCAGAATTTCATAATGTAAAATGAACCTCAGACTCAACTTTACCTTCTTACCAAAATGATTCACACTTTTCCAAGGATAAAATTTGAGAAAGACATGATCACCTACCTGAAAAAAAATATCCTTCCTTCGGTTATCTGCATAAATTTCCTATCTTCTCTGAGCTATTCTCATGTGCTTCTCAATTAATTGAACTTTTTATACCATCTCTTCTACCAATTCTGGTCCCATCGGTTTCTTTTCACCTATTTCATCCCAAAAAGCTGGAGTTCAACAATGCCTTCCATATAATGCCTCAAATGGATCCATCTGTATACTGGAATGAAAATTTTTATTATATGAAAATTCAACCAAAGAAAGATGTTGGTCCCAAATTCCCCGATAATCCATCGAGAAAGCAGGTAACATATCCTTCAATGTCGGATTTGTTTGTTCTGATTTCCCATCTGATTGAGGATAAAAAGCTGTACTAAAATTTAATTCAGTACCCAACGACTTTTGAAAGCCTTTCCAAAAGTTAGAAGTAAACCTGGGATCACAATCAGATACAATGGAGAGGGGAACTCCATGCAACCTGAATATCTCTTTAACATAAAACCAATATAGTTGATCTAGAGAAAATGTATCCCAAATAGGAAAGAAATGATCGGATTTAGTCGATAGATAAATAATAACCCAGATTGCATTATTACCTCGAGATGTATCTTTTAATCCCACAACAAAGTTCATTGATATATTTTCCCACTACCAATATGTCACTAGTAAAGACTGAAGCATTACTTTCGGTAACTGCCACTCTTCTTTAACCTGCTAATAAGTCAAACACTTCATAGTAAAATCAGGAATATCTCTTTTCATTCCATCCCACCAGTAATAGTTTCGAAGATCTATGTATATCTAAGTACTACAAGTATGAACTGAAAATGGGGAACTATGAGCTTCAAATAACAACTCATTATTCAACTGTGAATCACAAGGCACACATAATATCTTCTTAAACCCCAAAACACAATCATTATCATGGTTAAAATCAGGAAACATGACCTTCTGAACCAACTCTACCTTTTTCGGCAACTCACTGTCTTCATTCTGGGATTTCTTTATTCTGTCTGATAAAGATGATTTCACTGACACCTGAAAAAAATAGAAGGATTTTCTTCCCCAAAAATTTCTATGCCAAATTTTATCAAATCAAAAACCAAAGGATCTTTTCTCAAACATAACATAGTTAATGAAGTATTACTTTTTCAACTCAAAGAGTCAGCCACTTTATTTTCTTTTCCCAAATGTTAATGCATCGTGCAATCATAATCCTTGATTAATTATAGCCATATCCTCTATCTCATGTTCAACTCTTTCTTAGTGAATATATCATTTAAACATTTGTGATTACTATATATGACAAATTTTAATCCATAAAAATGATGCCTCTAAATTTTTAATGAAAAAACAACATCTGCTAATTACAAATCATGTGTAGGGTAATTTAACTCATGTGGTTTCAATTGACGTGAAGCATAAGCAATTATCTGATCATTCTAAATTAGTACACAACCCAGTCCTTTCAATGAAGCATCACTATAGATAAAAAAACTCACCATTTCTGGATGGTTGTGCCAAAACTGGAGCATTCACCAATCTGCTTTTCAATTCCTAAAAAATCATCACATTCTTTTGTCCAGATGAATTTAACAACTTTTTGAGTTAACTTAGTCATTGGACTAGATAACTATGAAAAACATTCATCAAACCTCTGGTAATAACTTCCCAAACCAAAAAAACTACGAATCTCGGTTATATTTGTGGGTTTTGGCTGTTCTTCAAAAACTTTTTTTAGCAAGATAAAATGTTAGGAAATTTTTTAAACAATGTGACCAAAGAAAGATATTTGTTGCAACCAAAACTCACACTTGAAGAATTTCCCATAAAATTTCTTTTCTTTTAAGGTTTGCAAGACAACCCTTAAATGAATTTTATGCTCCTCTATACTTTTAGAATAAACCAAAATATCACCAATAAAAATGGACACCATTTATCACCTGAATCAACTAAGCCATCACTGCAATAAATTGTTTAGTTCTGATTTTGACCATCTCCGGATGCTGATTTGGAAGGTTATTTCCCTCTGCATGACTTCACATCACAACTTCCATGTTTCCTCTATGAAAAACCATTCTAAACACATAAATATATTAGGCGAAGAAACATGGTAATCTGTAAATTCTATATCATTTCAATATTACCATAAATTAATTTATGGACATTTATTTAATAATACCATAACTCATAAATTTTTCTAAACCGACCTCTGATACCAACTATAAATACCTAGCCTTAAACCTTACATAATATTGAATTAAATGAATAATTCACATTGAAGATCCTTTCAGTTTTAGAGTTTTTGAGAATTAGGACAAAACTATTACATCTCAAAACATTACAAAGTAGACACTTCTACAATGTTTCCATTTTTTTCATAAATTAAAAACCCTTGAAAAAAATAGTCATGTCTAGTTCCGGGTTTTTAGATAGCAGAACTTTTCCCTGATCCCATTCTTCACCCTATTCTACGTTATATCCTATGAAAAACATTTCAAAAACATGGGATGAGCATAAAAATCTCAGTAATGGATACACAAAGAAGGAAAACGGTTAGTTTTTCAAAACAACAAGTAAACCATGAATACTTTATCATAAGTAATAATTTCCACCTTTATAAAGTAGTAAATACTATTCACTGAATATAAGATCATTACTTACTCTTTTGTAACAAAAATATTACCATAAAACCCATATAAAGAACACATAACCTATAAAGATAACTTCAGACATAATCATACTTAAATAGAATAACTATACGGTCGACTTCCAGACATAACACTAAATGGAATATCCATACGGCCAAATTCCATACCCAATGCATTGTTGGTTATAACGCAACCACCCGTCCTTTTATTTACGACACCACCCGTCATTTGGTTTATCACGTAACCACCCGTTAAATGTCCATGTACCCTTATAAAATCATAAGACAGAAATCAAATATAAAGGAAAGAAAACATTTCCACATCTCAATCAAAATATATCACTTAAACATATTGACATAAAAAATCCATTATCAAAACCATTTTCAATAACAAAATACATAAAAGTGTATATTTTATTTATTTTCTTTTAAAAACATTACAGGTTGTTGAGGAAGCCAAAGATCAAATAATACTTGCGGCGGCGAAAAAGGTTATTGTCACTGCTTATATTAAAAGAAACATTACTTTTTGTAATTTAGTAAAATTATTCATAGAAAAGGATTCCCTTTGAAATTTCAAGAGTGTTTATACAACGTATAAAAGAACGTCATGTATTAAAACAAAATATGCCTCAATGAAATGAGATTGAGAAGAATTCCCTTACCTCGTGTCTAACATGACTCGATCGTTCTTTAATCTCCTGAATAATAAACTAAAGTTAATTTCTACTTTCTTAAGAACATTTTTCAAGTTTATTATTCCTTTTCTATAACTTATTACCATGTTATAAACATTATGTAATCATTTAAGTTAATAATGTTTGTTTTGTCGATATTTGATAATTGAGTCAAAAATGGACTTCTTATAATTACAGGTTGTTCATGTGGTCAAAGGTTTAATATATCCATAATGATATTCATGATTTTTATATCATGTATATCATATATATCCATCATATACATGTATTTATAATAGTACATAACATTTAGAGGTAAGAAATGAAATGCACCATTCATGGAGACGGTAAGTTGTACGTACGCATAAACGCTACTTCCATTTCTATTCCATATTTAATGGAATTAAAACATAATAATACATACTAGTATTATAATTATAGTATTGTATAATATATAATATCATTAAATATATCCTTTATACATACCATATATGGTTTTAACGAGTCATATCATTTTGAGGGGACGGTAGTCTGCAATTTCTCAAATGAAATTATCGCGTTTACCCATAATGAAAACCATAAAGGTATGTTATAAATGGAAATTATAGAAGAATAAAGAAAACTTATACATAATATATATCATATATAAATACAGTTCCATATTAATGGTCACCATGAGAGGCGGTAGGATATAATCAAACAATCATCGTTTCGTGAGGCGTTTGTTTTCTATCCACAGAAACATTATGTTCCTCACCCATTAGATGGAGGTGTGTGCAAGTTTAGTTATAATAATTCTCATAACAAATTCCTAGTATATTTAGTATACTGGTGTTGTTACAAAATAATGTAATAAAATGAGTTTATGGGGTTGGAGAAGTAAAATAAAAGAAAACAATTTAAGAGAAATAGTTACCATTAATTTGGGTAACTCCCTTTGGTTTGAAATTAAGGACTTCTTGAAGTGACTTCTGGCTTAGGTAAGGCTTCTAGGAGGAGAAGAGGGGTGTAGCGATATTAATTGGTTAGAGGATAGATGATCCAAAAGGCTTGAGAGGTGTGATTAATTTTTTAGAATTGGTCTCCTATTATAAGGGGGAGGAGGGGCTCTTTAGGAAAGTGTGATAATATTATTTTATTATATAATGACATTTGGTTTCTAAAGGTACAAAAATAATTAAATTATAAGATAAGATGACTCATATTTGAAATAATATCATCCAATTGTAATTATATAGGTTTTAAATTTTATTTTAATATTTATAATCTTAATTATTTAAATATTTTATTAATGAGGTAATTACTACATCATTATTGTGTCATAAATAATTTATTTGATGTGATGTCTAAAAATTATAAAAAACCCCATGATATAGGAAACATTTTTAGCTTTAAAATGAATATTTATAGTCGAAAATATAATTTATATAACACCATATAAAAATTAATTTACTAAAAGATTATTGTTTTTGTCATTTTTGTATTTACTTTAAGTTAATTAATCTAAATTGTAATTATCACTCCCATGTGGCTCAATGGGTTCCTAAAATCGACCCAAAGATTCCCATGGTCAGCTATTACTCATCCAATAAGGTTAGGGAAAGTTTTAAGGTAATTTTGAATTATTACAATATTCTCTTTACCTTGAATTACCCTATTTACCTTTAACCGTGGTAAAAAAAAGTCAAAAGTTACTATTCATCAAAAATTATTTTCATCTTATTGAACCAAATTTTACTTATTTATAACAACCATGTATGTCATATTTTTAAAATTAAATTCACATAAGTGGTAAAATTTCAATTAAATGATAAAGTCAGTTTTTTTAACTACTACTAAGTGGTTTCACTATTCATCAAAAATTGATGTTTTTCAGAAAAATACCAAAACATCAACCTAATCTATATTTGATATTACGAATTCAAAAATAATGACAATTTTTTCAAATTCAAAACATTGAAGTGGAATTAATTAATTTTAAAATTAATTCTCATTATCAAAACAAATAGCGTGTTTTTAAGAAACAATAACTATCAAAAGATTGATACTTGTTTATGTCAAATTTCAAAGTGAAATTAATTCCAATGACCAACATGGGATTAAATGGTAAAAATATATTTTAATTAAAATTTAAAACTAATTTAAAATATAATCTATCTATATAAATAAATTATATTAAAATTCAGTTTTTAATTAAAATACAAAATTTTCACAATTCATTAAAAAATGAACTTTAACGGAAAAATTACAAAAATTTTCAGAAAGTAAATTTTTATGTCCCCATTATGAAGAAGGATATTATTTGGTAAATTATAATGTATTAAAGTGAACAAAACTATATTTAAATAGGGTTCTCCATTAAAAGGTGGTAAATCAACCATTTTTATATAAATTATTTTTAACATTAGATTCATTCACATTTTAAGCCTCTATCTTTTTTTAGATAAATATAAATACATTTAACAAACACGTATAATAATATTTTAGTTAGTTTTGTTAATTCACACCAATAAAAAATCTAGGAGTTAACTACCATTTAAAATAATAATATTATATTGTTAGTGTGCAATGTAAGATTTCAACGAAACTCATTGTTGTGTATTGGGTACACTATCAAACATAGAAACCCCTTTAAAGTATAATTATTATTTAATTCAAAAATATTAATAAATATGAAATATGTCTTATTCTTTATTTACCTTTTATGTTACTGTAATTATCATATAGGGTTATAATGTGTTAAAAAAATAAGGGAGAAAACATCACCAAAAGATATAAACTTTTTATATGACATTGTGTAGAATCTACTTATATATTTTTTAATCTAATCAATTTGGAACTAACCAAATATGATTATGTATTTATATTAATGTAATATTTTATGATATTTCTAGAATCCAAGTCATCTCTCTTATAAATGGTATCTTATTCTTCTCGCTTCATCATAATTACAATAAATTTTTGTTTTGTGAATTCGAACATGGACCCTTACTTAAATCCACCCACCCACTTCTTTGAGTCCTTTTTTACCATAAAAAATTCATATGAATTATTTTTGTATAAACCATAAATGGTTTTATGATGAATAGGTATAGTTGTTAACCAAAAAAGCTCATTTTGTTTCATTTTCTAAATTCATTATATATACATAAAACATTATGAAATATGAAAAAAATTACTTCTACTTAATGGTTTTATGTAAATAGAATATCATATATGCATATCACCATCCATAAACTGGGAATGTAAGCTATTATTCATTTGTGTGGAGGACTACCACCTCATTAACAGATGTAATTATATTTTAATCACCTTCTTTTATATATTTTTTAAATTATGTGTTTAATTTATATATTTGAAATTAATGAAATATTTGTCACTTTTAAAAGATAATATATCATCATTTTTGGATCGACAATTAGTGAATAAGGTGTTCAAAAATAATTTAGGAGAAACTATTGTGTTCCCAACATCATGATCCACTACATCCTAGTGTTTCATTATTATTCAATTTTATTCACCAATGGAAAGGAAGAGGAATAAAACTATTCTGGTTGTGGGGGAATTATAATCCAACCTTGGTGAATTCTCCCTAGAGACACATTTATGTACATTTATTAGGGTAAATGAATATAATGAATTTATTTAATTAATTAATCCACTTAAACATACAGCCAATGACCGAGGGATCCAAAATTCATGTTTTGACTCATTTTATATCGTATATATGGTAAACCCCGCTTCCATGACACAATCAGGGTCTCATATTTATGATCTGATCAATAGTTTAAAATTTAACTCATTTTATTTAATTCAACGTGTGCTCTCAATATAAAATATAATTTAATTTTTATTGAAATTAATTCCGAGCACATAAGTCCATGATAAATAACAAGTACACTTTTCCAAGGGTTAGAGACCATTATGTATAGTTTTGAGGTGTGAGATTTATCTCTAAGATTGATCTCAAGTCCAACTAGCAACATTTTCTTGTTTGTGAGGATGATATTCCAATTTGTACTTTCTAGTGTCACTATAGAAATTATAAGTTCGTATTATTCTCTTTTGGTTTGAAAATTCCCCAGCCATGTTTATTGATTTGACGAACCAGTTATTCTAAAAATATATGCACCAGTTTTTTTGGTTGTCTTTTTTGACGACATACTCTTCAACTCAGAAATAATGGAAGATCATTGAGGGAACATTATAATGATTATTTTTTTCTTCGAGGGGACCATCTTTATAGAATCTCTCATAATCCCAGTTCTTGATATATGAGGTTCACAATCACTGGAAAGTAATTCCTGACCAAGGATTAGTCATGGATCACTAAAACATAAAAGATGTGAATTCATGGGTACTACCCCAGAATGTGTTCGAGGTATGTATTTTCTTGGCTTTATGGGGTACTATAGACGATTTGTGCGAGACTTCTTCAGAATCATAGACCCTTTGACCACACTGGCATGGAAGGGAAAACAGTTTACCTAGTAAATGAAGTTCTAGAAGGCCAGTAGGAGGTTGTGGGAGATGATGATGATTTCCCAAGTTTTGAGACTACCATAGAAATGAGTTGGGTTCATAGTGTATTGTAATTCCTCTGGAGTAGGCCTATATTGACTATTGATGCAATTTTAAGAATTCATCACATATAGGTTGTGGCCGATGAGGCCGCGTGAGTATAACTACATGAATCATGAACTATTGATATTAGTGGTATTGTTAACCTTGAATATATGGAGGCGATACCTTCTTTGAGAGTTATTTGTGGTTTACTAAGACCAGAAATAACATAGGCATATCTTCACTTAGAGATAAAAGATCCTGAGGTAGCGACACTAGATGAAGAACCTACAGGATTATGACTTCCAGATAGTCCATACCCTATCAAAGATAAATGTTATGTAATATTAAAATAGATGGAAATATTTTGACCATGTTATGTGGTATGCTTCGAAGTAGTTATCTTCCCAAGAGATTTTTGTGGTTGAATAATATGGTACATATTTTATACCATTAATGGTATTGACTCATTCCCTACTCAAGTGTGTGAAAGAGTTCGAACTTGGTGACATCAAATTTGAGGTATTTCATAACAAGTTACCCATAGTTTATGCATCATATGGATATTCTAAAAGAAGGAATCACAATATCTTGTTTGAGTGATGAACATTTTTTCAAGTCATGTTGTGGGAGGAGGTGATGTGATAGATCCACACATATCCCTTATCTAAACATCTTTATGTGGGAATAGGTACAGAGACCCTCATCCTCAGTTTTGGTGGTTTAGAAAGAGATGAAGCTGGCTAATTTCATCTCATGATTACTAAACAATCACTAAGTGAAAGGTAAGAACAATGTTTTGGTGAGTTTGTTATAGCCTCTTAAAATCTCATAGTGGAAATGGGATTTCATTACTCAAGACTTCATCATAAGGATTCCATGCATTGTGATGGGCCATGACTCCATCTAGTTGGTAGTTGATCGCCTCATGAAGTTGACAAATATCAAATATATTAGGAAGCAGGGTTGGGTGTAGATTTTTTGGTAGTTGTACATTATGGGTATAGTCCTCCATCATGGGGTACCCTCGAAAATTATATTTGATCGTGACATGTGATTTACATAACGATTTTCAGGATTCTTGCTTGAGGAATTCAGTACCTTGTTGGGGATGAGTACAAACATTCACCCCTAGACTGATCAGAAGTCCGAGAACACTATCTAGGTGCTAGAGGATCTAATATGGGTTTACATGTTGGAATTTGGTCGGAGCTGGTAGGATCACCTTCCATTGTTATAGTTTTCGTACAACAATAGCTACCACTCTACCATTGGCATGGAACATTTTTAATACTTTTATAGAATACCATACATGTCACCCTTATATTGGGCATAGATTGGAGATTCATATCTCATGGGCCCAAAGTTGGTTCAGGTGTCAATGGAGAATGTGAAGGTCATCCATGAGGGTAAGAAGATAGCCAAGAGAATACAAAAGGCCAACACAGAGCACTATCGTAGGCCCTTTGATTTTGAGTAGGGAGACCAAATTTTGTTGGATGTATCTCCATGATGAGAAATGTACATGTTTATCTAAGGAGGAAAGTTATTCAAAATGGTCATCAGGTCATTCATGATCAAACATATGGTTTGTGAGGTTTCCTAATATCTAACTCTATCGCCACGGTTGGAGCTTGTTCACAACACCATTCATGTGTCACATGTGAGAAAATATGTGCATGATCTTACACATGTCATTTACTACATTGATCTAGATATTGAGGATGGATACACCTCTGTAGAGAACTTGGGTGAAATCGAGGAATGGCAAGAGCATGTCGTGTATGGATGGACCATCCCTTTGGTTCACATGTTTTCTTTGCACAATATTATGAATGAGACTTCATCGGAGTGGGAGAGCAAAACTGAGGCATAGTATCCTGAGTTTTTTTCTAATATTTTATATTTGGGGTTGAAATTCTTGAAAGAGAGAATGATTTAGAAACATGATATTTTCCTTGTAAAAAATTGAAATATTTCTATATATATTTATAAAGCTCGGAACTGAGAAGGAGTTTGATTCTATGGCCTAGTGTTTCTAGAATTAATTCATTAAAAATATTACATATATATTATATTATGCACAAATATTTAATTAATGAAAATAGTATAACTCTTAAATTATTGGTCGGATCATAAATATGAGACCATGGTTTTTTCCGGAATATGGTGATTATAATAGGAATGATAGAAAATGAGTTATCATGGGATGTTTGGATCCTTTACTCATTTCTGATTCTTTTAATTAAATAAATTAATTATTTTAATTAATTAATTAATTAATCGTGACCTAAAATGATGTTATCAATAAATTGATAAAGGATTTTGGCCAGGGTTAGATCCTTATTCACCTTTCTCGGCAAATCTCTCCCACTATACTTCCCTCCTAAATTTGGTGAATCTCTTCGATGAACAATGAATCCTTGGATCAATGAAAATCAATGGTCATAAAACACATTAGCTCATCCTGAATTTATTAGAAAGTGAATCCTTCAACAAAGAATGATCCAAAATAGTGGTAGCGTGTATATTCGGTGATGTTTTTCCTTTAGAAGACTACTTATTGGATTTACAAGAATGAATTGAATATCATAAAGAAGAAACTAAATTATTATATGAATAAATGTTTTAACCACAATATTGTTTCACTATAGTGTGAACTGGTCCTCTATGATAAATATATAGGTAGACCAATGCATCTTTCAAATTAATATCATGGATATAAAATGATCCTAGTCAACACTAATTATCCTCCACCCTATTATGATGACTTTATTTCAACTATGTATTTACAAATATTTCTAAACGAGTCGTCTTGAATATGGATATCATAAATTGAGGGTTAAAAATGAGTAATTACCTAGGAAATCCACTCTTACAAGTTGTTGACAGTATGAGTTCATTATGATCCGATTATGAAATATAAAATACCAAACAATATTAATGGTTATAATGAATCTAATATCTATGTATTGTGTAGTTAAATATGTGATTGTCAATATAGATTAATTTTCTTATATTTCTAGAGAAATTAGGAGAATAAAGTTCATTAAATTATATTTTTAATACATTTAAATAGGAAAAAAATATGAAATATCTACTTAGTGTGAATTAACTCAAATAAAAGTATAATTCATGGGTCACATAATAACAATTGAATGTATATTAGTGGATCATTCAAATATAGAGGTAACTAAATAATTGAACCTAAAAATAACTATATTATAGAGGTCTAGATTTTGGGATTCACTATATTCATCTAATGTTTCTATGAAAAATATTATTACTCTCTAACCAACAAACAATGTTACCATTTTACGTATTTATCATCCTTCAGATATTCAACTTTAGTGAAATTTATATTGTGTAAGATAAGTTTAGAATATATTTTTTTTTCTCAAACTAATCTATGGTTGACAATGTTTTAAGAAATATATTGGTTAGGAAAAAATTGAATTGGGATGTGTCCTCTTGAAAAATTATAGGGTTGTTTCTTATGCGTAATGTTAATTAAATGTACATGATAATAATTAATGGATGTTTTATTTGGTGAAGTTCTATTAATTTTTTAATTAAATATATATAATAATTATATTAATGGTGAAAATTTTGTTCTGTAAAAGTGATAATAACATAAAATATATTTCGTCATAAATGTATTTAATCATTATATAATGGAACAAGTTGGAGTTGATGAAGAATAAAAAGAAGTGTTATATTATAGAGTAAATTTTTATTATATTTTATTTTTAATAACATATTTCTAAAAATCATATTTCGAAATTCATCTAGTAACCATTACACATACATTTAACAAATGGTTGAAAATCACCATGATTTCATCATTGGACTTCCATAGATTCTAATGTTCATATTATCATTTTGGTTAATGAAGAAGACGATGTAAGTTTGGAATAATTTATTATTATTTGATGTTATTTATCACTTGATAACTATTCCATGATATACATAATTGAAGTGGTAATGTTTTATGGTGTACCCATTACATCATATCATATTTTGATTTTATATTATCTTCATTGTTTAGACCAAATAATTAATTATAATTTAATTCATTATTTAGATATACTACAAAATATCATCCTCCAGATTATGGTTAAAAAAAGGTCCATTGAATCATAGGAAGCTTTTTTAGGATCATTTTTAAAATATTTAAAAATGAATATAGATTGACACCTTCAACTTGTAATTTTTTCAAATAAAATTTATTTATATTATATAGATTAAATTTATCTATACATGGTTTTCTATGGGTATTAGTGTAGATATCAAACGTTTTTTAATGTAGAGGGAGAGAATATGATCTTAGTATGGTGATCAAAACCTTCACTTTCAGTAATTGTGAAATAATATTTTTTAGGATACATCCATTGATACAATGTAAGATAATTTATGATAAACATACATATATTTAGAATCATTTTCTTTACATAATAATTATATAAAACATAATATCAAAATCCCACGATAAAAGTGTTTACATACATTGAGGAACAATTAAATATGAAATTCTTTCATGGTACTTGTGGAAATTTCTCTATAATAGACACAATAAAACCTCCATATATAATCCATATATGTTATAATAATCATTATAACCTAATGAATAAAAAAATAGGGAAAGATATTATTCCTAGTAGGTGAACATATCATCTTTTTCTTAAGAGAAGGATACTGAGAATATGGGTAAACATGAGTATGAAAGAAATTTTTATTAAAAAACATGTAAAAATACTATATTTCCATCTTTAATGAAATAGTAATATGAAATATCAAATGAAAAAATAAGTACAATTGAACAGAATTATGATATATGAAAAGATAAATTGAATAATATAATGATAGCATATTTTTATTAAATAATAAAAATCTAGAACCTAGATAAATAAATACATTGTAATCAAAAGTAAATGTACAATGCCATGAAAACATATCAAATTGCACTCAGAATACATAACATGCACCATATATGGTATCTAATGAGATAAATAAATTAGAAAATGAATTGGAGGGTTATGTAATACTAACATCACCCATAAAAACATAATATTTACATGGACATGTTTTCTACATATGTAAAATAAACCACGGATAACTCATAAGAATAATTAAACTGATGAGATTTATGTGGGTTTTATAATCTTGTATAAACTCTTATCCAAGGGACGTATCTTAATGTATCTAATGAGAATAAAAACATAAATCATTTGTAAAATCATATTTTAATGAATAAAATGTCTTAAAATGGATTCAATGTCGATAATAAATCATGATAAGCATTTTAAATGTATGGATAAAAACTGGAAAAACAGTTATACGTAAAAAATGAGTAAAGGATCACTTAAAGACTAAAGGGGATAATTATTATCCATTGGACTACAATTGAACCCATAGGGTTTTAAATAATATATTAATGTTTAAAAATTAATTTCAACATCAAAATATATTATAGGGGTTGTACATGACGTAGTGTTTGACATATGGATGTTCACATAAATCATGTTTACTTATAAGATGGAATTGTGATGAGAATTAAATCCATGTATATCCTTACATTGGAAAGGAGTATTTATCTAAGTATATACTTATGTAATTTATATATATAAATTTTGATATTTAAATGAGAAAAATATTTAATAATAGATATAAAAGAAAAATAATGTGTAACCCCAAATTTTTTAATATGGTATTAAAGATCCCATAGCTTGGGTCATGTCTCTCTCTTCATGGGCACTTAATGTCCTGAAAATAAATTTTTTATTATTAAAATAATTCCTATGAATATTTTTCATGTATAATTCATTTCTAATAATCAAATTATAGTATTTTGTTTTTTTATTAAATAGATTTCACATATATCAGTTACTTAAGGAGGATCATTCAATTATTTCAAGACTTCTACTATAAATTGAACATTGTAAGATGTGACTTAAAATAGAATTTTATATATATAATTTTTTAGAAATTCCGTTAAAATAATTAATATATTGTCAAATGCATTACCAAAATGAAATCATGTTATGAATGGTTCCTTAATATTTCCATCTATAGATATCAAAATTTTCTAGGAGATTTTTTTTATTTTTAATAAATTTAGAATCTGTAAAAATTATCATTCGATATTATAATTTTCCATAAGTAAAATTTATATTACATTAATATAATTTTGAAATTATATATGTAAGTGTGTGATGGAAAAATAAAAGACCACCTTTATGGATGTGGTTATCCGTACATAGAGATTATAATGACTTCATTTTTTGCAAGGTTTTCTAAAAATAGGTAAAATAGAGATCCCATCTGGATAATAAAATTTATGAAAATTTATTATACTTTTGTTATCATAATTTCTCAAATATAATATATTATAATTGGGTAGAAGGATAAACAAATTAATAGATATCAGTTTAAAACAATACCTCTCTCATTTGATGTTCTACATTGGGTAACCCTTTAAGGATAAATATTATGGTATATTAAAAAGACCAAGGCCTATTATATGATTAGTGAGATTGTATGAGGTGTTAATGAAATTATTTTGCCAATATAATTCTTTATAATGAGTATATAAATAGGGTGGTGGAGGGTTGTATATATATCTCAGGGGACTAGCGTTTTATTAAAAATATAAGAGGTGAATTCTATATTCACGGGTCAAATTATTGTAATAATGGAATATAAAAGTATAGGGAGATAGGTATGGTTGAGGAATATTAATTCTTGAATTTTTACATATGTTTCTTAAAAAAATTAGCTCTATTAATCTTATAATAACTATTTTTACAATTATTCATTCTTACCATTATATGTAATTTTTCCCTATAAGATTAATTTTTAAATCCAAAAAATAGATTTATCAATGAATTCTTACCTAATGATTACAAATATAAAATATAATTTTAAAAATAAATGTTCTAATAGAGATAAAACTAAAATTTAATATTGTTGTATAAAACTAATAAAAACATTTTCTAAAAAATAGTATATTTCTAAAATTAAAAGATATGATTAAGATTAAATAATCAAAATCATTCATTAGAGTATATTTATATTTTTTATAACTAAAAAAATAGTTGTTATATATATTTAAATAAATTGATAACTTAATTAAACATTTTGAATAAATATTAAAAGAAAACCCTGGAAAAACTATTTTATTGGAATAAAAGATTACATTTGTTTCAAAATGTAAAACAGTGTCCTCTCAGTTAAACCCATTTTTATTTCCAAATATACTCTTCAGCCATGATTTTTTTCAGGGAGAATTTTTTGGGTCTTTATTTTATAATTACCCCATAATATAGTCATAGATGATATGATATTACTAAAAACTCTATTTTTCAATATTTATCTAAAAATTAATTTGTACAAAAAATCCCAAAAATTTAAAAAAACCAAAAATTTATATTATTTGTCCTAAGAATGTAATTTTTTTTTGAAATAAAATTATTAAAAAAATTATTTAACATATAAATAAATTATTTAATAATAAAAAAATATTTTAAAAAATTATTATTAAATTTTTTAAAAAAATTCTGATGTCCAATCATTTAACTACGATATTGGTGATAATATATTATTATTATGAATAATAAATTTTATATATAATATATAAGGATACTAAAATTTATGAAAATAAAAAAATTCATTATAAAATATATTTCAATTATACTATTTTTATATTAGTTTTTTCTCCATGTTAATTGAATTTTATCAGTGCAGTATTATAAAAAATAGCCTTTAATTTTATTTTTACATGTATTTCATAATGAGGTTACCTATATATTTACACTCCAATTAAATGGATAATTTTTAGTTGTCATATAATTCCCTACATTTTTTGGGTTGTTGTTGTTTCTGATGCAATTTATTCAGCAGATTAATTCTTTTAAGAAATGATAATTTAAAATCATAGGGTTTTTTAATATCCCTTGTAAAAAAATATCATCCCCATCATTTTAAAAATCACATATAGGTAAAAAAAATATTAGTCCTGATATAATTTCAAATGTGGTGTCTATATTAATCTCTTATGAACTAATAGGAAACACTACTTTTACCTTTATTACTTTATCCAATTACAGCAGATTTCATTGAAATATTGTTAATTAATTCCATAGTTTTCTAGTCAAGAATCATATTTAAGATAAATTTAGAATATTACAAGTGTTATTTATCAAAAATTTATCACATGAAGAAGATTAAGTAATTTTTCCCTAATTATCATTATCAATAAGAAAATAATAATACTTCATCCTTCTTTCCTTGGGTGCGTTTGGAAATATAAGTATGTTCAATTTGTTAATCAAAAATCATGATAGAATGTTTTACTAAAAAAATCTTTCTTAATAATGATCTTATATGATTAGTCTTACCATTTGGAAAATCTCCTTATTTCTAGGGAATCCATGTATAAATTAGATTATTTTGTCTTTATCTATTAATAAAACCAAACGGGGCTAACATTTTTGATAAACCATTAATGTGATGTGATAATTATCATAAATGAAATAATTAAATACTCTTACATGTAATATAATAATCTAAAATACCATCAAAATATAATTTATCTTAACCAAAATCACACTCATTGAAATATAGATTTATTTAGTTTATTCTTAGATATACTCCTTAATCTAATTCTACAGTATAAAAAAATCCATCATAATAGTTCATAAATTTGATTTGATTGACCAATTCATATCCCATGGTTGTTTATAAATATTTTATAGTAACTATTTAACTCATCATGAACAAAGTAAGGATCAACATGATACATTTATAGTGTAAAATCATATGATTTTTGAAAGAAACTATGTTGAATAACATATTTCACAACTGACACCAAAGGAAAATGAGCCATAAAATATATAAAAGTTATAACAAATTCATTAAATTAGTGGGTATGAAAAATATTTACTTCATTATTAAAAATATACTAATATAGATATATCTTTAAAAATATAAATTATTAAATTTTTTAATAAAGAATAAATTTTTAGTAATGTAATTTAATTATTCAAAAATATTTTTTCCTCAAAAATAATTTTAAATTTTTTATAATAAATTATTATAATCAATATTAATATAATATATAAAATGTGTTTGAAACATTTAACATCATTTTTGAAATCATAATATCAAATTAATAGGATTGTAATTTTTTATTTTTCTAGGAATATTAAATTTTTAGTGAATGGTGAAAAATATTTTTTTGTAAAAATATAAACAATTATTAATAAAATAAGTTATTTAAATGTTAAATTATGTTTAAAATATTATTTAACATAATTTAATAATTTAATATTTATCCTTAATCAACTTATTTACATTTAAGAATATTGATATTATATTTTAGTATAAGTTTATTTTTAGGCATAAAATTGGGATTTTTTTGGAAACTAATTTAAATTGAATAAAGTTTGTCCTTTTATATTATTATTAATAATCCCTAATTAAAATTTATATAAATGAAATTAATATATTATATATTATTATTAAATATTATGTTATATTTATATAATTATTATTAGTAGTCATAAAAAATAAACTTAATATAAAAAAATCTCGGTGTTATATTATGTTTTATTCATAAGATAAACTGCTTATATTAATTATTATTATTATGTTATAATATATTATATTCCAAAACATAATATAAAATCATCATTATCTAAAAAATAAACTTTTTAAAAACCTGATGTTTGGTCGCGTACGTGGGATTAATATTAAATTAAAATTTTATAGTTCTATGAATTTAATTTTTTTAAAATTAATTATATTTTTTAATAAAAATAATTTATATTATATAATATATAGAACATATTCTTTTACCAAAATGAATCATTGAAACATTAAAATTAAATTACCATGGTTAAGGTGAAAAAAAGTTTATCAGCTGTTAATCAAAATAGATAAGGCACCAAATAATATAAAAACATTTTTAAAATACATTATACAGGAATATATAGAAATTAAAATGTTAATATGGAAATATTAGTCCACTTTGGATAATTTTGTAATGTGAAAAATGGGGGTACTTTTTCTTAAAAAAATTACAAGTGTGCTACTCACCTCACTTATAAAAGACCACCCCATTTCCTAGCCAATTCACACATTAAAATCCCATTATGTCATCCAATAATAAACAAATTATATTTCATGAATCCCTTATAATATCTCGAATACCTTATTTTTATCAAAAATATATCCTATGATGGATTTTCATCATTATGTTTGAAGTTTTTCTGAAAAATATGTATCCTATTTAACGAAGCGTTTATATTTTATTTATTCAAAAGCCTCAAAAAAACATCTTAATTTGTTATTATATAATAAAACCATTATCTTATATATATATTGTTTCATTATGTTAATTTAATGACCTAAATCAATGTTCTTTCCCATAAAATGATATAGTAAATCATCATTAGTGTCTATGACAGACTACCCCCTCGCAAAATTGATGTCATTATCTCCTCTCATAGATTATTAAAATTCTATATTTAAAATATACATTATTATTATGAAATGTTTTTACATATTTAGTTATTATATCACATATACCATCATAAAATATATTTGGTGGATGATAAGACAATTTTACACATGTGTGTGAAAGACAACACCCTCATGAAGTGATGTTATTCATTTTTCACTAATGATTTACTAGGAATTTAATAAGTATAATATTTAATAATATATGTGACATCAATGAAGTTAATATTATATTAATGAAATTTTTATCATTCCTAAAAAATTATATATCATTTTCCTTATCAGACATAATTCGATAATGTTGTTTCTGTCTATATGTGGACAACCACCACTATGAATCGACGGGAACCCCTATCATCACTAAATTAAATCGAAGACATATATATATAATTATATTTAAAAGAATAATATTTAATTTTTTATATTATGATCATTATATAAGGATAAAATTATACATACCAACATTCGATAATGATCATTGAAAAATGGAAATGTTTTTTAGGCATATGTTTGACCAACCAACTCAATGATTGAAAAATAGTTCATTTTATTTAAGCATCTTCAAATATAAGTTTTAAAAGTATAACTTTTGTATAAAAATGATAAATATTTGATTATTATTTCTCTCGACATGTTTAAAAAATGAGATCATTAACCATGATCAACACACACAAAAATCCATTTTGAAACATTAAACTAAACATTCTCCAAACACCCAACTTATACATAACCAACTATGTATTCAAATAAGAAACTGTAATTAATTAAATCAAATTATTTATTTATAAGGTGATAAACCTATTAAATTATGTTTTAAATGAAATAATTTGTGAAATATTGTTATATATTAGTAAATGTATATACACGGATAGTCCAGAATCATGGTAAGGGATTCTCATATCAATTTTAGTTCATTGCCACATATAGTTTATTTCACAGTCTTTGGTAGTGTATATAATTCTTATGAATTTATTTTATCAAATTATTTGGATTTAAAAATCCATGTGAGATATTTTCTTTCATGTGGTCTTTATCTATAGATTAGAAATTTTATATGGGGATTCATCACAATTTCCCATTATTAAGGAATATTATAATCATATAAACATAATTTATTTTATATGGTGTATATACCATACCATTTACAAGTTATATCATTAATTATTAACACATCATTGTTCTTTGATTTTATATTTAAATTATTCCATCTAAGTGAATTTGACTTGATTGTTGTGATGTGGTAAAGTATTTCTTAACTCAATTTCTATCTGTTGTGTTATAAAACATTACAATTGATGTTTTTATTCTATGATTACTTGAAAATTTATATTTAATATTATTTATTCTATATTTACACTTTTTTATTTACATTTTTATACATAATCACAACATTGATTAATTATCAATTAAATTATTTAACTTGCATAAGGTTTATTTGTCTCAAATTCTATTTTTTGTGAAATATATTAAAGTTATTCATGTAACTCCTTTTATTATGTATATACACTTATACATTGAAATTTTATGATAGGAATATATTTATTTTCATGTTTTATAATTTATAATTGTATTTTATTATTGAAGGGGATTATGGATATGGAATTTACAATGTGGAGAGATATTTTTTTTACAATTCTCTCCCTTTCACAATAATTTAGGTTCAAGGTTCCTTAGATGGAAATCATATTTTCTTATTTTAAAAAAAACACAAAAATTTATTAACAACTTTTTATCAATGTGAATTATATTTTTTATTCCAATTTTCTTGAATATTGTTTTCTTAAATGTCATGAATGTTTTTTGAATTTGATTTTGATCTTCAATTTTTTATATATTTTCTTTATCTTCTATATTGGAGTATCTAATTTTTTTAAAAAAATGTTATTTTTTTTTAAAAAAAAATTCTGATTTTCAAAATCATTTTAACATGAATTTTAACTTCATTAAATTGGATACAAATGGTAGTTTCATAAAAAAATTTATTGGGTGACTTCTGAATTAATTTTTCAAAATGTATGAATTTTATTTTATTTTTAATACTTATTAATGAACATATTTCCTACATTCATGTGCCTTATTATCCTTTATTATTCCTATTTATTTATCGACGTATTTTTCAAATAAAATAATTTTATCAATTTTTTTTATTTTTTCTATTTTTTAAATGAAATTTTAAATATTAACAATTTTGTTTTTCTGTAATTTTTTTAATGAAGTTTTGATGATATTTCCATTCACCAATTTCATGAACATCTGTTTTGACATATAATCTAATGGGAATATTTTTTAATGATACCATACTTATTTTTTCTTTTAGCTGGTTATGATTATTTAAAATATATTATTGTGGAACCCATTTATTTTCCATGGATTAATCATGTTATAGTGATATTATTATCCAACCCATTAATATTCTATTGTTTAATCATGTTTAAAAGAGAATATCATTGAACCTATATCTTTTACATGAATTAATTATGAAATGAATAGAATATATTTTCTTTGTAAATGATTTTATATAAGCTATATGTTTATTATTTGTAGTTATTAGAAATTTTTTTACGATAGATTCACCAAAATAGCATCAGGTGAGCCAAATATAGCCTATATAGTTGATGTACATAAAAAATTATCCAATGAATAGGGTAATGATTATTATATTTTGATAATTAATGCGGAATTCATCAATGGGGGTATATTAATTTTATGTGTTTTTTATGGGTTTTATGAGGATGTTTTTATAAGATAACATGATGTTATATATATTCTTTTTATGGGTTAATAATTATTACTTTTATCAATATAGGTATCACATGGGTCATAGAAATTGATTCCTATGAACATTTAAATATTTAAAAAATATTCCATTTTTAATTATTGATGATTTAGGTATTGATGAGCATGAGTTATATTATAATTATCTCATTCACTATTATTATATTTTCATATAATTATATAATTATTAAGATCTACAATGAAATTAAATTGTCAATACATATGATTACCCTTATTGGTCATTTGAGCTCACCCTCAGTATGGTTATATTTCTTCGATTAATTAAGAATTGTGTTAATTGAAATTATCTCGTGAAGGTATTCAGATGGATTATGATTAAGACATAATTTTGACTAAGAAAATATGGGTTAAGTGGGAGTAGTTATCATTTAAAAACATGGATTATATTTTTATAATATTTTTTAATAATTGTTAATAAATAAAAACCTAAAAATTATCCATATATGTATGTAATTCTATTTTTAAATTTGATTTTTTATGTTTCTAGTGTTGGATATCAAGTCACCTTCATTTTAATCAAGGCTAGAAATGTGTTTTTATGATTTTAGCACAAAATCAGGGAGTCTAGTTTATGAGATTATATTATTGCTATTAGAGTAAGGGTTTAAATAATAGTAAAGATCATGCTTTTTACATGTGGGGTTATTAAAAGATTTATGGATACCTTAATAGGTATAAAATATTATGGTTGATAATATGTTAAATGCCTTAGAAACCCATGTTGAGGTTTTAATTCCTGAGACTATAAAATGATTAATGGAATTTTATGATATTTTTTATAATGTGTTTTATGTAAAGGTTTCTTTTAATTTGAAGTATTTGTTTAATATTTATGTACATATGTTTTAATGTATTGATGAACTTTTAGGTTTATACAGTCATTGAAATGGAGGTAATAGTGTGAACTAATTTATTTATTATGTTGATATTTGTGCTATTGGAATGAGATTTGGTGACTAATTTATTAATTTTATTTCAGATGAATATTGATATATTATTTTGTATTGTAATTTGAATAGAATGATTTAACTATTAATATTAAATGGATTTATAATTTTTAATTTATTGTGGTTATTTTGGATATAGGATCATTTCTATATCGAATGATTTATTTTTACTATTGGTTATTAATGTTGAATTTGGTAGGTTATTGTATTATTTCTTCTTATAATGGTTTATTCACTTTGTAAATTAAATTTCTTCATGATATATAGATTTATTTTGATTAATTTCTTAACAGATGTGGAGCACATTATTATCCCTTTTATTACTAAGTGGTCTTTTAAAAGTCTATTTTAGTCCTTCAGTCATGAAAAATTCACCATGAATACTAACTATTTAGAAAGTAAAATGATATTGTTGATGAAAATGATAAATTGATAAAATGTTACTCAAAGAGTATGAATATTTATTTATTCTCGTAGACTAGAGGGTAATTTAATTCAAAAACTCTTGGAAATTAACCTTAAAAAACATTTTTTCTAATTACTGGTATTTTTCATGAAATAAAATACCATTTTTACTCAACTTTGGTTTATATTTTTGTTGTTGTTATCTTTCTCTCAATCATTCAATTTCATGTGATCCATGATTTATATCACTCTCTATCATTACTTATCTATAGTAGTTTTATTAAATGTCCTAATCATCACTACATGCCTATGTTCTTTAATTTTAAAACCTAGTATGGGTCATTATAGATGACCTTTATAGTTCCATTTTCCCTTCATGTGGATGTTTCATTAACCCTTAAGATGATATTTCTATAAAATGAATTTTCAAATTTTCAACCATTGATTACAGATATAATGTTCAAATTGCAAGGAAAAAATTTAATAAAGGGGTTGGGATATAACACACTAAGATTTTATAAAATTAAAAAGAATACTTGATAGTGTTTTTAAAAAGAAACGCCAATCTTAAATTCTCTATAAAAATAACTTTTAAGGACATTATTTTCAATTTACCGGTATATATATTATTTACTACTTTAGGATATACATTAATATATATTTCTTACTAAATAAATATTATTGAGAAACACTTATTAAATAATCAATCACTTTTTTGTAATATATATATTATTAAATAATTTTTTTCCTTTAAAAATGGTTATTATTGTTTTCTGACAAAAGAGTAATTATTTTTTTGAAATTAATCGAATGTTTATTTAAAAAACATTATCTAATTTTTAGAGAATAGTAAAACATACAGATTTTTGTAAACATGCAAATTTTTTATAGTATATTTTGTATTAAAACATTACATTATGTTTATATTATTATTAAATGTAAAAGAATAATTATTTATTTATATATAATAGACTTAATTTAATTTTAATCTATTTTTATATATGATTTTAGAGTAATTTTTATTTTGGGTTTAAAAAAATTATTAAAATATGTTTTAAAGTGTGTAGTGATTCTCTTTTTTAATTACGTAAACCAAACCATAATAAGAAATTTTATAAATTAAATATATGTATTATATTTAAACAAATATTAATTTATTTTCATAACATACGTTTTACGAATCATTTAGTTGATATAAAATAACCATTTTCTTGTAAAATACACTTCTCAAAAACCCTGTTTTTTGTCTTGTTTATAGATTTAATTTTAATTTATATTAGTCATTATATTTGAGTTGAATTTGGTAAAATTGATTAAATAATTTTTTATTTTTATATTTTATATTATCTAATAATTTCAATATATTTTTTTTACAATAATTATTTGTTTATCCTACAAAAATAATTTATTACTGTTAAGGTGAAAATGGGTTTATGTAGAGATTAAACTAAAAATATAATTATCAAAATGACATAAAACATATAAAAGTACATTTTTTGGAACCATATTTACATTTAAAATATATTAGGCTCAATAATATTCTATGTTACAAATTCTTAGTCAGTGAAAAATGTGGGTACACCTATTTATTTTAAAATACTAAAAGTATCCCACATGCCTCATGTATAAAAAATCACCCCATATCATCTAATATACAATTCTTAAAGACCATTTGTCTCCAAAATTCACTGACCAAATTCCTTTAATAGTTCACTCCCCATATCAAATAATAATTTATTTTATTATAAAGAAAATATATGAAGGATTTTGGTACATATATAATAATGTTTTTGGAAGTAGAGTTATCGCCTTTAACCAATAATTTTTAATTTAGTTCTTTTATATCATTCAAATATCATTAATTTAATAGTATATAATATCACATTTATCAGCTATATAATGATATTTTATTATGTTAATTTCAAAACATAAAATCTTATATTCTTCCATAAAATGGTATATTAAATCATCATTTGTTGGTACGATAGACAACACATCATGAACTGATATAATTAATTTAACATCATTGTCTCCTATGGATTCTTATAATGATGGATTTTAAGAATATATGTGAGACATTTATAAAATATTTATAATTATAGAGTTATGATAACACATATAACTTCATAATATAAATATTTTTTGAGATACAATAACGTCGATTGTGTGTATGTCAGGCCACAATCTCATGAAGCGATGTGATTCATTTTACACAAACTGATTACATGGAAAGTAATAATGATAAATTTAATAAATATAAATTAAATAAATGTCATAATTATGATACACATGAAATTTTTATAATTATCAATATATAATAACATCAATCATGCATAGAAGTGGACTACAACCTCTACCAGGTGATATAGCTCTTTTTCGTTTCTAAATCAAAAGGATGGTATATATAAGTGTATTTAAATAAATAACATGTTATTTAGAAAATATAATTATTCTATAAATATTAAATAATACATAAATAGATTCCATAATGCTTGAAGAAAAATTGTAATGCTACTAATTCATACGTACAACCTACCGTCTCCATGATTATATCATAGTGAATTTGTTATAGCCATCGTCCATGATTATATTTAATGGTATAATTGATGTAAAAATGTGATAAATATTTTTTTATTATTATTATTATATATTTTTTTAAATAATGAACACTATTACTATAGTCAACCCACAAAATCCATTTTGAACTAATGAACAGAATTTTCTCAAAACACTGGATGTGGAATTAATTGATCAAGTATAAAAAATATAATTATAAATAAAAAAAATATTTAATTATAAGTTGATAAAATAAGTAAAAGTTTTAAAATAAATAAATAAATTGATATATTTTTATTATTCAATATTTAATGTAAATTCATGGAAAGTATAAACTCGAGGTATGGGTTTGTCATCTCCCTTTTATTTCTATGAGATATATACCATATACAACAAAAAATTGCGCTGTATATACATCTCATTAATATAGTTTTTGTCAATTATCTAGAATATTATTCATATAAAAAATATATATGATGTTTTTCCTTCTATTGTGTTTTTATATAGGGATTTCCAAGGTCCTAAGGAACAATATCCCAATTTCCCTTCAATTAAGGCATATTGTAATTCTAGAAAACTAGTTACTTTTATATGGTGTATAAACATACCCTTTTACATGTTACATAATTAATCATATATACTATATATAATTTTATGATTTAATTGGAATTATTTCAACATAGGTTATTTTACTAGAATGTTACCAGGTTTTTAATGGGTTATGAGGTAAATTATCTTTCATTGTCTTATTAATATTTTCTATTAAATTTTTTGTGCTTAAAGTATTTTTGAATTGATCTATAAATTTTTTTATTATATACTTATAATTCCCTTTAATCAATTTAAATTTATTACAAATAATAATTCCATTTATATAGTCTCAATTCAATGACATGATCTTTTTAAAGGTTATTCCCTTGAAATTATCATTATTTTTGAAACATTTTGATTTTATGCACTTAAATCCTTTAATGAAGTTTATATAATTATAATGTAACATTTAATGTCATGAATATATTAATTTTAATGATACCTAATATATCATTTTAATATATTCATTCACGAGGAATACAATTTAAGAGTTACCAAGTTTTAAATGGAACTATGCTACAATATCATTCTGTTTGATTTGTTTATGTTAAATGATCCTTTATAGGAAATAATATTACACTATATTGATGAAAAAATAACTTTATTTATATTGGTTATGAATTTGGTTACCATTAAGTTTTTACATTTGATGTCTTATATATTGATTAAATATTAAGACAGTTATTTTCAAGTGATATAGATCTACTATTTTTTATATTAGCTACCTTTATCTTGTATATTAGTGTTTTATAATATGTATTAAAAATGGTTCTATTATAAAAAATAAATAATATCCTAATTCTATTTTACATAATACTTTTCCTTATATTAAATTGTTTTCAATTGATATTTTTGTATCGGTTTTTAAATGGGTCACTTTTTACTCCATTATTGAAAATATTTTGAAAAATATGTTTATTTTATACAATATGACATGATTGGTTTTTTACACTCTTATGTAGAATATTTTTCTTCATTTTTATATCATTTTTTCAAAAAAAATCAAATGTAATGAATTTTGACACTGTTTTCTGAATATATTTTATTTTAAAAGTGATTTCCAAAATGTAAATACTATTTTCCTCAAATATGTTTTTAATTATATTTAACTGGTATTTTTAATCATAAATTACAAAAACCTAGTAGTTATTTTTTATTAATTGGGGGTATATTCTAATTACACTAACCACATGATTTCTCTGGATGGACTATGACTTTTTCGATGATAATTTTATGAAACACATTTCTTTACCATATTATAATCATGTTTCAATGATGTTACTATTGAGAATTTTTATTTTACATTGTTAATCTATATTTATAGGTATTTTAATAAAACATGTTTTTTCTATAGATTAATAATTTCATGAAATGAATATATATTGATTTATGAGTATTATGATGATGTGTAAGATATATTTGCAATATTTATGTTTCTTGGATATTTTTATACAATTGGTACTCCTAAATTACATTGAGTGATCTTGATATAGCTTATACAAAGAGCATGTCTATATTATACTAGGTTATTATGACTTATATTTTATTATGGGTGTACCCATATATCACTCCAATTCATTGGAGAGTGATAAAGTTCTATGAATTGATATATCATAATCCACACATATGGTGATATTAATTATAAGGGTTCCGTAAGCGTTCAATGATGATGATGTTCGATAATAAAAACATTTATTATCTATGTTTTCTTTTAGTTTAAAATATTTCATTTAATAAAATGTATATCACATGGATCATGATTGTTGATTTATATGACTCTTTTATTTTTTTAGTGACTTATTTCTTAGTTCATGATTGATGATTTCAGTATTGATGGGTATGAGTTACTTTATGACTATATCATAGACTCTCATTATGTTTTTATACACATATTCACTTAATATTCTCATTAATCACAAGAAGTTATTATTGATTATGTTTACCCTTATGATCATTTAAGTGCACAATTCATATGATTCATTTTCCCTATGTTATTAAGGATTTTTTGGAATTAAAGATTTTATGAAGGGTTTCAATATGATTATGATGATGGTAATGAATTAAATGTTAAATAATAAAATCTATTCTATGATGGAGGTATACTGATTTAAAAAAATTATTATTATTTTTTCTGGTTTTTTTCTAATTCTCATAAAATATAAACATAAATGGACTTGTGGAATGTATGTGGTAAAATTTTTCCTATTGATGTTGTATTTTTTGGATGCATAAAATTGGTTACCCTTCATTAGTATTAATAAATAAAATGTAACGAATATGATTTAACACCATATTTAGGCTTTTAGGTTATTTGATGTTATTTATATATATATATCCTATTTCAAGTATCTTAACCCCTAGTCTATATGTTTCATAGTTAGATAAACATTCTTATATCATAAAAGGGATGTAATTTATCCACAAACTCTATAATTTATACTTCACCAAAATATATATATATTTAAACATATAATTATATCTAGATCTTATAAAAAAAGATATATCATCTCAATCCCAAAAATTAAATAAACTAATAGGTGAAATTGAGGGAACTAATCATAAAAAATAACTAACCCCAACATTGTTAAAATTATAGGTGACCAAAAACATCCACTATCATATCATATTATTAAAAAATCCTTAAATATTAGATTTGATAAAATGGTATATATCCTAGGATAAATATACATATATTTCTCATCATTTTCATCAATTAAAAATTACATATCACAATCATCTGAGAATATAAAAAATGAAGGGTTTAGTGATTTTCAATAATAAAAATAGTTCTAATTTTTTTCAAATAATATTTTTCACTTCCCCATAATCAAACATCAATGGAAACCATTTAGACTCATCATAGTTTTACACTTAATTATGGCATAGATCATAGAAATATGTGAAATTGGTGAGGTCAAAATAAATGTAAGGTAATACATAAAATCATTCCATCAAGGGTATGATTATAATCATAGGAGAAAAAATTACAATGAGAGGCATTTAATATTAAAAAAATATAACAATCATAAATTATTATAAGTGGTTGTTGTTTAATAATAAATTTAATATGAAAACAAATGTTCCATGTATTATGATATTTAGATAATGTTGATAATGTTGAAAAATGGAATGATTTAAAAACTTATTTTCATTATAAAACATTTCAAATAACATAAATCAGGACATCATACAAAGTATTTAGTGATCTCTTCCATAAAAAAATAAGGTACTGTGGAAGGGTAACTAACCATTCTAAATACATAGTATATATTAAGATGAAAACATCAAAAAAATGAAATGAAGGGATATATAATTAGCGTATTTACCATAAAATCATAATATCTACATGAATATATATTCCACATGAGGAAATTAAACAATATATATTTCATAGTCATTACCAATCCGATGAGATAGATGTTGGTTTAGAAATATTATCTCAATACATTAAAAAATAAATATCATAATTATTACCTTGATAATAATGAGGTAAATAATTTTTTATTTTTATATTTTATTGATAAAAGTAAATAATTAGGGATATTTAATGTAGAAAAAGTTCATGATATGGAATAGAAATGAATAGAAAAATAAAATTAAGCACATAAGTGGTTCACAGTAAAATGAACATAGGATCAATCATTGAATGTATAAGGTAATTATTCTAAATTATATTATAATTGGAATATGAGGGTTTTATGGAAGTTAATTAGGTTTTTAAAAGTTATTCATTATCAAAAAGAAAAGTTTAATTTTGGTGTTGCATGACCTGAACAAAGACAAAGTGAAGTTTTCATTAATCAATCTATCTTAAATGAGGGAATTCCTTAGGGAACTGAGAGTATGTATAATACTTGGAATGAAATGTATATTAAATAAGGAATATATGTAAAAAAATACTAAAAATTTTAAAATCATGAGAAGAAAAATGATTAAAAAGTATAAAAAATGACAATGTGTTTCTTGTAAGTAATGGGGGTTTCAGAAGATCCCTTACCCTGATTCATATTTCACTCAATATAGACTTTTAATTTAATATATTTTTTTATTATTAATAACTTGGTAAATAACTTTTTTATTTTATTTTAATTTTATAATTCCTGTTTAAAACTAAATAATATTAATTTATATATTTGTTTTCTGTTATATCAGTTACATGGCCCCACAAATTTATCTGATACTTACTTAGTAAATTGACCAAGATACAATACAATGTCAAATATATTCATAATCTCTATGTTTTTAGAGGTATATTTATTTTATTATTCCATAACAAAAACATTTGTATAATATATTTTGATTTTACTAAAATATACTAAAATTCATAATGGTGCTAATACCTTTACATATAAGAATCTCAAATTTTCTATAAACATTGAATTTTATTATAATTAAAAAAATTCCGAATAATATCATTATAAAATATTTATAGTGTGATAATTATCATGTATATGAATAAAGTGTTATTTTTTAGTCACCCATGTTATGTGTTGATGGAAAAATACAAAATTACATTCATATATGAAGTATATCTCACTTATACATGACAAATTCCTCATTTTCCAATTGGGTTTTCAGATGTTTTAAAATGGATATTGTATTTGTATAATAAAATTTCCAAATAATAAAAATATAATTTCTATCAAACATTATTCAGTAAAATATGTTTACGTATAGGAAAATAATTATTTAATGGAGATCTGTTGATAACATTACTTATTCATTTTGATGTCCTCCATTGGTTAACACTTTAAGGATCCTAATCAAGCTATATTGTAATGAAAATAACTTCTTTTTTATAGGGAGAGAGTTGTGGATGAAACATGGAAATTATTTTTCATGATAATTTTTTAAAATGTGTAGTGAAATGGGGTAGGGATAGATGATTTTTATAAGTCATTCGTGTAGATTTTTGGTAATAATAAAAATAGTAATGTCACAATAAATTCATAATTTGAAACCATCAATGCATGAAATATAGATTAGCGAATGGTTGAATGTTGATAATTCCCAAAAAAATCTTTTTTACATATCTTTTTTTCACTTTTCTAAGTATTTTACATTAAAATTTTACACTTTTATCATTTTTTGTTTTTACAATGGTAACTAATTTTTACCTAATTAGTTTAATTTTATGTCCTAAGAGTAAAATGTATCTTAATTCAAAATTTGGAAAATATTATTCCAAGAAATAATTCTTCCAAATTAAATTTATATGACTGAAAAAAAATTAATTTTAATATTATCACTTGTAAGAATTTAAAAACATTTAAATTGGAGTATTTTTTAGCCTAAAAAATTAGGTTTATGATAATATTAATTTTGTATGCCCATGAAACTAATTGTGTTTATTTTTTTCACATTTAATGGTTATGTGTATTTAAAAACATTCCATAAAATAATTTTTTTATATAAACAAATAAATAAAAGAATAATATGAATATTTTTTTTATATAATGAATGATTATATAATATATAAAATTTATAACCTATGATTTTTAAATGAAACATTACATTTTTTATGCATCATTCTAAACCCTAAATAATATTTTCATCAGTGATATTTTTTTCATTTTTCAATGTCATATTTACCTAAGGAAAAATTAATAAATAATTTTTCATATGAAATAATTGAATTTTTTAAAATTCACCTAAAATACAATTATTTTATAAATTTCACAAGATATATCATAAGATAATTTAGTTATTATTAGTCAAAAAATAATTTTAATTGTTGTAAAATAATTTATTATGATTTTTGATTTGAACTTTTAAATGAACAGAAAAAAATATTTGGATTCCTTTTCATAGGGAAATTATTATTTTAATATTTCAACTATAATTATTCTAATATACTATTAATAATTAATTTTATTGATTTAAATATATTATTCATATAAAAAATATATTATATATAAAATATAAATTCTTTATTTAGTAATGCACATAACCATTTTTCAATATAAACTTTTATATTATTATATTAGGTGTATTTTATCAACTCAAGAGTATTCTAATGAAAATAATATTATTTGTATATATATTTCATAATATGGTTTCTTTTAACCTTTCCCAACAATATGATGCCGAAATTTAATTTTTTATAAGTCCACGTGGTTCATTTTGGTTTAGTTTTGTGTGTAAACGATGTTATGGAACACATTATGTTTCAAATAGAAAAATTAATTTTATATCTTTGCTATAACATTTATGATTAAAATATTTTCAAGAGTTATCATAGAAGATTAAAACCATTTAGATCGAGTAAAATCTATATAAAGGGGAAAAGTAATTACATTGATCATCATCAGTGAGACTAGGAATTTAATGTTAGAGTTAAGGTATTCCTCAGAATATCACCATTAAAGAAGGATGTGATATTTTTATAGATGGGAAGGAGGATATCTAGAGATATTTATAAATTTCAAATCCAAAATAATATGGAGACGATGTATTATCTCCTCAAATATCTAATGATCCAATCCAAAGTTATAGTTGTGTTCTATGTACTATTTTTTTTGATTTACATACATGACCATTCACATATATTGAACATAGAGGTTGATTAAGTATAACATGATATCTGTTATTATAAAGAACCAAAAGAAAATATGAATCATCGAGATTTATTAAAACATGTATCAACCCCTCAGATGATAAATGATATTATGTTGAATTATATGTTTGAGGAAGTGATGTGGGAATTAGAAGATGTAATGTTGAAAACCTTCCATTTTATTTTAATAATATTAATATAATTTTTCTGGATTTTTTCATTTATTGGGAGTAAAATTTAACACTCTATTGTAAAAATATATATTTCCTATTCATATAATTATAATTTGTTAATTATTATGATACATAAAACACTATAATAATTATAAAAATTATATAAATTTTCCAATTAAACCTTAAAAGTGTACATAAACATTAATAATTTTGATAAAAATATGATACAAATTAGGAAAAAATGATGTATATACTTGAATAAAAAATTTACATTTTAAATATAATAATAGGACATATAGTTTTTGGATGTATTCATTTTAAATAAATACACTATTTTTTTAAAAAATAAATTATATTAATATAATTTAGATTATGAAATAATTCGAAATGAAATTAAATGTTTACCTTTAATTAAAATTATTTTTCTAATATTTTTTTGATTGAATTTCCTAATTAATTATTATTAATTTTTATCATAATAAATTGAATTAATAATTTTAGAAGTACTATTATAAAAAAAATTAATTATACAAATATATTGATTAAAATTCAATTCTTTATTAATTAATATAAGAAATGTTTCATAGGTATTATTTTTAAAAAGTATATTTTCCAAAAAAATGTATTTGTTGAAATATATTATAATTTTTTATAATAAATTTTCAATTTTCATTTACGTAAAAATATAATTACAATAAATTGAATTTAAATTTGGAATAATCAAATTTGAATTAGTTAATATAGGTCATCTAATATTTTTACTAAAAATATAATTCTTGTGGAAAATATTTATAAATTGAAAAAAAATGTAAAAGGGTATAGTAATGAAATGGATTGAATTAATGAAAATTAATGGTTTTTAGAAAATTATTGAAGCCCTTCAAATAGTACATGATTCATCTATATAATTTGCATCAATGTTTCCATAAAAACACATCAAACCCCCATTTATTTCAATATTTACACTTAATAAAAATCATGTTTCCTATGTGTCATTCCACATTTTCACTTATAGAATTTGATATCTTCCACCAACACCGAACCACTCTTATACATTATTTTTCTATTTAATATTAGCCCCAATTACCTCTAAAAAATAATTTTCCCAAATTTTTTATCCATTAGTCGCAAAAGGAGGCCCTATACCTTTATTTAGATAGATGACAATGCGGTATGTGACTAAATAAATGCAAGAAACAATTTTATCATCATTCACTAAATTCAATTTCAATTATCCACTTTTCAAAAACAAAATTATTTTTTATAATGTTACCATATCAACAACATAATCATTTTTTACAATTGATATTTTAAAAATATAAATCTATGTTCTTAGCCATTAAATAGTTATAATGCAATTTTATAGATCATTTTTAAAAATTAAATTAATCGCAATATAGAATAACCATCATGAATGAAAAATAAAAATTAAATATATGTAAAATTATTTAATAATAATCAATCTTTAATTTTTAAAGAATTTATATTGGTAATATATATATATATATTAAAATATATTCACCAATAAAATTAATTCCATTCATTTATATTAAATTCAAAAAAAAACTATATTTTAATTTCACTTTTTAAAATTTCACCACAACATCCAAAAAATGTAAATTATATTTTAGCACTATATGAAACAAATTAATATTCCCTTCATTGATATTCTAATGGTGATGGTCACATATGATGTATGTATGGATCATAGCCTCCATTAAAAAGCTAGCCCATATCAAAAAAGAAAAATTTACGCTATTCATATGTTTATATCTTTTCGATTCATTTATTATGATTTTATCATATATTATTATATAATGCCCTCAAATTGCCTTAATTTATACATAATGTATGTGTCAATGACTCTAAAGAAAGGGTTATAAAAAATGTCAAAAATTAAATTAACACATTTTGATGCACATACATGATGTGTATTAAGCATTCATACCATGTCTGTAAGTTGATATAATAGCCTGAGTGAATTTACAAGTTTTCAATGACTATGGAAATTAATGTTCCATTACACGACATATAAAATATAAAAGAAAATTTTTACTCAAAGAAAAAGTTGTAATGATATAGCATGTCCTGGGAAACATAAACATCATTAATGATAAAATATCTCTAGATTTCGAAGATACAACCTGCCAAGTATGAATATATATAGAAAAACCATCAGATTGATATTTAATGATGTGAGTATATCAAATGTTGTATAACTTTATGGTTTATTTTTATAAATAACCCAAATATACATGGGATGGATTACATGGAAGCTTATATGTTTTTGTTTCTCTATCATTTGTTTCTACTTTTTATCTTCTAACTCAAGTATAGTCCATTTTGTTTCCAATTTTAATCAAATAAATGTTTTTTTCTCATTCGACATCAATTATTCATCCATTTCGTGTATGAATTACATTTTTATGGGATTTTTCTATTAACGTTTTTGTTCAACATCAAATTTGTGAAACATTTATTATTGTTTAACATTTAAAATAATTGTTTGAATGAATTTATAATTATTTTTATTGAAATATAAATTATTTAGAAATCCACAATTTTGAACATCTCTATTTCAATTGAATTATAAATATTCCAATAATGTCTTATATTTCCCACCATGTTTGATTAATAATTTCATGAGTGACTAATTAAATTAGGTTAGGTCAAGGGTAAGGATTATTTTACAGATAATGAATATATAAACTGATATTTGTTAACCCTAATTATAGAAATTTGGTTAATAATTAATTGTTTATTCCATTATTTTATATATCCAAACCCATTTTAATTCTAAATGAATAAACCTTGACTAATTCATGTTGAGAGGGATATGACCATTATCCTATAACTGTTTATTCTATCAAATATATTCTTAATGAATATATATTCCATATATATTTAAACCAAGGAATAGTTACATCCAAGATAGATCAAATTTGATTGAGTATATTCAATTAGTGATCTGTTCTTCACATGGAATATTATGTTTTAGGAAAAATCTATTATGACTAGACCTGGTAGCACCCAAGATGAAACTACCCCAATCATACCTCTAGTGGGTCTGGGGCTGGTGGCTAGCACCACGAAGGTGTATCACACACAGGGAGGCATTAGCCTTTATAAGAACACACACATCATTATTCATATATGATGCAAAAATTTACCACAATTGAATAAAATTCATGAATAAATCTATAATACATTAATAAAAGTATTAAATAATGTAATGGAAATAATAAAATGGTTACATATACAAGCCCACCCAAAACTGTAAATAATGTATGTACTTCTCAGATGGAGGGGACTTTGGTCAAATTCAACACCAGTATACACCTTGGTCTCCCTATAACAATTAATCTCCACCTTTTCTTGGTCATCCAAGGACTCCATAATAATATCCATCATCATTATAAAAAATTACAGGTGTAAGAAGATCCCATGAAAGGGTGAGTATATCAATACCCAATAGAACATCATGAATTTAGTAATCACAAAGGATAAATATTAGTCATCTTGTCATAGGATATGTAAATAATTATGTAATACATATAATAAAAAATATAGATATACTCATTGTAAGAACAATTTATTTAGGTATAGTCACATTTGTATTTCCATCCTAGGATTCGTACTAGAAAGTTTCGCATAGCACTCATCTAGTAAAAAATTATCCATAAGTGAAATGAAACTAATGGAATCCATCCAAGATGTACTAATCATTGGGAATCACTATAGCCTATAAAAAATGGATGCCAAAATAAAAGGATACACTCATGAGGAGTGCACAGAAGGCCATAGGGTATACCAATAACTCATTCTAAACTAACCCTCTAAGGGACTCAAACCCTATGTGTATGAAATTCATCCACACTAACTCATTTGAAAATGTATCAAGGGAACACACTCAACTAGTAATTATTAGTAATTTTTGAAATAATCCTCTTAGTTACTTCACCTTCTTCCATATCTCTGACAGAAAAATGATGGTCTTCATCATATTAAATGTTGAAAAAATTTCATGATGGACTACATGAGCTCCCATAATTGATACTCAAAAAATAAAATGAGAGTATAAGGCTTGTAATTAGTTCAACTTGATTAAATATAAATCCATTGATATTCCATTAGAATCTTCCATGAATTGAAAATAAATCACGTTGTATCATCCCTCATTGAAAAAAATACTCAACATGCACTATTTAAATTCCCCAAACTGTCTCACGGTGAAAAAGTTAAATTTTCCAATATAGTAATTGAATGGTTATTCAATATCCCCACCCATGTTTCCAAATAAAAAACGTAATAATGATCCTAAAATATCCACCTAAATATCCAACTTCTAATTTCGTAGACAATTGGTGAATATGAAACTGCATGAAGAAGATATTTCATATATTATATTCTATGATAATGATATTATTATTATTATTATTATTATTATTATTAATAGTAATTTTTTGGACTTAATCCATGAACCATAATTATATACCCCAAAGTTTCCATTAAATGGCTATCTATATGTTAGGGTTCAAATTCCACTAAACACACATTGATCCAACATATCTGTTAACACAAATAACAAAAACAAGGATTTAATAAAATAATAATAATAGTAATAGTAATAGTAATAATAGTAATAATAATAATATTATTATTATTATTACAATATTAAGAATGAGAGGTTCAATGGCCCTCCCCCACATGCATTTTTAAAAAGATGTAGTGCACCTCCACTAGAAAAATCATCTCTATTTTTTAATTAGAAAATTTCTTTTAATACCATTAATGAATTAAACATCCATTCTTTATCCCTAAAACAACCCTATATGTAGGATCTCTATCACACAAAATCATTCTTCATGTAGGATTTCATCACATTGGGCAACCCAAAATCATGTCTTTCTTCAGTTCATAGTTCTCCACATGACGAACACATGAGATACATTCTCCTTATTATGATCGACTACCATAAAACCAACCAAGACACCTTATGCACCAACACACACCATCTAGTTACTTCAAGACATGTTGCACTACGAAGATTACATTGATTATATAGGTCCCCAAATGTGATCTCCAACTTCTATCACCACCCCAAATAATATGTGTTTCACCAATATCAATTCTAAACCAATGGTAATGAATCATTCGCAAAAAATATTTGATATTATAATTTATTTATAAACCATCGATGAAAATAAACATTATAAATGAAAGGGTGAATAAAATATGGGGAAATTAGTGGAAAAAAATTTAGGGATGAAAATTTACAATCTGTATGGTTCTCTTCAATTAGTTTCTGCTAGATTAATGAAAATAAATCAACAAATAAACTATGAATTATTATCAATTCCAACCCAAGGAATATAAATCCCAATTTTAAAATCATTTTTTGATATATAAATCATTATTGTTAAAAGGATTGATTTATTTTAATAATGGGACAAATAAATGGGGTTTAAAATATAAAAAAAATCCATACCTCATGTTTGGATCAATCATTAGTGAAGATCGTTATTATTTTATTTTCATTTGAAATATTCACAAGTACATTGTAAATTGTTTTTCAATCAACAATCTAGTCCTAGATCATCCAGGAGTTCTCCCCCCATGGGTCCTAAAAAATAATAGGGTTATGTGTTTAAACTGACAATTTTTACATGACCAAATATTTATAGAAAATATTTAGCTTAGGGGAATGGATAATAAAATTAAATAAGTGTTTCAAATTATTTAATTATTTCTTTGACGATGGAAGTCAAGAGCAACACATGACAATGACAATGAATATGTCTCACATAGGTTAAACCCCATATTGTGGAATGAACGATGGTATTAGATTTCTTATATGACTACCTATTTTTAGTTATTATGGTTAGGTTTATCAAATAATGTAATAAAATTAATTAATTTATCCAATCCTCCCACCAATGACTGTCTTATTCAACATATCATGCTGACCAAATTTTAGTCGCGCCTAAGGTGAATCATGTGCTCCATATTCTATTATGACCTCATAATTATAATCTAATAATATATTTTTAATATATTAGACTATTTATAATAAAATAAATGCACTGGAATAAAATATTTTTATTATTTTTATAATAATAATTCAAGGCTAACCAGGCCTCAGATTTAAGCACCATCATTTTCCATAGAGACCACCTACACGAGAGACTGCCATTAGCGGTCCCTATTATTACACTATAGAGACCTCCAATGGCTGTCAGAAGGCATCTAAAAAACACATTTCCCCTCCCCCCTCCCTCATGCCTGATCTCGAACCCCCCCCCCCCCTGCAGTCGCTCATCCCCTCCCTTGCCGCACAGCCATCACCTCTAGCTGCCCCCCGACTCTGTCACCCATCACCTCCCCTACCGCACCGCCCATCCCCTCCCTCATTTTACCTCCACCACCTCACTGAATCCTCCTACATCTCCCTACCACCATTCCCACCTGTCCCCTCCATTACCACACCACCTTTGACTCTGTCTCCCCTCCACTGCCCCTCCTCTCCCTCGCAACATCGCCTCCATCTTCCCTCCATTTCAATTTTTTCATACTATCGGGTATGCTATAATGTCCATTTTAGGGTTTTAATTTTGGGAAATTTAAAACACAAATTTGGAATGCATGAAGACTATAAGAATATTGTGTGTGAATAAAAAGTGTGGAAATGTATGTTCATGTGTATACGAGTCTGTGAGCATGAAGAATTATAAAACAATGTGTGTTGGTAGCGTGTGCATGATAGGACTTCACACTTTACATGAGGTTGTATGTTACATACCATGCAGAGTCCATGTATATGTTGACTGAATTTATATTAAGTTGTGTTTTTATTTGATTTATACGATTATTTTGTGTTTTTATCACAAGTCTCTATGCGTGTGTTTCCCATGAGAAAATGTTTGAGGTTTGACCACATGTGTGTTCTTTCATATCCCATGAGACCCATGTTTGAGTTTGATCACATGTGTTTCGATAGTAAATTTTATTATTAATATTATATTTTGTTCCTCTATATGATATTCCATGTATCAATGTGATGTACGTTGTATATTTTATATTGTGTTGTTCTATGCATGGTACCAATGTTACCGGTGTACTCATTGTATATCAATATAACTTAAGGGGAGTGCGATAAGATGATGTATGTTCCATGAAGATTGGATTAAGATAGATTATGGGTTATATTTTATTTTTTTATCCTCACATAGGGTCATGGTATACTTATGGGGTCTGAACCTTGAGGTGAAAATAGGGAAAGATGGTATTCACAAGCATGACTTAGGATTTAGTTTTGGGATACGAAGGCCCAAGAGAGTGTACAAATGTGTTTCCTTATGGATTAATTAAGAGAGAGATGGGGTTTTATATCCTTCTATGGTTTGAATTTTTACTTGTACCATTTTTATGTTTTGTAATACATGACATGACATTGTAGTTGACTAAGTTCATGAATTTTGTTATAACTACATTTCCATAAAGGAGCCAAATTTTGATTACCACATAACTAATCTGAACATGGTTGTGTATTTTATTTCATGAACATTTATTTATTATGACAACATAAACTCGTATACCATTGAACATGTGTTAATGAAAAATTGGTTGTTTCCTACTACTTTCATATTCCCACCCTTAATGGGCATCTAAATGCATGTAAAGACTTCATTGTCTAGGATACAAGGGAATGGCCTTGATTATAGGGGCTAGGATATGTAGAATGTTTTGTAGAGGATGAATTGGGATGGAATTTAGAGTTATGAATCAATATATTCTGACATTCTTGTTATTTACCACACTTTTATTGACCTAAAACGTTGGGGTATTTGGGTATTTACTATATGACTTGAGATAACTACCATAGATTATGATTTTTCATTGTTTATTATACTATTATTTTTATGTTTATCCTTTTCCTTATTTATACCAAGGGTATATTTTCAACACTGATGACATTCAAACCCTTACTACTAATAACAAATATCTTTCAAAAAAGGATACCTACTTGAGGCCATGAGGAACACTGTCTTGGACCCTATGATTCATCATGTGGAATCACATTCATTTTCCCACATATTATCTATTGATAACATAACTCAAGATATATATTTTTTTTGTTCCAGAATTGTATATATTTGATGTTATCTGGGATATAAATTAGTTAGTTTTCCATAAATTAGATATTGATTACTATATTTTAGGGTGAATCTTTACTGCTTCTGATGGCACAAAATCAATGTGAATCCAAGAGGCATTGAGACATTATTTGTACAAAGATAAAATTTCTCTGAGTTTAAGAATACTATTCATCACTAATTTATTTTTGGCACTTTCATCACAAATTATATTTGATTATTTATTGGTCAGAATTAACTTAGTCTCTAAGGTTGATAGTATAAGATTGGTATTAAATAAATTTTTTAATGAACCCCATACACATGCAGGTTATATGTTGTGTTTAATTTTTTTGATTTAGATTTAGAATTTTTATAGTTATAGTTTCTTTTTTATGTTTTGATTATAGTGTATCAAAATTTATGCATGATGATATTAGTGGACCATAGATTCCATGGTGTTCTTATTGGTTCGATATTTTTTAAATAAATAAATATATAATATATTTTTTTCTTAACTGATAAACTCACCCACCCATCTGATCAAATGAGTTATGTAATATGAATATAGATGACCCATGATCTATCAAACTCCATATTATGAAGAAAAATATATTTAAGAAAACCAAAATTATCATGTTTATAGGAGGAGCATATAATATGTGTAACTCACATTATAGAAACAAATTTGAGAACCAAACCTAAAATTCAGAGCCTAATGCTGACAAAATTGTTGTGGACGACCGAATAGGTTACCTTAGGATAATAATTATCCAATGATTATGCAAAATAATATATTTGTGAAGATAAATAGGTATACCAGATGTTGGAATAATGAGCTTGCATATCTATAATATTCCTTTCTTAAAAAATGTTTAGTCAATGGAATTATTGAGAAAATTCATTCTCAGTATAGTTTCTTGGATATAGAACCATCATTAGATTTAACATACCAACAAGGTCTTAATGACATGGTCTTTCACATCCATTCTATTATCTATTGTCTTTCATTTTATTCAGATATATAAATTGTTTATGTTATTAACGGTGCACATGGAATTGGTCAGTCTTTATTTTAAATATTTTTTATATGATAAATTCATATAATATGATGTTTCTTATAAATGTTTTTTATAAAAATATTATTATGGATAAGAGTTGGACTAATATTCCAAATCAAACGTCTAGAGAATATTTCAAGGGAATTATGAATTTTATTGAGTTCGCTGGAGGATTTAAAAGTGAACATATTAGTTTTCTAAATAGAAAATGTGCAAACAGATATCAATTCACACGAGATATTGTGAGGGAGAACCTATTCTTGAACAAATTTCTAAAAAATTATAAGTGTTGGACTTGTTATAAGGAACAATATATTCATTTAAAAAATAAATATATAGTTCAGATGGATGTTGATGCCAGGATGAATGAACCAATGCATGAAACACTTACTAAAATCGTACATGGGTTGGCTCCTGAAGGAATTGAAATCCAGAATGATGAGAAATGTGAGATAAATATTCTCTCTGGTGAAAATCATGATTTGGGGAGGTTTGATGAAGTAGTTGATGATGAAAAAATAGAATTATATTTGGGATGTACTGCTTACAATAAATTTTCATTTATCATAGAGTTTTTTCATTTTAAGACATTGAATCTGAGGTAACACACATCGTTCAACATGTTGTTGGTGTTATTGAAAAAGGTTCTTCCTGTCAATGCTCTGATTTATGAGTTGTATTACCATGCTCATAAGTTTATAGAGAACTTATGTTTTACATATGAGACCATATATGCATGTGCAATCAATTGTATGTTGTTTAGAAAATAAACTTCCCATTTGGATATTAGTATAATATGTGGTGCCTCCTAGTGGAAATAGAATAGGGGAAATCAGACTCATCATAGTCAGACTATAAAACGAGTAAAATCGATTTCTGTAAAGAAAATGTGTTAATTTCCCTTGAATTCAAGGTTGAAAATATATTTTATGTAATCTAATGATTTTAATTTATTTAGATGGCATGAAAAAATAAATCAGGAAAGTGAAATGTTAACCCATCTGGCAGACTCTCGGGCCTGGAAGGATTTTGAAAAGAGAAACCTAGACTTTTCTATAGATGTCCATAATGTCCTATTAGGGTTGACATGAGATGGATTCAATACATTCAAGTCTATGGTTGGTGCAACTCAAATCACATGGCCCGTGGTGTTGGTTCCATATAATCCTCCTTCGTGGCTTTGTATAAAGCAACTATTTATATTACTTTCTACTCTTATTTAAGGACCTTGAAGTTTGAGGGATAACATTTATGTTTACCTTCAGCCATTGATTGATAACTTGAATAAATTTTTGGGTGATGGTGTGATGACTTATGAATATAAAACAAATTAAATGTTCAAACTTTAGGCTTCTTTATTGTTGACAATCAATGACTTCCCAGCTTATGAAAACTTATCAGGATGGAGTATGAAAGGGGAATATGATTGTTCTTGTTGTAATAAAAGTAATAAAAATTATGTTATAGACATTCCAAATATGTTCATACATGGGTCACATACATTTTCTCCCCCCTCTGAACAGGTTTAGAAAGGACAGAGTGACATTTGATGGTTTTATAGAGTTCTATCCTTGCACCAAATATCATGAAAGGAGTCGAAATGTTATCACAGATAGAGGAAGAAAACATATGCATGGTATATGAATTTTAGGATATTGTGGCTCATCCATTACCAAATATTCATGGTGTGGGTAGACAGCGCAGTCACAATTGGAAAAAGAAAAATATTTTTTACAGTTTTCCCTATTGAAAAACTAACATGCTAAGGCATATTCTGGATGTCATTCACATTGATAAAATGTTTAGGATAATATATTGTGGACCATTTTAGGTTTCAGTGGAAAATCAAAGGACCTTATTAATGCGCGTCGTGATTTAGAAGAAATGGGTTTAAGGAAACTGTATTATTTACCGCTGGCTAATGAAATAAATGGAATATATGTCTGTTGCACTGTATACTGTGACTAAAAAGTATAAAGAGACATTTCCTTCCATTTTTAATATTCTCAAGGTGACTAATGGTTTCTATTATAATATTTCAAAGTTTGTGAATCTTAAGATCAGGACATTTCAAGGGTTGAAAATTCATGACAATCACATAATACTACTGTAGTTGATTCCAATCATAATTTGTGATTATTTATCCCCCAATGTTGTTAAACTATTGATTTAGATGAGTAATTTTCCTAGATAGCTTTTTCTAACAAATAAAAAAAGGAGTGATCTATAAACTTTTTAGGACTGAATTGTACTGATGCTTTGTCACTTTGTAAACCATTTCCCCCCAGATTTTTTGATGTTATGGTTAACTTGACATTGCACCTGACTGATGAAGTAATGGTTACTGGTCCAGTGCAATTCATGTGGATGTATCCTATTGAGCTGCATCGGAATACATCAAAACAATTTGTATGAAATAGAGCTCTTCTGGAGGTATACATATCCAATTGTTCATTGATGGATGAGTGTACTACTTTTTGTGCAGAATATCTTATTGATGTTGAAAAAATAGGTAATCCATCTCAGATTTATGATGGAATAGTTGGAGAATGAGCCATATTTTATATAGAAATCATCATGTGGATATAAGCACATATATATATCTTGTTTAATAATCTATCAGTTTCTCCATTAATGTTTTAAGTGTCTTATCACTTTCATTTTTTAACATTTACATGTTTTTTCATAAGTTGATCATTTAAACATCGCGTTACCATTTGAAGGAAACACATTAATGAGGTAAAAGAAGAGATCCCTCACGCAACTGAGTATCAAATTCAATAATCTTCTTGTGCATCATTTCATGATTGGTTCAAGGATTGTGTACGTATATATTGTTTTTCATTTTGAGTGAATTAATATACTAATTTCTTTATGAAGGAATCATTATTGAATTCTATGAATTATGTTGGTTCATAATCTGAGGGATTTAGGTGACCCCTTGCTAACTAAATAATGTATCCAACTGGTGGTGGCTCCATCTATAATGGCTCATCGTAATGTATCTATAGTTGCTAATGTATTTTGATTTTGCACTAAATATGTTGAAGACAAATTATAAACACAAAAAAGTGGCACTGGTTGTCCATTCATTGATTCTAGTTATTACTATGTTCAATTGAAAAACATCATTGATGTTGTATACACACACTGGATGAAGTACATATTGTTAAAGTGTAATTGGGTTGATCCAGTGCATGGAAGTAAAGTCGATAAATATAAATTTACATTGGTGAATTTTAACTAAATTTCATACAGAAATGAATGAGTCGATAATGATCATTTCATTTTGACATCACAAGCAGAACAAGTATTAATGATTACTTTTCCATCGAATCATAGTTGGAAATTTGTTATGAAAATGTCCCATCGAGGAGTGTTTGTATTTGAACAAGATGAACCTGAGACTATTCCCTTTGTTTCCCAATAACTTAATCAAGATACCGTAGTTCTATGTGAAAAAGTTATTTATTGGTTAGAGTGGTCGTTGAAGGAGAAATGGTAGATTTTCATGTTTAATGAAAGGTATAATTGTTTTACTTCTATTTAGTTTAAATCCTTTTTTAAAAAAATGTTTATAATAACCCAAAAAATATTTGGTAGGAAAAAAATTATTTATTATTAGTTAGAATCAACCAATGACCCTGGACAGCCCCCCCCCCCCCCCACCACAGGCCCCTAGATACCCCCACCCCCAGCCCCTCCCCCTCCACCTAGACATCCCCCCACCCCCAGCCCCAGACATCCCCAACACCCAAACACCCCTTGGACATCCCCCAAACTCACCCCCCCCCCCCCCCCGGAAATCCCCAACCCCAACCCCCACCCCCACCTACACATCCCCTCCCCCTCCACCTAGACACCCCCAGCCTCATTTAGTCACCCCACCCCACCTCCTCCCCCTCCACTTGGACACCCCCAGCCCCAGACATCCCCCACTCAAACCCCCCTTGGACAACCCCCACTCCCCCCCACCCCAGGCAGCCCCCACCCCCACCTACACAGCCCCTCCCCCTCCACCAAGACGCCCCCACCCCTCAGCCCCAGAAAACCCGGACTCCCAACACCACTCCTTTGGGTAGTGCCCCCCTCCCGGATAGAACACCCCCTAAAACTCCCCTCGAACAGCCCCCCCCCCCCCCCCCAATCTCCCCCCAGACTTCCCCCACCCCCTTCCACCAGGACATCCCCTCCCCCTCAACCTGGACAACCCCTCCCCCCAGACAACCCCCACTCCCCCCCATCATGGACCCCCCACCCCACCACCCACCTATACAGGCCCTCCCCCTCTATTTGGATAGCCCCCACCCTCCCCCCATTACCACATATCCCCCACTCCCAACCCCCTTGTTATGGAATTATCCTTTCAAAAACATAATATTTTTTCTGTATTGGTACATACTAACACTCTTTATAGTAGTGACCAACTTTGTTTCAGTAATCATAGATGCTTCCAAAATAATCAAATCTTTTTTTTGAAAGAAATGTTTTTCATTTTTTTTTGCAGTTATCCAATGGGATTTTTTTTCTACCCTTTTCTTAAATCCTTTGAGTTTCACATGATAACATTTTATGTCATCAATCCCAAGCATTATGTCTGAACCTCCAGCAAAAACAACAGTGAAAAAAATCAATTTGGCTTATCTTTATAAGTAATATGACCATATTTAATTTCTTGATGTTTTCTAGTGGAAAAATAAATATTTTTTATTTTATTTGTGAATTTTTTATTCTTAAACATGCAAAAATTCACCCTTAATGATTTTTTGAATTTATGGTCAATTTTATCCTTCCAGATTTGTAGAATTTTGTACTTTACTTGTGCACTAATATCTAAAAAAAATTCAATTATAAGAAGTTTATTAGGGTTGTGGGATACCTTCTTCTAAGAGTTGTTTGACTATTGATACAGATATGTCACCCTATATCTGCATTCATTTTTCAAAATTTTTATTTTATCTTCATAAACATTATTTGTCTCTTGTAAAGAAATATCTTTCCCTTTTACCCTCTTGGATTTTTTCCTCTAGTTGAGCATTTATTATTTTATTAACAACTGTACAAGTTTGATTTTTTTTAAAACAATCCAATTTATCTTCTTTACACATTGTATGGTCCCCTTACTAATGTTTCCTATGACTACAGGCATGATAGAGGAATATGGAATAGATCCACATCAACCATCGGAGCCATCTACGTCTCAGGGTCGTTGTTTGTTTGAATGTAACTGTGTTCATTTTTTTTATGTAATTACTAAACACACATATATATATATATATATATATATGGAAATCTACCAAATTATGTATAAATTTTTCAATAGTATTAGACTCGATCGCTTCATCCTCTCGCAAGAGAGGCCCTAGTCATGGCATTTCGTCATGGAATTCTAACACGACTTTTGATGTTTCATTTGAAGAGAGATTTCATCCTATGGGACTAACTTCCCCTGCATTTATTCATCAACTAGGTCATATCATATGAAACCCACAATGATTTCCATGACCACACATTATTGGGCTTCTATCCCTTATGATATATTAGATCGGGTGTGGAGGGATGTTTAGGTAACAAGACCATTTTAGTTTCTTCCCTATGTTTAAAAATACAAACATGTGTGATTTTTTCTTAAATGTAATAATATGAATTTGTTCCCCAATGTGTTTCTTCCGATGTGTATGGTAAAATGTCGTAATATGGGGAATGATTATAAAGGAAAAGTTAAGAGGGAGCACTATGTACCAAACGTGGGTTTCCAGAAATTCTGGATGAAGTCCCGAGAGGTGTTCTCCTCTCTCAGTGGCGCAACATAGTTTCATATTGGTCTACTAAGGCCATTATGATATGTATATTTATTTCGGAATATATATTTTCATAAATATGTGATATTATATTTTTTTTAAATTAGAATTAATTGAATTTAGGTTGTGTCAGCACTCCATACTAAGAATTGAGCTTTGTAGGAACTACATCACAAGATCGGGACTTGTCATGTGTCTCAGATATGACATGATGTATTTATTATTAATTTTTTAATTTATTATTTAATATGTTTTTGTGTTATATTTTTATATTTTATTGCTATACAGTTACGGGAGTAGGGTGCACAAAGTGATAAAATGTCAGTGTGGATGAGAACACGTGATCGAAATGATCCAAAGGCTCTAAATCATTTAGTAAGTGTGTGTACTCATTACCAATAATTACATGCATCTGTATATAAACATATATATGTATATATATTTAAATATTTCATAGGATCAATTGGAAACAGATTTAGAATGGTTGACAGAGGATCAATGATGCTTCCCATGCGAAGGATGAGATATTCCATCGCATTATTGGTCATGAAGGGAATGGATATAATTTGACCTGTAGAATGAGGATTCCTCATTATGTCGTATCATTCACTAAGGTTGTCAGATCTATTGTTTCTTAGATGACATGACATCTGTCATATTTCAAGTCATGGTTGCGTGCTTCTGAGGAGGTAAATGTGTAATTGATCGCTGAGGTTAGAACACTGCCGGAATATGTGCATCCGAGTGATGGTGCAGGGGATCATACGACATAGGTTTATACTAAATTTATTTATTTACAATAAAGTATTTTCATTATTTAAATCTTTATAATTTTTATTTGTTTTAGGACCTTAGCACACTGGATGGGGTAGCATTCATGACCACACATGACACATCATATTCCCAAGGTGTGTTTCTTTTATATTTATTATTGAATTAATGTTATATATTGATTTAGACGTTGAATGTATAATTGTTTTAGATTAAAACAATTTATGTTTTTAAAAACTCTAATGTTTTTTAAATTTATCTGTATGATCAGTAATTTGATACTTTATTGTGATAGATAATTTTTTAGAATCCCCAATGGAGGATAGAAAATAGGCTAGGTGTCCCAATGGCCTTATAGACCAATGTCCTTATGGCCCAATGACCTAATGTCCTATTGGCCTAAGGGCCAAATGGCGTACTAGCATATTGGCCTAACATCAAAATGTCTGGAGAGCCCAACGTCTCCAATGGTCAAATGCCCCAATGGACTAAATAGACTAACACCCCAAAGACCTAACGCCCCAATGGCCGAACACCCCAACGACCTAACACCCCAAAGTCCCTAACACCTAATTCCCCAACACCCCAATGGACCAAAGAACCATTGTTCGAATGACCATATGGACTAATGCCCCAACAGCAGAATGACTTAATGACCCAATGGAATAATTGGACAAATTGACTAAATTCCTAATTACCTAATGTCCAATTGTCCTAATGGAACATTAACTTATTGGCCAAATGACAAAATGACCTAATGCACTTTTCTCAAATAAAAAAATTACATAACCACCTTATCTCCAATGTTATTTGTTTATATCATGATAATAGTTTTCTACTATGTTTCTAGATAGTTTACTATAAATATATATATACTATTCTTGTTAGAATGTATTTTAATGCAGCGGATTAGCATGTTTTTCATGATAGAAATTAGTAAAGAATGTAAAGCCTAAATCGATTGATAATTAATTGGATAGAGATTTATGAGTCATTATTATTGAATATGGTGTTGGTTATAATTTGAAAATAATCAAATTGAAACATTGCCCATGTGTAACTAAAAATTTATCTATTGTTGAGGGTGTTGTTTTGAGGGGGAGGGGCTGTTTAGGTGGGGGTGGCTGTTCGGGGAACGTTTGTGGGGGCTCTGGGGGTGGGGGATATATAGGGGAAGTTTAGGGGTTTTTTGGAGGTGGGGGTGTTTGGGGGTAGGGGAGTTGTCTGAGGAGAGTTGTTTTTTTGGGGGGGATATCTGGGGGGTGGGGGTTGTCTCGGGGTGGGGGTAATCCATGTGGTGGAGGTTGGTCTATTAGTGGGTTGTTGTCTAGGGGGTTTGGGGGGGGAGGGGGAGGTGTGTTGTTCATGGGTGGGTGAGGGTGGGGGTGGTTTTCCACGGGGTGGGGGGGGATGGGAGTGGGGACAGGGGACTGGGGGGGGCGTTGTCCAGGGGGTTCGGGGTGTCTATGTGTGTTGGGGGTGGGGGTTGTCTGTGGGGGGGGGGGTTGTCTAGGGGTTGGTGATTGGGGGGCTGTCTGGGGGGAGTTGGGGGGTGGGGGGTTGTGCGGTTGTGGGGGGTGTCCAGGGGGATTTTGGAGCGATGTCTTGGGGTCGGGGGCTATCTGGGGGAGTTTATTTTTGGGTGTCTGGGGGGGTGTCATTTGGGATTTGTGTGTGGGGGGGGTGTCTATAGGGGGATTGGGGCATGAGGGGGTGATATCCAGGGGGTTTGGGAGTGTGTCTATCTAGGGGGAGGGATTGGAGTGGGGGCTGTCAAGGAGGATTTTTTGGGGGGGAGTGTGGGGGATACATGGGGTTTGGAGTGTGTCTATTTTGTACAGAACATTACTCTATATATTTCAATGTTTGTAAAATGCAGCCGAATAGTTTTCCAACCCTCTTTTCAAACCACCTCATTATGTACAAGCTACACAGTAGGTCCCTACTAGAGTATAGTAGTCAGTGTAATGGTATAATGTCAAAATTGTCCTAATGAACATTTTGGTTAATAGAGTCTTGGAAAATTGGCCAAATTCCCAAATGCCCAAATGGCCAAACACCCTAATAGAAAAAACTCCCTAACGGCCTAACGCCCTAACAGCCTAACACCCTAAGGACCTAACACCCAAACGACATAAAACCCTAAATGCCTAAGTCCCTAACTGCCTGACACCCTAATGGCCTAACGCCAAAACTACTTAATGCCCTAACATCCTAATGCCCAGATTCCCTTACGGCCTGATGACCTAATGGACCAATTTTATTATTATATATATACTGAGTGAATAAATATTTCCAGTTTAAATTTTCTTTGCTTAGTTGTTTTTTTTTGTATCTTATATTAGGTTTATTGAAGAAGAATATTGGAATGGATTTGAGCTCTTTTGATAACTTGATATATGTTGAAGTATGTCTATCATTTATTTTTTTGAGGATCCTGGTGTTTCTGCTATTTTGAATTAATTCTTTTTCTGAATTTATCTATGTTTTTGATGTTTGAGAAGCAACACTATAATTGTTTTTTCATTAAAAACATTCCATTTTTGTGACCGTTGTAGGCTGCTGCTAATGGTGGTATTTCATTCCATCATCCCGCAAACTCCAATGGAAGTCGATGTAGGCCTATTTTTAGGTCACCTATAGTGAACACCAATGGAGGTCTCTATAGCTCGGACCAATAGCGACCGCTATTCAGCAAAGCATTAAGTCCTGTACAGAGACTTCCATTGGTGGTCACTATATCCCTACTCTAAATGGCCTAATGTGACTTCCATTGGTCATCTCTAGCCGATCTCCAAAGACTATCAACAACCTCCAATGGCAGTCGCTAATGGTCTAATTTCTGGTAGTGTACCAAACATGTTTTTTATTCTTTCCATACATTCAAATAATACTATTTCTAGAATCTAATTGACATTTGGTATGGGTTGAGGTTAAGTGTTGTTATTTTCATAATGAATTTATAAACTGGAATTTTCTAACCATATGGATAATAATTAGAATAAAAAATAATTTTTTCTTTTATTATTTTATAGATCCATGAACTTGGGAATTATAAATGAAAGAATGTGGCCTAATTAATGTTCATAGGGAAATTAAAATTAGTTTGTGACGCTATCCACCCTAAAATATGAGAATAAAGAATATGGGTGGTAGATATATCAGGATGATGGAGTAGTTGAATCCTAGATAGATCTAATTGATTTGACAAAAATCAATTATTTATCTTTGAATCAATTTATAGGCTAAGAGATCAGACCAATCCACGTTAATGCAATGGTTACACATTTACCGACAACATGAAATTCACATTGATCATTATATCCTTAATGAGTTGAAATACAATATGAGTTTATTTAATTATATACTAAATACAAATCAAATTGTGGGGACTCCTACCTAAAAGGTTCAAAATCAGTGGTTACCTATGGTCCAATTATTCCTATGGGTTCGATCTCACACTACAATATTACTACACCACTGTAGAATGTGTTGTTTGGGATAATACAAATTCAAATTTAATTCATGTCTAGTATTAATTAATGATTCTTCTTAGATAAAAATCTACAATAACACCTGAATAAATATTTTAAGAGAAATTTTTTAATGAAAGGGTAATAATAAACCATATATAAAATAATAAATTAAATTAAATATATCTATGGTTATTATATATTTGAATAATAATAATTAATTGATTATAAACAAGGATATATTATTTCCAACCATTATGGAATCTAATTAATGGGGTTTTCATCTGAATTTTAAATCATTGAGATATACATTATATTTAACAACTTTTTAAATTTGGGTGTTTTATATACATCCCAATAGATTAATTTTATTACACTATTCATAAAATTCATTGTATTTACACATCAAACTCATGTTCCCTTCTATAATGGAATTTTATTAAAATGTTACCAAAGTGGTATCATTTTCTTTTTCTAATCACACATTATAATTCTGATTTTTTATATTATAGACCACATTAAGTGACATTTTGTTTCCTTTATCTCTAAAAAATTAGAAAATTTCATCTACTGTTGTTTTTTTGTTTCAATTACACCTTAACATTTCACATCCATTTGATTCATAATTTAACCAAATTGATTCTCATTAGAAAATGCATCCACATTATTTATAACTATTTATAAATGTTTCTCCACAATTATCATATTTTCGACATAATATTTTCAATGTAAGTTCCATTATTTATTTGATTCACTAAACATTTTTTTACTAACATGGAAAATATTTCCAATAGTGTAAATGGAAACTCTTTTAGAAAGTATTATACATTTCATTTTCTGATGACAATTTCTCCCAATGTCATTAAAAATCTTATATTCCCTGTTTTCATGGATTAAAATTTAATTTTTATTCACATTATTATTCATAATTAATAAAATATTCTATTTTTATCTATTTTTTATTTTGAACAAAACTCTCCAAAAGAAAAATATCATACATACACTTTTTCCAAAATAATTATAATTACCTTAAAAAATTTCATCTAGGTTGAAATAATTTATTATTTATTATTATTCAATAGTCATATCATCAAATTATAAAATGGACCTACTTCTTATGTATGTATTTTTATTATGTATTATGGAAATATTTTTGTAACACATTTATTTACCCTTTCTTTTATACAGTATAATTGAATTATGAATGTGATTGTGTTCATGTGATAAAAATATGTTTGTATTTTACTATATTTTGGGAGTGTTATATATCCCTACAAAACATTTGGTAATTTTTTACCTCCCACGAGTTGAGGGGGATTGTAGAGTGAACCCAAACCACTATGTGAATCAACCAAGTAAGCTATTGTTGGGCCCAAAATTATGTATCCATCTAATTCTTTGTGAAAAAAAATTATGTCTCTTATACTGACATTTAAAGAAACAAGGAATAAAAAAATATATAATGGGAATTTATCTATTATTTAATTATGATATTTCTAGAGGCCCTTGAAATATAAAATGATTTTATATTCCTATGATGGTTACAACTTCTTATTCCATAACCATATGTTATGTATCAGTCATATGTTACTTTTTAAATACTCGTTGTTATGGGATAATGTTTCCACACTCAAACTAATAATGTATCATGGTTTGTCCAAAATCCATAGGTCATGTCTATTTTTTAATAATATATGAGTTATTTTATATGATATACTTTTGTTATGTTTTTGTATCATAATTATATTCTCATAACCATTGCTTTATCTTATTCTAACATATGATCTATGATTGTTGTCAAATGTATTTAACTATTCATATCAGTTGAGTTCACACAATTATTATATTTATATTAATGGGTTTTGAAGAAAAATTAGAATGTGTAATATTAATAAGATCTTATTTTGGGTGCGGCTGTCGGTAGATTTTCACTGGACTAACAAATATGTTATTTATGATTGTAATATATAATGATAAAAAACCAATACATTATAGGGTATGATTTATTATGATATGTAAGGAATATTTTTATAAAAATATGTAATATATTTTACTATTATTCTTGGTTGATATCATTTCTCATGAAATGTAAGAGAAAATTCAAACAAGTCAACAAGATATTAATGTTGCCAAAAGATATCATGAGATTATGATCGATAATCATCGATGGGACATTGAGTTTCATGAAACATAAATTTTATTCATTAATATATAAAAAATAGTGCGGCTTATAGTATTTTTATGAATGTAAGTAGGATACCTATATACAATATCCCAATAAATATCATTGGTCACATTTAATCTGTGTCTTATTACATTGAATGAGAATTATACCGCTCTGAAGGGAATGATGCATTACAAGCATAACTTTTTAATAATTTTATAGATGATTTATCATATATATAAAAAAGTGTTTTGTCCATAAATTTTTTATTTATATTTATCTTTTAGTTTTGAATTTCTTCTAACCTTTTCCCATATAATTTTTCTTAATTAAATTGAAATAATGATTCTATATGTAATTTTTTTATCTCATGAATTTTATTATAATCTATAAATTTTATGTCAATCTTATATATTAATTATCTAGGGTGTATTCCATAAAATTATATCAACATAAATTATTTATTAAGATCAATTTTTATGGACTTCAATTTAATTTTATTTATTTTAGAATGGAATCTTTTGACTCTCATCACTAATGTTATTTACAAGGATACATTCCATACAGTTTTATTTTATTTCCATTATGAATCATTAATTAAATATTTTCATCTTCATTCAATGTAACTACTTATTACAATTATTTTTTAAAAGAACACTTAATTAAATATTAATTTCCTTAAAAATGCATTTCATTAAAAGTACACTGTATATTAATTTTTATTTTCTACAAATATACTATAGAGTGCCTTTAATATCCTTTTGATCCTAGAACCATTAGTGTATTAAGAAACAGGACTCCATATATATAATAAGTAACCATAAAAAATTTTCAACTCTCAAACTATAGATAAATGAGGGTTATGGACACATATATAGTAAAATTGATGAAATGATGGATTCAACTGAAATCATACATCAACTGATCAATGGTCTCCGACTATTTTCCTAAGAAAACAACATTGTAGCATGAATATGGAATATCCTTGAGACTCATACATGATTTATAATCATTGACTACCCCACAGATCCATAAAATACAGCCTATACAAACATCTAGAATAATTGACTCTTTTATGCCCCAACTGGTCAAGAAAACTCAAACTAAAACCCTTTAAGAAAGAATATTATTTTAATTTTCATATGGAAAATAAAATAAGATTACAACTAATAGGCTTCTCTGAAAATATATAATAAGAACTATTTATACCCCACTAACCCTTATGATTGACACTGTATAGGTGTTAACTACTATTATACGTCATTATGATTTGATATATTATACACTAAAATACATGATGTGTCCTCCCTTATGTGAATGATGGTTAACTAAAACCCATGGTAGGATCAACTTTTACATCTAGAGTATGTGTTATAATTTAAGGAATTTGAACCACTAGAGGATACAAAACTAATAATGTAAAAATGAACTAGAAATCCCAATAATTTCACTCATGAGTACATTTTTCTATGAAATGAGGGCCCAATTGACCACCTCATCAATCAAAATTTGATGAAATATATTCGAATAAAAAATTAATAAATAGATATATCAATAAATGATATAAAAACCCTATAATATTATTCATAATCCAATATATATATTCGAAAATTAGAATATTGATTACTGTGTCCCATCAATATCATTCTCCAATGGATGTAATACATAATCACTCAATACCTATTTTTGTAGTACATATTGATAAAAACATATCAACTAATTTACCAAAAAATTACATCTTATATAGCCTCTCATGTTTTGATATCTATAAAATGAAATCATTTTTTATATGTTAGTCTACAAAGTAAATACATAAAAAGATTCACTCTCACAACCAGAGGATAACAAAGTAGATGAATATAGGATATAAAGAATCGATAAAAATCAATGATTCCAATTTCCCTACCTCTTTATTAACAAATATAGGATGTGTTATTTTGAAATATATAATAAAATTAAACATGGAGGAACTTCTTCCTAAAATTAATGTCCTATTTATTGAATAAGAATATGTTAAATCTCTCAATATTACTTTTCAATTGGTGATCACAGTATAACATGTGGATCTATATTCACCAATAGTGGGGTATACTCATCACAACCCTCTATGAAATGGGATATCATTACGGTGAAACGTCAATAAAAATCCAAATTATTCACTCATAATAGTTTTATTGTAACATATTATAACTCGGATGTAATATTTAGTAAAATTAAATATATTATTATACATTATATATATTCTCTAATATATTTTTCTTCTAATTACATGGATACACCCATGATCCCTAACTAACAATACCATGGGGTTAAAAATATTAAATTATACCCATAAGTTGTCAAACAATAATAGTATTATTACCAATAACCAAATCATAGACATACTGAATACCACCATAATTTTATACATGAGAAAATTATATATGTTATTGTTGACACAATCAATATTAAAACCCTATCAAATAATCGTAGTTCTTAAACATAGTCAACTAAATAAGTGTTTTTTTAATCTTATATAAGAAATTTATTCAAAAAATAAATAAAATGTGTAAATTATATAAATAAATAACTATAAATAAATTTGAAATAATATTTTCCAGGGTAATATTAACATTATTTTTTGGTTATCTACACTCTATAAAAATAGCCATAACATTTTTTCAAAAAAATCCAACTACCAACTTCCATTTCCAATATAGTGTTAATAATTAAAACCATGGTTTGATTCCCCTTTATAACAACACTATCTAGGGTCACCCAAAATATGGTTGAACATGATCACTACATACCTCAAGTGCTTAACCCCAAATGAAAAGGTATACAAACAAACTGTGAGGTTTATTAAGAGATCATATCGAAACTATATCCAATTAGAAACATAGTTATAAATAAAAATAATAATAAGAACAATCACCACATTATAAAATTAACACAAGGATATGACATTTATGTTTCAACTGTAATAAAGTGAAATAAAAAGGGCTATATAAAATGCTCTGCAATAGTTTCATAGGATCAAAACCTAAATAAAAAAATGTCCTATCAGATTATCATATAAAATTTAGTAAAAAAACACATATTTATAGTATAATGGGACCTAAATATCTACCTTATCCCCCCTAAAATCTATGAACAGTGAAATACAACTCATCCATTTTTAACAAGTCTATTTAACATGAAAATATATTGAACTATATAGATTTTATATGAACTAATATTGCTATAATGGGTGTGAATAAATCTTATTATTTGATATATGTATAACCAATAAAAAATTACGGAAGAAATAATATCAGAAACCAATTTATATGAAAAATGAATTACTATAATCTTTCAGCAACAATAATATACCACATCATTAGGTGGTGACCAATCAACCATTGATGTAACCATACCCACGACAACACAATGTGGAAAAAATATAATAAATAAATAATAAATTATTTTATATTGAAATTAAATAAACTTAACCATGTCACAAGAAACAAAACCCTAAAAATTTTGTTCATCCTACTCTATTTTTTTTAAGAAAAAATATGTTTGATAATGTATTTGTCATGCAACACCAATCTCAAACAACACATGAAATATATAACCATTAAATACAAACCATTAAATTGGAAGGAATTATTTTTATTTACTACTTTGTTAAATATACCAATATAATTTTAATAATCACTATAAAGTACTGCTAAATTTTTAATATGTAACCAATAAATCTTTTATAATTTTATTTTATTATACAAAATAATAATTTTTAGACGATTTTTATTCATATTCTTGAAAAATTAATAGAATTGATTATTGTTACATTGAAATTGTTTATTAGAAAAAATTAAAAATAATTTTAAAATTCAGAATATAATATTTATCCTTTTCTAATGTTTTGGGTGGTTTCATGAAATTTTGCGTTTTTACTGAAGAGTGAAAAATTGCGATTTCTGGAATGTTGTCATTTATTTTTAATAGATTACAAAACTCAAAAGTACCAAAAATTTTTTAATAAGATTTAATGTAACATATGTATAATATATTCATATTTAATGTGCATAATTTATTGTTAATAATTTTTATATTGGATAATATTATATATTTTTCATATGGATTAAAAACATGATTTTTACGAGAACAATTTTTATGTGCATAATATTTATTCTTTTTAATTTGTTAGAAAAAACCATAATGATAAATTTTAAGAATTTAATTTATGGATTATATATATATTGATTTATATTAAAAAAATATTATTTTCAGTCATAAAGTTAATATAAGATCATAATTTTTTCAAAAAAACACATCGGGAAAACATGCATCTTCATAACGTATGTGGTTTTTGTTTTAAATTAAATATTTCTACATATGTGATTTGAATTTGATAAATTATATTAGTTATTTTTATCTTATTAGTATTTATTATCAAATAATTTCAACATATTTTTTCCAATAATTAATAGTTAAAATTGTAAACATTAATTATCGTGGTTAAGTTAAATGGGATTATCGTGGGATAACATAAAAATATAACTGTCATAATTACATAAAATTTTACAAATAATATAATATTTTATATTTATACATTATAATATCTAGTTATCTATAATTATAAATTTTTTAGCCTTGTGGCATGTAAAAAACATGGTTACACCTTTTAAAAATAACAAGTCTTCCGCTCACCTCAATTAAAATAGCCACCCCTATACTCAGTTAATTACACTTTAAGACCCTTTGGATTCAAATTTTATCTGGGAAAAAATACCAAACTTCCACCTCCACCACCTTGAATACATTATTTCATTATATATCATTTCAATGATTACTTTAGGTATAATCTTAATGTGGTTTATCGAGAAGAGTAAAAATTATGAACAATACAATATGGTTTTATTTCATGATTAACCTCTTTCATGGATTAATTAAAAATTTTAATTTTATAGAAATATTATATCATATATATGAAGAAATTAATTTATTAATTTACCATTATAAATCCTATACTCTTCCATAAAATGGGATATAATGTCTTTTTTAATCTGTTTTTCAGAGTAGAACCTCACAAACCGATGTAATTCATTTCCCATCATCGCCTCTTCCAGATTTTTTTAATGATGTATTTAAAGTATTTATATTATATTTGTAACATATTTATACTTGAAGTTCCCAGATCAGTGTGAATCACTGAGAGGGGGAGGGGGTGAATCAGTGATCCCTTAAAACTTTTTACTAATTGATTCTTATCAATTAAACCTCTATGGCTGGTTAAAGCCTCGATCCACTCTTCTTGTATCTCTCAACCTTTCCCGAATGATGCAGTAATGAAAAGGCACAGGACACAAGGATTTACAAGGTTCAGCACCAAAGGCCTACATCCTTGCCATGCTCTCCGAGCATGGATTCTCCCATTATAATCGGTTAGTATTACAATGGTCGATACAGAGTCCCACTATATCTCTCCTGAGTCCCACAGGATGGTCTTTATACTGCGTCCCACAATGTTACCAGAGTCCCACTGGCCTGCTCCAGAATCCCACTGAAGACTTCTTCTCCCTGAGTCCCACAGGGTCTTCTCTTGGCTCCTCGAGTCACACGAGTAGCTCTTCTTCTCTTTAAGGTCTTCAAGTAACTTCAGCAGCCTAGGATAAAGGCTGATGGCCTTGCTCTTCTCTTCTGTTCACTTGTGATGAACAGGACTCCTCAACTTGCTCAGGCTTTATCTCCTTCTTCTCAGGATGACCTGGCTTCTCTCTTCAAGAATCTTCAACAGCCTCTGAAAAGGTCTGTTGGTCTTGCTCAGCAACTTCTGATCACTTCTGTTGATCAGGCTCTTCTCAATCTACTGCAAACTCAGACAAACAATATCTTTCACTTCAGTCTGGCTCAGTCTCAACTTCACATCAACTTCATGCACTGAGTGCATGGCAACTCTGATTCCTCATGCACTGACTGTATGGTCTCTCAAATCTTCAAGAACCTCCTGGTCTCGGACAACTCAAATTGCACATAGCCTGATTTAGCTTTGTTCACGTGTGCACGTGCATGCATGCATGCATGCACTCCCCTTTTTCTCCTTGGTGTGATAAACCCACAATGGGTGTAAATACTTTTAGCACACACACCTTCTTCCTTCTTCACACCTTGTTCTTTTTGTATACACACTCACAAATGTGTTGTTCTTTAGTGTGGGTCATGTTCTTCTTCAAAGTATGCACATCACTTTGTACACACTAAGGTTTGGCCTCTACTTGTTTAGCACTCACAAGCCGTAGGGCCTTCTTCACTTGGCACACACACAAGGATAGGCTTCTTGTTCACTTTTCTTGCACACACTTGGTTATGGCCTTCTCCAATTCTTAAACACACACAATGTGTAGTCTCGGCCTCCACTTGCACACACAAGCCGTAGGTATGTAATGGCCTTCCTCCTTTGCACACACACAAATGTGTGGTCTTCCTCTTGTCTTGCACACACAACCCGAACCCCTGCCAATCTCTTCTTCAATATCCGTGCAAGCCTCGGGTGTAAGGCGACGTGCAAGTGCTTGGAGCACTAGGTTACGCAAGGTGCAAGGCTACCTCTGTCGCGCAGGGTGGAGATGACACAAACGGCCGCACAAGCCTCGAGTGCAAGGCACTTCAACCACGGGGCGCGCAAGTGCTACTGCCCCGGGTACTTCCTGTCGCGCAAGGAGTAGGCGCGCAGGGGATCTCCTCCTCCTCCTTCTTCTTGTCGCGCAAAGAAGTCGCCCGCAAGGGACTCCTTCGGGCCAAGGATGGCACTGAGATCTTCAGCCGCGCAAGTAATTTGCGCGGGGATTCTTTCTTCGTGAGGCAGAGAGCTCACGGGACTTCTCCCGAGTTTTTCAGCAAGCTTCTTAGGAGCCTTGGGCTCTTCTTTTATAGGCGAGGAGAGCCTCTGCCTTCCGCGGAGAGATATCTTTCGAAACCCCGATGATTTCGGTTCTTTAAAGATTTTTTAAAATCTCGTTTCTTCATCTGTTTCACGCGGGTTCTCTCATTTTTCTTTCCTCCTCGTGCATGCGATTTATAACGCATGCACGGCCTCTGTTTAAACCCAATCCATGCAAAGGCACGAACCCATGAAGCCTCGGCAACTTCGTTTGCCTCGGCATTGCTTCGAATTCTCCTCTCATTGCATGCATGCATATTTTAATGCATGGTTGTGTTCAGTGTGGCCAGACGAACTCCATGGATGTCTTAGATCCTTCATAGGTGGTCGGGAACTCGAAAACCGGCCTCGGGTAGCCTCTGGTTCATCGGCGGCTTCGCGGGTGCCTCGGTCGAGCTCGAGGTAGAAGATGGTCGGGGAGCCGTTGGATGCGGTGATAAAAAAGGCTTCGACGGCTTGGATCAGATCGGGGGCGCGGCGGATTAGATGAGCGGCTGCGATCCAGCGCGCGATGAGACGGACGGCTCAGATCTTCTCCCGGGTGAAAATTCTGTGTCCCACATCGAAACGGGACGCGGTTTTTCCACGCTTTATCAAAGATCCTCTCCCCGCTCAACGCTCAGTTGCACTTCTCCCCTCTCAGTGCCGCCCCGCACCGGGTTCTCTCTGCGGGCGCGCTCTTGCGCCCACTATGCTCCCTGCGGGCGCGCCACTGGCGCCCACTATGCACGCTGTGACACTCTTGGGGGCGCGCTCCTACGCCCCTGCCGCGCTCCTCCGGGCGTGCCCCAGGCGCCCATGCGGTGTCTTGGGTGTGCGCCCTGCCGCCCTGGCTCGCCCCACGGGTTCCCCCGGGCGTGGTGCCCTAGTGCCCATGCCTTGGGGTTGAACCCTCAAGGTGCCTTGGCTGGCCATATTTTTTGGCAAAGGGACAGAACAAAGTACAAAGTACTCCCAAGTGAAATATGCCAAATGCCACTTAAGCCATCTTCCTCTTCATTTATTCTCATCTTCTTCTTAAGAATTCCATTACTTCTCCTCATATGATCTTCACTTCGGATATGGAATTCAAAAGGTTTCTTCTTAATCTTCTTCATGTACTCTTCCATATGTGTTCAATACTTAGGAGGGACTTCAACTGAATCTCATAAATCACATATGTTCTTCAACATTCTTCATTGATCTAATCAGAGATCAATTGGATCTTCTTCTGATTCACATGCACTAAGAGTTTGTACATGGTCTTCATTAATCCACATCATCCACTTAGTAGTTGTGGATAGATCAGCTTTCATCTCCTCACGCATTGTCAATACAATGCATGGTCTTCTAAATCTTGTTGTGACATTGTATCCAGTTGATACAAGTTCTTGGAACTTTAAGAACAGCTCAACAATCGTCAGATGTCCTTAGAGAATGTTTCAAACCATCATCTCTTATAGATCAGCTTTCATCTCCTCATGCATTGTCAATACAATGCATGGTCTTCTAAAGCTTGTTGTGACATTGTATCTAGTTGATACAAGTTCTTGGAACTTTAAGAACATCTCAACAATCGTCAGATGTCCTTAGAGAATGTTTCAAACCATCATCTCTTATGTCACTTAGTGAATCTCCTAAGTGACATGCATCTTAGAACTATGGCCATTCTCTCTTCATCACCAACACCATCACAACCTTTTTCATTCACATCTTGACATTCCTTGACTTCCATTCATTCCAAGAAAACTTCATGCCTCATTGACAACAAATGCAACACAGTGCACTTCAATCTCCCCCTTTGTATTTGTTGTCAATACACCACTTCAGCACATATGAATGGGTCAATATGTGTGCCAATATTTTCTCCCCCTTATTGGCAATCAAATGCAAAGGTGTGGTGTGGTTCACTTTCAAAAATATCTCTTCCTCCCTTTGAAAAGTATTTTCTTGAAAAACACTGAGAGAGGGATGATGTCACATGTTCTCTTTAGCAAAGAACCTTTAGTAAATCAGCTCTAAGTCTACTTGGGCTAACCCGGTGTAGAAAACAAGAGTGATATGACCAAGGAATTCAAAGATGTCCATAATTCTCTACACATGTGAGATCATGCTTAGGGGTTTGAAATTTTTCATATATAACAATGAATTGCTAAATCATGCACATACTTCACAAAACTCATTAGAAAGTTCAGGTGCAAAGATAAAGCTCCCCCTTTCATCCATCTGTCTTCAATCCATAATCCCCCTTAATTGACAAGGTAAACTCAATTAAGAAACAAGGGATGAAAGTATGATTGGAATACCTTCACTTTTCTTCAAGATGATATTAAATCCCAAAATATCATCTTCTCCAGATAGGCTCCCCCTCAAGGGGTGCACTCCATTCCTTCCAAACCATCCTCCAGCTGAGAATGATCATCATCTTCAATTCCCTGCAATGTTAGCACATGAAAATACCAGAAGTATAAGGGAATAAGATGGAACCTCCTTGGTTCATCAATGTGAACAACAAGGTTGAGAAGATTCTCTCAACCGAGATGTCCCATTTTCACCATTCTTCACACTTGCACATTTGATCTTCAATGATGTTTGTGCTGGTGTGGATCTTAATACATCTTCATGTGAAATATTTTTCTTCCCTTTTGCCTTAGCAATTTCCAGAACATCATCTTCAGCTCTTTGCAGATCTTTGGCAAGTTGCAACTGATTTGGCCATATGACTAGTAAATCATTTGGATGTGTGGCCTCAGTTCTAGATATTCCACATGGTTCCTTTGATGCTGTCAAGCTACCTCTCTTAGGCAACTTGTTTTCAATAAATCCCTTCTGCTTCTTTTGGATTGATTGTCTGTTTGAGTTCATTTGGCTTCTATTTATTTCCATGGCTTGTTTGCAAAGATCCATGGTATGACCTTTCTTTCCACAGTAGAAGCATATTTTCTTGGTGGTCCTTCTAGATGACTCACCCTTCTTGGATTTAGACTCCAAGGACTTCTCTTTATTTCTCAAGCACTTCTTGGGAGCATTTTCTACTTTATTCTTGCTTCCCAAGGAATCTTTTTGAGCCAGGTTCTGTGATCTTTTCTTCTTTTTAACTCTGGATACATTCGGAGATTGATATGTATCAACTCTTTGACCACTTTTGCAACCATCCCAGATGTTGTCAAGTAATCCAAATCTATTTGCAGTAAACAGATGTCTCTGGACCTGTGGATGTTGCTTCCTTCCTTCTGGCTTGCTCCCCCTTGGCATGGGCTTCCTCTGTGCTTTGGCATTCAGTGGATTGTACCAACAATCCTTTGCACAATGCCCATACTTGTTACAACACCAACATTGTCCCACGAATCTTGACCTCTTCAGTACTTCTGATTGTAGGGTACTTTTCTTGACCTGTTGTGCTATTTCAGGAGAGCTCTGCTTCTTTACTGTCTTCATCCATATTTGTTTGGAATTATTCTTCCATCCTGCACTTTTTGTGGAAACACAATTAGAAGCATCAGTACAAGATGGTATGGATGGTACCTTCTTTCTAGAAGTTGTTGCCCTTTTATTAGAGGATGTATTTCTCTTAGAATCATCTTGCTCAATGCATACTTGAGTAGCAACATTTCTTCTTTCAGCTGACTGGGAGGCTTTGGCTTTGAGTGATTGCTGGTTTTTCAATATCACCTCCAGTTCTATGCACTTCATATTGAGGGAGTTCTTCTCATCCTCAATAGTTCTTAGCCTTCCTTCCCATTTATCTTCCAGCTGCTTCATCTGGTCTTCATGCACCTTATTTATTTCTAGCAATGAATTGTCAAGCTCCTTCACCATTTTGACTTTGTCTTCGAGTTGAGCATCTCTGACATTCATTGATACTTTATGCCTCTCTTCCAGTGCATGGAAAACATCTTTGACCACAGTCTTAAAGAATTCTTTCTCAGAAAGTCTTCTTTTCAATTCTTCAGCAGTGTCTTCATATCTTTCATTGCAAAGAGAAACGGTTTCATCTTTAGCCTTCACCAGCTTTCTGAGAGTGTTGGTTATGCCAACCCTTTTTGCCAATTGGACTTCCAGAGAATTGGCTTCATCTTCTAGCTGTAATTTTTCTTCTTGAAGATCAAGGAGGCCTGTAGCTATACACATTGCCACTTCCTTGGGGACTCTCTTCTGAAGATATTTGATTGCATTTAGAAGATCATTGTTTCTTCCATCTTCATCACAGCTAGAGCAGGCTTCATCAGAAGAATGATAAAAGGAATTGTCATCTGATGTGACTTTCACATTTCTTTCCATAGAAGGAGTTTCTCTAATTGCACCAACCTTATTCTTCATCTTCTTTGCCTGTTTCTTCATTCTGTTATTCAGATTCTTGGCAGATATCTCCATTTGAGGTTGTTCTATCATTTCCTCAAATCTGCACTCCATGTAGACTCTCTTGGATCTTTTAGAGGAAACCTCCCTTTTATACCAATTGAAGTGCCCAGATCAGTGTGAATCACTGAGAGGGGGAGGGGGTGAATCAGTGATCCCTTAAAACTTTTTACTAATTGATTCTTATCAATTAAACCTCTATGGCTGGTTAAAGCCTCGATCCACTCTTCTTGTATCTCTCAACCTTTCCCGAATGATGCAGTAATGAAAAGGCACAGGACACAAGGATTTACAAGGTTCGGCACCAAAGGCCTACATCCTTGCCATGCTCTCCCAGCATGGATTCTCCCATTATAATCGGTTAGTATTACAATGGTCGATACAGAGTCCCACTGTATCTCTCCTGAGTCCCACAGGAGGGTCCTTATACTGCGTCCCACAGTGTTACCAGAGTCCCACTGGCCAGCTCCAGAATCCCACTGAAGACTTCTTCTCCCTGAGTCCCACAGGGTCTTCTCTTGGCTCCTCGAGTCACACGAGTAGCTCTTCTTCTATTTAAGGTCTTCAAGTAACTTCAGCAGCCTGGGATAAAGGCTGCTGGCCTTGCTCTTCTCTTCTATTCACTTGTGATGAACAGGACTCCTCAACTTGCTCAGGATTTATCTCCTTCTTCTCAGGATGACCTGGCTTCTCTCTTCAAGAATCTTCAACAGCCTCTGAAAAGGTCTGTTGGTCTTGCTCAGCAACTTCTGATCACTTCTGTTGATCAGGCTCTTCTCAATCTACTGCAAACTCAGCCAAACAATATCTTTCACTTCAGTCTGGCTCAGTCTCAACTTCACATCAACTTCATGCACTGAGTGGATGGCAACTCTGATTCCTCATGCACTGACTGCATGGTCTCTCAAATCTTCAAGAACCTCCTGGTCTCGGACAACTCAAATTGCACATAGCCTGATTTAGCTTTGTTCACGTGTGCACGTGCATGCATGCATGCATGCACTCCCCTTTTTCTCCTTGGTGTGATAAACCCGCAATGGGTGTAAATACTTTTACCACACACACCTTCTTCCTTATTCACACCTTGTTCTTTTTGTATACACACTCACAAATGTGTTGTTCTTTAGTGTGGGTCTTGTTCTTCTTCAAAGTATGCACATCACTTTGTACACACTAAGGTTTGGCCTCTACTTGTTTAGCACTCACAAGCCATAGGGCCTTCTTCACTTGGCACACACACAAGGCTAGGCTTCTTGTTCACTTTTCTTGCACACACTTGGTTACGGCCTTCTCCAATTATTAAACACACACAATGTGTAGTCTCGGCCTCCACATGCACACACAAGCCGTAGGTATGTAATGTCCTTCCTCCTTTGCACACACACAAATGTGTGGTCTTCCTCTTGTCTTGCACACACAACCCAAACCCCTGCCAATCTCTTCTTCAATATCCGCGCAAGCCTCGGGTGTAAGGCGACGTGCAAGTGCTTGGAGCACTAGGTTACGCAAGGTGCAAGGCTACCTCTGTCGCGCAGGGTGGAGATGACACAAACGGCCGCACAAGCCTCGAGTGCAAGGCACTTCAACCACGGGGCGCGCAAGTGCTACTGCCCCGGGTACTTCCTGTCGTGCAAGGAGTAGGCGTGCAGGGGATCTCCTCCTCCTCCTTCTTCTTGTCGCGCAAAGAAGTTGCGCGCAAGGTACTCCTTCGGGCCAAGGATGGCACCGAGATCTTCAGCCGCGCAAGTAATTTGCGCGGGGCTTCTTTCTTCGTGAGGCAGAGAGCTCACGGGACTTCTCTCGAGTTTTTCAGCAAGCTTCTTAGGAGCCTTGGGCTCTTCTTTTATAGGCGAGGAGAGCCTCTGCCTTCCGCGGAGAGATATCTTTCGAAACCCCGAAGATTTCGGTTCTTTAAAGATTTTTTCAAATCTCGTTTCTTCATCTGTTTCACGCGGGTTCTCTCATTTTTCTTTCCTCCTCGTGCATGCGATTTATAACGCATGCACGGCCTCTGTTTAAACCCAATCCATGCAATGGCACGAACCCCTGAAGCCTCGGCAACTTCGTTTGCCTCGACATTGCTTCGAATTCTCCTTTCATCGCATGCATGCATATTTTAATGCATAGTTGTGTTCAGTGTGGCCAGACGAACTCCATGGACGTCTTAGATCCTTCAGAGGTGGCCGGGAACTCGAAAACCGGCCTCGGGTAGCCTCTGGTTCATCGGCGGCTTCGCGGGTGCCTCGGTCGAGCTCGAGGTAGAAGATGGACGGGGAGCCGTTGGATGCGGTGATCAAAAAGGCTTCGACGGCTTGGATCAAATCGGGGGCGCGGCGGATTAGATGAGCAGCTTCGATCCAGCGCGCGATGAGACGGACGGCTCAGATCTGCTCCCAGGTGAAAATTCCGCGTCCCACATCGAAACGGGGCGCGGTTTTTCCGCGCTTTATCAAAGATCCTCTCCCCGCTAAACGTTCAGTTGCACTTCTCCCATCCCGGTGCTGCCCCGCACCGGGTTCTCTCTGCGGGCGCGCTCTTGCGCCCACTATGCTCCCTGCGGGCGCGCCACTGGCGCCCACTATGCACGCTGTGACACTCTTGGGGGTGCGCTCCTACGCCCCTGCCGCGCTCCTCCGGGCGTGCCCCAGGCGCCCATGCGGTGTCTTGGGTGTGCGCCCTGCCGCCCTGGCTCGCCCCACGGGTTCCCCCGGGCGTGGTGCCCTAGTGCCCATGCCTTGGGGTTGAACCCTCAAGGTGCCTTGGCTGGCCATATTTTTTGGCAAAGGGACAGAACAAAGTACAAAGTACTCCCAAGTGAAATATGCCAAATGCCACTTAAGCCATCTTCCTCTTCATTTATTCTCATCTTCTTCTTAAGAATTCCATTACTTCTCCTCATATGATCTTCACTTAGGATATGGAATTCAAAAGGTTTCTTCTTAATCTTCTTCATCTCCTCTTCCATATGTGTTCAATACTTAGGAGGGACTTCAACTGAATCTCATAAATCACATATGTTCTTCAACATTCTTCATTGATCTAATCAGAAATCAATTGGATCTTCTTCTGATTCACATGCACTAAGAGTTAGTACATGGTCTTCATTAATCCACATCATCCACTTAGTAGTTGTGGATAGATCAGCTTTCATCTCCTCATGCATTGTCAATACAATGCATGGTCTTCTAAAGCTTATTGTGACATTGTATCCAGTTGATACAAGTTCTTGGAACTTTAAGAACAGCTCAACAATCGTCAGATGTCCTTAGAGAATGTTTCAAACCATCATCTCTTATAGATCAGCTTTCATATCCTCATGCATTGTCAATACAATGCATGGTCTTCTAAAGCTTGTTGTGACATTGTATCCAGTTGATACAAGTTCTTGTAACTTTAAGAACAGCTCAACAATCGTCAGATGTCCTTAGAGAATGTTTCAAACCATCATCTCTTATGTCACTTAGTGAATCTCCTAAGTGACATGCATCTTAGTTCTATGGCCATTCTCTCTTCATCACCAACACCATCACAACCTTTGTCATTCACATCTTGACATTCCTTGACTTCCATTCATTCCAAGACAACTTCATGCCTCATTGACAACAAATGCAACACAGTGCACTTCAATACTTATGGGGTAATTATGTTAAAAATAATTTTTTTTCATTCTTTGGTGGATACAATAACATCATTCTTTTGTAAGGCGAACTACCGCTTCAGGAAATGATGTGATTCATTTTTTCACTAATGCTTTAAATAAAAGATAATAAAGTTAATGTTAATGAATTTATATGATATAAATGACATAATAAATATATTCATGAAATATTTATCCTTATTAAATGATAATATATTATTTTCATTCTTACCTTTTCACTCACTAGATAATGATATTGTATTTTTTGTATGTGTTGTTTACTGCCATCCAAAGATATGTGACTCAGTTTTCAAGACCAAAATATATAGATGATTTATATATAAGTAAATTTTTAGAAATAATATGGATTATATGATATTTTTATCATTCATTTATTTTAAATTATTACAAACATACTCTCAATATTTATCATTGAAAAATGGGAATGTTACTCATGGGTATTTACGGTTAACACTCCCAATGATTGAAACATACATCATTTATGAGATCCATATATAATTCAAGGTATTAAAGGTTTAATTGATGAAAAAATATTATAATTAAATCATGATTAATATTTTGGAGTTTTTGAAATAATTACCTCTTTGAGCATTGGAAACACACCCAATCCTTTTTAAAACTATAAACATAACATACATAAAACACATGATGTGGACTTAATTGATTAAATGTTATTATATAATTGAAAATAAATAAAATAAAACATATAACTATATTGTAATAAAATATGAAATATTTATTAATAAATAAAATAATTGATATAAGATTATTATAAAAGAGATAAACGACAAACATGCAATGTCTCGACTCAATACAAGGCATGTATTATCTATCAATTACTTATGTGAGACAATTGAAATATTCACCACTTTCTTATTCATTGGTGTATATAAATAATCATTACATGTAATATAATTTATATTTTATTGTTAAGGTTATTTTATGTTTAAATTTTAATTATCTCATTCAAGGGTATTTAATTTCAAATTTATCAAGTCATAAAGGGTTTCTTAACTAAATTTCTTTTTATGGTGTTGTAACACTTCTTCAAAACAAAATTAAGAAATAATTATGAATGATTTTATCCTTAAAATTTTTTATTCTACATTTCACCCAATTTTTTTTCTATTTATTTTTTTTACATAATCATTCCAATGATAAATTCTCAATTAAATGATAATATATGTATTTGAGTTATTAATCTCAAATTCTCAATCATTGGTAAATAAGTAATGTTATATATATATATATATATTTTAATAATTTGTATATTATACCCTTTGGTATATTATATCATGACTCTTTGTATGTTTAAGGTATTAAACATTTCATTTGATGTTATTCATTCAAGGAACTTATTTATGAAAAGTCACCAAAATGGAAAATCACTATTTAATTTGGGATATTTTCTCAATATGTATCCCTTTGGCTAATTATTTGATATTTATATATTAAAATAAAAATATTTTCATCTTATTTTTTTATTTATGAACATTTTTCATGTAATAGTACAATGTTTTTACACATTGGTATATAAAATTATTCTGATAACATTTTTAAAAAAATGATATATCATTTCCTTCTTTAGTCAGAAATCATATCCTGTCAAAATGAATATTTTAAAAACAAAAAAAAATTAATTTTTAAATAGGTAAATTATTTTTTAACAATAATAAAACCTTAAAAAAAGAAATTTTCTTATAATTTTTTAAAAAAAAAATCATTTTGTATTTTATAGAAATTTAAATAGGATTCATTGTTATAAAATTTATTACATGAAGAGATTTCCCCACCATCATATCAAAAATTTCACTGAATCACACAATATATGTTTCCATAGTAATTTTCAAATAAATTTATTTTAAAATCATTTAATGAAATTATTTTTAAAATTTATTTAATAAGATATAGTTTATTTTCCTACAGAATGCATTTAATAATATTTTAATTATATTTCCAATCATTAATGTCAACAACCATTTCTATAACTTATCCTCTAATGGGGATATTTTTTTATGATAACATCCACATTCATTCAATTTTTGGATTAGGATTTCCTCATAGATATTGTTATGGAACCCATTTATTTTTCATGGGTTAGTCATGATTCAAATATATTTTTATGGAACCCATTTATTTTCTATGGGTTAATCATGATTCATATATATTGTTATAGAACCGGTTTCTTTTCATAGGTTAATCATGTAGCAAATATATTTCCAAGGAACCTATTTCATTTCAACAAGTTAATAATTTTTAAAAGGGGTTGTAATGGAACTTATTTCATTTCAATGGAATAATTAATCTATAAATGTAGTAATTTTATTTTTTATGGGATTAATGATGCTATTTAGGCTCAGTATAATTTATATGTGTCCCTTGGTTATTTATATATGATGGATGCATGTAGATATCACCAGGTGAGCCCAATATAGCTTACATGATTAGTTCACCTAGATTGCATAAGCTGATACCGATGTACTATACATTATGGGTCACCACAAATATTACTCTAATTAATTTGGTAGTTATTGTGTTAACCAAAAAATTATGTTCGAATTAGAAGATATGGTTATTCTAGGTTTTTGGGTTTATTACAAGTGATATGATAACAATTATTGAAGGTACCAATACATTTTATCTATTCTCTACATGGGTTTATAATTTTTCTTCTAATCAAGATTGATATCACATGGCTCAGGATTATTTATTCTAACGACCCATTCATTTTATGAATACTTATGTCATGTTGTAATATTTAATAATCTAGTCATTAATTAGTGTGAATATTATTATGTTATACTCATTAACCTTGATTATTGCATCATACAATAATTATATTCTTATTCTCAATGATGACATTTAATTGTTAATGCATACATTCACTCTTATTGTGCATTTTATCTCACACTTATTAAGTTCATTTTTTCCAAGTCATAAAGAATTATAATAATGAAATTATATTTAGAAATTATTTAATATTTATTATGATGAACACATAATGTGAAATAAGAAAATATAGGTTGATTTGAAAAAAAGTTAGTTTTAAGGCATGGGAATTTTTTATATAAATGTTTATCCTAATTCAATAAAACTAAATACCTAAAAGGACCTCAAGAATGTAAATGATCCAGATTTTTTAAAAAAAACTATGTTTTCTTGTTTGGATGAAAATATTTGGATCATATTAGTCAGTATCAAAGCCAAAATTGTATATTTTATAATTTCAATATCAGATCCAGGAGTGACAGATTATTGCTATTATATTTGATATCAAAGGAATGGTATATATGACATTAAATATTGTGATGTTTTCTTGTTATTTGATATTAATATTTACTGACATCATTATAGACCAAAAAATTTATGGATTATTATATGTTTAATTTATTAGAAATATCTTTGAGGTTCTAAAAAAAATATTAAAAAGTGGTTAAGGACATTCTAGGAGATGTCTTCTTTAGATGAATTATATATAATAACTTTGTTCAAACATACATTTTGTTGAAATTTGTTTTAATGTGTTGTTAACCACATTTTTTTATACTATATTGTATGTTGAGGTAATTATGGGAACACATGTTTTATCCTATAGATTACCATGGGATTAAAATGTTATTTCTGACTATGTGATTAATGTTTTTTTAGATTTGAATGTTGAATGAAATGAGATAAAAATTTATGGTAATACACTCTTTAATTTAGTTGTTATTTAGAAATGATTTAGTTTGAACTTTTATGATTACTATGGAAATTTAAATATTAATTTATTAAACAATCATATAATGGATTATTTATACTGGGAATTATATCACCACATATTGAAAGATTTTATTGTAATTAATGATAATAGGATTTATGAATATCTAGTTATCCTTTTTGGGATTATGTGATCCTTCAAATGTTGATTCTATTACTGTATTCATAAAGAATTCGTCTATAATAGTCATTATTTGGACAAAACACAAGATTGTTGTGGAAATTGAAATAAGTTTGAAATTATACTCATTATGTATTTATATTTCTATATTCTATTAGTTATAATTTCAAATTAATTCATCAATAATATTAAAATCATAATGATTTAAATTTTTTTACCCATATTTCTGAGGATATCAATGATCTTTTTCAATCCCCGTTTGTTTATAGTTCTGTGGTTGTAAAATTTATATTTGTCATTAAAATTATTGTGATCAATGATATATATAACTTCATATAATTATTTGGGCTTTATGAATTTCTTACATTTCAAAGTCTTCAATTCCCACCTATGATAACCATTTTTCATTGTTAGTGCCCAAAGAAAGGTATTTTTAAATCTCCGGCCTTTAATTACCGAGATAAAGTCCAAATTGTGAGGAACAAATTTATAAAAGGTGGAGGATGTAACACCCCTGAAGTATCATAAAACAAAACTATGTTCAGTATCATATTATACAAGTGACACCAATATTCCATGACCCTTAAAATATATTATCGTTATAACCATGTTTTTTTATTGGTGGGTATGAATGGTATTAAAGTGAATAAATTTTATTCTTCTTAATTTATTAAAACCAAATTAAGCATTATTTGGATGAATTTGTGCTAATTATATATCATAAAATAATAATTTATATTCATAAATGATTATTTTTAGTCATTTAGTTAATATAAAAGTTTATTCTTCCTCAAAAAATGCACGTCCTCGAAACCTTCTTTTTCGTCACGTCTACGGGTTTCATTTAAATTTAATTTTCCAACATCTATGAATTGAATTTGGTAAAATGTATTTCATATTTCTAATATTAATTATTTATATTATTAAATACACTCAACTATCTTTTTTTATCATATTGAAGAGTGAAAACAGTAAAAACCAATTTCCATTATTATTGAAGAAATAGATTAACTAAGGGTTAAACGAAAATGATAAGTATCAAAATGAACTTAAAACATTTATAAGAACTATTGTTTGAAAATATATAAACTATAACATGATTTAGTCAATGTATTCCTTCATTTTGTATACTTTAGTCACGTGAAAATAATGGGTTGACAATTTTCATTCCAAAAATTACCATTGTGATTCTCACCTCACTTATAGAATTCCACCCACTCTCCTCTATTATTAATAAATTAATAAAAAAAATTATTAATAACCTAATAAGTAAAATAATAAAAAACCATTTATAATAGAATAATTTTTTTCCATATATATTTTCTTGGAATACATTACTTATAATCTTAAAGATGTGGTCCAAGAAGAGGTAAAATTTCTAATTATACATATTTGTGTTATTTGTTATTTATCATCCTGTAAATTTTTATTAAAATATGATCATATGATAAATAAGAATAAAATATATAATGAGATGTTATTTTATTCATTTAATAACCTAAATCAACCTCTTATTTCACAAAATAAGACACGAAATCATCATATGTGTGTGTGAAAGACAACCTTTTCATGAATTGATGTCATTTGTTATCCATCAACTCCTCTCACAACTTGTTATAATGATGAATTATATATATATATGATTTTATTAAAATATTTATACTTATTAACATACTATAAAACATATATCTTATTACCTATCATTATGTGTTGGATATGATAATGTTGTTGTTGTCTACGACAAACTACCCATTCATGAGGCAATATGATTATTTTTTAACTAAATCCTTAATTGTCTGATGATAATGATAATTTTTTTGAATATATATGATATAAAAGATATAATATAATTTTATTTAGGAAAATAAAATATATCATTTTCTTTATAACCTTTTAACTCATCATAAAATGATATTGTTGTTCTTGTACTTGTAGATTAATGCCTTCACGAAGTGATGTGGTCCTATTTTCATCATCATAAGACATGGACCATAAATATAAGTATTTATAAAGAAAAAATATGTTATATGTGATATTATCATCATTTTGGAATTTCAAAATTATACTGACATCACTTATATTATATTCATTTAAAAAAGGAAATGTTACTCTTGAGTGTGCATGAACTACACTCTCCATGATCGTATCTTAATTCATTTCACAAAACCATCATTCATGTTTTGTTTTAAAATAATAAATTTTGAACAAATATTCTTATTATTTCAGGATTATTAATTGGTAAATTTATAAATAATGACAAATTTACCACATTTAACAAACTAAATCCATTTTCAAATAATGAACCAAACATCCTGAATACATCCAAACTAGACTTTACTAATTGTGTATATTAACATTCCTTTAAAATTAAATTATGTATATTATTTATGTATAAGTTTTAAAAACTGGTAAAGGTTCATATGAAATAAAATATTCAATATAGTCCTATTGTTAATGAATTAATTGATAGAAACATAATATCTAGACTCGATGTAAGGGAATTCTAGTCGCTCTTTTACTTGTGTATTCCATATGCCATATTCACATATTATTTTTATTTATTGGTGTATATACTACTCCTATAAGTTTAATATATTGAATATATTATAATTAATGTTATTTTATGTTTAAATAGTAATTATTTTATCCTAGAGGATTTAATTTCATTATTCTAAACGTGTAATTAATTTCTAAATTAATTTCTATTTGTTGGGTTATAATTGTTCTTCATTGAATTCATTATGATATTATTAAGTTTTAATTTATCAAAAAATTATTTTATTCTATATATAAGATGGTTTTTTTGTGGATTTTAGTTTTTTACAATTAATCTCCTTATTTTCTATTATCAATTCAATGATATTATATTTTTTAGGGTTATTCTACAGAAATACTATTCATTTGGGAAAAATTTTATGTTCTAAAACTAAATTATTTTATAATGTGAATATTGTAACCTATGATATATAATATAAAAAATATTATTATTTTAATGAAATTTAATATCTAATTGTGATTTATTCTTTCAAGGGGCTCCAAATTTAAAATATAGTAAAATTGAAAAGCCTTTATGTTAAAGATATCATTTCTATTCAAGATTATTTTTGTGTCACTCTATATTTGGGGATTATTTTATATTTTTAAATAAAAACTAATCTATATTATTATAAAATGGTTATTCATGAACATTTTCATTTAATATTACCATTTTTCACTCATTTTGACATAGAATTATTTTAAAAATTCTATTAAGAAAATATAACATCAATTCCTTCATCGATCTGAAATACATTTTATTCTTAAAACATGTTGTACAATAATATTTTAAAAAATGTTTTAAACTTACATTAAAATTAATTTTTTAACATAAATATATTATTAAAAAATGGTTTAAATGATTAATCATATCATTTTTGAGTCAATATATTTTTTTATTTTACTAAAAATTTTAAAGGAATCATTATCATAATGTGTATCACATGACATATTTTTCAACCGTCATATCCATTATTAGAATTGAATATTCCGTTAAAATTATCCATTATTATTTTTAGTGAAAAATATTTAATGGATTTTTAGTTTTTTAAATGTTACAATCAATATGAAAATTGTAACATCCCATGTTTTTAAAAGGAATCACTTTGTTCAAAAGCATACAAGATACACTACTTCTAGATTTAGAGTACAAGTAAATAATATTAAAATTTTATCATTATAACATAGCCATTATAATAAAGTAAATGAATAGTAAAAACTGATTTATGAAAATATGGTTTTAACATTTATATATAATTAATTATTTTATGAAAAATTAATTATAAATGAATATGAATTGCAATTTAAAATAATTTTTTTGGAAAACTATTTAAATATATATTAGTGTGATTTATAAATATTAAAATCACTATTTTTGGATATATAAATGAATTATATATGTTATATATTAAATATATTGTTTAAAATTCATTTTATATGTTTTTAGACATGATATATGAACAAATCCAATTGAACACATAAAATAATTATTTCTCAGAAAATTAAAGTTTTTCAGACTTTTGATGGAACGCCTATATTAAATATAGTTTTTTTACATTTATAAATTATTGATGGAAAAATATAATTCTTATTTAGAAAAGTAGGCTCAATAGTTACTTTTTTATAATTTTTACAATTTTTATGAGAATATTAATTTTTTGATGAATAGTGAACAATACAAAATATTTGTTCAAAACTAATTTTTGTCATATTTATTTTTATAGAGAAATTATTTTTTGATTAGTTTTATATTATAATTAAATCATTTTATTATAATTTAATCTAATTTATTCCATTTCAATCAATTTCACATTGAAATATGATATAAAAACATTTTAAACTTTTTAACATTTTTACATTAAAATCCCATTTTAATGATCCATTAATGGGGTTAAATTTAAATTAATTTTATCAAGTTATGTGTATCGATTTTGGAAAAATAGATTTACATGGTTTTAATCATCAGTATATTTATGATCTAAAAGGATCAACATAATTTTTTAAATATATGAATAGAAACTTTAGTAATTATTTTTATTACCATGGTTAAGGGTAAATAAAGTAATTAAGGGTAAAAATAAAATTTTAATTTAGGATAACAGTTTTACTAATATAATTATATTTTCAGTTTTATTCCTAAAATAATATGGGCCATAATATATTCTTTGTAGTCCACTATGATCAATTGAAGACATTTATATTATTTTATTCAATGAGAAGACAATTTTAAAACACCCTAGTTTTTAACAAGTAGAATAGTTTGAATGTGGTGTTATATAAAGGATATGTTCTATTATAATTAATATATAAAAATATAATTCAAATATCTATTTCAATTTAATTTATTTAAATTTTATTGAAATAAATTAATTAATTAAATTATGACACAATAATGATGTCGTAGTTGATTAATTAACAAGAGAATAAAATAAATGATATTAAAATGAATATAATTTGATATAAATGATGTCATAAAAAACATATATGGATGATTTGGAAATTTTATTTCTGAGTTAATAGGGTTTTTTATATGTTTTCAATTATTTTATGAATTTAGTTAAAATGTAATGTATTGAATAATGTCAATATTGAAATTATTGATATTTTAAAATAAATAATACTTTTATTAATTGATATAAAATACGTAAAAGTATAAAAAATAATTTAAATAATTTTTATATGTCATTAAATATAATTAATAACACATTTATTGGTTTTTTTTAAATTTATGGATATTATATTAACCCTCAAACAGTAAATTATATGATAACATGATATGTGGTAAAAGGGTAAAATATGGGTTCAATAAAAAAAGATAAGGAATAAAAAATAATCAAAAAGTGTATAATTTTCATTAGATAATTTTATTTTTACCCATAATAATTTTATATTATATATTTACATTGTTGGATCCACTTTAAATATAGAATTAATTTATATTAATTTAATACCTTGAAGAATTTGATTAGTGATCCTCCCCTCTCTTATAAATGGGCACTACTTATAATCATTACAAAACACTTAAAAACCATTATTTATTAGACATAAACTTCCATAATCTTTCCTATAATCCCTTCCTATATTATAGATTCATTATTCTTTTCAGAACACTTTCCACAGTGATGTTAAGATGTTAATCAAGGAATATCATCCCACAAAGATTTATTGTTTTAATCATGTATTTCTATTTTATTTCCTCTTCCATTTTCTTCAAATATTCCTCATATATTATGAAAGAATAACTATAGTATCAAAAATTTGTATAGATTTAACTATGTTAATATTATCACCTAAATCTATCTATGATTCTATAAAATGTGAAATGAACTAATCATTTGTGTGTACGTGTGAACTATAACCTCTGTGAACTGATATAATTCATTTTCCATTACCATATCTTGAGTTTTGTTATAATAATGAAATTATATATCTATTTCATATTAATTAAATATTTACCATTATAAGAAAATAATGTATCCATTAAATTCTTACTTTCCATAAACATGAAAATTAAAATTTCATTTATGAGTACATGTGAACTATCATCTCCATGAAGTGATGTGATTTATTTTTTCCTCCCCACATAACATTTATGATATATTGAAGTGTATTTAAATAATTAATATGATAATAATTATATAATGATCATTATAGAATGAAAAAATAATACTTATCTTATTTCCATAATGATTGTTGAAAAATGAAAACATTACTAATGCATACGTACAACTTAATGTTTACCTAATTATAACATCATTAATTTTTTATATCCATATTTAATGAATGAATATAAAATTATGACTGATTTATAATAATAATAATTATTTCATGAATTTAATTATACAGATAATGGAGTTATATCTTCTTTGACCATATTAGACTTACCAGCATCATTTTAGACTCAAAAACATTATATTATCAAAATGCCTTACATGAGCATTAATAAATACGTAATTGTATAACTTGATATTTTCTGATATAAAAGGAATAAAAACATGAAAAAAGATATAAAGAAATTATATAATTAAAATATGTTTATTATTCAAGAAGATAAAGAACATACATGATTAATTGTGCTCAAGGTAAGGGCCCTCATCTCAATCTCCTTTCATTGATAAGTCTTTTGATATTATTCACCACCATATTTTATGTGGTGAATAAAAAGTCACATTAATATTTAATTACATTCAAATTTTTTTAAAAATGAATATTTTTATATTTTCTATATGGATTGTTTTATATTAATTAAAAATGAGAAAATAATTTTTTTAAAATGTTTATATAGAAAATGAATTCTGTGTCACCATAACAAGTGCTTTATATTTCGATTCATCAATAAGTGTTCATGTTTTTTAAAGAAGAGGAGGCCCCTTTTCCTTTTTTAAGGTATTTTTATATTTAAATTGTTTTGAATATAGATTTATCATTTCAATATATTGAAATTACTTCTTGGGATTTCAAATGACATTTTATTAGTGAAATGATGCAAATTCAATCACATTATATATTATAATTATATTAAAGAAAATATACATTTGATGGGTGGTTACATAATAAAAAAAATGATGGTGGTTAAATGATAACCCAATGATAGGTGGTCATGTTATGACCTCTAATTCATTTGGTATGGAAGTAAGTCGTATGGCTATTATATTTGTACGAGTTAGTTGTTTGCATGTTTTTGGTATAACTATTCCATGTGTAAGAGTGACATGTATGGAAGTTCATCATATGGTTATTAAATTTCTATTATATTTCTTTTACTTTGACCTACTTATATATTACATGTTTTCTTATGGATTTTCTTGAAAATCGTTTTATTTTCAAAAGTTAAGATAATGAACTTTTTGAAATGATGATCTATTTGTCTGGGTAAAAATGTATGTTTAATGGAATTGTTTTATTGTTTTTCATAGGAATAATGATTTTATTTATTTATTTCCATTATAAAGATATTTGTTCTCATTAATGTTTTTTATTTTTTTCACATGTCTTAATATTTTTAGGGGAATATAAGTTATCATGATAAAATAAATGATGATGTGTCTCGAAAAGAAGTTATTCTTTTTTAAAAGGATTAATTTGGTTAAAAAATGGATAGTGAGTATATATGTCCACATGTAATATATGAGTCTAATTTTTAAGATTATTACATAATTTTATAAAAAAAATTAAATGAAAAGATCCTTGATTGTGAATTGTAGTTCAAAAATAATAGAATAAGTTATGTTTAAGGTCGTGTCCATACAATTGGTATTAAATTATGTTTTAGAAAACATTGGATATTAGTATTTTTTCTGTATATTTAGGGATATCATCATGATTTTAAAATTTTATCTTTGATTATATTCTCAATTTCATCAAAACCCTTTTGAGATAATAATTTTTGAAATTTTAAAGTGATTAATGGTATTTTTAGAGACATTTATATTTGAGGTAACTGTTGGTTATTGCTTTTTGGGAAGAAAAATGAAATATTTGAGTTATAATTTTAGTATAAGACAAGAATATATTATTTTGTAAGACATTATACTATTTTGGGAATGTTATAACAATTATGTAGTTTTTTAAAAAGTACAACCTATAGGATGGGTGACAACTTGTCACATCTAGCAAGGCCACTAATTTTGAACCCACAACTAAAGGGTGATAATGGTTCATCACCAACCACTATCATACATGATGTACCAGGTTTGTATTAATTTTTATTTTAGTTAAAATATTTTATCGAATAAGAATATTTTTATTTTGGGAAGAAAATTATCATATTTGAAAAATGATTTGAGGATTAGGTGGTGACTGTTATTTTGGATAGAGTTCACTATTTCGGTAATCCAATATGATCATGGTAAATAGAATACTATGGTATTTTATTTGAGTAATAATTATTGAATTATATTTTGGAAGAATATAGGATTTAATTGTTAGTATATGCTGATTTGTGTTATTTATGAGAATGGTTAGAATATAATGAATTTTAATAGGGAAATTAATTTTTTTATAAGTCATCATGAGAATTTGATGTTATTTAGAGATAATACTTTAATATTTTCTTGGAATACTATGTGATAAAATATTTATATGTTTCTTCCAATGTTATATTAGATTATTTTGATTCATATGAAGAAAAATTATATACCATATAGTGTTTTTTGGGCTTTGAATATTACTATTTAATTTTGGATAATTGTCTTATATTTTCCTATCAATTGTGGGTTTGGTTAATGTATCATGATAGGATAAAGAAACTATTAATCTTTTGTGGATTAATTGATTTTCTAAAAGTTGATTCTAATTCTTCAAGTGTAAAATATTCATCTTCTAAAAACATTTTTTTATAGAAAATGATGATTTCATTGTGGTATTTTATTAATGTATGAAGCTTTACTTATCAAGAAATTATATCTCCATATATTATTATTAATAGTGGTAAAATAATTCCTAAACACTTTGAAAATAATTTGGAATTAAAAATTTTATTCATTAACATATCTTACTATGAAATCAATTACATTCTATCCTATCATAGATTTATGATTTTTTAATTGTAAACATTCTTCACACCTTGTCTTCTCTCATTCTCCATTAGAACAAGAATTTTTGTTTTATCTTATATATATATGTTTTCATACATAGAACCCATGCATGTTATATATCAGGTGACCTTAATACTATACATTCTTTAATTTATAGTGGAAGTTTCATTAAACCTTTTTCTGATGTGGGATTTCAACAAAGGTATTTTAAAAAAAATGTAAAACCCCTAGTTATTGATCCCAAGATAAAATTACCAGGTAGTTTCATTTAATGGGGATGATTGTTACATTTTGGGTTTTTTAAAGGAGGCACAATGTTCGGTAGTGTACATGATGTGAAACATCGAGCTTAAGAAAACAAAAAAATAATATTTAAATGTTACCATTAAACCCTAGGTGTCAAAATAGTTGGTATGAATAGTATGAAATGAATTCTGATAATATTATTTTCACATGTATATATTTATTTATTTATTTATTTTCATTCTGAACAATTAATTATAAATTAATATAAAACAATATTTTAAATAAAAATAAGTGTTATTATAAAAAATCTATTTCAATGTGCACAAGTGTGTGTTATAAAAACTAAAATCTCACTAGTTGCATTATATTAATGATATATAAAGTTAATATATTAAATTTAAATTATAAATTATTTGTTATGTGTTTTCTATAGACAATATAAGAACAAATCCAATTTTACATGTAAAATAAGTATTTCTAAAACATGGTGTTTTTGCATATTTTGATGAAACAAATATTTTAAATCTACATTTTATCACTTTGATAAATTATATTTGAAAAAATAGAATTATTATTTATAATAAGAGTATCATAGTTTATTTTCTTAATAATTTTTGTATTTTTCTGAAACCGTCCATATTTTGATGAATATTGAATAATACAAATTTTAGTTCAAAACATCTTTTTCATCAAATTTATTTATATAGTTTAATAATGATGGTGATTAGATTTAAAGTATCATTAATGAATTATTTTATAATTAATATAATTTTGGTCATTGGAAACAATCCACCAATGAAATTTGATATAAAAAAATTGTGAACTTTTGAATGTTTTTACTTGTAATACTCAATTTCTCGATCTGTCAATGAGATCAATTTTAAATTAATTTAAGAAACATAAGTTTTTTTAATTTTTAAAAATGGAAAAAAAGTGATAATAATTATAATATTTATGATCTAATAGGACAAAAATAATTTTTTCATATTATGAACAATAACTTTAGCAATTTTTTTATTACCACAATTAAGAATAAATCGGGTAATTAAGGGTAAAGATAATATTTTGAATTACACAAAAAGATATCATAATATATCTGGATATGTATTTTTGATATAAAATGACCCTTTAACGTAAATAAGAACTTTGTAATTCACATGGATGAAATTAATAAATATATAATATTTTATTCAAAGAAAGTCAATTTTGTCACACTCTTGTTTTTCAAAAGTAAATTATTTTTAACATGTGTTATATACGGGGTATGTTGGACTATAAATAGTATTTAAAAATATAGGAAGTTTATATCAATGAATATTTATATATATAGTTTATATGAAGGAAATTATTAAATTAAATTGTGACACAATGATGATACAATAATTGTTTTATTAATGGGGGAATCGAATAAGTGATATTCATAATGTTAAAATAAATATAATTTGACCTAATTAATGTCATATTCAAATATTATAGATTATTTTGAAAAGTTAGGGATGAATTAATATTGTTTTTTAAAATCTATCATGTTTTTATTATATTTTTATAAAATCAACTTGAAGTTAGTGTGAAAATTGACATTAATGATGGTTCGAAAAAAAAATTAATTAAATGATTTAAATTTATTTAAAATATAAAAATCATCTAAATAATCATGATGAGTTATTAAATTTTATAAATGACTCATCTATTTATCTTTTATAATCTTATGGTAATTATATTAACTCTCAATGTATTAATTATAGGATCATAATGTAAGAGTTAAAAGGGTAAAATAATGTTGAAAATAAATATGATAAGGATTAAAAATTCATTAATACTTGTCTAATTATATATGGATTATAGGAAATATACCATTAATTATCATATCTTATAAATTAATATGTTTTAAATAAATTATATTATAATATAAATTTATATAAATTTAATATTTTGAAGAATTCCTAGAGTGCCCCACCACTCTCTTATAAAATGGAATTGATTCTTATCATTTCATCACACTTCAAATCAATTTTAGATAGGAAATGATATACCAAAATACAATAATTTTTTCCCTTACCGAATTATAGAGAATTTATTTTATGCATAACCCTCTCTTTATAGTTGATAACGTGTTAATCAAGGAAGATCATCTGAAGAAGAGGTTTTGTTTTAATGATGCATTTGTATTTTATTTCTTCTTCCACTTCCTTATAATATAATTCAACAATAATTAAATAATTAATCCAGAAGTCTCAATATATTGACATGTTATTATATTAATATTATCTCCAAAATCCATATATTATTCCACTAAATATTAAATGAATTAATTTTTTTTTGTGTACGTGTGAACTATCACCTCCAAAAACTGATATAATTTGTTTCTATTTAAAATCTCTCATGACCGGTTAAAATGATTTAATAAATTTTTATATATGATATTTATTACATATTTTACATTATAATATAATAATATATCAATAAATTTCTTACATTCCATACACATAAAAATTATAACTTCGTTCGTGTGTACGTGGGAACTATAGGCTTCATGAAGCGATGTGATTCATTTTACATAAGCACGTCATAGAGATCACATATATAATTATAATTTAATTATAAATATGACATAAATTAAATTATTCTAATTATATAAAGTTAAAAAATAATTTACTTCTTTCTATAATGATCGTGGAAATACAAAAATGTTACTCATGAGTACGTACTACTTATCATCCCCATGATTGTAATGTAGTTCATTTTTCATATCCATATTTAATGAATAAATTTAATATTAAGATCGATATGTAATAATAATAATAATTTCATTAATATTATTCTCTATATGTTGGAATAATAAACTCTTTGACTTTATTTGACTTACTAGTTTCATATTGGACTCAAATTCAAAATATCTTCAAAACGTCTGATATTATCTTTAATATTTATTTATTTGTTATGACATGATATTATGTTATATAAAATGAATAATAAAAATGAAATTTGTTCCATAGAATTTATATAATTAACATAAGTTTTTTATATGGGAAGTTAAAGAACAAACATAATGAATCGAACTTAAGGAAAGGGACATTATCTCAATCTCCTATCTTTGAGGCCTATTTTGATTTTATACACCACCTTCCTTTAGGGGGTGTATAAACATCCCCTTTGTATTTTAATATCGCTAAATGGTTTTAAAAAATTAATTTTTTATGTTTTAGATATGGATTATTTGACATTTTTTAAAATGAAAAAGGAATATTGTTTAACCTATACAGAAATAATGACTTCTATTCCACCATGACAATTATTTTCTATACGGCCACCTTTATAAGAATTAATTTTTCAAAAAGGAAAATGAAAACCTATTTTATTTTTATAGCTATTTTAAAAATGAAAATGTTATTGAAAATTAATTTATTATTTATTATCTTGAAATTATTTTTCGTGATTGCAAATTAAATTTTATAAGGGAAATGATGAAAATTATAATCATTTATGTGTAATGATTATATAATGGTACATGGATATTTGATAGGTGGTTATGTGATAAACCAATGATGGGTGGTAATGTGATAAAACATGGATGGATTGTTATGTTATAACCTCAAATGAATGTGGTAAGAAATTTATTTGTATGTCTCTTACAATTATAGAGTGACATGTTTGGATGTCGACAATATGAATATTCCATTTGTAAGAGTGAAATTTACGGGAGTTTACGACATGCTAATTCTATTTTAGTATAATTATGTCTTAAGTAACCGACTTTTATATTATATGTTTTCATATTATTTTTCATGAAATTTTTCTGATTTTAAAAAGTGTAAGATAATGATCTTTTTGAAAGGATGGTCTTTTTTAAGAGTAAAAAAGATATGTCTAAATGAGATATATTATGATTATTCAATTGGTTAATGTTTTTCATTATTTATGTCCCATTCTGAGATTTTTTTACTCACACCATGTTTTAAAATATGTTTAACTTGTCTTAATATTGGTATGGGAAAATAATATTTCATGACGAAAGAATTGAGAATGTATCTCGAGATGAAGTCATGATTTATTAAAGTGTTTCCATTGGTGGAAAAAAATTGATATTGATTATAATTTTCCACATGTAATGTGTTGGTAAACCTTGTAATGTTTTTTTAATAATTATATTAAACTATATATTTAAATGATCCTTTAATCTTAATTAATGTTTTAAAACACTATAATATATTGTGTTTACGGTTAGTTTCTTAATAAAAAATTATTTTCCATAGTAATGTTTTCAATATTTTTTAATGGTATTTCCATTCATTAACATGAAATTTTTTTTTACATATTATCCAATGGTGATATTTTTTAAGGATAATATCTACATTATTAAACAAGTTGTATGTTTATTGTTTGAAATATAATTTAATGGAACACATTATTTTTTTGAAGGTTAATCATGCTTAAAATAAATTATAATAGAACTAGTTTATATTTAATGAGTTAATAATATTTCAAATATATTGTTATAGAAACCATTTATTCTATATATGTTAAAAATGTTTTAATGTAATTTTCTATGAACTCATTTCTTTTTCATGGTTTAGTCATTTTTTATTTATATTTTAATGGAAGACATTTCTTTTCCATAGATTAATTATTTTTCAAAAATATTTTCATAAAACCCATTTATTTTTCTTGGGTATATCATGTTATGAATGGAGTAATGAATGTTTCCTTTTTATAATGGTTATTTTAATTCTCTATTCAGTTTATTTATAGTTCCTAGATATTATTATTCAATAGTTTCACCTAGTTAATGATGGGTGATCCTCATATATCTTATATGATGGGTTCTCCGAGATAGCGCCAGGTGATCCTGATATGTCTTATATGATGGGTGTGCCCAGATTGAGCTCAAAATAATTAGTTAATGATTATATTCCTAGGACAATTATATTTGAACATTTTTATATAGTTATTTAAATATATTGGTTTTGTATACAGGATATGATGTTAATATACTATGATACCAATACATTTTTTCTATGATTTCTATGGGTTTATAATTTTTATTATGATCAATATTCATATCACATGAATCATGATTATTGATTATAATGGGTTTTTCTATTATTAAATACTTCTACCGTGTTTTCATTTTTGATGATCTAGTAAATGATGGGTATAAATTTTCATATTTTATACTCCACCATGTTTATTATTCCATCATACCCGTAAGCTATTTTTATTATCACTGATGAGATTTAATTTTGAATGCATAAAATTACCATTAAAATAATTTTATCTCAACCTTATCATGTTTCATTTTACCTAGGGTATATGTAATTAAATTTATCAAATTAATTCTATAAGGGATTTATTATAAATTATGTTGATGACTTAATGTGAAATAAGAAAAGTGTTGGTATGTAGGGTAAATGAACATTTTAATAAATGGGAAATTATTTTGTAAGAGATCAGAATTATTATATGAATCTATAATCATGAAAGGTCCTTCACGATGTTATTTATCCAAATTTTCCTTTTAAATTTTTTATTATTTGATAGAAATAAACTCGGTCAAATTTATTATTATCAGTGCTGAAAATATAATGTTTATTATTTTAGAATAGGATTATTGCTTGTGGGATCGAGGTTTCAATATTTATTCTTCTAAAACTAAAAATATAATAAAAATAATGAAATAACTATTTTTAGCATCTCACATAATTTTATTTTTATATTTTACCATTCCATTTCATATCATACTTAAAATCATTTACTATAACATTGGGAAATTTAAAAATAATGAATACTATGCTAAGATAAATGATAATGTTAAACAAGGGAGACATATATTGGATTCCATAAGTGGGTATGAGATAATCATATAGGTGGGAGATATTTAAAAAAAATTAAAATTCATACAATTTCAATCATAGATAACAAATCAAGATTCGTAGTTTAAAAATATGACATGGAAAATAAAAAGAGTCATAATAATTTGGAATTGTAAATAAAAAAAATAAGAAACTAGAGCATATTATTACCTTAATAAATTTATTTTATTTTTTTTATAATAATAATAATATATAATCATTTTTAATTTTAAATATAACATCAATGACCATCATAAAATTGTGTAAAGATTCACATCATTGATTTGGTTCACACCCTCTTCCATTTGTAGTAAAGATAGACAGTGTCTCAAATTTGATTTTGTTCACTCCCCATTCCAATTGATTATATCTTATAATATGTCATTATTTATCAAATGTAATGGATTTATATATAATTCTAGGAACCTGCATAAAAAATTAAAAGATAGATTTGTTTACCACAACATCAAAATAAATTTTCATTATTTCAACATTGCATAATTAACCAATGGAGAAGAAAAAAATTTCATAAATATTTCGTCATTAAGAAATCATAAACCATAAAATGATGGAAAATTAATGCTAATATTTTATCAAATTCCCTTAAAGGAAAAATATTTCTTAAATTTTAATATCATAGATAAATATAATTTTATAAATAGTAGTAGAAGTATTCCTCAAATGTATGATAATGAATCATGTTTCATAACATATGAAAACAATAAAATTTTAAAATAATATAGAATATTATTTAAATTTTAAAATATTTTAATCATCTAAATTAATATCCTAAATTAATAATAGTCATAATGTAAGTAAATATAATTTTTTAATATATATTAATAAAATTGTATGTAAATTTTGTATAAAATTAAAATATAACAACTATGTATAATATTATAACAATTTATTTTAAATATATTAAAAGAAATTAAAAAATCAAAAAATATCTTTTATAAACCACTAAATAATTGAAACTAAAATTATTTAATAATTTTAGTTAATATGGACTTGGATGAAAATACTTCTTACATAAATGAACAATATTTTAGGTTTTTTTATAAATAAATTACTCTTGACATTTTAGAAACAAAGAAGGAAAAATTTAAATAATATATGAAAATCAAAGAAATAAATATATAACATGAAAATATAATCAATTTTTGTTAATTTATATAATATTATTTCCCCAATTTACATTTAAATAAGAACAATCCTAGTAAAATGAGTTTAAAACCAAATCTCATTCATCATGTCCCAAATTTCGTCTGTCATTACTTAAACTATTATATAATAAATTTATATTTATTACCCATATATATATATATCAAAGCCAGATTAAGTTTTATATTACTAGATTTTATTCATTCAAAACCTAAAATAAACTAATTATTATTTATTATTTATCAAAATCAATTTTTAGAGGCTAATTTTTTTGTTTTCTATGAATGTATTAGTTTTCTAATTATAGTAATTTTACTATGTTAATTATTTCATCACCACAAGAATCATAATCATGTTTTAAAATCATATTAATTAATTATATATATACTATAAAAAACTATGTAATATGGTGATGAATATTTATTTACCCCACTTCACAGTGGAAGTAGTCTTCAAGCTCCTATGGGTGGTACATTGTTTTAAAAAAATTATAAAAAGGAAATTAAAAAAAATTACCCATATATAATAATAAAAATTTCATATATATAACATATTTCATTAATTACATTAGAAAAATTATCCATGTGACAGGGAGATAAAAAATGTAACACGTCGCTTAATGGAGATAGTAATATGTTGGTACACATCAACAACACATTCATTGTCTTCTGGATGAAAAGGACACTAAAAATTGTTTCACCATTGACACAAGTTTTTATTGAATAAAAACTATACTATTTTTTCCTATGATAGTTATAGAATAATTTAGCGGTATATAGACAAGAGAAAAACTTGTTATATATTGTTAAATATTATTACTTATTATTTGAGTATCTTCCATTATCATCCACCATTAACCTTCATATAATTGTATTTTAGTGAGATCAATACCTCTATGAATTGGTTTGATTTTTATTTAATACAAATTTATGGGTTTGGTTAGGATATATTTTTTAAATATTTTTGATAAATAAGAGAGGATATTCCCTTAAAAACAACAGGTGGTGGCATCCATGTAAATATTTTGATATTTAAATTATAAAAATTTATCACTACTCGGATAATGTCTTAATAAAATAAAATTCCAAATGATAACATCACATGGTTTTTGAAAAACTCAAAAAAGAAATTATGGATATTGTTTAGAGGTATCCTCAAGAAATTTCCATTTATTTTATCCATTTAATCCTATGATTTTGTTTAATGTGGTGTCAATATTTTTTCCACATTAAATATTTATTAGGGATGAAAAAATATTGACATCTCCAAGTACATATTATGTGGATTCCAAATATTTAAGAAATTTTAAAATCTTCAGTTCCCCTATGTGGCATAAATTAATAAATTGTTCTTGATAAAACACATAAAACATATTTTTAAAAAGAAATAATTTTAGGCATAAATATTATATTATTATTCTTCCTTGTATATAAATTATAGTTAGAGGCCTGTTAAAAAAATTTTGAATATAATATCATTTCATTAAAATCAAATCATTTATGAAAACCAATAAATTTTCATTTTTTACATGAAAACTGAGTGAAAGAATAATAAACTATGTTCAAGAAAATATTCATTTTTAACATAAAAGTATTATAACATCGTTTACAACAATTTTAGAAATATAATATTAATTATTATTAACTTTTATAAATAGTATAAATTTTTTTACATAATTTTAATACTAAAAATAATGGTATTTTTCTTTTAAATAAAACAAATATAACAAAATTAATTTTATAAACAAACCATTTCTGTTTAGCATGGAATTAAACTACTATAGTTTCTCATCACTACACAATAATTTAATGATTTTAATTACATAATTTTATAATTTTAGTTTTTACTATATCATCTATATAACAATTAAATTTTTTCATAGTATATATTTAATATGGAATTATTCATTTATATTCTCAGTTTTTTCATCACAATCTATCGAACACATTAAATTTAATAAAGAGAAATATATTCTAAAATCTCACGTGTTTCATGACCTGTGTGGAAATAGATTTGACAATTTCTCACTAATATAATAAAATTATTGGGATAAAACAACAGCATTCCGTTAATGATTTTTTCCAAATGGGAATATCAACCCTTATATAGGAAAATATAATGACATACAAGATAGTGGCCCTTATTCATAACAAAATCATACCTAATTAATCAAAATCCCCACTGAAAATAACTTAAAAGAAAATGTGAATGTCAGAATGAATCTGTAATCGAATCAGTCATAATGAAGCATTATTCCATCTTAATTTAATATAAATAAATATATAAAAGGTATTCCATAACTATATCATCCTCATACCAAAAATAACCTCATCCTGACTATCAATAGTATAAATTTAATATGAAATGGCCAAACTATCTATTTTGATATTAGACTTATGAAATTTCATAACCTAATTCAAATATTATGATGAAAATTGAAATGGTGGGCCACAACTATACAAATAGTATCCATAACATATCGTGGCCCCTCTTGTATAATAACAATAAGATACAATCCCATAATCAGTATATATCAAATAAATTTATAATATATTTTTGAATAATTATCATTATATGTATACATTACCACACCCCTTCTATAACCATAATCTAGGGTACACTTTACCAAGAACCATAATACCTATATAATAATTATAAATACTAAATATATAGATATCTCAAAAATTATAGAGTCTATACAATAACTGATAAGTCCATTATCTCACTCAATAATAGTTAGATTTTAATATAAAATCACATTTCATTATTAAAGAAGGAAAATAAAGTCTTACAATGGTATTTTACATCATAATATAAGCCATGTAATGAACAATAAGGAACAAAGTATAAGGTTCATCAAACCATATCTTAAATTTCAATCCATTTATAGCCTAAACTGCAATTCGCAACACACATAGGGCCATTTATATCCCCAAACATCCTAACCTTCATCATAAGAATCTAGAGAAATAATTTTTTTTTGGGTTGAAACATGCAAATTTAGAATGACCTCATAACATATAATTCATGAAACATGTACTAATACTTATAAAATGTGAGGCCCCACCATCCTTAAAATTATAAATTCCCTCTCATAAAATTCCATTATGTGAATATATTTCATTAGAAGTATTCCTTATCAAAAATAAAAACAAAAATAATATATAAATAATGAATAATGAATAAATAATGAGTTATTGGGAGAGAATATAGATGATAGAGTCTAGCCTAAATTCTAGTGATACATTAGGTAATATGAATATTTATTATGATAACTTGTTGTCAATATCTATTTTAGGATAATGAGATGTATAGTGGGTGAATACATAGTAATGTGTCAATCATATAAATAATGTGTGATCAAGTGGTAATATATTATTAATGGTTTCATTTTGAAAAAACATAGTTTATTCAATCAACAATATATTTGGTATGTGACCAATAATTTCTATATATAATTTAAAAATATATTTATCTTAAATATCACCTAAATTTTTTGAATATAATCATAATATAAATACATTCGTGGAAGAAATTATAATGTCATCAAAATAATTTTGATGTATTTTTTGTTGTATCGTTGAATAAAAACTGAACAAAATAATATTGGAAAATATATTAGAAGATATTTACAAGGTTAATAATTTTTTATAGCATAAAATATTAATTTTTGTAATGTATAGGTGGTATAAATGTATAATAATGTTTAAATTACAAAAATATTTCTTCTAATAAATTTAACAATGTAAATGGCATCATTATGTCATACTGATATTAACCAATAATTATCTATGTTGGGATGATCATATATCTATGGGTAAATAAATATTTGAATGATCTATATGAATCATAATGGACTCCATCAAGGTATGTGATATAATGGACCCTACCAATGGAAGATTAATGGATTTCAATAAAAACCCGATTCATATTAAGAGATGTTTCTAAATATAGAATAATCTAATAAATTATTATGGAGTTGCATCACTACATAATTGAATAAAATAATTAAGTTTTTAATAACTTCTATAACAAAACAATTATCTTTAAAATATCCCAAAATTGATGTTTACATGAGTGTGTATTAATGTAATATAATTTTTTAAAAAATTTCATGGAAATTATATTCTCATCTAATGTCTAATATTGATTTTAATTTCAATAATTCTATGTACCCAATATGTCTATAATAGATTTCATAATTTTATAATAACCACTATGAAAAAAATATAGAAAATAGTAATATATAGGATATGTAAATGATACCTAATCAATTAGATTCATATGATGAATGAAATTAATTACCTAAAAAAAGTTTGAATGTAACATTGATGGATAAAATATTACAAAGAAGGTCACAACTAGATGATTGATACTCACATAATAAGATAAATTTTAATATTAAATTATTTTGATGAAATTTACATTATTGCTATTATTATAAACAATACAGTTTATTGGGATAAACATCATCTATATTATAAAAAATCATAAAATAAAAAATCATATATATATTTAATTATGAACACTAAATCATATACTCTAACACTAAAAAACAAACATATAATCCCATTCATAATTTATCCATTTATCCAAACTCATATACAATATATTGAACCAAAAATTTATTAAATACAAAATCATAAATCATATATTAAAAAACATAATCAACTAAAATAATTCACTCAGAATCCATATCTCATATATTCCTCTTTATGGACCCATAAATTCATTAACTCGTAAAGAGATACACATTTCCCTGACACATGATCCACTAAACCAATCAATTAATAAAACATAACTAACAACCAATAACACATATACCAATACTCATGAAAGATAATAATCATTATCGCATAAATCATAAATATTATACTAACATGCAATTGAAACTAGAACTTATTAATCATTATATTAATTTAATTATAAACCCAATATCCATGAACATTTAATCTAAACCATTAACTACTAAAAATTAGTTAATAAATCAAATCTAAATTCAATATTATAATATTTATTTATTTATTTTTAATGAAAAAGTAATATTATATATTAAAAATTATATTACACAAAATTCCTTACACTTTTATCCAGAGAAAAATGAGCAAAGTGATGTGATTAAGACACATTTTACTTGAAATATCCTGGTATGGCAGCTCGAAAATTATCGTTAATCTATCATACCCATGATATCATATTATATTACCAAGTAGATTGAATACATGGTGCTTATGGATAGGATATGAAATATTTTGATCACTATTGATATATTTCACTTTTCAAAAAATATACATCATTGTATCACACATATAATTATTTTAAAAAGGGAGAAAGAAATAACCCCTTAAATATTATTATTTATAAATGTATCCTCATTCTATGATTTATATATATGTTTCCCACTAAAATTAATTTTTTACATCCCATTTTCCAAATAAAATTGATTTTAATCATATGTAATTAATTGGCTACATATTATGGGCCATTGTGAATGCGATGGCTTCATATTGACTTATGATAATTATGTGATCTCATATATGACTATACAATTATAAAATGTAAATTTCAATATATTTTCTATCTCTTGAGATTTTTATCATGGGGATATGATTCGTGAATATTGATTCAAATAATGTGTAAATTATTACATGTAGAATTATTCTTCATTAGTAGATATAACTAAACATCAGCATTATTAATTCATTTATAGAGAATATATAATTCATGGAATTTTATTTATAATATAATGATTTAAAAGTGTTTTTCATTATCTTTTAGGTTTGTGAGTGTAAAAATATCCATCACCTACCACATAATTTGGTGCACATATCCACATGAATATAAATAATCACTACTCATTTATATAATAATATGTTCAATTAATGATATAAAAAATACTATCAGAAGCCACTATCATTCTTAATATTATAGATATTGTCCACATCACCAAATTTCTTCATAGTTGACAAATATATTATCATCATAAATGTTTAGGATGAAAATAATTCTACTAAATGGTGTGTGTGTGTGTGTATTTAATTTATTTTTATTTACAAACTATTTTGTAATATATTAATTATTCAAAAAATTATGTAAAATATAAATAACTATTTTCATTTAGTATTTCATCATTAATGTCTCACATAGAAGTATATATTTCGGTAATTTCTATAATTATTATAAATAAAATTGATGATTTTTCCATTTTTATTCCTTTCATGAATTTACACATTATTGAAATGTACCACCACATTAGGTTGATGTATGAGTTCCCATTTTTGCATCATATCTTCTATTTATAGTGAGATTTCTAATTTTTATATTATACACAGATCATTGAAGGAAGTAAATTGATAAAATGTCATATTAAAATTAAAATTTCTTAATTTTGGAAATATGTGTGACTTTTATTATATCTAGGTCCCCAAAATAAAAAAGTAAAATTATCATGTATGTTGATTGTGATGGGTGTCACAATATAAAATATATATAATACCACATACATTACAAGGGGGAAATTAAAAACTAATATATATAATATATTTATTTAAATTTTTTTATTTTGTTGTTTAATCTCCTATTATTTAATTTTTACAACTAATGATCATGATATTATCAACTATTTTGATACTATGGAAATGAAATATTGGTTGAATAAATTATCCATTTAATTTCTCTAGGGAACTTTTTTAGTTTCATTATTTACATGTTAGAATAATGAAACTCAATCATAAATATTGACACAATGTAACTAACCTAGATGATCACCAAAAATATTATTTATCTTATGGGTCTTCATAGTTTTTAATTGATTTAATCGATATCATGTTGTCTTATTGAATCTATAAGCAGTTTCACTACAACCGATGTACATGAATTATATATCTAGTGATATGAATTAAGGAACGTTGCATTTAAATTTCCTTAATAAATATAAACCATATGGTTGTATTCCTCAATATCATAAGTTCTCAAAATAAACCTTATATATATAATCATCTTCATCGCAACATATGATGGTCAATTTTATTTTATATAATATTACAAAACCCTCTAAAATTATATTTGGAGAAGAATATGGGTATCCAACAATTGATATCCTTATGTTTTACCAAACAAAAAATAAAATTAAAGTGATAGAGTGTAACACCCTAAGATTTCATAGTAATTTATTTTCTTTAATGTAATTTAATAGCTTGCATTACACGCAACATTGAGTTCTAGCGCACTATGATTTAACAAACAATCCATTAAAAAAGTGGTTATGAATAGTATTAAATTAATTTTGAATTTTATATACTCCATATAATTTTATAATCCATATTATTTGTTTTTTATACATAATATAATAACACATTCATTTTTTCAGATATATGAAGTATATTTAAAAAAATGCAATTTTACCGCCTTTTAATTGTGAACCCTTTTTTAAAAAATATTTCACACTATTATATATTCAATTTAATGAAACTAAATTCTTCTTTAGAATCGGGACATAAAATATTTTCTGGAAAATTTTTTTGTACTTTTCTGATAACTTTCATATTTTGATGAATTGTGAAAAATACTAAATTTTAATTGAAAAAAACATTTTTAATAGAAATAATTTATAGTGTTAAATTATAAATTTGAATTGTTTTTAAGTATAATTAGATTATATTTTTTGTCATTAAATATAATTTTGGTCATTATAAGTAATTTCACATTTAAATTTTACATAAACACATGTTAATATTTTGATAGTTTTTACTTTTTAAAAACCCGTCTTTTGGTTTTTTCAAAAGAAATTAATTTTAAATTAATTAATGCAACTTCTATGTTTTCAATTTGGTAAAATATAATTCATTTTTTAAATCTTAATATCAAAATTATCTTAGTGTGAATTTTTGGTATTTTTCTAAAAATATTCAATTTTGGATGAATAGTGAAAAACACTACGTTATTATTTTAAACTGACATTTTATTTAAATAATTATTTATTTTATTTAAATTTATTTTATTTAAAAATAGATATATAATACCAATATATGTTCAATTTAATTTATTGGAGTCATTTTATAATAAAATTAGATGTATAAATTTTTATTGAACTTTTTATTGTCTTTTACCCACCTTCTAAGAGCATTTACAATTTTGCATAAAAATTAATTTTACAACTTCTTTATGTTGAATTAAAAAACTCCAAGAGACATGGTTGAAATTAGTATCAAAAATGTGGTTCAATAAGATGAAAATAATTTTTTTTGAATTGTAACTTTTGACTTTTATTTACGACGGTTAAATGTAAATAGGGTAATTAAAGGTAAAAATAATATTATAAATACCCTTACACATGTATGAATTATATTGGATAAGTGTAATTCGACCAAAAACAACCTTACGAATTTAATATGATCCTTTTGGTCCATTTGGATATATTAGAACATTTATTATTATTTTATTTAATGAAGAGATAAAAGTATAATATTCAAAGTTTAATAACTAAACCGTTTTTGATATAGGTTTATACATAAGATAAATTATAATATAAATATTCATTATAATTATACAAATATTTATTACATCATGGAATTTTATTTATAATTTTTATACATTAAAAATTAAAATTTATTTATAACATAATGATGATGTAAAAATTACCTTATTAAGGAAAGAATCAAATAAATGTTATTATAAATATTAAAATAAATATAATTTCAATGTTTTTAAGACATAGACAAATTTTTTACGTTAATATGACTATTATAGTTTATTCAAGGTATCTTGTTCAAAGTAATCAAGTTTTTATTACTTTCACAAAAACTAAATACTAAATAGTGCCAAATTTTACGAAAATGAGTTTTTAAAAAAAATATTATATTATTTAAATATATAATATTCCTAAAAATACAAGGTTTGGCCTAAGGACTTAAATAATTGTATATATGTCATTAATGAACCGCTTTAGGTTTTATTGGAAGTTTAGAGTATGTTTGTTAACTATATAGTGTAGGAATACAAGAAGACACGGTAAAAGATAAATTATCTAACTAATAGTTAAATATAAAAGATAAGGTTAATATGATTACCTAAACTTGTATAAAACCTATTTCTTGAAAGGATATAGACCCATACCCACCTTATATTTGAAATAAATCAATTTGGATCCATTCGAAACCAAATATGATTTATAATAAAATAATATTTCATGGTTTTCCTAAAATGACAATCACCTCTCTTATAAAAGGGCACTTCCCCTTCTCTTCTTTAGACTATGTTTCATCCTTTTTCATATGAGGAATGAACTAGATATAGTAAGTGATGGGTGGAGCCCACTATATCTCCTTGATACATCAGTAGGTCTCATGAGACAAACTAGTGTCTTGGCATAAGGCCCTGAAAAAATTTTATTTTTAGTCTTGGCACAAGGCCTAGTCTATGTGGTTATGAATTATGGAATTATGCATTTATTCATTATGAAAATGGATATTGGTTTAACATGTGATTATTATACTAGTAGAATATCCATTTGAATAAGTAACTGGAATTATTTGATTTATCTTTGTTATATTATGCTGATGTTTAAGTTTAAAAGGCTTATGTTTTAGTCTTATAAATTCCCTAAATGTATATGTATATTTATGAAAGTTTTCCCTATATTTTTATCCTTACTGAGCATCTGAGCTCAACCCTTTCTATGTTTTATTTTACCCATGATGTGAAGAAGTATGTCATGATTAACCTACAGAAATAGGCTAAGGGATATGAGTGTTTTCAAAGGGGGCATAATGTTGTTTTTTTATTTTAATGATATAATGTAAAACCCATGTTTTTATCTAGTACTTCCAAGGCTACAAAACTAATCGGTCTTTCCGGACATGATATCTTGTGATCATGCCAATGTTTTTTAATAATGAACCGACTCGGGGTAACTAGGGTTGTGGCGTTACATAGAGGATCCACAAACAGATGAGGTCCTTTCACATGAATAATAGACCCATGCTATTCATTAATATACACTATAATATTAAGGAATACTCAGTTTTTATAGCTGTAACATTCAAATGAAAAATTATATGAAAATAAATTCATTTATTCTAAGATTAACCATATTATTAACATAATATTGATTTTTTTTCTTTGAATTTTAAGTATTTTATTAATTAATATTTGTTTTTATTCAACTACATTTATCGATAATATTGAGATTAATGTATATAAAATTGAAATTTATAAAATTTAATTTATGATCATCCTCATTATTTCTTGAATAAATATAACATATACATTAATACATAAGTAATAATCCATAAAAATATAAACGTTTCTAATTAAATGTTGTAAAATAAATAGTTAGTATATTTTGTAAAAAGTGCATTCACTTTCTAAATTCTTTTTTCATTTAAAAAATTAATTCTCAAAAGGATTCCTTGAATCATAACCATGATAGGTAGTATATACAGGCAGTCATATCATTTGTATTATCTATAATAGGGCATTATAGAGGATAAATTTCTTTATTTTTTGTTAATCATGTATTTTCAAAAACTACAACAGATACCCTAATACACTAATACCGAGATATTATCAATATAGATAAAAGGGTATTCTTGATCTTAATGGGTTGGTTACTAACACCATAAATCATATAATGATCAATAGGGATCTATTTTTTGAAAATGTAGTGGAAGAAAAAAAAACAATTCCTCATGCCCCAACACCCCTCAAGGAGAAATTACTAGAAATAAATATGACAAAAACAAAAATAGTATATCATTAAAAGATACGACAACTATTAAGTAAAATCTTGGTAAAACCTTATAGCATGTAGATGACACATCCAATGATCACCTCTATATATCTTAATCACATGAATCAAGAACACTTGACTCCCATATGTGGATCTTTCCATTTTTATGTACATAGCATAAGTTAATCAACAATGTGAAAGTTTATTGGTTGGGTGTGAGTTAAGAAGCCCAATAGGGTTTCCCAAGGTGTATAATCCGAAATACCACATTAATAAACCATTAATTCATTTAATTTAATTAAAAAAAGACACATAATGTAATATCCACATTTTTAAAAAATATATATATTATAATCATAACGATAGTAGAAAAATATTGAAATATGATTAAATGAACTATATATATATATATATTAAATAAATAGTTAGAATATGTTAAATAGTTCCATAATTAGTAACATCTAATCAAAAAATCAAACATATCATAATATTTGGTTATAGTCACTATAGTATGATAGTTTTGGTAAATAGTATTGTCACACCACATAATCAGTTATCTCCTCTCAATTTGTTCACACATCTATTGACTTAGACTATCGAGACTCAACACCCCATTTGGGAAATCATGAGACCTAATGTTTAGGTTAATGTTTTCATCATCAATCCATTACATGGGGGGTCAGATGCTAATATGATTTTCCTAATTACCCACTAAATAAAATGCCTCGCATATTCTTTAACAAATATTTCATTCATTCATCATCAAATAAATCATTCCAATTCAATTCAAAATTTAATAACCAAATTTTATTTTAAAAAATTCTTATATCATTTAAAAACCAAATCCTTTGTTTTAACCATGTTATTCCATTTCAAATTATCTTTTAATTTAATTCATTTATCTCCATTTTTAATATCAAACAATATTATCATATTAATTTCCAAATCATGCCAGAAAATTTTCTCCAATCCTCCAAAAATTTAAATTCCATTTTAATTGGGTGTTTTTTATAATGTGCCTTACCTTTTCAAAATTAAACATCAATTTTCAAAAATTCAAGTTATTATTTCAATTAAAATCTCAGTTCAAATAAATCATGAATTACAAAATTTCAATAGTATTTTAATGTATTATAGATCACCTAACATTAAAAATAAATCAAGAAAACACCAAAAATTGGGGACTTCAATAAAGAATGAAGGAAAATGTGATCAATAAGGTTAAAAAATAATAAATATGAAAACTCTAAGTTAATATGAAAACATAATATAAAACTGTTGTAAAATAAGTAATGTGGAGATAAGTAGAAACCCTTACAAATAAACACACTGGAGATAAATAACCTTTCAAAGACATCCACAAGAGATAAAATCGCCCATAAAATCACCTAGAGTAGAAGTAGGGGTTCAAGGGAAGGTACTTCATGAAAAATAAATTATTTATAGATGTAACACATAAAAACTCAACAGGAATGTGGAATACAAGATGTTAATACATGAATCCTAACATGAATATAATTAGTAGGATGTATGCCAAAAAAAGGGTCCTTGGGTTAAAAATCATAATCTTGATTAATTAAAATCATGGAAAATCACTACTTGAAAATTAATTACATTTTTAACCAGGACCACAGTGTCTTCAACATGATTGATTCACATAATGAATTAAACATAGGGTGTGATGAGTAATACAAGAATCATCAATAAATTTTTTTAGGGAAACCCCCAAAAAATCTACTATCCTCCAAACCCATTGAAACATGAACATTTGATCCATTAACACATTTGTACCCATAATCCAGTTATTCAAAAAGTGCATACATACCCAAGAATTAGATCGTTTTTCCTACATAAAATCCACATAATCAATCAAGGATTCTTTATTTCATGGAAGATAACAGATGAATTAATTAAAATAGTATAATATTAACCCGTATTTTACAAATTTCTCTCCAAAAACATATACTTTTTGTAGAGATCCTATTAAGAAGATTCCCTGTCAATGGGATGATTTCACTTCTCTATCATAATTTTCTCAGACTCCCATGTCTAGTGTGAATCCAAACCATGCTATTGAAGCACATAGAGAAATGGTATTATATTCCCATGGAGAACCCATTTCTCAAAATGAACTACCATAACTGGAGGCTCAAAAAAAGGATAAATAAAGTTCAACATCAAGATCATACTAGGTCCAAAGATCATATGGTTCAGAATAATACCTCATATGTTGTGATACATCAAACATTTTGTTGATTTATTTCAAATTTTATTGGAAGAATAAATGTTAATCCAAATTTCTCACTTGATTAAAAATCATAGAGGTACCCAATAACTACTTTATAAGCATCCCATTTTTTCTAAGATGTGGTGACCTGGCAATGGTGAATCTCTAAATAAGAAATTTACACCAATTGAAAACACCTATAGTTATCGATGATGATTAATATAGGATTTATGTCTGCTATGTGCCATCAAAATTTTCTAATGAATCAACTAAATCATCTGAATATTCTCTTGAAAAAAACATTTTCCAACTAAGGAAGACTCATAATTTTATGAAGAGAAAAATGGATATAAAATTTTTTTTCCATAAAATGCCTTAAAAGGATCCATTATGATTATAGACTACTAACAATTTTTGTAGGGAAAACCCATACCTAGATAAATATTCCAAACTCCACTAATGTTGATAACAAAATAACATAGAATTTTATCATTATTCTAAACAGATAACTAATTTTATCCATCAATTTGTGTGTGGTACTCCACGAAAACACATTTATTGGAGCCCATGAAATTCTGGAAGCCCCTAAAGATTCAATAAGTGAAACGAGGATCCCTATCAAAGACTATCAAAAATCTAAATCAATGATGCATGAAATATATTGTACAATGGGATGTACAAAGTAAACATCTATTATTGTATCTATAATATTTTTAACATGATGTTATTTGTATATCCTACTAATAAGAACCAAAATTTTATTCTCCCAACATCATGCATGTGGAAACCGCACCACAAATTCCACAAAAAATCATCCCAATTACAAATCCAAACTGGGGATTACTACAAAAATCAAGGACTATACTACCTTTTTTAAAATGTTGGAATGAATGAAAATGAAAAACATAGTTGTAAATTTATCATATCATACTTATCCCCTAGAATCACTATCAAATTTCAAATAACATTTTCATTGTTATAGGTTTAACCACCCACTCGGAAATATGGATATCCCCCATCACCACGCTTCTCAATGAAAAAAGAATAATTCACCAACTTATTAACATGGTATACCATCCGAAGAGAATCTCAACACACTTAATATATCCACAAAAAAGGGGTGAACCTATTTCCATACAATTCATTATCAAAATAATGTTCTTTAATAACCATCACATGTAGATAATAGGTAATCATCATGACTGGAAAGACAACATTAGACTTATTCTCTCGGTCTCCCAAATGATATTGCTAAAATAGATCAATCATATTATACACCTTTGATTATTCATTCCTAGAATGTGTTTGTTGTTTTACAATAAAAATATCATCAATGAAATTTATCATTATGGTGGTGTAAACAATATCTAGTCTAAATGGATTGAAGTACTCCGCCATAAACTACTATTGGAATAATAGTACTTTTTTAGAGAATATTCAACTAATGAATTATTTGTTATAATAAATGGTAAAAATTTCAATGAAAAAGTAATACTTTAAAATCTTAATATCATTCCTCAAATATAAAATATTGGGATCATGGGTCAGATAATTATTCTTATGTTGTGTAAAATATCTGGAACAATAGGATACTATATGATTACCCTACATAAAGAAATTACCCATACATAAACTTAATGCATCACAGAAGACCACATAGCCCATCTTAGCCTCTACATGAGTTAACACTGACATTGAGGATCAAAAACATATTAGATCAAGGAATTAACTCTCTCATTTTTTATTACAAATGAAATTCATCATTTTCCATATGAGAGCTATGTTTTGAGTAGAAAATATTAAGATATCTTTAACTAAACTATAGAAATATTTTTAGAATCTAAATAATATTCATATATCAAAAACATTACATGGATTCTCATAAGTAATAATAGATTTCACAATATTAGTTTAAAATGATATACCATGTTTGATGAAGAGGTTTCCCAAGAAACTCACATACTGAATCATTATAATGTATTTTGAAATCTTTTTTTAAACATTCGGATTTATAAAGATATATAAAGCTATAGTAAAATAACACACATGGTTCTCCTAAGTCTATAAGAAAACTATGATATCTTCATAAAATACCACCATGAATTATGCATATTACTCTTGAAATATCATATTCATTAACCACATAAAAACTACATGATCATTTCTTAGAAAAAAATGGAATAAAAAAATAAGTGCAGTACCTAATATTGAAGGTGGCCTTATTATTTTCATACAATTTTATTATCAACTAGTTATATCCATATAAAAGATCATTCCTTAAGAACCACTTTGAACATTATTTACATTAAACATTCCATTATTCAATAATAATATATATTATTTAATTACCCTTACTCAATTTAATATCTAGTAATCAATTTATTGGTGATCTATTCTATCAATATTCTTCACAAAGAGAACAGGTTCCTCCCGTGGTGAAAAATTATGTCATATGAACCCATTCTCTAGAATATCATCCAACTTAGATTTGAATTATTTAATCTCCACCTTTTCTATGTTGTAATAAATAATATACAGTGAATCCATAAAATTAACAAAATCAATATAAAACTCCACCTAACTTATGAGAGGTAATCTACAAAAAATAGATGTAAAAATATAAAGAATAACAATTAAAGTTGGATGGATATCATCACTTAAATATTATCTCAACTTGTTGTAATAAAACACTGATATTGACCTTCTCAAATATATGTTATATGATTTCTCTATAGTCAACATCATGACCTATTCTCTAAAAAATAAATGGTGTACCTCACCAAGAGCTATTTAAGAGACCCATTAAATATACCATTAAATATGAGCCTTATGAAAAATTAAAAAAAACCATTCTGAAAATGAATTCTAGATATTACATTTATAGAACTAGAAAAATCATGATATGATAAATCTTTAATAATAATAATAATTCATAATAATGACACCAATGAGAATTATCTCTCTTCAATTTATGGGGAATTGTTGTATCCATCCCATACGAAAAAATACACCTAAGAATATTTTTAAAATTCAAAACATGGTTTGATAAAAACATGTGAGATGTAGAAATTTAAAATAAATAAGATTAAAAATATGAACCAATATTTATGTTACCTATCATAGTCACTAACATAACATTCTTTGGAGACTCTTCCACTTCATAAATAATAATAATTCCAAAATCCTTTAGACGGGACCCCGTAGTTTATAAACAATCTTAATTCACCGTAATATAATTAGATATGATGTTCCCATCAATGTTTGAAAATTATAAAAATATATGTAATAAACTTTTTAGGATTCCTAAGAAACCACAAAAACTATAGATCATTGGTGGCTCAATAAAACCATGTTCTGAATTCACATCCTTTCTACACTCGATGCATGTGAAACGGCCTCTATCGGGCACTATAATAGGTCTATGTGATACCTATATTATATAGACACCATGAGACACAACATGATTTCACATTCCATTAATGGGACTTGTAGAAATACCACTAAGAGAAAAATGAACACATGTCGACCAAGACATACAATCCAGGTCAGGATACACAATAAATGCTCTATCTATCACATCATAATAATATGTGACATTTAGTAAGAAATCCTATGATCAAATATCATATCAAAGACAAATATCACACCTTTTAGCCTTAATTATCTTATTTTTAACCACCTCATGATAAAAATGATGAATATTATAAAGTATTTTTCGTACTTCATTACTGTCTTATCCCCCTATAGTAGGATAATATAATATTAGTATTCTTGATGACCATGATCTTTGGATAAAACTAATAATTGAATGGAACATTAATGTATTTCCACTCCAAGACATCATGATTCTTCACCATAATTATAAAATCCTAAAATCTCTTATTATGGCCCTTTTTCTTGAAGGTGGAGTATTGTAATTTAACCAAAATATTCATTTCCAAAAACTAAAAAAGTAGCTCAATATTTTTTGAAACAGTCCTCTTCCTCTTGATGATCAATCGAACCTTGGAAGACAAGTGGATTATGAAAAAAATGAGCTCGATATAAATATTCATTCTTTATTGGTTCCCATACAATATCCTAAATAAAAACTAGTAAAAGTACATGTAATATATATTAGATAGCACAATAATAGAAATGCCCATGATTTTGGTCCACTGGAGGATTTGATTTATGTGTTTCACCAGTAACTTCCCCCTATGGCCTATTCAAATATCTCCTTAGAGAAATAATTATAATAAAAATATACAAAAAATAATAAAATATATATAAAGGTTAAATTTAACAATAAATCAATCATGATTTATAGAAATTTCAATTACCTCATGAAAAATTCATGAATACAATTTCAATATACTCAAATCAAAAAAATAGAATTTTATAGAAATGGGTTCAAAATATTCCTTAAATAAAATTATCCAAAACACCCATGGATACATGATGGTCATTAAGATGAGAGCTAGATAAGATATCACATAAAACCGTATCATAATTTTGATCAATATTATCTCATAACTACCAAGAGAACACCATGCTCCATACTAATATCAGTGGAAGATGTATAACATGAAACTAAAATACCACATTGTCATGAACCATCTTTCATATACTGGTTAATTGATAATGATACATTCCTAAAATAGTCCTTAAGATCTTTCGATCCCTATGGATTGGAAACTAGTACCGTGTCTCTTATCAAGAGAAAGAGGGAATGGATTTTCCATAATGAAACAGAAGGTAACACAACAAGTCAGTATGAAATAAACTACAAAAGGATAATTTATGAGAAATAAATTAACAAAACAATACCCAAAAATTACATTATTAAAAGAAACAACTTATATTAATAAAATATTAGCAAACCTGTGTAATAGGAGGATACCAGTCCAACGTTCTGCCCCTTCAATCTAGTTACCTCGAATCAATCACACCCACCTCCTCTAGTGGTTCATTCCATTTTCTTCGAACTAGAATAATTAAATATATAATCATACAAAGGAACACTTAAGCTCTCAGCTAAATATCCTAGTATGATCTTACGAAGTGTTCTATTAGCCATACCATAATAATACACTATTAATGGTTTCAATATAAATTAAATAAAGAATGACATGTAATTTAATCATTAGAAAAAATTATTTTCTTAATAAAAAAATGTGTAAGATATATATTAAAATAGGCACAAATAAACATTTTATATAAAAAATTTATATAAAGTAGGTGGAATGAATGAAACAGTTCAATAATAATTGTCTTGTTACTGTAAAATAAAAAATATTATCTCACCATTTCATATGACTAGTGGTATACTAGTTTTTGGAAATATGATCCTCACACAACTCAGTCATTGATCATGGCTCAATGTGTTTACATGTTAATATGATCTAGACATCAGGACTCAACTCCTAATCGTGGATAATAAGCTATAGTAAGTTTATATCATTATTATAATAACTAATACATTAATAAGAATAATATCCTAGTTTTATTATCCTAATTACCCACAAATGTCTTTAGTTCACATGTGCTTTAATCAATCAATAGTTCAATAATTGTAAAATAAATTATTTACAATCAATTCAAAATATAATAGCCCAATTTATGTTTACAACATTAATTTCTCAATTCAAATCCAAATATAGGTTTTCATCATTTAAATAATTTTAAAACCAATATTAATATAATATTATTATCTTATTTTCAATATCAAATCATTTCATCAAATAAATTTCTAAATAAAATAATAACTTTTTCTCAAATCCACTGAACAATTTCAATTCCATTGATATTGTTGTTTTTCTCATTAATTATACCCTTTTAAAAATATAAAATAAATCTTCTAAGATATAATATTTTAAATAATATTAAAACACATTTTATATCTATTAATAAATTTAGGGTTTTAATTAATTGCTAATAGATTATGGAACAACCACTAATGAATCAGATATCTAATAAAAACCTGAAATATAAAACAAAAAACATTGATAAAAGAACATGGAAATCAGAATGGATGCCCTATAAAAAACATTATAACTCAATATCTAAGTCAATCAACATAAATGAGATCTCAATGATATATAAATAGGTATGTATGGGGAAGGATAAAACTATAATGAGGAAACTCTCCAGAGATCAGACACCTAATCGAGACACTAGGAAGTGAAGGAATCACCCAAAAAATCACTTGTTGTTGCCCTAGAGTTTCAATGGAAGATTTTTATGACAAAAAAATTATTATAGTCTACTGTGTGTAAATCATATGGCGAATTTTGGTTCTGTGACCTGAATCCATGATTTAGAATGAGAATATACTAAGTTGAGTGTAGACTAAAAAAGGTGTCACCTAGTACAATATTTTTCGCTTCAACCATGAATAATAAACATTAAACTATAGATGAGAAAACTCATAAAATTATTATGAAAATAAATAATCATAAAAATTTTAATTAAAAAATATATATGTATGATAATGTATTATGATGGTTTTAAAAAATAATGTTTTTATAGTAAAAAAATTAATTTCTAGAATTATTTAATATATGAATTTTTTCATATTTTTTAAAACTAAAATTCCACAATATTGTATTTATTATATATTCTAATGTATAGTTAATTTAATATATCAAAAATATTTTTTTTGGGAAACCACACAATGGGTTTGAATATATTATTTATGAATAATTATAATCATTTGTTTGTTAAAACTTCTCATTATCATTAGTGACAAACTAATTTTGATGGAAAACACCTACATGTATCCAATCAGAGGGGCCATGAATAAGATATGTTTAAAAAATATCATCTTACATAAAAATATATACAATCTACTTTTTTGAGTTACCATTTTATTTTAAATAGAGTTTTAATCATTATTATACAATTTATGTGTATTTTTATCCATTATAATGAAATAAAGAACAAACTATTGATTTTTTATGGAGATATAAATAATGAAAATTAATTAATCATCCCAAATTTTATCAGTTTTTATAATAATACTATCTACATTTATCTCAAAAAAATATCGTAAATATTTAAATTGATTTTGGTGCATTGGAACGTTCTTCCCATTGACTAATATATCATACTCCCCTCTCATTTTTTCCCATATGCCGAACTATGACATCTTATAACATATTTCCATTTTACCCAAAATGAAATAAGCTTTGATTGAATTGGATAACTTAGGTGAGATAATTCAATATATATAATCCCAAAATAATTCAATACTCTTATAATTTAAAATAAATTAAAGGATAAAATAAGGATAACTTTATAATCAAATTTATACATAAATCCCTTAAATAAATCTAAATTTATATATGGTTATAAAGTTGATCAGTAATATCAACCTGTATTAAAATTATTAAAACATAAGAACAAAATAGATTATTTCAGGTTAAATAAAATTTTTCGTTTTAACCAATCGTGGTTAAAATAATAATTATATTATTGATCATTATTAAATATAGTGGGAGATCCTCAAAAATGAAAAAATAGCTTGGATTGTAGGTTTAATACTTAAGGGTCATGTAATTCCAATGTTGGACTTGTAAAATGTTTTTTTGTTTTCTATATTAATAGGGTATAGTGTTGTCCATCCCAAAATGATTAATCATCTATCATATAAAAAATGTGTTATGTTATGATTCATGTGTAATGTATTGAAAATTTTAATTGATTTAAATATAATATGATACACATCAATGGAAAGTGTTTCATATAATATAGACTTTGTAATTGTGCAATGTGATAGACGAGATACACTAAAAATTAATTTAATAATATATTTAGAGACTTATCCATCATTAAATCCTTTGATATGAAATTTATTGATACTATTTATCTTTAAGAAATTAATGAAATTTATCCTCTATTTATGGTAGTATGTTTAAATTATTGGGATATCTCAAGATCAAAATGCACTCACTAACAATGACATGTCATATTAAACTATATAATGACTTACTGATTCTATTATACTTCTCAGTACAAAGAGTTGATATCGTGTACCATGGCTATATAAATTAGATTAAATATTAGAGAAACATTGAGAATAGAATTCATAACCATATAAAAGGCATAAGGGATAATTGGGGATGTTTGAAAATGGTGACACACATAAAAATTATGTCGATTGATCGAAGATAGAAAAATTCTGGGTAAATGATATTGTAATATAAGTTATATTTTTTGGGAAAATAACCCCCCTCCCCCAACAAAATCACTAATTTATGGTGTTTTTCTCATATCTGTCCCAATATACAATTATTCTAGGGAATATGGATTTCTAACAAGACACCCCCTCCTTAATACCACTTATTGATATGTTTAATGTATTTTGGTATATTAATATATTTATTATTAAAATACTATTAGTATGGATATGATTATACAATCTGTTTAATTTCGTGTAAAAATTTTAGACATTGGAAAGGGATTTTACTTACATTGGATGGATTTTCGTACAAGGAACCTCATTATTTTTTCATGTATGATTTATTATATATACCAATTGTGTCATTATAAGAGATATTTATTTTTTATATTTACATTTTTCAATAGTTTTGAAGTTGATAATATGTTTCAAAAAAAATAATGAACCCTCCCAGGTTGACCAAACATGTCACATGATCATTCCCACCATAGTACCTCAAGCACACATCTTGATATTCTAGACACTATCAACTTGCAGTGAGGGAATAATAGATATCATGGTGAGACTATAACCTCATGAATATATGAAATAGTATTGGAAAATAACTAAGACATTAACATGGATGAACATCGGATTATCCATGATAAATAACTAAAATTGAATAATTTTATTATAAAGGAAACTTTTCATACATCCATGTTGACTTCAACATGAAAAACATAAAATAGATGGTCTCCTAGTGGGGATACCACACATGAAAAATAAAACAAAATTATTAAATCAAGATATACACCAAACACTTAGGAGAAAAACATACAATATCCCCTGGATGCTTGAGCTATACCAATCTGATCGTGAGAGTACACAAGACAAGATCATCTTGGATAAGAAACAACCTCCTTCAAACCCATAAATCCTGAAAACTAAGATCCAAAAATAAATTTTAAATCAAATATACTTTCAAATTGAGTTTCATATATAGTGGGTGAGAAATAAATTGATGTTAGACACCCCAAATAAGGAACGAACAAACTATTGTCATAATAAGTTCATGCCTGTGTTATTTTCCAATCCTATCTGAATAGAATTAACAAATGAAATAAAAAAAATAAGATGGGAATAAAAATAAGGTATCATAAAAACTTCATGTTAAAGTGTGAAACCTAATATATATCTACACCCACCTTGGCAACCAATAGAGGATTTGTTTCACATGGTTCACACAAACATACACCATCATGGGTATATGCTAGATCAACTTAGGGGATACCCGGTGTATAAATGTAGTGGAATAAAATACCAGAAACCAAGGTGTAACCAAAATATTCCAAATCAAAAACCACATCTACCATGATATTGGACTCCAACAGCATGATATGAACTAGATACTAGTATATCTAGGCTGACACAAGTAGTGATCTTATTTTTCACGAATGTGATACTAAAATAATCGAGAACTAATTATGGATGATAAACAAGTGTGGGATCTGTCTATAAATCTATGAGATAAAAACATCCTTTGGAATAGGAGTGTTAAAATTTCCAAAATGGATAAAGTGAACTCTAGTAGTTTCTCATCACCTCAGAAGGTTAAAATGACTCTATCTAGGGAGAATTCTCACCTAAATATGTCATTCCCTCATTATTGTTTAAAATTTTCTTTCCTAAGCATATATATCCATAACCATCCAATTTGGGATAGAAGAAAAACAAATATTATATCAAATGTAACAAAATTAAATTTTATGAAATATTTTTTCTAATATGTTAAATTTCATTGATAGCTTTCATTACATAAAAATTCAATTTCAAACAAAGCATGATATACTATGAAAATATTATTGTAAAAACTGATAGGTTTCAGCCAAACTCTAGATTGGGTGGTATGAATAAGAAAAAATATATGATAAGACACATATAATTTACATATGACTAATATTATTTCATTGGTTATTAATTAATTTTAAATTAAAATAAAAATAAGTTTTAAATAAATGATATATTTCCAAACAAAATTCTTCATGTGTATAATGTTATTTTACCTTAATGAATTAAATTATTCACTATTTTTGAAATAATTTAATGAAAAATATATATTATAATTAATAAAATTTTAAAAAATTTAGTTACATTTTTTATGGAACTAAATAAAAATAATCTATCTTTTTTATTAGAAATGTATGTTTCTAAAAAACTATTATCATCGAGTGTTTCACGCTTTATTTTAAAATATTTTATTCCTCCTATTGAAATTTAATTTTATACAATGTATTTAATATTTTTAATTTGGTTGATTTTTTTTAATTTGTTCCCCTTAACTTTTGATCAATATGAAAATAAATCAGGGTCAAATTTATTGCCAAGATAATGTCTAAATCGTGTTAATCTACGTTAAAAATAACATATAAGGCCTTAATCATTATCATAATTCTTATCAAATAAATTTATGTCGACCCTTCTAAAATTTTTCTTGAAATATTTTTTTAATGTACACTTTTCCATGAAAATGAAATATATAATTTAAAATAAATGAATTTTAAAAAATATCACCCTCTTACTTTTAAATATCACTTATGTTTCTACGAAGATAAAAATAATGATATAAGTAAATATAAGAATACATATTGTGTTAAATTGATTTATATTCATGATAAAAAAAAATTTAAATTTTCTTTACTAATATAATTATCATAAATTATGATGGAACACTAGTGCATTATTTCTCTATTCAATAAAAAATATAGTAAATCATTTTTAAAAATACTACAAGTAATAAAATTTGTGTAGGGTAAGTTGTACCAAAAATATATAAGATAATTTTTAAATGTAATATTTATTTTAGTGAGCTATATTTCAATTCCAACATTATATTTTTGTGGTTTACTCCTATTATTTGATTAGTTTCTATATTAAAAATAGTGATACTTTATAAGAACAATATATAGTCATGTTAAATAAAAATAATAAATTAATTAAATGTGATAAGGGGGTATGATGTGGACAAACATGAAATCTATTTCAAATTTATGTTCTATGTTGGACCCTCCAAGATACTATAGTGGACCCTCTATGAAATTTTAGTTTTCGTAATCACAAATAATGTTAATATACATATTCTAATCTTTCATGCCAGTTTAATATCTCTCAATAAATCAATTATGTCATAAAACAAAATATACTTTAATAAGTCAATCGTTTATATTCATGAATAAATATGTTTACAAATTTATTTATACATAACCTTTTTATAACTCTTAGTCTGGTAAGACGGACCGAATTTCAACACACCGAAGTTGACACACTGAAACCGAAGATCGACACACCAATGTTTGAAACACTGAAGTAGACACATTGAGACTGAAGTTCGACACACCGAAGTTTGATAGACCGAAGCTTGACACACCAATGTCGACACACCAAAGTTTGAAATACTGGAGCTGAAACACTGAAACAGAAGATTGACAGACCAAATTTTGACACACCAAAGTCGACACGCCGAAGTTCGATAGACCGAAGTCAACAGACCGAATTTTGATAGGTCAAAGTACGACACACTGAAGATGACACACCGAAGATAACAAACCGATGTTAACAAAACGAAGACAATAGACCAAAGATGACTCGCTGATTTTTATAAATAACTATTTCGAGTTTATTAATTAAAATTTATTTCTAACTATCATATTTGGACAAATTAATTTTACTGACATTTTTCTAATGTAGTCTGTAGGAAAATCAGTAGACAGTACGAGGTATATGTACTTGCAAATATCTTCATGCCTATAGGATCCTCGAGTATAAAAGGACCTCATCTATTTCTTTAAAAAAAAGAGAAGAACATGAAGTATTACACGCTGAGATATAGACTGTTCGAATTCAAAAAGATAAGGACTAAGCGCTTGATATTACTAGAAGATTGTAATAAGAAACTTTCTCCAAAAAATCTTAGTGTACATCGAGACATTGAAGATCTGAAACTTTTCACTCCTCAAAGCTATATTACAGAAATTGTGATACTCTGTTATGATGAATACTTCTATAAGATGACTAAAATACCATTTTTTCAACATCCACTGAGTCTAGAAAATTACTTCACACCACAGAAGGAATTATTAACTCTATTCTCTTTCTTAACTTTATTGTGTTTTATTTTAACTAATTGAGCAGTGTGTACGTATTTTTGTATCACACACACCGTCTCCTGAGCATAACTGGATGAGATCAAAAATCCTCACTCATAATTATCTCCTCCACTTGTATCCCAAGTAAAACTGTGGAAGAGATCCCGTGTGATCATTTTATTTGTTTTTCCCTCAAACAACTATGGTAGAGGTCAAGTGTATCCACGATAGCCGTGTGTGCTATTGTGAACCCCAGTCTAGGGTGTGGATTAAAAGTTTATTAATATAAACTATTTGGTGTCAAGTGATCACCATGTAGGGAGTACTAAGTATATTCTTGAGATTGATCCTCTTATTTTATACGCTGTGTTGATTATCTTATACTTCTTATGTGATATGTATTTCTGCGTTAAGATAACCTGAAATTTGATAGTTAGTTTAGTAGGTGTTTACATTTGTTTTTAATTAGTAGGCTTGCTTAAAAAAATTTGTTAATCGATAGGGTAGTAAAACTAGGAACTAATCAATCTTCTGAGAATAAAATTGAACCACGAATACATTTAAAAATTCACTACAAACTGAATTTGTGTTTATTTTTATAGGGGGGTTTTATTTTGTAAAGAACCTCTTTAACAGAAATTTTCATAGATACTCAATTCACCCCACTCTTGAGTCATCTACTCCGACCAACATTTTGTATCAAATGATTTTGAAAGTTTCTGTTAGTTTTTGAAATCGTGTCAACTGTGATTATAGTTGTTTTCTAAAGATCATAAAATTTCTGTTATATTTAAATTTTTGTCTCCTTGAAATTATTTTACATCCTTTATCATGGAAAATAGACTAGAAGGGACTGCTACTAATAGTGCACCTTTCTGTAATGGAACTAACTATGGTTAGTAGACACATAAAATGAAGATACATCTAGAATTTATGGGATTTTAAACTTGGACTTCTATTAAAAATAAATATTCAATGCCTGAAACTTATAGAATCACTTGGGATGAACCTACAAAATATGTTTGTAACAACAATTGTAAAGAAATGAATGCTCTGTATTGTGCCCTAGGGGGTGAAGAATTTAACCATATTTATGCCAGTAAAAATGCATATGAAATTTTTGATACTTTACCTATCTCTCTTGATAGAACAAATAATTCTTAAAAAATAAGATTAAATACATACACTATTAAATATGACAATTTTAAAATGAAGCCTGGTGGACCAATCTCTGAAATGTATCTGAGGTTAAATGAAATAGTGAACACGATGAGTCTTCTTGGGAAACTAGTGGACAACAAGGACCAAATCATGAGACTCCTTCGATGCCTACCTGACAGATGCAGAGCAAATTCTATTTCTATCCGAGAATCTTGTTACGTAGGCAAACTTCTAGTGAAATATATAATTGTAAAACTTATGATGTACAAAGAAGAGATTAAGGTGAATCCAGAAGTAGATGAGGAACCAAGGAAGAAGTAAGTAGCATTCAAGACAACTACCTCAAAGAGAAAAGATAAAGAAAAGATTCATGTTCCTATAGAGTGTTCTACTAGTGAAGAATCAAATTTAGAGAGCGATGAGGAGATGGCTCATCTTACTATAAGGTTCAAAAAGTTCTACCGAAAGAACAAATTTGTTAGGAAGTCAAACTACAAGGGTAATTAAGATAGTAAAGGACAATGGAAGAAAGACATAAAATGGAATGAAAACTCAAATTAAATAATCTGTTATGAGTGGAAACTAAAAGTTCATGTGAAGGCAGACTGCCCTAAGCTAAAATTTAAAAAGAAATATGAATATAAGGTCAAGGGTTATAAAAAGGCTATGAAATCCAGCTGGAGTGCTTTAGAAGACAGATCCAGTGGATCTAATTCTTCTGCTAGTGAACAGAACAATCATTCCAACCTATGTTTCATGATAGAAACATTCGAGGTGACACTTAATTCTCTTAAACATAATGTTTATTATTATGAGAATGGAATTGAATCAAACAATGATGAAAATATGACTAAGGATGAATTATATGAATACTGTGGAATGCTTGAGGATACCTTTAATGAGCTCAAGGATAAATATATTTGGTATAATTGGGGTGAATGGATCATATTAGAGCTCCAAATACCTTAGGTTTATGAGATACCAAACATGGGAACCTTTATACTTTGATTCCCCTCTTACGCAAGGCATCATATTAACTTATTTGGTATAGGGGTTGTTATGTATGTTTTTGATCACGTCTTCTTTTGGAGCTTAACCAAGATGGGATTTTTCCTCTCATATGATGAGTATGAAATTTGTTCCCTCCATTGAGATAGATTTTGGGTGTGTATAGACAAATCTAGATATTTTATATCTATCTGGATAAAGTTATTTTGATGTTATTATACATACAGATGAATGGAATGTGATTTATTCATTGATCAAATTATTATACACTCATAGAATAAAAATTGATGGGTTGGATATATGAGATTGGCATACTCCATGTCCAAGGTCACTTGATGTCTTATAAAAATGGATAATATGATAATTCATGTTTAAATATGATAAAATCTAGTGGACACAGGTATAAAGATGCATGTGTTTGGTGGAGATCATGTCAGATCCCTTTATAGATTGAGTAGAATTGATTCTTTTCTAGAGGATTCTATTTGTTTATATGTAATGATCTAGGGATTTGTATGGTTTTTTAATTATATGAATGATTTTAAGGTCACAGATTGTAGTTGGCTGAATGGGGATTGATTTTAAATTGGAGAGATACTCTAAAAATGTTTTAAAATTAACCAAAAAGTGTTTTTGGAGGGTATTCACAAGTTATTTAACATGATTAGATACAAGGCCATGCAAATGATTTCTTTCCAAAAGTGTTTTTGAAGATTTCCAAAAGGTTTTTTGGATATGGTTTCACAAGTTATTGTATAATTTATAATATAATATGAAATGGCACAAAGTATTTTAGTATTTACTGGAAATGGGAGATTTATTGAGATATACCCTAAAGCCTTATATAAATCTAAAAAGTATATATATATAATATATATATATATATATATTTCATAAAAATTATTATTTTAATACACATAAGGATATATTATTTTATAAAATATGTGATTGTAGTAAAATTATAAATAGTTATCATTTTATCTATCATCCACATAAGTTATAATTAAATGAAATCATTTAATATTTAGATGAAATGTTTGGGAGGTTATTTGTATGATAAATGTATAGGACAAAGAATTAACACATGCATTGAAAAACATGTGTTAATGCATACACTATCTAGGATTTTCTTCAAGGGATATATAAAGGCATTTTCATATGAATGAAGGGTGAGATAGTCTTAAGATTGGTCAAAAATCATTATACATGTTATTTTATATTTATTCTATCTTTTAGTTATAAGATGATACCACATCGTGGGATAAAGAAAAATTAGGCTCAAATAGTGAGTGATTTCGGTGAAGCTATTGGATACATGATGGAGGTGGGTTGCTTATGTTTCAAACATATGTTATCATTATAAAACATGTGAAGATCAATAATTATAGAAGCCTCTTCAGTGTAATGTGCACTATTTTATAGTGTTATTCATTTCTATATAATTTCATGGGTTTCATATTATTATGCATATAGATCTTGAGGAAAGGATTTTTAATTTCATCTACATAATCTGATAATTGTTATTAGACTCCTAAAAACCCTTAACAAAGTTACTTATATCATCTTGTTCTAAATAAGTGCTTTAGACACGTCATACATAGCATGATTTTTTCTCCTGGTAAAGCCTTTTCAGGTTATCAATAATTTGATAGGAATCTAGGGTATCATGTTGTTTTTGCTGGTTATATTCCATGGTAAATAGCATGTGTTTAGATAATTCCTTTTCATATTTTATATTCTTTTCATAGGAATCAAGATCCTTTTTTGGAACACCATCACTATTTGGTTTATTATGAAGGAGGTGTTCTAACATATAAAGTTTTTTCTTCTTATTTGATTACCATTATAAAATTGTGTTATGAATGGAGTATGTTACTACCTTTTATCTATTATGTGACAAGGATTGATCTCAATTTTATGTTTGATAATGAGTAATTTTATCTAAAAAATAATTTATTAGATTATTATCATGTTTTATATCCATTTAAATAAGTAATTTTATTAAATGTGATCCTACTAAAATGATTGACCATTTATAAATCATCTTATCCATTAATGGGAGAATATCCATATATTATCGTGACATACACTAGTTTGTTCACATAAATATTCCATCATTATTTATGTAGATCATCATTCTAATCACAATATTTGTGACTCTTGGATAATTAAGTGGATAACTATTTATCCAATCCATTACATGGATAAATTCAACTTCATTCCTTTAGTATCCTAACCATTAGGGTTTTCTGACAAGTGTAACCCAAAAAATAATAATATTATGTTTAAAATGGAAGATCAAAGAAACTCATGTTTTGATAATCCTACCCAATAAGATAATCCAAAGTTCCTTGTATCTTTCTCACCTTATACAATATAATCCAGGGGCACTCGTGCTAAGCTTGACAATACCCATTTGAATGATTGTGGTCTAGAAAAGTGTCTCTTTGGAAGGAATCTAACACATAGTATTTGAATGGGGTTTTGATCCCACAATATCATCACAAGTTATTATAATTTATGTATTCCATATTTGAGAAATTTATTTTGGAATCTCATTTAATCCACCAATCCAATATGTTCAAACAATATTGATGTGTATCTCTTTACACTACCCACCAGTTTGTGTTACTCACCAAAAAAATAAATGACAAACAAATTAATTTATATCCAAATGCATCAAAGTCTTAAGGTACATAACATTTCATGTAAATTCATATAGTCATATGATATTGAAAAGCTTCACATGTGTAAGCCCAAAGCGACAGATATCCAACCTCATTCTCCTATCTTGACAATGCATAAACCTCCATGATAATAGGTAATCTGACCCCAAGTCCCTCTACCTGGGAAGACTATGCTCAAGAGAAAATTCAATTCATTGTAACTCTTAAACCCAATAAGAAAAAACCATGTTCAATAATTAAATTCAATTTCATAACTTCAATAACAAATCGAGGTCAACGTAGATGAAAAACATAATTCATTATCAAATCTAACATGTAATTAAAGGCATTGTTTCCTAGAAGCAGTTTAATATTTAAACTAATGTATACATAATTCATAACATAAGCAGTTTATAACATCGAATAAAATATGGAATAAACATTAAATAAAATAACAATTCATATATCTAAAAATGAGGTAACTATTTATAAACATTTCATAAATAATAGATAATTATAAACATTTTATATTTTTATCTTTATACTATGGACCTGCCATAATTATGAATAAAACTATTCATATTCACATTTATGAACATTGAAAGTTCATCATTATATATAATTTCATTTAAAATATATTATATTATCATATATTATAAATAGTTTTAGAATTATTTTTTCTATTATGTAAACACTTTATATAATCTAAATATTATATACCTAGAACTTCAAATAATGATTAATTAATTATGTACAATTCAAAATAATTCATTGTGAACAATTCAAAATTTAAAATTTAAACAATTTTATATTTCATTTTCATTTATGTAATTTATAAAAACATTAAAAATTTCCCCTTTTATGATTATAAAATAAACCCTTTTATTTAAAATCCATAAAACATGCCATATAAATATGATATAAGGTATTTTAAATATTAAAGTTTGATATTTAAGGAATATTTAATAATAAATGTTTCATAATCAATTATTATTTAATTAAAAATCCTTTATAATTAATTAATTAATTAACATTTATAATTAATAAATACCATTAAAATAACTTTTTATTAAAATTTATAAACCATTTATAAAATATTAGTTCATTCAAAATTGAATAATAAAATTAAGTACTTTTTTTCTTAGCGCCACGAATTACATTGGGCCATGGTGGTTCCCATAGTTACCTGCATTTATATAGCTACGATATGTAAGTGTAAATCATTCCAGCATGGTGTGCACTGCATCGTGGTGTTCTTTATGATGTTTTTTTAAAAGAAACATGGAATCTATGAAAAATGAAATCCATGCAGCAACCTTGGTGAAGATTTGTTGATCATATTTCATGTGTTCACACTAAATCGTATGGTATTAAATTACTGGCTCAATGATGTGTTGATGGGGTCGTCAAACTATGGTGACTTTTGACATGGTGTTATGTTCTTCTGTATTCTTAATTTCAGAAACTTAATTTCATAAATCTAATATCATGGCTTTCTCTAATACCCATTTTGGGTTTCTTTGAAGTTGATTAACACTTAATTATTGTACTGAAAGAAAAAAGAATCCAAAAAACTAATATTTTCATACAATAAATATGAAACTGCATAAAAACTGTAAATGAATAACATGTAAGACATGTATACCATTCCCCAGAGAATCATCTACGAACTTCTTTATATTCATCAGATGTTTTTGATATGGGTCGCCAATGTGGAAAACAAAGGTCTTCCACCCCTGAAGGTATTCATGGTCTAACTATATCGTTCATCAAACGACGAGGATCCTCCTTCACTTCATGGTGTGCTAGAACCTCACTATGTTGAGGAAGAATAAGAGAGATTTGGGTTTTCCAGTGTATCAGCCAAGCATAAACACAATCACACACACTTACCAATGAATAGAAATGTATTTATAAAGGAATTAGGATGCCCATCAGCGATTCAACTATTAAATCGTGCATTAAAAAATGTTTTAATTCCATTGTTCGTTCATGCATCACATGTATGAATGCAACTCACTTTTCCACATTTCATCTTATGAAATAGTTCCTTAAATGATAGCCTACATAGGATAATGTTATATTAAATTCAAAGGCATGAATTTCTACTATTTAATAGTCATGCATTGCATGTAGGATATGGCTAATATGACATACCCATTCATACCATTTACATAATAATATTTAAGAAATATCTCATTTAAATTTAACTACTTTTTTATAATTATTGTTGACCTCCATGTTTTAATGATAACGAAATCCTGATTCTAATGATATTAATGAATTTCATGTTTCTTGTATGTATTTAATAATCTGAGACAAGCGATGGAATTGACTAAGGATGATTCACCACCATGATATCTCACCATCCATATGTCGTACCACTGAACTAGAAAATTGAAAAAGTCTTAGACATCATCACTTATGAGTCAATGTTTTCCATGACTCATCTCTAGTAAGGAAATCTCGCTATGTCTGAGACACCTTTAGACGACATACTTCTAGAGTATAAAATTAGTGAAGTATGAATCACCCCCAACATGACCTACCATTAGAGGACTCACTACTGGAAGGATGACCTACAACCAGCTAAGAAATAACCAATATAAATTTTGGATAAGTATAAGACATTGTTAGTGCCATTCATCTAGAACAAGTCACCGCCATTTTGAGCCACTACCATATCTTAAGACACCATCCCTATTTCTAAACCTAACATTATCATATAAATTATTTTAAAGGATATATTATTGATGTTAATTAAAAATTACTATTTTAATGATTATATCTTAAATGATCGATAGAATGCATTGAAGTATATTTCAGATGTGTTGTATGAGAGAGAGAAATATCTGAATGTGCATGGATTTTCTTCCTACTGCTATTGTTAAAATAAAAGGAAGTATAATCCATAATGCATGGTGTGGTGTGAAGCATAAATGAAGAAATTTGAGATCTCTCACATATGGAAAAGACATAGAGCTGAATAGATAAATTGTTATATCATGTAATAACTCGACTAAGAAATCCAAAATATCAAACTTATTTGATTATTTCCTTCAGTCAATAACAATCATCTGCAACACTCTGTTCTTGTGAACATTTAAAGAGAACCTAAATCAAGATGCATTTCCAAATACTTTCAAAGAGTCAAGAATGTACTAAAATAGATTTATAATTTCTATCCCTACATAACTCAATCATGTTTATTTATTATTACATTTCAAGCAGTGTGTGTGCTACTATGTTTTATCACACACACACACTTTCTTCTACACTGAACTTAAATATACTTGATATTTTCTCTTAATTATTATTACATTTTTACTCACATGTATAACTGCGTAGAGGTACTTGTAAGGTTAGTTTGTTTATAATACTATGGATAAAAGTGGAAGAGGTCGGGTGTGGCTTTGATAGTTTGTAAACTGTGGTAAAACCTGGTCTAGGTTGTGGATCAACTTTTTTTAATATAAACTGATTGGTAGCGACTGATCCTCAAGTGGACAGAACTACGTCTCGACTGGAGACTGAACCTCTTGTTTCAAATTTCCTTCATGTGTGTTTGTTTACTTTATTCCCATTTTAAAACTGAAATTATTTTAACCAAACAAAAACTAATACTTTGATAGTTAATCTTTATTAGTGTTTTTATAATATTTTTATTAAGTAAACTTATTTCAAAGGACTAAGTAATATTGTATATTACTTACCTAAGATCTAATAAATATTTAAGAAACATTTTAAAATATTAGAACATATAATGATATTTTATATTGGTAAACTAGGCCAATTTAAATTAATAAGGGGATTTAAAATTAATCATTTTTAAACCTAAATTTTTATTTGGTACTCAATTCACCCCCTCTTGATATACTCACTCCGACAAACATTTGATATCATAGAATTTTTTTTCTTTCGTATTAAATTTTTCAAAATATTTTTAAATCGGATTTTATTTAATCAATAAGGATCTTAAATTTCTATTATTTCAAAATTTATTTATTTAAATGGATAATTCTAAAGAAGTTTCTTCTATAAATAAACATCCTTTATTTAATGTAAACAACAATTCTCAATGGAAAATTAAGATCATAATGCATAGAAAAATAATGGGTTTTGAAATTTGGTCTGATATAGAAGATGAATATATTATACCTGATACTTCTGGAAGCACTTGGGATGATGCAACAATGTTAGTTTACAATAATAATTATCAAGTCATGAATTCCCTATATTGTTCCCTATGATATTAAGAGTTTAATTGAATTTCTGTATGCAACATTGCTTATGAGATTTGGGACACTTTGTCTATTTCCTATTAGGGGAACTAAAAAGTAAATGAGATGAGACTTAATATTTAAACTATTAAGTATGATAATTTTTAGATGAATCATGATGATCTTATTTTTGACATGTACATCAAGTTCAATAAAATTTTCAATACTATAAGCTCACTTGGGAAACCAGTATCTAATAATGAACAGATTAAGAGATTGTTGAGATTCCTTCCTAAATGAAGGAGTGGAAAATCTCTCTCTATCAGATAATAATGTGATATTATCAATCTGTCATTCAAAGAGGTTATTGGTTAAATTATGATGTACGAAAAAGATATAATGATAAACCATGAAGAAGATGAAGAGCCTAAAAGAAGATCGATAAATTTCAAGACTAGTACATTTAAATATAAGGAAGAGGAAAATGAAAATGTACGAGTTTATAATTCAAGTTATAATGAATATCCGCTATATAGTGATGAGGATATGAATTATTTATCTATAATGTTTATGATCTTTTATAGGAAGAAAATGTTTTTCAAAAACCAATCTACGAACGAAAATATGACTCCAAAGGAACATGGAATGAATTCTAGAATAGGTATGATGATCCAAAAGAGGTTTTCATCTATGAATGTAAGAGGAGAAGACATATAAAATCATATAGTTCAAAGATCAAATTTAAAAAGAAATATGATGAAAAGGATAGAATATGAAATTAATTTAAGAAATCCACTTGGAGAGCTTATTAAGACAGCTCCAACTATTCATATTCTTCACTTGATGAAATGTCAGATTGAGAAAACATACGTTTCATGACAAAAATTTCTAATGTATATGTTTTATCTTATTTACCTACTAAATCTATTGTGTCATTTATAAGGTACATGTTTTATGGTATGTTCTACTCATGCGATTTAAACAGTGTTCAACTGAACTATTTTAAAATTAATCAAATGGTTGTTGTTACATAATTCTATAAATTTAATGAAGATATTTTATGTATCTATTTTTTCATATTATTTTATAACTATATTCATATTCTACTTCTTAGTTCGTAACTATTTGTATTTTTAACTGGAATATATCAATTATTATTTGTTAAAAATATCTATTAATTTTAAACAATAATTTATTCTAATGAACAGGTTTTTAAATATTCAGCATTGAATTTTTTTTAAACATATATATCGGGGAAGGGGACATCACGGTGAGGGATGACGTTAAATATACAGGTTTAAATATTTTTCGGTAACTTATATGTATTACATATCTTAATATTTAGGTCTGAATATTTTATGTAACCTTTATGTATCACGATGTAAAGTTTAATAACAATAACTTCTCGACATAATATTAATTTCCATTTCCATATATTTTTTATGACACAAAAAATTCACATCTTTTGGCATACAGAGAATATTCACATAATAATTCATAGTATATGTGCTATAAATACATTCTAAATTTAAATTGTTTTCCTCCATCCTTACAATATTCCATCAAACATCACAACTATAATTTTATCCAGCTTGTTGGTGATTCAGAGAAGCCGAAATGGGGTTAATTCATTTTATGGTGTGCTCTACTCATGCTATTTAAGAAGTGTTCAACCAAACTATTTTAAAATTAATAAAATGGTTGTTAATAAATAATTCTATAAATTTAATAAAGATATTTCAGGGATATATTTGATCATATTATTTTACATACATGTTTGTATTCTACTTCTTTTTTCATATGTATTCCTATTTGTTAATTGTAATATATCAGTTTATATTTGTCAACAATATTTGTTCATTTTTTTATAGTGGTTTCTTCTAATAGAAAAGTTTTTAAATATTAAGTATTGAATAATTTTTTAAAACTAATATATATCAGGAACTGAAATTTTATAGTTTATATTTCTTAATAATATTTATTCATCTTTTTAACATTAATTTATTCCAATGTTCATGTTTCTAAATATGCATGTTTATTTTTTTATCTTATAAGTATCAAAGTATGTAGGTTTGAATATTTTTTTCAATTTATGTATCAAGTATGTATATATTCATGATTTAATATTGTTTGTAACATACATTTATCGGGAATTGAAATATATCTGTTCAAATTTGTTAAACATATTTAAACATAACTAATATCATTTTAACCAGTATGTTGGTGATTCAGATATGCTAAAATGGTGTTCATTCCCATTATGGACAATTTTCCTCTTTCCATTTAAGCATTATTTATTCATCCTTTTCAAACAGTAATGAAATGATTGTTGTTACAACTTTAAGGAATTTTACTGATGTTGATTCAGAGATATATTTGTTCATAATTTTTACAAATGGATACTTATTCTACTACTTTGATCATATTTATTCATATATGTTAATTAGAATATATCAATTTATAATTTTTAACAATATTTGGTCTTTTTTTAATAGTAAATTCTTATAATGATTGAGTTTGTAAATATTTAGTACTGAATATTTTTTGTAAAATATATTTATCATGAACTGTAAAATATTGGTTCATATTTGTTAACAATATTTGTTCTTTTTTCAGTTGTACATTCTTCTAATGTACATGTCTATAAATATAAAGATTAGAATTGTTTTTGTAACTTATAAGTATCAGGTCAGTTGGTATTTAGGTAAACAAATTGTAACTCATATATATCAGGAAATAAATATTAGTAACTATAATTACATGACCAAATACTTATTTCTACATACAGATATTTTTTATGACATGAAAAATGAACATCTTTTGACATAGGAAAATATTCAAGTAATAATCCATAATATATGTGTTACACATACGAACTGAATTTTAATGTTTTTCTCATCCCCTTATAATTTTACATCAAACTTCATAACTGTCATTTTTTCCAACTCGTTGGTGATTCAATGGTGAAAAAATTGTGTTTTGATAGCGTTATAGTGTGTTCTCATTCTTCCATTTAAGTGGTATTTAATAGATATAGTTATTCTGTAATTGTATTATAGTTGTTTCAGAGATCTGTTTTTTCATATTTTTTCATATATAGATTCATATTCTTCTTTATTTAAATATATTTGTATTTGTGCTCACATGATCCTTTAACTATGAATCACAAAATGAGAGCCTTTTTGAGAAATAAACCTAATAACAATTAACTTGTATATGCATGTTATCATTATTATATGCAGGTTTTATCTTGAGTCATAGTGCAAGATGTCCACTTAACCATTAATTTCAGGATTCCATAATTTATGAACCTTTTCTGCACAGGTTCAAATTTCTCAACGTTGTCAAAAACATGTGATGATTGATGAAATTTAATCAAGTGCATCTTCTATCATAAATTCTAATCGTATGTTGTGACCTCATGTCATATTTTCTCTTTTCTTCCCCATAACTCCAATGTTTTTTGGTTAGACATACAAGTATTGTAGTTTGTTTAAAAACCAACGTTCAATCAAGATAAAGATTTCTTTAGGTAACTACTTATATCATGTTTCTTTATTAAACTAACTTACATACGTATCATTATTAAATTATTCTTTACAGTAGTTCGTATAAAAACTATCATTCAATCAAGAGAAAATTTATTTCAAGCAACTACTTCTATCAAGTTTCTTTATCAGACTAACTTAGATACATATCATTCTCAAAATTTAGTTCTATATCATACAATTGACTGATTAATTCATATTTCCCCATGAACTTGATATTTAGAAGGTAAAAATAATCTTTATTTTTTAGTTGTATTACCATAAAAATACAAATTTACTGTAATCCTAAATTGGACATAAGAAAAATATATGAAATAATCTGTTTTTCAGATTTACTATTATAAATATATATAAAATATATAAAGAGAAAAATAATTTTGTCATTAATGATGTTCATATTGTATATCTGGGTATTGGGCTCACGAATAAAACTGCACAGGCATGTGGTGGAAGAAATTTCTGAAGTCAATGGAAATTTCCTCGTTGCTACTCCTATCATTGTCTAAGAGAATTTCATCCAAACACCTAGGATCAAGTAATTAGGTTCCCTTATAAATTGTATCATATTATTTATTGTACAATTCATAATCAAACACATCATGAATTCATTTTTCTAGAATCCTTTCTTTAGGTCCTCAAGTGATCATGATTTTCATTGATGCAATGATTAGTGAATAGAACCAAGCTATTTCAAGTTGGTGTTTGTTATATTCATACGTGGTGAAACTATTTTTTATGGTTCACATTGTTTTCAACATTACCTATGTTGGGGTGCATAATGTGAAACATTATTATGTTGGGGTCCTTTTGGTTTATTTTAAACTCATGCTATGTGTAAATTTAGGGGTCTAGTGGGTTCATGATAAATGCATGGTATGCAGAGATATTTTTTTGTTATATATAGAAAAATACAGTAAATCTATAGTTTGAAATAAGTATTCCTTAAACTACATTTCAGAATCTAGATTTAGTATAATAACTATTGTTTGAAAATAGTTTATAGATTTACTAGAGTAAAATGTATTTATAGGGCAGAATAAATCAGTAGTTTAATATATTTTCAATTCTCATATATTTTCAATGTTTATAACAATCATTTATGACCTAACTTTTAAATGTTTAGGGTTGGTTTCAGGGTACACAAAATAAAAGAAAACATTTAAGATTGGTTGCATTGTACTCTGAAATTTTGGAAGTCCAGTCCATTCAATTAAGGATACCTCAAAAGAGTGAACATATTGTGTAATGTTCTTACAACCACCACTAGGCATTGTTTCCCATAATTTACAAGGTACTACCTGCATTATACATCATGCATTTAGATCTGGTTTTACTTATTTTAGAGTGAACTAATTTTTGTATTCCTAGTTCTCAGTATGATTTGAGATGTTTCAGGGTGAACTAAATGAGAAAACTACTTTTCCATTGTACATGTTCTTGAATTATTTCAAATGGGATGTTTGAGGATTATGCACATTGATTTGCTCGATGTATCTTTCATAATGAATGCATTTTCACATTCATTTAACATTTGTACAAACCTTTTAATTCAGTACTAATTGTAATGTTTCATATCCCTCATATTCAATGTAAAGAAAATGTTTGAATTTTACTAATATATAAAATTTATTCACTACATTCTATAAATCATTACATAAACACACAAATGTATTAACAAAGAAAACAGTCTATCCTACATATTATATTTTTTTCAATTATAAACTCTGTTTAAAACAAACTGAGTTATCATTATACATTGGGTGTATTATATATTGAGTAGTATTTGTTAAATATTGCAGTCAAGATTATGTGATTTTTTAAACACCATTTTATGAATCCATCACCCATAAACAATTATAATGAAAAACTAACTTCTATAATATAGGAATAGTAGTTTGTTCTTAATTCACCGATTAAAATATATTGTAATTTACAATAATGGAGACACGGGTAATCCAACCTTCACCTATGTGCGGCGTGTGATGGTTGGATGCAGACCTGATGGCTGTCACATGACCTCGGGTCCACATTTGTTAGAATATACATGGTAGGACCGGGGGGAGGGGAACAAAGGGAAGAAAATCTGTAGACACGGAGTCTCAAAACCAAGACCTCATCAACTCCCCACCACAGGTACCGCACGAGAGGAACCACTGAACTGCGCCCTATGGGGCCCACATTTGTTAGAATATATATGGATCTTAATGAGAATTTTAATTACTATATTAAAAAATAAATTGCCGCAATATCATAAAGAGAAAGTAATGATGTGAGAGAGTATTCTGAATATTCAGATAAATAAAACACAGGTGCGGGCCCAGATGGTCCGACAGTTGGTGCACGTTAGTGGGTGGAAGCTATTGGTTGGGTGTCTTACATGCCACGCCATCCAACGCATCCATCCTTTTCAATGCGGGTGAACAGACCCGCTAAGGCCTCCTCGTCAGTAGGTGCACGTGAGTGGGGTTCAGGCAAATTGTGTTTTTTTTGTGAGCATAAATCAAATATATGATTAATAGAGGAAATTTTTTTTAATGGAAAATAGTTTGTTTTACTTTTTATTAAATAGTATAAAAATTGTTATTTTATTAGCGACATGAAAATTGATTTTTTAAAAGAATAAAAATTTATAATTCTCTAAATCATAAGAAAAATACAAAAAATTTTCTTCTAAATTTATACTAATATATTGAAATGCGTGAATTTTATTGACAGGGAATAAAATATTATTTTTAACATCATAAAAATATTATTTTTCCAAATGGAAGAACCCATTTTTTAATAAAAAAACAATATAAAAAATGATTGGATGTCGATTATTGTAACATCAATTGTTTTTGGAGTTTAATTAATCCACATGGATATGTGGGTACGTTTTTTTAGAGACATGTGGGTACATTTATTAGAGAAAGCATGTGGTAAAATAGAAGGAATTGTCCTTATTATAATTTTTATTATTTAATTATGGAATATTTTTGATTCATTGATATGAAAAGTATTGGATGTATTAGCAGAATGGCACATGATTTAGGTCTATTATAGTATTAATTTAACATGGAGAATTAATTGAGAGATTTTAATTTGACATTGTTGACATGGAAGTGGATTCTATTTAAAGGATTTAGTGGAATCGAAAAGAATAATAAATATGTTACCATGAGAATGATGGAAGAGAGAGAGAAATTACAACAAAGAGAAATTACAACAAAGAGAAATTAAAGACTTCACTCAATCATGGAGGAGGTTAAAAATGGTGAATTCATGAAATATAATACATGAATATGGCTTATAAATATAGGATGGTTACATCATTTTTTCCTCTTTGATCTCTATCTATGTTCTTCATTGGTGTTAATCAAATTATTGACATGAGGTGGTTGGAGGAGGGTGAGTTGAATAACAGATTGTCAAGGTATACGTTAAAATGTCATCCAATAGTTAAGAACATGATTAAATTGAAACATAATTAATATTTAGGTCTTATTACGCTAATTTTCACATATCAATCTTTAGAAGTTTTCAGTGGGGGATTTACAACATTTTCCAGGAGGTCATTATAGCTAGCATGGTGTTAATGTAACAACCCACGAATTTTAGCATCAATCGACTAAAGGGTTGATTACTCATCATTTTGGAGGATTAGTGGATTTTAATTTTGAATCTAGATCAATGAAGATGGTATTTAATCATGTTTAAAATGTTTTATGTGATGTTTTGGGGGTGAAAGATCAATGGAGAACACCTTAAGAAAGATCTAGAGAGTTGGTGGATGAAAGGAGGATAGAGATCAGTTATGCAAGCCATAAGGTACCCGGTGATGGTCTAGGGGGTGAGGTACCTCTAGACAGGACACCGGGTGTCCATTTCCCTACATCTCATACCCGATAGCCCCAAACCCCCATTTTAGAAATTAAGGGAAAGTGGAATTTCCTTTTTTCCCCATATGAACCCCCTCTCCGGGTTCTTTGTGCCTAGCCACATTTTGGTACTCCCATTCTCCCCCTTTGTTTCCCTTCAATCCAGGTTGTTCGGGAGTGTTTCATCCCATGGATTGAAGGGAATTCCCCCCTCTCTCTTCCATTGTTTCTCACCTCCCCACTCTTATTTCACAGTGATCACTTAGGGATTTAAATTATGATTCCACTGAATTATGGTAGAACCATGTCACTTGATGTGGCTTTTGTGTGTGATGTATAGAGGAGGGTTTAGAAGGACGTATTCATGTCATTACTCATCGTTTATCTTGAGGTATGTTTCCCTCTAGATTTAATTATGGTTTTTGATAATATTAGATGAGATTGGACATCAATTCGAGTTGGTAATTTTATGGTTTTGTGTAACATGGGCTCGAGTGCATGTCATGAGTGGACCACAACCCGTTTCTTGGAGTTTCAGCATCATTACATACCCTAATGAGTTTTGAACCAAATATATAATAGTGGGGTTTTAACATTAAATGGTTGGTGGATTGATTAATAAATTTTTATGGATAGGATATGTGTATAAGAACAAGACCATAAACATTACATAATCTTAATGTTTAAGTAAAGAATTCATTTTCTTACATTTCAAGATCATTTCAAATTGATATTTTTAGAAAATTAGTTCATAACTCCAATATAACAAAGCCATATAATACAAAGTAGACACTTCAGAATTGTATCCATTATTTCTGCATATAAAACTTTTAAAACATAACATGATTTTGTTTCATGAAAAATCCTTGACTTTCAACTTGACCTCTTCATTTCTCTTAACTGTCCTTAAACCATGTGAAAGATATTTTAAAACATGTGATGAGTATAAAAAGCATAGTAATGGACATAAAAATAATGAAAACCATTAGTCAAGTGAAAAACATTAAAACTCTCGTAACATTTATCTTTATCTTCAATGTTCATTGAGCATATGAAATAATATTTTTGTACATGAAAAACACACATACTTATTGCTCAAAGAAATCCTTTAAAACCCATAACATGCAACTAAAAACTCATTTCGGTAACTTAGAGCAACATATTTATAAAAGGCTTTCAAAACCCTTTTAATCAATATAATCATATGACCAACATTCAATATAATATTTACCCAATGCACTGAAGAGATATAATGAGGCTCACCCTTCGTATAAGGTATATTGGGATCACCTGTAAGCTATCACTACTACAAAACATGACTTTAACAGTACTACCAAAATGTGCTGATAAATTATACCTTTTATCAATGCTTTTGTTTTAGCTCTAATAATTGGTACCCTTTATCCTCATTTTTTAGTGATGACCTTTTATCAGTGTTTTATTTTAGCACCCATAAATGGTACCCTTTATCAGTACTTTATTTGCAGCACTAATAAAGTGTACCCTTTATCAGTGCTTTATTTATAGTGTTCATATAGATATCATTTATCAGCGTTTTTAGCACTGATAACAGTCCAATTAAAATGAAATAATTAAATAATTTTTTTTACTTTATTAGAAAAAATATTAAAAAAATTATTAATTAAATAATTATTGATAAAACAAATAAATTAGTTATAATATATGTAAATTATAAATACTAATAAATAGTATATATTCAATATATAAGTATATGAAAAATTAAAATTAAACAAATAGAAATTAAAAATAATTATATTGAGAAAGATAATAAGCATTTTATTAATTAGATAATTATTTTTAATGTAAATTAATAGTATATTATATATATATATTAATGTATATAAATATGATTTATATAATACAAAATATTTTTGTTTTACATTAAATAGTCATATATTTAGATAATAATGGTTTATAATTAAAAATTAATTTGAATTAAAAATACCGACCAATTGCATAGAGTAACATACATAATTGAATGTCTTTTGATTTTACAATTTAATATAGATCAAATGTGTTTTATACTGATTTCACATATATGTAATTAATTAATTTTTATATACAATTCACACACACAAAACTTAATCATTTTTTTAATATTGTTAAAGTCTACTTTATTTTAATTTATTCAATTTCACTCATAGTGAATATGCATGCACTTCAGATTAAATATCCATTAATAATGTTAAAAAAATATTTGTAAAAAAATATTTATAAATGTACTTTTATTATATTTATACATTTATAGATTTATAATTATAAATAAATAAATACTATTTTTCAAAAAAGTATATATATAATTAAAAATTAATAATTTAAATAATTATTAAATTTCTATTATATTTATTAAAATAATTAATATATTTACTATATTTAAATTTATATTTATTTATTAAATGTATATAAATATTTATAATGATATAAATAATATTTTTTAATATATATATAAATATATATAATTAATTATATAATTATAATAAATATATTTAAATAAAGAATATATTTACTATATTGATATATATATATATGATTATATATATATAAATTTTTTTATTTATAATTATAATTATAAATCCTTTATCAACACATAAGTAAGCATGGATAAAATGTATATTTATAAGATCTTTTTTGGAAGCGCTGATAAAAGTGTCCTGATCTATTTACAAAACCCTAAACAGTCATGCACCCATCACGGTATCAAAAACATTCCACAGAATCCACCCTCTACCAGTACTCCTCCTCGGTGAATTGAAGCTCGAATCAAGGCACAAAGAATTCCAACTCTCAAATCCAAGACTCAAACGATTCAATGCTTGAATGAATCCAAGACTGGAATGTAAATATTTCTCTACTTTCTCTCGAACACAAGTCGTTATCTACATTCTCTTGGAGAACATGGGGTGTAAAACAACAATGGTTTGTCGATAGTAGAGGTTTTTTTGCAACTGTAAGTGCGGTGAGTTTGCCATTTTGGAGATTTGACTATGGAGATCGTCCATTTTTATGCTTGGAATTTTTCGATTGTGAAACACCTATATTGTGAGTCTTCCTAGCTTCGCTCTCAGGCCATATATGTATCTCCTTCTCAACTGCAGTTGTTAATTAATATATGGGATTTGTGAGCCACTCTTTTATTTTTGTGAAAGATTTAATGAATAATGCTTTATTTTAATTTTATAAATAATGTAATTATCCATATGGTAGAAGTCCAATCCCATTATACATCTTCTATATAATTTTTTATGTATCAATTTACCTAATAGTGGTGGGGTAGCTTATGAGACTGCTTCCTGGCCTATTAAAATGACTATTTATTATTTGTGTAGTATAGACTTTGGATGGGGGTTATGTTTTATAGATCTATAAATTTTGTGATTCCACTTAGACATATGAGTGAATTAAGGGGAGTACACTTAGAAAATGTGACCTCATGGGAGTTGTTTCATCTCGGTAGAGGCTAGTGTGTATGGGATATATGTTACAAGGGTTGCTGGGTTTTTCTTCCTTCTTTGTGATAGATCTTGTTAATGTGTATTATTTCTTTATGCCAACTTCATTATGAACCACCCTATAATATAAATGATTGGTTAATGTGCATTATATGGCCTCCCTAAAATCCTTTACATGGGTAGATCTGATGTGATGACCTCTCTATAATCCCTGGGATGGGTCGGTGTGGTGATATGACATCCCAATAGTCTTGAAATTTTTTAAAATATTTGATATACCATTAATATTAAATGTAATAATTCTTTAGGTGGTTACATAACATGTTTGAAAAAAATAGAATAAAGGTTATAAGATTGTATATATTATAAATTATTTTTAGTTATTCCTCATTTTAGGTTTATATGTATTCGTTCCACCCCTAGGAATCTCTGATAACTATCCGTATATATGAAATAACTCTTTATTTATTAAAATGTTTTATCAATAAATTTTTATATCTTCTAGTTGGTTGAATAAGAGTTTATTATTCTTATTTATCATATTTGGGTTTCTTAATACTCCATAATTGCCTATATTATAGTATCATTTTTAGTGGATTTAATAAACACTTTATGTACATCAAATAGTAGTTATTAATTCAATTTTTTGTTTGAGACTCATCCTCTGTATCTTTTATAGACAACTATCATTTTCGTTCATTTCACCTTTCGAATACTTATTTCATTTTGTTTCTTGAGACTCACCCCCCCCCCATCTCTTTTATATTTATTATACTACTCTTAGCAGTATGCATCCCATTGATGACTACCAATTAGTGTATTTCATTCAACATAGGTTCATGTCCACAAGAGATAGAGGATCTGTGTCAGATAATAAAATACAATAATAAATTTTCAAGAGACAGGGTGATGAGTATGAAAGTTTTCTATCACTTTCACCTTTGAATGAATTTAGAGGATAACACTTACCATAGTGGAGTAATTATTTTCTTAAACATATTCATATTATTTTGATAATTTAGGAAAATGAAATTTGTGATGTGTAAGAATTATTTTTTCCACAATCTGATTCATGATGTGCCTAGTATGACTCAATGTATCTGTTATTAGTTTAAAATTAATATTTTATTTCAAAAAGAGTCACTCATTAAAAAATGATCAAACACAATAATATTTTAATGATAAATTATCACAATGATTCATAAGTAATTTGTAATGTCTTGGAATAGGTTTTACATCAAACTGATATACGATGTGATTGGTATGAGTCAAAGGGCATGTTTCCAATTTAAAATAACATTTTAGTAAAAAAACCAGTGGCTTTCTCAAAACAAAGAAAAAAAATTTATATTGTTTTGATAATTTAGGAAAAATATCCGTAATTCATTTTAGATGTGTAGGAATCAGTTTCACATCAATCTGATACATGGTGTGAACGGTATGACTCAAAGTGCATCTTTTTATTTAAAATTAACATCATTTTTAGTTAAATGGAAAACCAACCAACTCAAAAACCAATAAAATGCGTACGAATTGTTATGACACTTTACAGAATGATCCGTAAGTAATTTTTTACCTGTAGGAATCATCCAAACCTAAATCTAATACACGATGTGCCCGGTATGTCTCAAAGTGTCCGTTATCAGTTTAAAATTGATATTTTAATTCAAAAAGTGTCACTCATTGAAAAGCAATAAATCACACTTGGATTTTATTGATAATTTATGACATCAATTGACAAGTCATTTTCAATATGTAGGAGTCATTTTCATATAAAACTGATACATGATGTGACCAGTATGAGTCAATGTTTGTCTTTCGAGTATAAAATGACTTTTCATTAAAAAAAAGTGGCATACTCAAAACTGAGAAAATTCATTCGTATTATTTTGATACTTTACTAAAATGATCCATATGTCATTTGATATGTGCATGAATAAGGATCACCTCAGTCCGATTCATGGTGTGACTTGTATGACTCAAGGTGCACATTTTTATTTAAAATTGATATCAATTTTAGTAAAGTGGACAACTAAATGACTTAAAACTAAGAAAATGAATTTGTATTGTTTTTATACTTTATTAAAAAAATACATAAGTCATTTATAATATGTAGAAATCATCCACACTTCAATCTGATACATGACATTTCCTGCATGACTAAAAGTGTCCGTTATCAGTTTAAAATTGACATTTCAGTTAAAAAAGTTTCACTCACTAAATACCAATCAAACATAATAATATTTTGTTGATAATTTAGGAAAATGACGAATTATTAATTTTGTCATGTAGGAAAAAGTTTCATGTCAAACAAATACATTATGTGATTGGTATGAGTCAAAGTGTGTGTTTCCAGTTTAAAATGACATTTTTGTAAAAAAGAGAGGTGACGTACTCAAAACCAAAAAAATGCATTCATATTGTTTTTATAATATAGTAAAATTATTAATAATTCATTTAATATGTTCAGAAATTAGACACGCCTCAATACAATGCACAGTGTGACCGGTATTACTCCAAGTGTATTTTTTTATTTAAAATTGACATCAATTTTAGTCAAATGGAAAACTGTCCTACTCAAAACCAAGTGAACGCATTAATATTGTATTCATACTTAAAATAAATGACAAATAAGTCATTTTTTATTTGTAGTAATATACCATGCCTCAATTCGATACATGATGTGTCTGGTATGACTTAAAGTGCTCTTTATCAGTTTAAAATCAAAATTTTAGTTCAAAAAGTGTCACTCCCTAAGAACTGATCAAAAGATGATCATATTTTCATGGGAATTTAGGACAATGATTCATAGTTTATTTCTTTTGTTTAAGATTTTTTTCCACAAAAAAATGATGCATGACGTGATTGGAATGATTCAAAGTTCATGTTTCCAGTTTAAAAAGACCTTTTAGTAAAAAAGACATGTGACATACTTAAAAGTGAGAAAACACAATCCGATTATTTTGATACTTCGAAAACTGATTCATAAGTATTTTGAGATGTGTATTAATCAAAATCACCTCAATACAATGCACAGTGTGATTGGTATGACTCCAATCATGTCTTTTTATTTAAAATTAAAACCAATTTTAGTTAAATGGAAAACTGATGTAACACCCCAAGCTTCTATGGTACGCTTCTCTTTGAATAACGTGATAGCATGTGTTGTACGCAACATCGAGTTCTAACACACCACAACCAATCAAACTAGCCGTTATGAAAAGTAATACCTGCTTTTTGAAATTATATATATTTTATATTTCAAAATGGACTTCATTTTTGGATTCGGAATATCAAAATTATCCTAAGATGAATTTTTGGTATTTTTCTGAGAACTTCCAATTTTTATAAATAGTGAAAAATACTTAAAAACAACTTTTTTAATCAAAATAATTTATAGTAATAAATTATATTATTGAGTGGTTTTAATGTACAATTAGAATATATTTTTACCATTTTATCCACTGGTGTTCATTAGAATTAATTTCACTTTGAAATTGGATCTAAACAATTGTCAATCTTTTGGTATATTTTGTTTCTTAAAAACACGCTATTTGTTGTGACAGCGGGAATTAATTATAAATTTAATTAATTTAACTTATATGAATGTAATTTTGTAAAATAGACATCATTTTTGAATTTGGAATTTCAATTATATCTTAGGGTGAAATTTTGGCATTGTTCTGAAAAACTTCAATTTTTGATGAATAGTGAAACTACTAAGTGGTAGTTAAAAAACTGATTTTTTCATAAAACATAATTTTACCGCTTCTTTGAATGGAATTTTGAAAATCCGAGAGATATGGTTAATATCAAGAAGTAAAATGTGGTTCAATGAGATGAAAATAATTTTTGGTGAATAGTAACTTTTTACTTTTATTTACCACGGTTAAAAGTAAATAGGGTAATTAAGGGTAAAAATGATTTTAATATTACCCTAACACATGTCCTAATTCTATTGGACAAGTGTATCTAGACCAAAAACAACCACAGGAATAAAATATTATCATTTTCGTCCACTTGGATTAGATTAGGACATTTATTATTATTTAATTCAAAGAAGAGTTAAAAGAGTTAAAATCAAAGTTTATTTACTAAAACATTTTTAATATAGGGTTATACATAAGATAAATTCGATTGTAAATATTCATTAGAAATATAAAAAGATTTTATACATAATGATATTTTATTTATAATTTTTATACATTAAATAATTTAATTTATTTATGACACAATGATGATACAATAATTACCATAGTAGTGAAACATTAAAATAATTGATATTATAAATACCCAAATAAATATAATTTGAGAATTTTAATGAATTGAAATAATTTTCTAGGATAATATGACATATTAGGAGTGATTTAATTGACTTTTTTCTAAGTAATAATTCTGTTATAAGTTTCAAAAAAATCAACTATTGAATAGTGTCAAAATTTACATAAAAGAGTTTTTAAAACAAATATTATATTATTAATTGATATTAAATTCATAAATATCTAAGGTTCATCCAAGAGACTTATATCATGATATTTGTGTCATTAATGGACCACTTGGGGGTCTCTTGGATGTATATAATATGTTTATTAACTATATAATATAGAAATACAAAGTGACATGTTAATGTCAAACTAATTAACTAAGAGTTAAAACTAAAAGATAAGGTTAATATAGTAACCCAAACCTGTCTAAATTCTATTGGTTGAATTTTTTTCGACCTACCTCCACCTTAACCATTGAATAATAAACTTTTTATCCATTAGAAACCGAATATGAATTTATTATAAATTAATATTTCTAGCTTTTCCAAAGATGCCCCTCACCGCTCTTATAAAAAGGGCACTCACCCTTATCATTACTTCACACCATAAAAGCCTTTTGGTTCGGCCAAACTCTTCCCAAATACTCTCTAAACTTCCCTCAATACAACCTAGAGGCCTTTTTTTGATCAGAAATCCAACCTAAGGTGCCCTTTTGATCAAATAAAAAGGAAGAACCCGAAGAAGAGGTAATGTTTTCACCAACCTTTTTCAAATTCATTTCTTCTTCCACTTATTCTTTCTTTGTTATTACCATTCTAAAATAATAAATCCAGTATCTTATATATACTGTGATGTTATTATAAATATGTTACAACCATATTCATTATTCTATCCACCCTCTGAATAACATGTCACCATACGTGCGTACGTACGGCTTACCGTCACCACGTCGTGGTGTAATTGTTCTTCAATATATTATTATTTGGATGGGTATAATAATGATGTGTAACTCATATAAATAATAAATATAACATGATAATGATTCTGTATATATGATTGAATATACAATTATAAATTATTTTAATATCAAAAGAATGATATTGTCACTCGTGCGTACGTACGGACTACCGTCTCCACAAACGCGATAGGATTCATTATCCATCAAATCCATTCAAGTATAATTATCATTTTATGAATCAAAATTAATGTTTAAGGACTTGATATCATTCTATATATGAATAATATACAACCTATCCATGAAAAACATGTCTTACCTAACAAAACATATAAAATAAAACGAGTAAGTTAACACCCGAAATGACGATAATACTAAGATATTATTAACAAAGCAATGTTAAAAGATCATATATGATATCATATTAACATATATGATTCTTTTAAAATTTAATAACAATTATTTCACTATTATACAGGAGGTTAACCTACCCTCAACAAAGGAAAAGTACAAGGTAAGGGTTTATTTCACAATTTATTCATTGTCAGAGATTGTTTATACGTAATAATCTACTGGGATCTCTTTATCAGACACATCCATGTTTCTTAAAAATGTATTTAAATTTTTTTTTACTATTTACAAGACTGTGGTTTAATGTCATTTGTACCCTTTTTTGACTTTTTATAAGTGGTTTATAAAGGAATCTTTCCGTCATTTTCCAAATAAGGTGCTTTTTAACCTTTTCTACAAAATTAAGGTAAGAATGTTTTTTTAACTTATATGGCGGGTGCAGTTATTTTCCGCCATTATAAAATCGTCGAAGCTTCCCTTAAATTATTATAATAATATTTTCAAAGAAAGTGTTTTATTTCATAATTATATGACTCTTAAATGATTTCAAAATATAAAGAGATATTTCTTTAAAAAGGGTTTTGATTTCATCTATGTCAACATCCTTTGATGGATTTTACGCTTATTTGAAGTTGATTTATTATGATACAAAACTTCTATATTGTATTTAAGGTTTTGTGATATGTTTGACTGTGGATGTGCTATTTTTATATCGTTCCTAGTTTATGGTGAAAGTATTGACATTTTGTACGCTAGTTCTAATACGAATGTTTATGTTATGTTTAAACCTTTTCATATTGGAATACATTGGACTTAATATGTGACAGGTGGAGCCCGCTATAGCTCCTCGATGCATCGGTAGGTCTCATGAGACAAACTAGTGTCTTGGCACAAGGCCTTGGAAAAATCTTATTTGTATTCTTGGCACGAGGCCTTGGCTATGTGGTTATGATAGTCTGGCATTATGCATTCCATCATTATGAAAGTGGTAATTGATATTGCATGTGATTATTCGATTAGTAGAATATCCATGTGAATAAGTAAATGGAATTATTTCATTTTATTTTTTCCATACTATGTTGAAGTTCAAATTTAAAAGGATTTTGTTTTAAGTTATATATTGCCTTAAATTTTTATTCTTATTTATGAAAGTTTCTGCTATATTGTTATCCTTACTGGGAATTTGAGCTCACCCATTTTCTATGTTTTATTTTTTCCAGAATGTGAAGAAGTAATTTGTGAATGACCTGCAGGGATAGTATGTGGGGATATGAGTGTGGGATATGTAGACTACGTTGTAGTAGTATTTTTTCACTTTATGATGTTATGTAAAACATTATGAATATATCTAGTGTTTCCAAGGCTACTAAACCAATTGGTCTTTCGAGATTTGATCTTTCTTGTGATCATGCCGATGTTATGTAATAATGCACCGACTCTAGGTAACGAGGGTCGGGGCATTACAGTTGGTATCAGAGAAAGTTTAGTACAATCCTTGGAAGATAGATTTAGATAAAATCTGATTAGAGCTGGTAGACCAAAGATGAACATTGAGGATTAGTATAGAAGAACTTCCTAGAATTTTCCTATTATAGAGATTTTGTGAGTTTTTCAAGAAATACATCAATGTCTGCATACGAGCAGGTAGAGGCGGCTCTGGCACAGATGTACCTAGGGGTAAAACCCAAAAACACTGCTTTGAGCTAGACTCGAACGGGAACTGGTGCACGACAACGGGCCTTGCTGCACTCTTGGTTACGACACTCCCGGGGGATATGCTTATGATAACTCTCATTTTCTTTAGAAATCATTATGAAGGGTTTATGAGTATATACTTCCTCAAAGAAAATATTTTTATGATTATGGATTATGTCCATAAATAGTTCAATTTATGTTAAGTGTTTCTTAAGTATGGGATTATGTATTTTGATTCATAAACTGATCTAGTTTATGCCATCATTTATAAATGGTTCCTAATAAAATAAATGGAAACTGTATCAATGCATGCACTCCATGTAGGGATTTCCCTCCTGGTCAAGATAATTATAGTAGAGCTGGTGATGCAACCGGTGCTGATCAGCTAATCACCATACTGGGAAAACTTACTCGGGTTATGAATAATAACCTTACCCGTATGGAGAACCCTAATCCACAGCATGGAGGATCAATGTTAGATCGCTTCATGAGGCAACAACCACCAATTTTCAATGGGAGTACAAATCCCTTAGTAGCTCATCAATGGAAATTTTCCCTAGAAAAAATATTTCAGGCTTTGGGGAGTAGTGAAAGGGAAAAAGTTATCATGGAATTTTACCACCTCACTAGAGATGCTGATTAATGGTGGTCATTGATTCAAAATATAAAGGAATATGATGAAGTATCAAATATGGAATGGAGGGAGTTCAAAGATATGTTTTCAGAAAAATACATTCCTCGCGACCATCGAGCAGATATGGAAAGGCAGTTTCTGAGTCTGAGACAAAAGGATGATGAGAATGTCACAAAGTATGAGGCTAACTTTACAAGGTTAGAAAGGTATGCTAGAGATTATATATGTAACCCAGGAAGTAATATTGATCATTTCTTTGATGGGTTAAAACCATTTCTCCATCGATCATTAGTATCACAATCCTTCTCGTCGTACGAAGACATTGTCGCATGTGCTATCAAGACCGAAAAGGAATTATCTAAGTCTTATGACTTTAAAGCAAAGAAAGAGAAAAAGAGATCAGTTGATCAATCTGGGAATGGAAATAAGAGGAAGAAGGGAAATTTTGAACATCCATTCTATGGTAAATGTGGGAAGAAACACCCCGATACCTGCTTGAAGGGAACGGGAGTCTCTTACAAGTGTGGTGAAAAAGGGCACCAAGCTCATGATTGCTAAGGGAAGAAGGAATCTACCAATGTTAAGTGATACAATTGAAGGGATATGGGGCATTATGCAAATAAATTTCCAAAGCATCAGGGGAACTTACCTCAGAAAATTCCAAGGGATCAAGGCCAAGCTTATGATATCACTACTGCTGAGGTAGAAGCTCCGAAAGACGTGGTGGAAGGTAATTTAATGGTTTCCTCAAGTTTAGAAAATGCATTATTTGATTCTAGATCATCAAATTGTTTCATATCATCCCAGTTTTCTAAGAAAATTAGATATTTCCAATTTGATTTAACAGGGGAGTTGTCAGTTAAAACTCCTAAGGGAAGTATCATTGCAACAATGTTTTGTGAATCAGTCCCCATTAGAGCACATAAATGTTCTTTATCTGCTGATCTCATCGTCATACCTATGATTGAGTTTGATATAATCCTCATTATGGACTACCTTTCGGACTATGATGTGAAGATTTATTGTAAGAATAAAGGGGTTACGATTCTTTATGATGATGATAAGGAACACCTTATCTTTAGAGCAGAATCATCACCACCTAATTCTTATCTAGATCCACCCCTAGTAGCTCAACTAAATTCAATTATTGGGGAGGAAGAGAATGAAATGACTATGGGTGAGGAAAGGAATGTTCAAATAGAGGACGTACCCATTGTTAAAGAATATGTAGATGTGTTTCCAGACGATTTACCTGGACATCCTCCAGAATGAGAAGTTGAGTTTTCCATTGATTTAATTCCTGGATCAAGGCCTATATCGAAGACCCCTTATAGAATGGCCACCGTAGAATTAGTCAAACTAAAGAAATAACTAGAGGAATTGAGTAATAAAGGATTTATTCGCCCTAGTGTTTCTCCATGGGGAGACCCTGTTCTTTTTGTTAAAAATAAAGATGGATCCATGAGGTTATGTATCGACTACAGGGAGATCAATGTTATAACAATAAAGAACAAGTATCCCCTACCTCACATGGATGATTTATTTCACCAACTGCATGGAGCTCAATACTTGTCAAAGATTGAACTTCGATCTGGATACCATCAGTTGTGTGTGAAGAAGGAATACATTTTGAAGACAGCATTTCGAACTAGGTACGGGCATTACGAGTTTACTGTAATGCCTTTTGGATTGACTAATGCACCCTCTGTATTCATGGATCTGATGAATAGAGTTTTCAAGGAGTATCTCGATGAATTTGTGGTGGTATTTATTGATGATATCTTGGTATACTCCAAAAGCTATGAAGATCACAAAAATCACTTGCGCATTATCCTGAAGACTCTGAGAAGACATAAATTATTTGGAAAGTTTAGCAAGTGTGAATTCTGGCTTCATGAGATTTCTTTTCTTGGCCATATTGTCTCTAAACATGGAATCTCTGTTGATCCTTCTAAGACCAAGGCAATCCAAGAACTTCCCGCACCAACGAATATAACTGAGGTATGTAGTTTTATTGGTTTGGCAGGTTTTTATCAATGTTTCGTCCAGAATTTATCCCGATTGGATAACCCATTAACGAAGCTCACGCGTAAAGGGGTTAAATTTGTTTGGACAAAAGAGTGTGAATAATGTTTCGAAGAACTGAAGAGAAGATTAGTCAATGCTTCTATATTGAATCTACCATCGGGGAATGATGGTTTCGTTATTTATAGTGATGCATCGAAGAAAAGACTTGGTTGTGTCCTTATGCAGAATGATAGGGTTATTGCATAAGCATCATGACAGTTGAAAATTCATGAACAAAACTACCCTACTCATGATCTCGAGTTAACAGCTGTGATCTTTGCTTTGAAGATATGGAGTCACTACCTCTATGGTGAAAAATGTGAGATTTATACTGATCACAAGAGTTTGAAGTATATTTTCTCACAAAAAGAACTCAACATGAGAAAAAGGAGATGGCTTGAATTACTCAAGGATTATGATTGTACGATACACTACCACTAGGGGAAGGAAAACAAGGTGGCAGATGCTTTGAGCAGAAAAGGCCATGGAGTTTTGAACAATATGAGAATTGAATAAGATCCAATTTTCATGGATCTAGTGAAGATGGACATGGGAATAACAAGGGAAGGTGAAACATCAATGCTTTTTCAAATGGTTGCCAAACCATCTTTACTAGAAGGAATTAAGAGTTCTCAGACCGATGATGAATAATTTCAAAAGACGATTAAATCTGTGAATGATGGGAGATTAAGAGAATTTGTGTATGAAGATGGAATTTTGAAATTCGGGAAGATGCTTTGTGTTCCCGATATACCTGATCTAAAAAGGGAATTATTGGATGATTCTCATAGTTCCAATTTCTCTATACACCCTGGGAGCACCAAAATGTATAGAGATTTGAAGGAACATTTTTGGTGGGACAACATGAATAGGGAGATTGCTGATTTTGTGTCAAGATGTATGGTTTTTCAACAAGTGAAAGCTGGAAGGAAACAGCTTGGAGGAGTCATGCAACCTCTTACCATACCGGAGTGGAAATGGGACAATATTACGATGGACTTTGTCATGGGGCTACCAAAGCCCTCTAGAAGGAACGATGTAATATGGGTTATTGTTGATCATCTTACCAAGTCAGCACATTTTCTTTCTATAAGGGAAGATCTACCACTGGAACGTCTAACAAGACTATATATTAATGAAGTTGTGAGACTTCATGGAGTACACGTATCGATTGTTTCTGATCGTGATCCACGTTTTACTTCAAGATTCTGGAAGAGTCTTCAGAAATCCCTAGATACTGAACTTCATTTGAGCACTGCCTACCACCCTCAGACAGAGGGACAATCAGAACGGACTATTCAAACCTTAGAAGACATGTTGAGATCTTTCTCACTTAACTTTCAGGGTATGTGGGATCAATATTTTCCTTTGGTAGAATTTTCCTATAACAATATCTTCCATTACAGTATTCAGATGGCACCATATAAAGCATTATATGGAAATAGATGTCGCACACCAACCTGTTGGGATGGCGTTGTGAAAGAAAACTTGTAGGCCCAGAACTGGTGGAGGAAATGATGGAAAAGGTGAAGGTAATCCAAAATCACATCAAAGCAGCTCAAAGTAGGAAAAAGATCTATGACAATAATCAGAGGAAGGATTTGGAATTTCAAGTCGGTGATCATGTTTTCCTGAAGGTATCTCCATGGAAGGGAGTCATGCGTTTTTGTAAGAAAGGTAAATTGATTCCCAAGTACATCAGACCTTTCAATATTCTAGAACGAATTGGGGTTGTAGCTTATCAATTGGAAATGCCGCCAAGTCTCTCCAAAGTCCACGATTTTTTCCATGTATCTCTATTGAGGAAATACATGCCTGACCTAATGCATGTACTCACCTACGAAGAATTAGAACTGGGACCCGATCTGTCTTATTGTGAAGAGCCCGTTAGGATTCTTGATACAGGAGAACAAGTACTGAGAAACCGGACGACGCGTCTGGTAAAAGTTTTGTGGAGAAACCATAAGATAGAAGAGGCAACGTGGGAACACGAGGAACTTATTATGAAGAACCACCCGAGTCTTTTCATGTGGTAGTATTCTGGAAATTTCGAGGACGAAATTATTTGAAGGAGGGGAGAATGTAACACCCCAAGCTTCTACGGTACGCTTCTCTTTAAATAATGTCATAGCGTGTGTTGTACGCAACTTCGAGTTCTAACACACCAAAACCAATCAAACTAGCCGTTATGAATAGTAATATCTCTTTTTGAAATTATATATATTTTATATTTCAAAATGGACTTCATTTTTTGTTTCGGAATATCGAAATTATTAAGATGAATTTTTGGTATTTTTCTGAGAACTTCCAATTTTTATGAATAGTAAAAAATACATAAAAAACCCTTTTAATCAAAATAATTTATAGTGATAAATTATATTATTGAGTGTTTTTAAACTACAATTATAATATATTTTTACCATTTTATCCAATGGTGTACATTATAATTAATTTCACTTTGAAATTGGACCTAAACAATTGTCAATCTTTTGGTATATTTTGTTTCTTAAAAACATGCTATTTGTTGTGACAGCGGGAATTAATTATAAAATTAATTAATTCAACTTATATATTTGGAATTTTGTAAAATATGCATCATTTTTGAATTCGGAATATCAATTATAGCTTAGGGTAAAATTTTGGCATTGTTCTGAAAAACTTCAATTTTTGATGAATAGTGAAACTACTAAGTGGTAGTTAAAAAACTGAATTTTTCATAAAACATAATTTTACCGCTTCATTGAATGGAATTTCAAAAATCCAAGAGACACGGTTAATATCAATAAGTAAAATGTGGTTCAATGAGATGAAAATAATTTTTGGTGAATAGTAACTTTTTACTTTTATTTACCACGGTTAAAAGTAAATAGGGTAATTAAGGGTGAAAATGATATTAATATTACCCTAAAACATGTCCTAATTCTATTGGACAAGTTTATCTCGACCAAAAACAACCTTAGTAATAAAATATTATCATTTAGGTCCACATGGATTAGATTAGAACATTTATTATTATTTAATTCAAAGAAAAGTTAAAAGACTTAAAATCAAATTTTATTTACTAAAACCTTTTTAATATAGGGTTACACATAAGATAAATTCGATTTTAAATATTCATTAGAAAGATGAAAATATTTCCTACATAATTATATTTTATTTATAATTTTTAGACATTAAATAATTTAATTTATTGATGACACAATGATGATGCAGTAATTACCATAATAGTGAAAAATTAAAATAATTGATATTATAAATACCCAAATAAATATAATATGAGACTTTTAATGAATTAAACTAATTTTATAGCATAATATGACATATTAGGATTGATTTAATTGACTTTTTTTGAAGTAATAATTCTGTTATAAGTTTCACAAAAATCAACTATTGAACAGCGTCAAAATTGACATAAAAGAGTTTTTAAAACAAATATTATAATATTAATTGATATTAAATTACTAAAAATCTAAGGATCGGCCAAGAGACTTATATCATGATAGGTGTATCATTAATGGACCACTTTCGGGTCTCATGGATTTATATAGTATGTTTATTAACTATATAATATAAAAATACAAAGTGACATGGTAAATGTAAAACTAATTAACTAAGAGTTAAAACTAAAGGATAAGGTTAATATAGTAACCCAAACCTGTCTAAATTCTATTGGTTGAATGGTTTTAGACCGATACCCACCTTAACCTTTGAATAATAAACTTTGGAGCCATTAGTAACTGAATATGAATTTATTATAAATTAGTAATTCTAGCTCTTCCAAAGGTGCCCCTCACCCGTCTTATAAAAAGGGAACTCCCCCTTCTCATTACTTCACACCTTCAAAGCCTTTTGGTTCAGCCAAACTCTGCCCAAATACTCTCTAAACTTCCCTCACTACAACCTAGAGGCCTTAGTTTGATCAGAAAGACAACCTAAGGAGCCCTTTTTATCAAATCAAAAGGAAGAACCCGATGAAGAGGTAATGTTTTCACCACCCTTTTTCAAATTCATTTCTTCTTCCACTTCTTCTTTCTTTGTTATTACCATTGTAAAATAATAACTCTAGTATCATATATATACTGTGATGTTATTATAAATATGGTACAACCATATTCAGTATTCTATCCACCCTTTGAATAAAATCTCACCATACGTGCGTACGTACGGCTTACCGTCTCCATGTCGTGGTGTAATTTTTATTCAATATACTATTATTTGGATCGATATAATAATGATGTGTAACTCATGCAAATAATAAATATAACATAATAATGATTCTTTATATATGATATACTATCCAATTATATATTATTTTAATATCAATAGAATGATATTGTCGCTCGTGCGTACGTACGGACTACCGTCTCCACGAACGCGATGAGATTCATTCTCCATCGTATCCATTCAAGTATAATTATCATTTGATGATTTAAAAATAATATTTAAGGACTTTATATCATTATGGATATGAATAAGATACAACCTAACCATGAAAAATATGGCTTATGTAACAAAACATATAAAATAAAATGAGTAAGTTAACACCTGAAACGACGATAATACTAAGATATTATTAACAAAGAAATTTTAAAAGATCATATACGATATCATATTAATATATATGATTCTTGTATAATTTAATAACAATTATTTCACCATTATAAAGGATGTTAACCTACTCTAAACCAAGTAAAAGTACAAGGTAAGGGTTTATTTCACAATCCCTTCATTATCCGAGGTTGTTTATACGTAATAATCTACTGGGATCTCTTTATCATCCACATCCATGTTTCTTAAAAATGTATTTCAAAACATTTTTAGTATTTACAAGAATATGGGTTAAAGTCATTTATACCCTTGTTTGACTTTTTATAAGTGGTTTATAAAGGAATATTTCCGTCGTTTTCCAAACAAGGTGCTTTTTAACCTTTTCGACAGAATTAAGGTAAGAATGTTTTTTTAACTTATACGGCGGGTGCGGTTATTTTCCGCCGTTATAAATTCGTCGAAGCTTCCCTTACAATCTTATAAGAATATTTTCAAGTAAAATGTTTTATTTCATAAATATATGACTATTAAATGATTTAAAAATAGAAAGAGATATTTCTCTAAAAAGAGTTTTGATTTCATCTATGTCAACATCCTTTGATGGATTTTAATCTTATTTGAAGTTGATTTATTATGATAAAAAACATCTATATTATATTGAAGGTTTTATGATATTTTTGACTATGGATGTGCTTTTTTTATATCGTTTATAGTTTATGGTAAAAGTATTGACATTTCTTATGCTAGTTTTAATAAAAATGTTTATGTTATGTTTAAACCTTTTCATATGGGAATGCATTGGACTTAATATGTGACGGGTGGCACCTACTATAGCACCTCGATGCATCGGTAGGTCTCATGAGACAAACTAGTATATTGGCCCAATGCCTTGGAAAAATCTTATTTGTAGTCTTGGCATGAGGCCTTGGCTATGTGGTTATGATAGTCTGGCATTATGAATTCCATCATTATGAAAGTGGTAATTTATATTGCATGTGATTATTCGATTAGTAGAATATCCATGTGAATAAGTAAATAGAATTATTTCATTTTATTTTTTCCATAATATATTGAAGTTCAAGTTTATAAGGCTTTTGTTTTTAGTTATACATTTCCTTAAATATTTATTCTTATTTATGAAAGTTTCCGCTATATTTTTATCCTTACTGGGCATTTGAGCTCACCCCTTTTCTATGTTTTATTTTTCCCAGGATGTGAAGAAATAATTTGTGAATGACCTGTAGGGATAGTATGTGGGGATATGAGTGTGGGATATGGAGACTATGTTGTTGTAGTAGTTTTTCACTTTATGATGTAATTTAAAACTTTATGAATATATCTAGTGTTTCCAAGGCTACTAAACCAATCGGTCTTTCGAGATTTGATCTTTCTTGTGATCATGCCAATGATATGTAATAATGCACCGAATCTAGGTAACTAGGGTTGGGGCGTTACAACTATCCTTCTCAAAACTGAGAAAATGTATTTGAATTGTTTTGATACATTGAATGATTTATCCATAAGTCATTTTATATGTGGAGTAATTAGCCTCATTTCAATCTGATACATGGTGTGCCCTAAATGACTCAATGTGTCTGTTATCAATTTAAAACTCACATTTTAGTTCAAAAAGTGTCACTCAATGAAAATTGATCAATCATGCTCGAATTTTCATGATGATTCAAGAAGGCGATTCATAATTAATTTTTGACATGTAATAATTTGTCTCACATCAACCTATTAAATGATATGATTGGTATGATTCAAAGTGTGTGTTTCCAGTTTGAAATGACATTTTAGTAAAAAAGACATGTGACATACTAAAAACTGAGAAAATACATTCAGATTGTTTTTATACATTATAAAAATTATCCATAAGTCATTTTAGACTTTTAGAAATTAGACACACCTCAATCAAACAAATGGTGTGACTGGTATGACTCCAAGTGTGTCTTTTCAGTATATATGTTTCATTTTAGTTTAAAATGTTCATAACAACACTAAAACAGAACAAACAAGCCTTGATTGTTTTCTCATCATTATATGTATTATTTCATAATTGATTTCCTTATTATATTTTATCTTGTACTTATTTACATTACATCAGTCATAAGAGGGGAATAAACAAATTAAAACCAACCTAAATATGCATAGGGAAGCTCCAAACCTGTAATGTGTCGGACCTAGGTACCACTCCACGAGTTCCCCAAACCCAGTTGGTCACATGACCTCAAGCGCATTTCCACAAATACCAGAGGCTGTCGACTAGCAGCGAGGGCCTAGCTCTGATAGTATGGAAATTATGCCCTAATTTTTCAATGTGTAGCACAACAGAAAAGATAAATAGCATACAACAAGAGGAAGAAGTAAACAATAAATATATATATCTGTAATGGATAACTGATGTAAAAGGAAACCAGAAATCACATATATGAAGATGAACCATGTCATTGTTCTATGAAAACAGCCAAAACATGTTACAAAGTAGTACAATGCGATATAAGGGAAATTACAGGTACAACAGAACAAAAAAAATAGCCGACAACATCATGAGCCTAAGCTCGGTCCCATGCTCCCCTACACCTCAGAAACGCTCATATACCTGTATATGGACCCTTGCCCTTATCCATACCTGCAGAAATATAATATTTTTGGGCCAAATACATGACCCAGACAGGGTGTGAGAAATAAAACCCAGTATGCACCCACCAAAGATCTATTCCCAACTGTCAGTGTAAACATGCAACAGCAGTGTGCAGTAGTAATTACAATAAACTAAGAAGTACTCAAAAGTAACCAACTTAACTAGTTATATTTCTATTTTAATATTCATTTAATCATTCAATAGCAGGAAAACACCACAATGTATTTCTAAGTAAACAGTCAGTGTCCTTAGGCACGTAAACCCTTACCCTCGGGTAAAGAGAATCTAAACTCACAGGAATCTGCCCACAGACATATCGAATAATTCCCATAGGATTACGAGGTGTCACCCACAGGCATAGAATCTACTGCCCACAGGCAGAAAACAAGTTACCCTCAGGCTGAACAGAGCACTGCCCACAGGCTAATCATAACACTTCCCTCAGGCTAAACAAGTAACCAGGCCATGCCCAACATATAAAAAAGAAATTTATATACAATTCCACTCAAGGAAATTTAAGACATACTAAAATTACGGTATACCCTCAGGTAACCTGGCCAAACAGCTAAACAGAGGAATTCACCCCAGGGGTGGTCCTGGATCCAAGAAACGATCCCAAACAACAGTTATACATGATCATTAAACTACCTATGCAATTCTAGCTATATAATTATGCAAGGCCTCATCCATACGACACCCCATTCATGGGAGCGTATCACAACGGTACACAAATTCACCACAGCAGTTATAAATAAACACTAAAACACCTACCTCGATCACCCCTGATCGATATACGTGAATGAAGCTCCTAGAAATGTCCAAGAACAATGTAGATCTGAGGTAAAAGAAATCTCATTCAAACTCAAATAACTCTCTTTAGAGGAAGAATTGGAAAGAGCTACGCAAGGGGAAGGGAGGGCTTACCCGTGCGGTTCGAACGTGATTGACAGAAGCGGAATAAGATTCCCGATGCTTGATCGGTTGATCCTCAAAGATTTGGTGGTACTCTCAAGCCCCCTCCGGTTTTAAGCTTCCTGTGTGAACAGAAGAGGATACTGCCCGATTTAATCCATAAAAACAGACCACACGACGTGTACTATTGGGTACACGGCATGTAGTTTTCATTTTTTAACTATTTCTTTAGCGGCTTCTAGCCAGCGTGGCATTTTTCATCTGTCAACATGAGTACACGACGTGTAATACCTGAGTACATGGCATGTACTACCGCTTAGCTATCCACCACCTTATTATTTGCCTGCCAACTGACTACACGGCATGTAAATACCCACTACACGGTGTGTAGTCGGTTTTTTCACCCATCATCGTCGACCGGCATACAGGCCACGTGTACTAATTCCACATGGCCAAACTACATGGCGTGTGGAAAAGTACATGGTGTATAGTCACAAAATTTAATATTTTCTCCCAATTTCCTTATTTTCTCAAAAACACTTAAAGAAAAAAGAAAAAAAGAAACCCATACCTCAAGAATAAGAACCGGGTTCTTAAAAACATCCCCCCTTAAAGAAATTCATCCCCGAATTGCCCCTTCCAAGGGTGGTGAAGATAACATTCAGAATAATTCTGGCCACTGAGAATGTACATCAGTCTCCCGCTCCCAGGTTTCGTCCTGCACTCAGCCATGCTTCCATAGCATGCATACGAGAGTAACTGACCGACCTCGAAGAACCTTCATGCTATTATCCACAATACGAATCGAATGCTCCTCAAAGGATGCATCTATCTGAAGCTCAACCTCCTCTGGCTGAAAGACTTGAGACAGTTCTGAATGATAGCAACACAACTGAGATACATGGAAGATGTCGTGCATAGACCGATACCTCTGCGGTAACTGCAACCGATATGCAACTGGCCCGACTTTCTCCAGAATATCAAATGGCCCCACATACCTCTGTGAAAGCTTACCCTATCTCCTGATCCGCATGTTTCCCAACCTCGGCAAAACACGCAGGAAAACCTGATCCCTGGCCATGAATTCCAAGGGTCGTCTGCGGCGATCAACATAAGATTTCTGATGAGACTACGCAGTAGCCATCCACTTCTGAATCAATTGGACTTGCTCAGAAGTCTCTTGCACGAGCTGTGGTCCCAGTAAAGCTACCTCATCTGCCTCCAACTAGCACAAAGGTGATCGGCATGACCTACCATATAAATCCTCGTAAGGTGCCATCTCAATAGTTGCTTGAAAACTAATATTATAGGCGAACTTGGCTCAGGGTATATGCTTCTCCCAAGAGCCCCCAAAGTCTAGGATGCATGAACACAACATGTCCTCATGCACCTGTATCATACGCTCTGACTGAACATCGGTCTGAGGGTGGTAAGCTGTCCTCATAAGTAGTTGTGTACCCAATGCCCTCTGAAAACTCTTCCAGAAACAAGATGTAAAACGAGCGTCCCTATCTGAAATGATAGAATGAGGTACCCCATGAAGACATACGATCTCTTGGATATACAACTTCCCAGGCTCATCAACTTATATGGTCTCCTTGATCAGAAAAAAGTGAGCTACATTTGTGGGTCTGTCCACAAAAACCTACATGACATCATTGCCTCGAGGTGACCTCAGAAACCCAGTCACGAAGTCCATCGCGACATCATCCCATTTCCACTCTGGAATAGGCAACTGCTGTAATAGTCTAGCTAGCCTCTAATGCTCCACCTTCACCTGCTGACAGGTGGAACATCTCGTAACAAAACTAGCTATTTTCCTCATCATACCCGACCACCAATACTGATGTCTCGCGTCACGGTACATCTTGGTAACTCTTGGATGAACTATCCAAGATGAAGCATGAAACTCCTGCATCGGATCCTCACATATATCCCCTAGAACCCACACTCATCCATGGAAACACAGTACCTCATCATCGCCTACCGTCCACCCAGGAGGAGGTTCCTCACTTTCCACCGACTCCTATAGAACTAGGCCTTTTGAATCAGATAGTTGTCTCATCCTCACTCTATCCAGGAGGGTAGAAGTCACAGCTAAAGAAGAAAGATAGGTTTGCCCCTGACTATCGTGCACCTCTAAATGAATCTTAGAGAACAAATCCATAAGCTTCCATTCACCACTGACCTCATGAACCACCTGTGTATGAGTCTTCCTGCTCAGTGCATCATCAACTGCATTACCCTTACCAGGTGTATAGGCAAGCTCAAAATCGAAGTACTGAAGGTATTCGACCCAGCTTTTCTATCTCAAATTCAAGTCACGCTGAGTAAAGATATACTTTAGACTTTTTTGGTCGTTGAAAACAACAAAATTCTCTCCCAAGATATAATGTCTCCTACAGCGTAACACATGAACAACTATAGACAACTCGAGGTCATACATCATGTAATTCCTCTCATGTGGCCTCGACTGCCGAGACCCATACACAACAACTCGATCGCTCTGCATTAACACAGCTCCCAGCCCAATACCTGATGCATCACTGTAAACTGTATATCTCTTTCCCTGCTCTGGGAGTATCAGTATTGGTGCTGATGTCAACTTTGTCTTCAGCTCTTGGAAGGCTGCCTCTCAAATTTCTGAAAAAACGAACTTCACACCCTTCTTATTCAAACCCGTCAACGGCACTTCTAAGAGGGAGAAGTCCTGTATAAAACACCTGTAGTAAACAGCTAGCCTGAAGAAAATCTATATCTCAAACATGTTTCTAGGCTGCTCCTAGGAAACTACTACTCTCACCTTCTCTGGGTCTACTGCAAATCTAGCCTCTGAGATGATATGACCAAGGAAGTAAATCTGGTCCATCCAAAAATGGAACTTTGAGAGCTTATCATATAGCTGATGCTCTCTCAATGTACTCAATACGATCTCAAGATTGGTGGCATGGTCATGTAGATTGTGAGAGTACACTAAGATATTGTCCACAAATACTACCAAAAATGAATACAGATAAGGATAGAGCACACGATTCATCAGAGCCATGAAAACTGCTGGCACGTTTGTGAGTCCGAACGGCATAACCAAGTACTCAAATAGGCCATACCTACTCCTAAAGGCTGTGAGCAGTATATTAGATGGTCTAATGCGCAACTGATGATATACGGATCCCAATTCAATCTTTGAGAACACTCGTGCTCCACTAAGTTGATCAAAAAGATCATCAATCCTCATCAAGGGATATCGGTTCTTGACTGTCAACTACTTCAGCTTCGGATAATCCACATAGAGTCTGAGGGTACCATCCACCTTCTTCACAAGAAAGACCGGAGAACCCCAAGGAGAAGTACTGGGTCAGATAAAACCCTCTATCTTTAACTCCACTAACTGTCTCTTGAGCTCCTATACCTCAGGTGTAGCCATCCTATAAGGAGGAATGGATACTGGTTCCACTCCTGTCATAACCTTAATAGAGAAATCCACCTCACGCTCTGATGGTAAATCTAAAAAGTTATCCAGGAAGACATCCCTAAAACAATAAACTACTGGAAGGAAATCCTTCTGAAAAGTCCCCTGATCATCCAGATATAAACCCACAATCTGGGTTGTGACTCCACCTCGCCCGTGATGCTCTGGTCCAGCTCGACTCGCCTGAACATCCCACTCTCCCTTATATAGAAACTCTCCACCCTCTGGTGATGTGAAACGCACCCTACAATGATATCAGTCTACAATGGCTCAAAAGGGAACCAACCATTCCATCCCTAGAATGACATCATAGCTCGTCATCTCCAAGACATAGAGGTCACAAAGGAAGTGACACCCACCAACCTCAAGGGGGAACTCCCTCCACTAATGCACACCAGCTGTTTTAGTCCCCAATGGAGTGTCTAGCGTCATAAATTCAGAAGAAGAAGAAACATAGAGCCTAAGGCTCTCCACAACAGGCACGTATACAAAGTTCTATGTAGCACCCGTATCAAAAAGTAATGAAGATAAAACAAAATCTACTAGAATAGTACCTCTGACAGTAGAAGGTTCGGAATCTACTCCTGTTTTTTCTGTTGCACTGCATATGCCTGCCCAGTGTCGCGACCCTACGACATAGCCTGGCTACCCTGAGTTGTCCCACCCTGCTGCCTCTGAGATCTTAGTGTCTGGCTACCACATCCATGAACACCAACCCTACCTACACGCCCTGACGTATTCTAGTTTTCCAACTGGTAAGAAGATGCTGGTCCTGCTCCCACACGCAGAGTTTGCAAAGAACCCCGCTCACTAGCCACTGGTGGAAATGCCCTGCAAAAGCACTGCATATGACCCATCATGCCGCAATCTCGGCATTCCACTAGGTCATGTGGACACTGCGGTCTCTTGTGACCCTCCTTACAACACTAGTAGCCCATGACCTGGACACCTGAAACATTCTTCTGGCTGGTACTACCACCATGAGAGAAGTCTATCTGTCTCTTCCTCTTGTCAGTAGAAATAGTACCAGAAACTGGTGTTGAACCGCCCTAACCCACACCACTAGCTTCCCGCAGATTCCGTTCGGTAATCAGTGCCTGGTTCACAATAGTATGTACAATAGGCAACTTGAAAACATTCACCAGTGCGTGGATGTTATATCAAAGACCATCCTCAAATAGCATATCCCTCAAAGTCTAATTACCCACCAGAACGGGTTCAAAACGATGAAGCTCAGTGAAACGAGTAGAATAATCCATCAGTAACATAGCGCCCTACTACACATTCATGAACTCTCAAGCTCTATCTTCCCTCAGTGTCTATGGTAAGAAGAAGTCATAGAAATCTGTCCGAAAGTCTTACCACGCCATGTCTCTGTGATGCTCTGACTGGGTGGTAACATCCCACAACCTCTTGGTAGAATCACGCAGTGAATACGTCACGAGCTTGACCCTCTGCCCTAGAGGCATATCAATATGCTCAAAAATAGTCTGCAATGAATCCAGCCAAGACTCTGCAGCCTCTGGTCCTCCATCCCCTGAAAACGTAGGCGGATGCTACTACTGGAAGATACGAGTCAGATCAGCCATAGATATGGTAGCAGGCGGTGCTCCTTGAAAGGTCTGCATGAACCGCATGAAGCCTTCACAGAACTGTGCATCCGCCCCTGTGTCTGATATAATGGATGGCGCCGTATCTGGCTCTACTAGAGGATCCACTCGTATCTCATGACCTACCATCTCTGGAGTAAAATCGTTTCCGCTCTCCTAGTGTACAATGCGTGGTCGTCATGGTGGCATGACTCTACAAGGTCAAACACACACCTTAGATCAAGATTATCAAAGATTGAAAACAAGGAGAGGGAGAAGGAATCCTTTCAAAATTTACAAAACTTGACTACACAGCGTGTATAAAACTACACATCGTGTTCCCATAAACCATTCACATGGGCATGTACCCTATCTTAAACTGGCCGTGTATCACCCCAAACACATGGTGTTCCTTCTAAATACATGGCATGTACTTGAATCCTTGTTCCCTTCCCGAGTCCATCTACACGGCTAAGCCACACGACTCACTTGAACAAGAATACACGACATGTATAACATCTACATGGTGTGTATAGTTTAATTTCCAACTGCCTGTGTCATTCATGACACGGTCGGCTACTCAGCTGACACTACATGGTGTGTTACACCAGCACACGGCGTGTACACCACCTCGTTCCCCAGCCACATGGCTAAGTCCACACTGTCTCCCACTGGTAAGGAATACATGGCATGTCCCTCAGGTACACAGCGTGTTCAAGAAGAGGTAACACCAACCCATGTTTGTTAGCTTCACGGCCGGGTCCCCAGGTTACACTACACGGCGTGTTCATCATTTACATGGTGTGTACAAGAAAATATTTTACCGAACCGTGTTGTTAGGTACACGACCGGACTCTAGCTCAATCACTACATGGCTTGTACATATGGTACGCGGTGTGTTTTCCCCAATCCTTTCCCATACCCTATGTCCCTTCCCACATGGTCCATGACACGGGAAGAGACTACATGGTGTGTACTTCAAATGTTTTATTTTATTCATGAATAGAAGAATACACGGCGTGTGTCCATAGAACTACACGGCATGTATATTGGGGTCTCCAGACAGAAAGCCTCAGATATTGCTTTGGAACCCATAAAATACTGAAAAACAACACCTAAGTGCCAAATTCTGATCTGTGAGGGCCCATACTCCCCACGAATCAAAGTTTGGCATCTTATACAAGTTATATACAAGTAAACAAGTCATTGATCCACTAAATTCCAGTCATTGAGGGCCCATACTCCCCAAAAACCAAAGTTTGGAGTTCATTCTATAAACCAGCTCACACAAACAAATACCCTATCACATAGTAGGTATTTATCAAATCAGATATCACAACAACAAGATTTTCTAGCACAAGAACTATCACAACAACATGCAATTTCTAATGCACCAACATTGCATGGAACTATTCATGGCATATAATTTCTAGCATGTGCCTAAATGATGCATGAGATGGAATAACCTCATCTCACCGGGTTGCAACTAAATATAAACCATGGATGACATATAAACAGCACAATCCCAAGTGCGTCACCCAACGGTGAAAATCAGATCAACTGTAATTTTCAAAATCAATAAAATTACAATATTAGGTAAATTGGATTTTCCCTGTACACGAGTTAGCTACTCCCGGGCATAGCTTATTACCAACTATGATTTTTTTCCTATCCCTAACTAAGGCTCCAAACAGTAAGTCAAAGAAAATAACCCCTTTGATACCACTTTGTAACATCCCGGACCCGGGTAAAACTCCACGGGTGCCTCGAAACCGGATGGTCACATGACCTCAAGAGCATTTCTCCAAACACCAGAGGCTGCCGACTAGAAGCGAGGTCCCAGGTCTGATAGTGGGGAAACTATGCCCTCATTTGTCAAAATTTAGAGCAGTGGAAAAGATAAATAGCATAAAACAAGCATAAGTAGTAAGCAATATATATATATATATATATATATCTGTAATGAATAACTTATGTAAAAGGAAACCAAAAATCACATATATGAAGATGCAACATGTCATTGTTCTTTGAAAATATCCAGAACATGTTACATAATAGTACAATGCAATATAATGGAAAGTATAGGTACAACAGAACAAAACAAAACTTACGGAAGCATCGTGAGCCTGAGCTCGGTCCCATGCTCCCCTACACCTCAGAAACACTCATGTACCTTTATAAGGACCCTTCCCCTTATCCATGCCTGCAGAAATATAATCTGTTTGGGCTGAAGTCATGACCCAAATAGGGTGTGAGAAATGAATCCTAGTAGGCACCCACCAATGATCTATGCCCAACTTTCAGTGTAAATGTGAAATTGAAGTGTGCACTAGTAATTGCAATAAACAAAGCAGTACTCAAAAGTAAACAACTTAACCAGTTATATTTCCATTTCAATATTCATTTAATCATTCAATAGTAGGAAAATACCACAGTGTATTTCTAAGTAAACAGTTAGTGTCCTCAGGCACATAAACCCTTACCCTCTGGTAAAGAGAATCTAAACCCACATGAATCTGCCCACAGGCATATCGAATAATGCCCACAGGCTTACGAGGTGTCACCCACAGGCATAGAATCACCTGCCCAAAGGCACGACAGATGTTTCCCTCAGGCTGAACATAGCACTGCCCACAGTCTAATCACAATACTGCCCTCAGGCTAAAAGAGTAACTGGGCCATTCCCAACATATAAACAATAAATTTATATATAATTCCTCTCAAGGAAATTTAAGACATACTAAAATCATGGTATACCCTCGGGTAACCTCGCCAAATGGCTGAAAAGAATAACACACCCCAGGGGTGGTCCTGGATCTATGAAACGATCCCAAACAATAGTTATACATGGTCATTAAACTACCTATAAAATTAAAGGTATTTAATTATGCAAGGCCTCAGCCATACGACACCCCATTCATGGGCGTGTATCACAACGGTACACAAATTCACCACAGTAGTTGGAAATAAACACTAGACCACCTACCTCGATCGCCCCGGATCGATATACGTGAATGGCGCTCCTCGAAACGTCCAAGAACAATGTAGATCTGAGGTAAAATAAATCATGTTCAAACTCAAATAACTCCCTTTAGAGGAAGAATTGGCAAGAACTACGCAAGGGGAAGGGAGGGCTTACCCGTGCGGTTCTAACGTGATCGACAGAAGCGGGATAGGATTCCTGGTGCTCGATCGGTTGATCCTCAAAGATTTAGCCATCCTCCCGAGCTCCCATCTGGTTCTAATATTCCTTTCTGAACAGAGGAGGCTAATACCCGATTTAATCCAAAAAAATAGACTACATGACGTGTACTATTGGGTACACGGCATGTAGTTTTCATTTTTAAACTGTTCCTTCGACAGCTTCTCGCCAGTGTGGCATTGTTCATCTTTCGACATGAGTACAAAACGTGTAATACCTGAGTACACGGCATGTACTACCGCTCAGCTATCCACCGCATTACTATTTGCCTACCGACTGACTACACGACAGGTAAATACCTACTACATGGTGTGTAGTCCGTTTTTACACCCATCATCACCGACCGACCTACACTCCCTGTGTACTCCTTCCACACGGCCAAAGTAAATGGCGTGTGGAAAAGTACACGGTGTGTAGTCACAAAATTTTGGATTTTCTCCCATTTTCCTTATTTTCTCAAAAACACTTAAGTATAAGAGAAAAGAATAAACCCATAACTCAAGAATAAGAATCGGGTTCTTACAAAACTGATACCTCCCAAACACCACCACATGAGTCAACCACTAAGTCACATCCATGGGTAATTATCTTATAAGTATTTAATTAATTTTTAAAAAGATAATTCTTGAATATGAAAGAGAAATAGTGTGATGTGTAAAAATAAACCACAAATTAATTCGATATACATTTTTCCTGGTATGACACAATGTTTAGTTTAAAATTAACACTTTGTATTAATTTATTTATTTATATTATTACGAACATAAGAATTGCTTTCTTATATAGGTGTGTTATTTTTCTCATGTATGGGTGGTTTATTCAACAATATCATGATTCAATTTCAAGATCAAAATACAAGGAAACATGGATGTTTTTTAATGTATGTAATAATTTATACTTTTGTAAGTGTATAAACTATTGTTTGAAATGTCTATAATATAGTGTTTTTTTATTATATTGATGTTGTAAATGTCATTTCATTTAAATTATATATTATTATGTGATTTTGTTGATATATTGTGGTTTTCCATTGTTGTGGTGTGCTGTTATAGTACATTGTACTAGTACTATAGTCTGTTGTTACAACAGACTACAATATACCCCTTTATCATCGATTTTCAATGTGCTGATAAATGGGTCCTTTATCAATGCTTTGGAAAGAGCTAATAAATTGGTCCTTTATCACTGATTTTAAAAGAATTGATAAATGGGTCCTTTATTTACGCTTTGGAAACTGCTAATAAATTGGTCCTTTATCAGTGATTTTGAAAAAAATCTAAAAATGATACCCTTTATTGGTGCAAAATAAAAGTGTTGATAAAGTGGTCCTTTATCCGCACTAAAAAAAGCAGTGATAAAGGACCAATTTATCAGTGCTTTTAAAAGCGTTGATAAAAGATAAGGTCTTTTAATCTCACTCCGATAGTCAGTTCTTCTCTATCACTTATAAAGGATATTTTAGTGCCCTTAAAGGCCTATTTTATAAAAGTGTATAATGGGGCTCAACCCTTTGTATAATCCATATTGGGCTCACCAGTTTTTAATGAGCTTGTATGGTGCTCAAACCAACATATAAGTTATATTAGGCTCACCCATGAGCTATAATGGGGATAATACCTTCATATAAGCTATATCGGGCTCACTTATTTTTTCATATTATAATAATGTACCATATCATGAATAAAAATTTTATACTTACACATTTTTATCATAATATCCATTTGAAAACATCTTTTATCCCCATATGAAAAACCTTTTTGAATATCCAAATACCATTTTCTTTTAAAATCCCATTTTTAATACCAAGATAACATGAAAAAGGGAAATATGGGGTTTCAGTGAAGAAAACATGAAATGTTGAAAAATAATCCATAAATTAAATCAATTTTATAAAAATTCATTATCACTGTATATGTTAAAAGTAAAATAGTACTTTTTTGTTCATCAAAACATTCCATAGAAAACACATAAAAAGGTTATTTTTGAAAAACATTGAATTAAAGTAAAAAGATACATAAAACATAATTTCAAAATACTTTATTTCTATATGATTCATCGATAAAATCATTTTAAAAGAATGTACATGGATGAGAAAGAGTTGGAAGGAAAACATTAAAAGAGAATTTTTTAATGAAAATCCCCTTATCACTTTGGATATATTTGAATCATAATCCTCATGAAGGAGTAAAATTAAAAAAACTTTAAATATCATAATAATATATAAATTCATAATATAACACGTCAAAAGGTGTATATATACACCTTGTAAAATAATATTGGTGCATAATATCAAAATATACATCAATGAAAGGAAATTGAGACGAAGTCCCTTACCTTGAGTCTGACTCACCACATACATTATTTATCTTCATAAATAATAAACTTATGTTTATTATTTAATTGTTTGGTAACCTTTTTCATGCTTATTATTAATTTTATTTTACTCATTTCCATATTATATATTATTACTTAACCAATTATGTTTACATCAAATATTTTGATGATATTTGGCTTATGTGTCAAAGATGACTTTGGTAGGTTGATTATGGTCAAAGAAGTAAATATTTAAACATATTAAGAATAATAATCATTAAATAATTATCATAATTATTTATAAATTATACTTTTAAGACAAATCATGAATTTTATGTTTGATAAATGAAGTACGTTATGATCATGGAGACAGTAGGTTGTACATACGCATGAGTAACGTTACCATTTTTCAATAGTCATTATAGAAAATAGGTAAGTAATATTGTATCTTTATAAAATGATAATAATATCATATATAACATATTATTTAATTCATTATATGTATATATATCACCCATGATGTGTGGCAATGAAAATAGAGTCACCTCACTTTGGGAAGGCGGTAGTCCACACGTCCACAAATGACATTATCACTTTTTTTCTGGGTGAAATGGTAAGAAATAAAATTATATATTATCTTCTTATAATGATAAATATTTAAAAAATATCATAATTATTTCATTTATATAAAATATATTCATTATCATTAAACTTATTACCTTCCATGTAAAGCGATAGTTAAAATGAATAACATCACTTCATTAGGTGGTAGCCCACCGTACACACGAGTGACGTTATTGTATCCGATAAGGAAAGGAAATTAAAAAAGGTGATATGATATAATGAATAAAAATGAATAATTAGGTGATAAATATTATATATATATATATACTATATATCCATCATCATACCCAACTGTTAGAGCTGGTAATGGAAAAATGAATGACATTGGTTCGCGAGGTGGTAGTTTACCATACACACGAATGATGATTTCATAACCCATTTTATGGAAGTGGAGATGGTTTTGGAATAATAAATTAATATAAAAAAATATAATTATATGGAATATTATGAGTTTACTATATAATAATGGTTTAATAATAGTTTAAGGAGGTTGAGGAAGAAATAAAATGAACATTATGTCTTCTTCGGGTATTCTTCTTTGGCTTGCAACAAAATCATTCCTAGATTGGATTTTTGCCCAAAATAATGCGTAACTGATGAGATGAGAGAAGTTTTTAAATAATTTAGGTATATTACGGAGGTTAAAAATTTCTTGAGTGGTGTGGATAATCAAGGATAATGAGTTTCCTTTTATAATTTAGAAGGAGTGACATTTTTGTAAATACCAAAAAGTATTCAATAATGGTAGGTCACTCTCACCTCATGTATATCAAAAATTGATAAGTAATGGAGGGTATAGTTTATATGATCAATAAAAAACTCCACCTTATAAAACACATGTTTTGAACATGTCATTATTTACCCTTTAATTTTTAATCACTTTTACCATTTTAATTTTGACGAAGATAACCAGTTTTTTTAACCTAGGTAATTTATACTTTAAGTCAAAAATAAAATGAATCTTATTAGATAATTTATATATACTGATTATTAATTTTAAATCCAATTTATTTATAAAATACTAGGTGTGTTAACAATTAATTTTAATCCAAATGCATGTAAGGTGAAAACCCTATTTTATCCTTAATCACGGTAATGAATTTTTATCTATTTTGACTAATCATTATTGTAAAAAATTAAGATGATAATATTAGATAATAAAAATTATTATTATTTAAAATATGTAATAAATTTTCTCAAATTAAATTTATATAATTGAATGAAATTTAATTTAAAATTAATCTCGTAGATGCGAGGAGAAAGTGAGTTTTCATAGTGAAAATGTTCAAAAGTCTACAATATTTTTATATCAAAATTAAATATGAAAATGATACTAATAACCAAAATTATTTAAATTATAATATAATTTAACTAATTTAAATTTAAAATATAATTTATATTTATAAATAATATAAACAATATGATGATTTTCAATTAAAATTCAGTTTTTTCATCACTTATTAAAAAATGAAACTTTCATAAAAAATCACAAAAATTCACCACAAGATAATTTTTATTTTATTATTTAAAAATGGAAGTTTATTTTTTCAAAAAAAAATTATAAAATAGGTAAAATTTAATTATAAATTATGTGTGCAAAGTGCGACTAAACCGCCTTTTAGAAAAATATAGATTTTCGGTAAAAAATTATTTTACTTTCAAATGATTTTTTTTATTCCAAATTAAAATATATCCAATGAGTTTATTTTATTCATATGTAAAAAATAATATTCATAATTTATTTATTACCAATCACATCTTCCATTTTAACGACTATCTTATAATGGTGATGTTTAAAAAAGTAATAATTTTATAGAGTATCAGGTTTCATTTAAACCTAGTGTTGTGTGCATTTAAAGCTATCAAAGGGATTTAATAAATATATCATAAAGTCTCAAGATATTACATTCTCTTCTTTTATTTGTGTTTTTTTTTACAGATGCTATCAAACATGATGTTTCTATTTTAAAATATCAGGGTGTTACAATGTTATTGTGGGATCAGAGGAGACCGACACAAGATTGTTATCATTTTATGGATCTCTGTTGAGGTTTGTGGCCTTTATATGATTGATTATCATTCTTTTTTTGTATTATTTTATGGTTTTTGTGATCATTTTTACTCTTGTTTGCATATTTTATGATTTGTTGTGATCCCATCCCATAAATTGGGATGCAATCATGTTGGACTAATAGTCAACAAGGATAATATAACTTGATAAATATTTTGTTCATATAAAAACCCGTACAAATCCAACCCTTATTTGCATTATTTTTTGTGAGGTTTATATTTCCAAACATTAGCATGACTTTTTATGCTTAATGTTATAGTGAATTATGAAAACAATTACATTATAAAGTTGACACTTCTACACAATGTGTATTTTTATTCACAAAACACCTTCTTAAATCAACATTCATTTTTCATTTATGACATAATTACATTGTTCAAGATGAGTATCCATAATTGGAAGATTTACCTTTATATAGTTTTAACACATCCTTAAATATTATAAGTTTATTTGAAATGATGGGATGAGCATATAAAGCTCAGTAAGGGATATAAGTGGAAAAGAAACTTGTTAGTCCATTAGAAAACATGAAAACACATGAAAGTTTTTTCCACGCGATGCAGCCATCCATTTCAATGTGGGTGAATGAACCTGTTGAGGCATCAAGATTTAAAACGGATATATTGGTCCACCCCATCTAGTTGTTTTTTAAAAGATTATTTTGTATTAAATATAAATATATTTTATTAAAATAACAATTCAATACATGGGATTATGAAGACCAGACCCAAAAGTTTGGTCTAATTAGGCTTGATCTATAAGATATATTATTTTCAAATTTGCTCCTTTACAATCATTCCCCTCCTCGTCAAAATACAGCTCATCTCTCAAATGTAGAGTGTGGAACCCATAGAAGAAAATTATCTCATAGGCTACTAAACACATTTGGAAGGGTAAATCATAGGGGTAAATTTATGAGAGTGTAATTATTAAGGAAACTCATAACCAATGAACATCGAACCCTCAATTTTGATGAACCATGAATATGACCTAACTATCATTAACAAATTCTGTAGATGCAAGTAATTATTTTCTTTATGGAAATAATTTTTATTATAAACATAAAAATGTATATTATTTTTAGAAGGACATAAATAAATCTTAATATTTTTAAATTAATAAATAATATATATTTCTAAGATAATTTTTAATGGTTTTTTTAATTTTATTGAATTGTAAAGAAAATCAATATTTTTTTAGAGATGTGAAATTATATTTTTTTAAAGTATAAAAATTATAATTCCATAAATCATAAAAAATATTATATTTTTTCTTTGATCTTTATATATACATGTTCAATGGAATAATGATTTTTAAAAGACAAAAAAATTAATTTTAAAATCATAAAAATATTATTTTTTCAAAGGCATAAAAAACATTTTTTTATAAAAACACAATATAAAAATTGTATTGACATTAATTAATGTAACATAAATTGTTTTTAGAGTTTTATTACTCATTTTAGATATAAATTCAGGTATATTTATTAGATTAGGCATGCTGTAAAATGATGAAATTATATTTATGGTAATTTTTATTATTTAATTATCAAATATTTGGGACTTGTTGACATGAGGAGTGTTAGATATATCAGTTGGTTGACATGTTATTTATGTCAATTTTTGTATTAATTTAACCTTGAGAATTAATTAATATATTTTAATTTTAAATATTTAACTTGGAATTTTTGGTCAATTAGAGGATTTAGAGGAATTGGAAAGAATAATCTGGAATTTACTATGAGACTGGTGGCAGAGAGAAAGAAAAAAATTATGACGGACATAAACTAATGAGACTTCACTCTATAATGGAGGAAGTTACACATGGTGAATTTATATCATATAATTAATGAATATTACTTATAAATAGAGGAGGGTTGCATCCTTTTTTCCTCTTTGATCTCTATTAATGTTCTCTATTAGTGTTAGTGGATGTCTTGACATGAGGTGATTGGAGGATGATGGGTTGAATAGACTACAAACAAATTGTCCAGGAATGTTATAAAATGAAATCATATAGTTCATAACATGGTAAAATTATAAGATAATTTATCTTTAGTATATGTCACACTTATTTTCACCTTTCCCTCTTTAAAAGGTATTAGCATGGGATTTACAGCATTTGACATAGGTTCATTCCACCCAGCATGACGACCATGTAATGACTTGTAGATTTTAGTATCAATCAATCAGAGGAAGGGTCAGTTACTCATATTTTTTGTGTATATGTGAATTTGAATTTTGAGTCCAGTAAATGGAAAAGTATTTTTATCATGTTTATAATGTTTTATGGAATGTTTTGGGGGTGGAAGTTTGGTGGGAAAAATATTTATGTGAGATCTTCAGTGTTTTTGGATGAAATAAGTGTGATAGGAGGTTGTTGTAGGCCATTAAGTACCCAATGGATGTCGAGGAGGTGAAGTTACCATGGAATGGACAACGGGAGACCGATACCCTACACTGGGTATTGGGTATCCCCTAGAACCCCCTTTTAAAAACAAAGGGAAATTGAGAATGTACCCCTTTCCCACATGAATCCCCTCTTAGGATTCTGTATGCCTATCTACACAGAAAAGGGGGGAGGGACCCTCTTTAGATCACCCATTCTACCCCTTCATCTCCCTTCAACCATGTTGGTTTGGGAGTGTTTCATCACATGGATTGAAGGTAATTATTCCTCTCTCTCCCTCCTCCATTATTCCTCCCCATCCTCCTATAATTTCATTTTTATTTAATAGGTATTTGGATAATGATTCAATTGGATTATGGTGGAATGATATGCTTGATGGGTATTTCATGTATTGTGTGTAGAGGAGGTTTGGGCATGAGGTATTCATGTCACCACCCATAATTTATCCTGAGATATGTTACCCTATGGATTTAATTATATATTTTAATTTTTTTGGATGAGATTGGTCATTGATTCATTCATTTAATTTGAATATTTTTTGTTTCTTGGTCTTAGGTGCATGTCGAGAGTGGACAACACCTTGTTTCTTGGAGTTTTGGAATCGTTAAATCACTTGATGATTTTGGCATCGAACATGGAATTATGATTTTTTGAAATTGAATAGTTTTTAGATTGATTTATTTATGTTTATGGAGAGGATAACATCACATGTTCTTTCAGGAGTTTAGAATAATATTGAGATTGATTTATGGATCACCATTGGGGTAAGTGGCATTTTCAACATTATTTGGATTTTTTTTGGTTTGTGTGATCATTATTACCCTCATTGGTATATTTTTTTATGTTGTGTGATCTCATTCCATAAATTCAGATGGTATCATATTGGAATAAAAGTCAACAAGGACAGTATATGTTTTTAAATGATTCGTTGGTGGCACCTTGTTCGAATGAGTGTTTATGGCCCTCAATAGATTTTTGGCATCATGACTAGTTTGAATCGCTTTTCCAAAAGGATTTATTTTAAATTTTGAAATGGGATTTTAATGGAAATGATGGATTTAATGGAATGGTTTTAAATGGTGTTTACAAATGATAATGGTATTTTAATAAGGAGGTTTGAGGTGGAATTTCTAAATAAAGGGGGGGGGGTCTTCCAAAAGATTATTCTTATAGGATTTTAGTCAAGGGACTAGCCTTAGTAAAGATGACAGGTGATGCCTTTTCCAAATGGGTTGTAAAGTGGATTGACCTGTACTTTAATAGAAAAACATGAGGGATTATTTGATATATGTTTTAGTCCATTTGCCTTCATATGGAAATTTCCCCATTTTTCAAAACTTGTGTGCTTACATTTGTGCATTGATTTATGGTTTCCTACTGTGTTATCAATAATTTATAATGGTTCATGATAAAATGGGATCCAAATAAAAAAACATTATTTGGGTAATGGGTTGGTTATATTGTATAAAGACACATGTCAGGTTTCCTTTTAGCATAGGTCTACAGGAACATTGGGAAACCTTGTGTGAGGTGGTCCAAACATAAAATACATAGATATTATAACTTTTAGATGGGCATTCAATGTATAACATAATTATACATGCCCCTGATCTGTAATGGATTAGTGTCTTTAGAGAATAAATGAAAAAAATTCTAATTTCATAAAGGATATTCAATTTCTCCCACAATGTTCTTTATATTATTACCATTATAGACATGTCGTACTTAGAACCACCCATCAAAACATTGAGAAGTAAAACATAATAAGTGTGTGGCATGAGAACATAATCATAACATAAGGATGTCACACCTAATAAATTAAATATCTTTAATCATGAGTCGTGAAATAAGAAAAGTAAAAAGTCATAAGTGTGTGGAATCATTAATAATTAATGATGATCAATGAGAGAATATAATAAACATATTAATGTGGAAAAAGAACAAGATTATAACATTATGAACATGTATAAATAGTAAAAGTTTCACTCATCAAGTTAAGGACATGAAATCAGGTCCTCACATAAAATTATGGACATGAAACCTATATCACCGCAATATTTTACCATATGTTTTTTCTTAAATCAGTTAAATTTATTCAATAGATTACATTGAATGCAACAACGAGATTAAAAGAACTGTGATATACAATTAAATATTAACTTGACTGTTGGAATAGTAATGTGACCATTTGGAATAATAAACTGAACATTAGAATAATAACCTCAACTATGAAAGTATAAATAAATTTTAATCATCTCATTAATGAAAATATGATATATTTATACCATTTAATAATTAAATCAATGTTTGAAAAATGATAAATTAAGTGTTGGTATTTTTGTGAAATGTAAATGTTTATTTATATTTTTACAATTAATAAAAATATTTAAAAGAAAATTTATTTTCATTAAATATATTCATAAATGGATATTTTTTTATTATAATTTTATAATAATTTTATGAGACCACAATTAATTTTTCAATGTGTCGTAAAATTAGTTATAACATTAAAATTAGTATTTTTCAAATAAATGATGATTATAATTAAAAATTAAATTTATCATATTTAGAAAATTATTTTACTAAATTGGAGTTCATTTTTTCAATCTACTCATAAAAAATGGTTCGGGTGATTTTTTGGTATTTTTCTGAAATAGTTGAATTTTTCGTGAATAGTGAAACATGGTAATTTCCAGTATTTAATATTTAAATCCAAATACATGAATTTTTGAGTCACCATTGTTATATGAAACCATTAGTTCCAAATTGAATGCACTATTTACTACAATTTGTCATAATAATCAACACTATTTATAGTCTTCATCCATAAATAATAAACAAATGAATAAAAAAACACCCCTCTCCTCCCACTATAAATACCACCACTCACCACCCTTTATACTCACACATTAGAAGATTTGAATATTGTATAAATTCTACCCAAACACATTACCAAGCATTTTCCCCATGTCTAAGACCTTCTGGTCTAACCAAAATACCAAATCCATGTTTTTTAAGGAGGTTCCTAAGGAGATGATATTCGAGAAGTAAAATCCCCCTTCTTTCTCTTTTAATTTTTTTTCTTTTCTTATCATATCCTCACCTCACCTATCCAAAGTGGAATGGTAACACTATTATGATATATATACAGGAATTTTATTTTGATAATGTAATATCAATAATCAAATATCTTATCTTCTCCTTTTATTCTAAAAAATGAAAACATCATATGTGATGTGTCAATTCACCGCCTTTGTGAACGAGGAGTTTTCATTTTCCTTTAATGCCTTCAAGGATTGACATAAAAATATTTTTATGGTTAAAAAAGATAATAATATGTGTATTAAAAAATATTTAATGATATTTAATCATTATATAAACATCATATTAAATAAAAAGATACTAGTTCATGGTGGTTGTATAATATGCCAAAATTAACTAATCATTTTTCATTTATATTTTATCTAAAGAATCATCCTCATAAAACATAATAAAAAACTATATGGGAAAATTTAAATTTATATAATTGAGTTAATTATATATAATTTTACTTTTGGATAATTATTCCAATTTGAAAATAACTTCCATAATTACACACAAGCAAACTGATCATGAAACCATGAAACTAACACTCCCAAAACAACAAAAATAAACATTACAACCCATTGAAATGGACATAAATTTACTTAATAAAATTATAATAAATAAAATATATTTTTAATAGGTTTTGAATTAACTAATTAATTAATATAAATTTAGTATCCATGACATTAAGTACAAGTGCAGAACACTTTTAGACATAATGTAACGATTTTCTCATCTAACTTTTACTTCTATGAGATATATTAATTATTCAACCCTTATTTCCTGTGTGTGGTGAAAATAATTCCATTTGATAATAATTACATTTATGGGGAATACAGTTCAACTGATTACAAAGTGTTAAGTGGTTTCATAACTCAATTTTTATTTATTAGGTTAAACATATATTTAATTGATTATTTTATGCTAAGGTTATGTGGAAAATGAATTTTTATTATCAAATATTTTATTTTCACTTATTTAATGTAAATTTAAAATGAATACACATAATATATTTCTTTGATTAATGATGTGATCCTTGTAAGGTACTTTATCTTAATTTTATTTTGTTGAGGAATATTTTTGATGTTATGAATCTATTTTATTTTATACGGTGTATATAATACCCCTTTTATTTATGATAAAAAATAATTGAATATTTCATTAAATATCCATATTTATTTTATCATGGATATGATTATTTTTTAATCTGTGTACAATTTTTAACTACGGTGTTTACGTTAATAGTTATTTGACTAACTGGGGAGGTGTTGTTAAATCCATATATTTTCACCAATATAATATTTATTGATAATTCATATTGATTAATGAATTAAATTGATCATTTTTATATTTTAGGAATTATTTTGCCATGCATACATGGGTGGGTAACAATTATAGATAGCCCCACCATGCTTCAGTAGTCTCAAGAGATGATAAATGTGCCCAAATGAAAAGGTTTTTTACCCATAATTATTAAATTTTATTTTGAAATTTATTGATGATAACTGAACCATGTTACCTGAGATCATGGTGTCCAAATTATTATGATTTTCCTTAATTAATGTTTTATCCATTATCATCCATGTGATTCTCACTAAGATATTTTCCATGAATTTAGATTGTGATCAAGTTATTGATGTAATGTCATTTTCCCAATATTTTACATTTCCATAATGATCACACCTTATACTATCATTATTGACAAGTTTTTTATTAAATGGAATGTATTTAAGTTATATATATACCTTTAAATATTTATTATGTTTCATTTAGTATTGATTCATGAAGGCTTCTACTGTATTTAACACTTACTAAGCATCCAAGCTCATACTTTTATTTTTTATCATTTCCCTAGTCTATGAAGATGAAATGATTGAATGAGTTCCAAGATTAAATTAATTTCATCTGTGATGTTTTCTGTTTTATTATCAATGTAATAAGGGTAACATGTATGTATCTAGTTCTTCAAAACTACTAAATTGATCGGTCCTTTGGGATTTGAATTCTGTATCTATGCTAATGTAATAATGTAAGAATTTAGATCTAGGCTATTGGGTTATAAGTATTTACAGTTCGTATCATATCAAATTTAGTTGAAACCTAGGGAACTGGTTGTTAAATAATCATTAGAATTATAATAATTCCATGTAGTTAATTTTTTGTATAATATTCATGATGATTATGAGCTAACTCAGTGTGTTCCATTATTTAGCGATGTAGCATAATCGAAGAATGGGAATTAATACCTGCAGTAAATGTAGAGTTTTTTCCACTAATAAAGACAAAATAGTTACTGTTGGAGTTGAGAATATCATTAACATATTAGTACAACTCACTCAGGTTATGATGAATAACCATAATACACCTATGTTGGATCATTTCATGTAGAAAAATTCCACAGCTTTTAATGGGACTACTAATCCAATTGTAGATGAGTAATGGATCAAGTCCTTTAAAAACGTATTTCTAGCATTGAGATGTGATGAAAGGAAAAATATATTACTAGAGGTATATATCCTCAATGGAAATGCTGATCAGTTTTGCTCGTTGATCCAGAATACTAAGCAGGAAGATGAAATATAATACATAGAATGGAGAAATTTTAAAAAAATATTATTTGAAAAAAATTTCCCTCATGAGAAATGATCTGAAATGAAGATAAACTTCCATAGCTTAAAGAAAAAGGAAGAAGAGAGTGTTGCAGATTATGAGGTTCATTTCACAAGACTATCCAAATATGCTACATATTACATATGTAATTCAGAAAATAAGATTGATCATTTATTTGAAGGTCTTAATCCAAGTCTCTTAAGGGAACTCACTTCTCAATAATTTTCATCATATGATGAAATATTATTATGTTTGTAACGACCTGAAATTTTGAGTAAATCTTGTTTCCTAATTTTGTGTGTTATTTTATTTTTTATACTCAACAAAATTGTTTCATTTGATAACATGAGTATAATTAAAATGAGACTGTTGGTTTTTGACTATTATATGACCATTGGTCAATATGACTACTGGAAACAAAAAATTTCGATATTTGTCTCTAAATACAAGTTATCTTGGTTAATTGATATATAAAGAAGATTCGATGGCCTCACCCAGTAGTCTTGGACCGATCGAAGCCCATCTAACAGAACTTGGGAAGGAGGTATCACCACTGGGCTTTGCTCTAGACAAAACCCAAGCCGAACTTCATCGTGTGAAGATAGAACGGAATCGCCTTCACGAGAAGTTCAAACTAATAGAAATTACTACTCGTGTGATGTTGGTCGAGCCTCCCTCAGATTCTCTCACTTTAGCACACCTTACACTTAGGTCCTATGCTGGTGTGATAAGGGGCTATGTAAGGAGACCGTAACTACATTGTGTAATCCTTTGTTTTAAATAAAAAAATTTATTTCTTCTTATGATGAAGTTTATGAATTTTCTAATGTCCGGATAAATATAGTATTCATATTTTTGGTGAATTTTAGAGAAAGGATATTTTAAAAAAAAATTATGTAAACCCTAAATAATTAAAAATGTGTAATGATTTTTAAAAAATGGTCTTCTACAATTATGTTCAGTATGAATTTTAAAGTCTAATAAGATAAACATAATTTTTGATGAATAGTAAATTATGAATAGTGATTTTATTCTTAGGATTAGTAATGCGACCAATTGGATTAGTAATCTCACTTAAAGAAAGTATTAATATAATCTAGGCACCTTGATTAAGTAATGTGATTCAATAAAATGGTTAAATAACGGTTTCATAAATTATTAGTCAAGTATTAGTTTTTTTTATGAATAGTGTTTTTAAATTAAAATTAAATTAAAAATATTTTGAATTTTTTTTTTATAAAATGGAGTTAATTTTTGAAATCGGAGCAATGATATTTTGTTAAGGTGAAATTTTTGGAGTTTTTGGAAAAAGTTGAATTTTCAGTGAATAGTAAAAATACAGTTTTAGGGTTTCGGTATGTTTAATGACATCATGATTGTATCATGATGATTTCATGAAATATTTTAAGGTATGGTCGACTAAAGGGGGTGAATTATTGTATGACGTTTCTCAAGTGTCCAATACCATGGGAAAATACCATGGGCAAGCCCCTGGTTTTGCGAAAACCACCAATGAGGTGTCCCTTGGCAATTAATGCCTTGTCCCCTCACTTTCCCTATATATACCAAGTCATCCTATCATCCATTCGACTCCCAACTCTCGCACAACAAATCTTTGGTCTCATTACCTTTCAAGGACTCCTCCCAAGGTGCCCTCAATCCCACAAGGTCCCAACCTTCTAGTTTTAAGAGTTACGTTTTAAGGTAAGGGATCCTACCTCTCTCTTTCTTTTAAAGTAATCTCTTTTATGTCGTTTCATTTATACTCCATGATCTTATGTTGGAGGATGTTATTTTAAATTCATATTAATTAACTTTTCATGTCAATATGATGAGATACCCCCTCTTTCTCTCATAAATTCATTTTAAGAAAGGTTATGTGGGGATGTTAGGCTGCCGAATTTTTAAGGGATTCGTTCACCTTTCTCATTTTTCAATGTTCAACTTTCATGTCAAGTCTTTCAAGTTCCTTTTTATTATGTTGGGGTATGATCTATATATCTATCATACTGATATTTTATGTTCATATGATGAGAGAACCTATTTGATCTCATCAATTCATTTTATGTTGAAGTTTAAGTGGCGCGGTTAGGCTGCCGAATTTTGAAGGGATTCGTTCACCTTTCTCATTTTTCAAAGTTCTAATTTCATGTCCAGTCTTTCAAGTTCCTTTTTATTATTTTGTGGTATGATATCTTTATCTATCATAATTATATTTTATTTTCATATGATGAGAAACCATATTTGATATCGACAATTCATTTTTTTTAGTTTAAGTGGCGTCGTTAGGCTGCCGAATTTTTAAGGGATTTGTTCAACTTTCTCTTTTTTCAAAGTTCTACTTTCATGTCAAGTATTTAAAGTTACTCTTTATTATGATTGGGTATGATCTTTGTATATATCATACTTATCTTTTATGTTCATATTATGAGAGACCCTATTTGATATCGTCAATTCATTTTTTTTGTTGAATTTTAAGTGGCGTCGTTAGGCTGCGGAATGTTTAAGGGTTTCGTTCACCTTTCTCATTTTTCAAAGTTCTACTTTCCTGTCAAGTATTTCAAGTTCCTTTTTTAATATTTTGGGGTATTATCTCTATATATATCATACTGATCTTTTATTTTCATATGATGAGATATCCTATTTGATCTCTTCAATTCATTTTTTTGAAGTTTAAGTGATGTCGTTAGGCTGCTGAATTTTCATAAGAGAAATATTATATTTGTCTTCCTTTCGTTCTCTTCATTTAATATGGTATATCTTTAAAATTTAATTACCATGTTCTTAAATCCTTTATATTATGTCCCCCTACTGTTTTATGGATCATTTATGAGTGGGTGACCCATGTCCCCACTCTTTTCAATGTTTTCTAAAACCTCGTAACATAGTCGTTATGCTGCCGAATTTCTGTCTCAAATGTCTCTCTCTTATTCTAAAATTCATTTATTTTATTAAGTGAATACTCAAAGATCTTTCTTTTAAAGGGGTATTCACATATATACAAAAATGTTCTATTTTAAATTCTTGGATTTACATACATGAGACCCTCTTTCCCTTTCCACGGGATTAAAGTGACATAATGATCATGTCTTTAAAGTAGTTTTTAAAAAAGTTATGATTATGAAATGAAACCCATTTATTTTATGCTATATGGGTTGTTTATGAAATTATTGATGTTGATATATGTGGATCACATGATAATAAAGTAAAATTTAAGGGTGCACCCTGATAACGCTCCAATGCATTGGGTAAAGACTTAATCTCTAGAGATGACCATTTTTAACGACACCGTGCTGAATAAACTTGTTAATTTTTAATGACACCTTGGGGATGGACCTTGGTGAAACGGAAATGATTGTAAATATTAAATGTTGTAGCCACATCTTAAATTTATGAAAAATGTTATTTTTATTATGATATGCCTCATGATTTTTTTCTCATGCCTTAAAGTTTTTTTCATAACCTTATTGAAGTATCTCAAGTTCACATGTAAAATTTTTATCTTGTTTTCCTTACTGGGCCTTCTGCTCACCCTTTCTTTTGAATTATGTCCCTAGGTTATGAGATGTAGTAATTAACCTATGATTAAATAAAGGATAATCCTTTCAAGTGTTTATGAAGAATGTTTTATTTTGTTTTTATCTATTATGTTCCCAGTTTCCAAGACACTACCTTAAAGATCCTAAGTTTTGTGTAATGTAATGAAAGTTTATGTTAGAAAAAGGAGTGATTCCATAGTTGTTATGAAAGTATTGTTTAGTTATTTGTGGAAATTAGGATATGAAATCTTTAGGAAGAATCCTATAAAAAAGTTTAAATATAGAAAATCTTCCTGGTATTTTGGTGAGTATTGAGTAAGGGGTTTCCAAGCAAATACATCCATGTCTGGATATGAGCAGGTAGAGGTGGATCTGGCACATATGTACATAGGGGTAAAACCCGATAACACCTCCTTGAGCTAGACTCGAATGGGAACTGGTACACGACAACGGGCCTTGCTACACTCTTGGTTAGGACACTCCCAGGGGATATGATTTGATAAATTCATAAGCTTAGTATGAACCATTATTAAAGGAACAAAGATAAAATAATATAAATATTCACATAAGAATATATGATCATGGATATCCTGGTTTGTAACCTATGGGATCACAAGTTAGGGTATACTTTTCTTCTACAAGTTATACTTATATGCTTTAAGTTCCATTTCCTGATTAGTGGCTAAGTATTTAAGCCCCTAATTGTACTTTCTTTTCTTAGTTAATGGAGGGAAATGGAAGAACATGTCCCAACAACAAAAGTGATAGGAAATGTAATGATAGCCTTATTAATATGACAAATATTATTAGGGGATTAAAAGATGATTATTATTTTGGAAGATGTTCACTATTCTGGGACCACTATTTGATCGAGGTAAATAGATTACTATGGTATTTTCTTTGAGGAGTAAAGGTTGACTTATATTTTGAAGAATAGATGAATTTAGGGTGGACTTAGAGTAATTTAGGTTACTTATGGAAATTATTAACCTATCTTGGGGAAAATATATTTATGTTTTCCACTTTTGTTATAAGATGTTAGGAGTGGTTGATGTTGTTTGGAGATGAACGATGAAGTTTATTTTGGAAGACTATGTTATCAAATCCTTCTTGTATTTGCGTTTCAATATTAGTTTGGTTTATTTTGAGGAATTTTAAGGGAAGTTATTTATTGAATGGTCTATGATGAACTTTGGGTAGAACTATAGAACTTTGAAGATTTAAAATTAGTTTCCCTACCTATGGGATTATTTATTTTTGGAGAGTTGTTTTATCTTACCCTTTCTATTTTTGGGACAATGTTTAAAGATATAAGAAATTGATAGTTAATCTTTTGTGGATAACGTGACTCTCAAGAAGATGATTCTTGTGCTTTGATGAGACCAAGTAGTTTTGAATGCTCATCATTTGGAGAAAATATTAGTTTTAGTAGAAACTTATTGAAAGATTAAGCTCTACTTGAAGGTAGGTATATTTCCCTGTGTTTTATTCTATGTAGTAAATGAATTCTTCAAAACTATGAAAAGGAATGTAAAACAAAAACGTTTTCTGTTAACGTTTCCTACTAGGAAATCAAATACCATTTAACCCATCATAAGTTTATGATTTTCTTATTGTTAACCTTCTCCTAATCATGTTTTCTATCACTCTCCTTCATAACGTGACCCTTTGTTTTCTCCTCCATGTACATGTTTTCCTACATGGAATCCTAGTATGGGTTAACTCAGGTGACCTTTGTACATCCCTTTCTTTCTTTTAAAGTAATAGTTTTACTGATTCCTTTTCTGATGTGGGACATTCAATGAAATTTCAAAACCCAATTTTAAAAATTGCGAGGACGTAATTTCTTAAGGGGGAAAGACTGTAACGACCTGAAATTTTGAATAAATCTTGTTTCCTAATTTTGTGTGTTATTTTATTTTTTATACCCAAAAAAATTGTTTCATTTGATAACATGAGTATAATTAAAATGAGACTGTTGTGTTTTGACTGTTATATGACCATTGGTCAATATGACCTCTAGAAACTAAACATTTCGATATTTGTCTCTAAATACAAGTGGTCTTGGTTAATTAATATAGAAAAAATATTTAATGGCCTCACCCAGTAGTCTTAGACCAATAGAAGCCCATCTAACAGAACTTGGGAAGGAGGTAGCACCACTGGGCTTTGCTCTGGGCCAAACCCAAGCCGATCTTCATCGTGTAAAGCTAGAATGGAATCTCCTTCGCGAGAAGTTCAAACTAATATAAATTACTACTCGTGCGATGTTGGCCGAGCCTCTCTCGGATTCTCTCACCTTAGCACACCTTACAGTTAGGTCCTATGCTGGTGTGAAAAGGGTCTATGTAAGGAGACCGTAACTGCCGTGTGTAATCCTTTGTTTTAAATAATAATTTTGATTTCTTTTATGATGAAGTTTATGAATTTTCAAATGTTCGGATAAATATCGTATGCATATTTTTTGTTAATTTTAGAGAAATGATATTTTAAAAAATGTTTATGTAAACCCTAAATAATTAAAAATTTGTAATGGTTTTCAAAAAATGGTCTTCTACAATTATGCTCAGTATGAAATTTAGAGTCTAATAGGATCAACTTAAGTTTTGATGAATAGTAAATTATGAATAGTGATTTTATGCTTGAGATTAGTAATGTGACCAAATGGATTAGTAATCTCACCTAAATAGAGTATTAATATAATCTAGGAACCTTGATTAAGTAATGTGATTCAATAAAATGGTTAAATAATGGTTTCATAACTTATTAGTCAAGTAATAGTTTTTTTGGGTGAATAGTGTTTTTTAATTAAAAATTAAATTAAAATTATTTAGAAAATTATTTTTATAAAATGGAGTTAATTTTTTAAATCAGAGAATTAATATTTGGTTAAGGTGAAATTTCGGGAGTTTTCGGAAAAAGATGAATTTTCAGTGAATAGTAAAAATACAGTTTTAGGGTTTCGGTATGTTTAATGACATCATGACTGCATCATGATGATTTCATGAGATATTTTAAAGGATGGTCGACTAAAGGGGATGAAATATTGTATTATGTATCACAAGTAGCCAATACCATGGGCCAATATCATGGGAATGCCCATGGATTTTCCAAAACCACCAATGAGGTGTCCCTTGGCCATTAATGCCGTGTCCCCTCACTTTCCCTATAAATACCAAGCCATCCTCTCATCCATTAGACTCCCAAATCTCCCCCAATTATGGTCTGGTATCATTACCTCCCAAGGAGTCCTCCCAAGGTGACCTCAATCCCTCAAGGTCCTAACCTTCAAGTTTTAAAAGTTACGTTTTAAGGTAAGGGATCCTACCTCTCTCTTTCTTTTCAAGTAATCTCTTTTATGTAATTTCTTTTATTTTCCATGATCTTATGTTGGTGGATGTTATTTTATATTAATTTTACTTCTATTTTCATGTTCATATGATGAGATACCCACTCTTTCTCTCATAAATTTATTTTAAGAAAGTTTAAGTAGAGCCGTTAGGCTGCCGAATTTTTAATGGATTTGTTCACCTTTCTCGTTTTACAAAGTTCTTCTTTCATGTAAAGTCTTTCAAGTTCCTTTTTATTATGTTGGGGTATGATCTCTATATCTATCATAATTATATTTTATGTTAATATTATTATATACCCTATTTGATCTCATCAATTCATTTTTTTTTTAAGTTTAAGTGGCCCCGTTAGGCTACCGAATTTTTAAGGGATTCGTTCACCTTTCTCATTTTTCAAAGTTCTATTTTCATGTCAAGTCTTTAAAGTTATTTTTTATTATGTTGGGTTATGATATCTATATATATCATACTGATAATTTATGTTCATATTATGAGAGACCCTATTTTATATCGTCAATTCATTTTTTTTTGAAGTTTAAGTGGCGTCGTTAGGCTGCCGAATTTTTAAGGGATTCGTTCACCTTTCTCTTTTTTCAAAGTTCTACTTTCATGTAAAGTCATTCAAGTTCCTTTTTATTATGTTGGGGTATGATATCTATATCTATCAGACTAATCTTTTATGTTCATATGATGAGAGACCCTATTTGATATCGTCAATTCATTTTTTTTGTTTAAGTTTAAGTGGCGTCGTTAGGCTGCCGAATGTTTAAGGGATTCATTCACCTTTCTCATTTTTCAAAGTTCTACATTCATGTCAAGTACTTCAAGTTACTTTTTTATTATGTTGGGGTATGATCTCTATATCTATCATACTGATCTTTTATTTTTATATTATTAGAGACCCTATTTTATCTCATCAATACATTTTTTTTTGAATTTTAAGTGATGTCGTTAGGCTGCCGAATTTTCATAAGAGAAATATTATTTTTGTCTTCCTTTCATGTTCTTCATTTCATATGGTATATCTTTCAAATTTCATTACCATGTTCTTAAATCCATTATATTATGTACCCCTAATGTTATATGGATCATTTATGAGCGGGTGACCCATGTCCCCTCTCTTTTCAATGTTTTCTAAAACCTCATAACATAGCCGTTTTGTTGTAGAATTTCCGTCTCAAATGTATCTTTCTTATTCTCAAATTAATTTATTTTATTAAGTGAATACTCAAAGATCGTTATTCTAAATGGTTATTCACATATATACCAAAATGTTCTATTTTAAATTCTTGGATTTATATACATAAGACTCGATTTCCCTTTCCGTGGGTTTTAAGTGACATAATGATCATGTCTTTAAAGCAGTTTTTAAAAACATTTTGATTATGAAATGAAACCCATTTATTTTATTCTATATGGGTTGTTTATGAAATTATTGATGATAATATATTTGGTTCACATGATAATCAAGGAAAATTTACGGGTGTTCCCTGATAGCACTCTAATGCATTGGGTAAAGACTTAATCTCTAGAGATGACCATTTTTAACGAAGCCTTGGTAAATAACCTTAGTAATTTTTAATGACACCTTGGGGATGGACCTTGGTAAAACAGAAATTATTGTCGATATTAAATGTTGTAGCCACGTCTTCAATTTATGAAAAACGTTATTTTTATTATGATATGCCTCATGATTCCTTTCTTATGCCTTAAAGATCTTTTCATGACCTTATTGAAGTATCTCAAGTTCACATGTAAAATGTTTCTCTTGTTTCCATGACTGGGCCTTCTGCTCACCCTTTCTTTTGATGTATGTCCCCAGGTTATGAGATGCAGTAATGAACATAGGATGAACTTATGGAGAATCCATTCAAGTGTTTAAGAATAATTTTTTATGTTGTTTTTATGTATTATGTTCCTGGTTTTCAAGACACTAAACCATAAAGATCCTCATTTTTGTGTAATGTAATGAATGTTTATGATATAAAAAGGTGGGATGCTATAATGTTCTATAAAAATAGGGAAGGAATTATCTCGATCATATATTTTTAAGTGAAATCAATAGAATAATAGGTCTTCTTATAACCCTTAAAAAGATAAAACATCAATTAATATTAGGGGAATAGAGGAATTCCCATTATATGAAAACTGTGGACAGAATCATCCTGGGAAATGGTTGAAAGGAATGGGAGTTTGTTATATGTTTGGAGAAAAGGGTCATCGAGGAAATGAATGTAAGGGGAAGAAACAAATAAATTATTTTTAAATGCTTCAACTGTTATGAAATGGGTTATTATTCAAATCAATGTCACAAGCATCAGATGAATCTACTATAGAAGAGGCCAAGGGAATATGACTAGGATTATGTGATCACTATAACTTAGGTAAAATTACCCAATAATGTAGTGGAAGGTACATTAATCCTATATTCAAACTTACCTAATGATTTATTTGATTATGGATAATCACACTCTTTTTTATCTACCCATTTTTCCAAGAAAATTAGACATTTTCCCTTTTATTTAATAAGGGAGTTTTTAGTAAAAAATCATAAGGGATGTCTCATTACAAAAAAAAGTGTTGGGTAGTCCAAATTATGGAATATAAATGCAATTTATTTGTTGAACTTATCATTATACCTATTCTTTATTTTTGATTTTATCCTTACTATGGACATGCTTTAAAAATATGATACAAAAATTTATTAAAAGAAAATGGAAATTATGATTTGTGTGGAAGATATAGAATTATTTATCTGTAGAGGAGAAACCTCATCATATGATTCTTCTCTATATCCACCCTTAGTAGCTCTAATGAATGAAATTCTCAGGGAGTAATAGAAAAAAAATATAGGGATGAGGGAATTTGGCTTCAAATTGTGGATGTACCAATTGTACAAGAATAAATTGATGTATTTCTTGAAAAATTTCATGGACACCCCTGGAGAATGATGTTGAGTTTACCATTGATTTAATCCCTGATTAAAGACCAATATCAAAGTATCATTAAATAATGTCCACTAAGAAATTATTGGATATGATGAAACAACTAGATGAGATTATTAATAAGGGATTTATTCTACCTAGTGTTTCTCCATGGGTAGCACTTATTCTCTTTTTTAAGAAGAAAGATGTAACCATGAAGTTATGAATTGACTATAGAGAAATAAATAAAATTAAATTAAATAAAAATTATTATATTCATCACATTGATTATTTATTTTATCAACTTCACTAGCTCAATATTTTTCAAATATTGGCCTTTGTTCTGGGTAACATCAATTGTAAGTAAAGAGGTATGATATTCTGATGAAATATTTTTGGATGAGGTGTTGAAATTATAAGATTATTGTAATTACATTAAATTTACCAATTTTATCTCAGTTTTCCTGGATCTAATGAATAGAGTATTAAAATAATATCTTGAATATTTTATTGCCGTATTGATTGATGATATTATGGTGTATTTTAAAACTTATTAAGACAATGAGAATCACTTGCATATTATTCTTGAGACTCTCATAAGGAAAGAGTTATATGGTAAATTTAGTATATGTGAATTCTGGAATCATGAAATTTTCTTCTTGGATATATTATCTCTAAATAGAGAATCATAGTTGATCCTGTAAAGACAAAGATAATCCATCAATGTCCTAAACAAATGAACATAATCAAGGTACATAGTTTCATTGGTTTGTCATATTATTATTAGGGTTTCATTCAATATTATTCTTGATTGTCTGAGTAGTTAACCAAAATCATAGGTAAATGGGTTAAATTTTTATGGATAAAATAATGTGAAGAATGTTTTGAAGAATTAAAGAGAAGATTGGTCAATGCTATAAATTTTAATATACCATCATGAAATGATGGGTTTGTGATATACTTTGATGTATCGAAGAAAGGTTTAAGTTGTTTACTTATAAAAAATGATAATGTTATTACATATTCATTAAGGTATTTAAAGATTCATGGAAAAAATTATCCAAATCATTATCTTGAGTCACTATCCATAATATTTTATTTGAATACATGGAGACAATATCTCTATGGAGAAAGATGTGAGATATATACAAATCACAAGAGTTTCAAATACATCTTTATGCATAAAGAACTCAATATAAGGAAAAGGTTATGACTTGTGATACTCAAACATTATGATTTCTCAATACACTACCACCCAAGAAAAGTAAATAAGGTAGATGATCCATTGATTAGGAAAGATCATGGAGTTATAACCAAGATGAGGATTGATAGAGATCCAATGTTCATAAATTTAGTAAATATGGGTATTGTAATTCTTAAAGAAGGGGAAACATCACTCATTTCTCAAATGATTACTAAAACATATTTATTGTTGAAGATAAAAGGTTCTCAATATGATGATGAGAATTTTCAAAAGAAAATTAATGTTGTTAAGGATGAAAAATTGGATGAATTTGTGTATGAGGATGGAATTTAGATATTTTGATAGATGTTATGTGTTCCATTAATAAATTAGCTAAAAATTGGAACTATTAGATGATGCTCATAACTCAAATTTCATTACACACCATGGTAGTACCAATATGTATAGATATCTGAAGGAACATTTTCGGTGGGATTATATGAAGCAGGAAATTACCAACTATGTGTCAAGATACCTAGTTTGTCAACAAGTGAAGTCTGAGAGACAACATCCTATAGGTTTCATTCAACCTCTACCTATTCTAATATAGAATCAGGATGACATTACAATAGAATTTTTCAACGGACTATCGATGAAACCTATAAGGAATGATGCAATATGGGTTATTGTTAATCGTCATACAAAATAGGAACATTTTCATACTATAAGAGATGATTTACCTCTTTAGTTCCTAGAAAGACTCTATATTAATGAATTTTTAATAATTTATGGTGTACCTATATTGATTGTGTATGATCTAAATCCTCATTTTACATCCAAATTTTAGAAGAGTATTTAGAAGGATTTAGATACTAATATATATTTGAGTACTTCTTATCACCCTCAAACCGATGGAAAGTCCAAAAGGAAAATCAAAACATTATAGGACATGTTAGGATCAAGATCACTTAACTTTCAAGGTATGTGGGATCAGTATTTACCTTTTGTAGAGTTTGGATACAATAATAGTTTCCATTTTAGTATTCAAATTTCACCACATGAAGCATCATATGGAAAGAGATGTCATACTCCAAATTGTTGGGATGAAGTTGGTGAGAAGAAACATATAGGGAAAAAAAATTTGAAGAGGAAACTATAAAGGTAAAGACTATTCAAACTCATATTAAAGCATCTCAATGTTGGAAAAAGATTTATGCTAAAAACTATAGAAAGGATTTTGAATTTCAAGTGGGATATCATATCTTTATGAAAGTATCTCTAAGGAAGGGTGTCATAAGGTTCAGTAATAAAGGGAAAATTATCCTCAGGTACATCAAACAATTTGACATTTTGGAAATAATTGGACTTATATCTTACCGTTTAGAATTTCCACCTACTCTCCGTTGGGACCACTTTAGTAATTGAGTTTTATTTGTAGTCAATGAGTTCAATGAATTTCCTTGATGGTTAAAGACACTCACCTAAGTGAAATGGAGAATGTAAGTCAGATGATTGAAGTACTGCTCCTACGTTCAAAGAACTTGTATCTTGTGTGATACACTGTTTACAACATTGAAGTTGCATCCTCTTGAAGATTATTGAAGTGATCATTGAAATTAAAGTTCGAAAAAGAAATGGTAAATAAGGCGATGAATTGGATTGGAATTTGAAGAAGAAGAGTCTTGGACTTTGAAAATGCTATGCATGAGGTTGGATTGTGTTTAAAGATGTCCTTGTATTTTTGTACATTCTACAAAGTATTTTTTAAGGCCTACATATAAAAAAGTGCCCAACCATGGAAGCCATTTGAGGACCTCACCTCAAGTACATGTGATACATGAGGTTCAACCGCGCTCGAGGTAATCCCTCAAGACTAGTCCCTCATGAGGCAGGGGCATATGGTCCTTGTACAAACCCGCAAGAGTGCGTGCACGGTGATCAACCAGTGCGCATGGGATGCATAGTGGGAATTATGAGCGTGCCCACAAGTGGCATGGGTGGGTGCAGAAGTGTGCCCATAGTGAACTGGTGCAGAACGGAACCGAAGGGGGGACAATAGAATTCTGAGTCGATGCTAAGGGGAGTTTATTGATAAACCATGATAAAACTGTGGTGAGTTTCTATGTGAGACACGTTTTAAAAATGTGGAGGAAATCCTGGAAGCTTATCTAATCTCACGAAAGACCTCAACCGCACGCTCCATACCACATACTATGTTATAATCATGGTCGTCCGATATCAATCTGAGATGATCCAATGTTCGTGACATCATCGACAACCTCTGATCGCATGGAGAATAACCTCACTCCACTTCTCATCGTCACCATTACCAATCCACCTTGATTTTTCTTCTTGTTAGCATTGATGATGAAAAATCCTACATGGTGACCATTGGATCAAACCAAGACTACACATGCAATGTACATCTTTCAAGCATGAAATATCTCGAGGATGAAGGTTCATCCGAGGATTACAAAGTTACCGAGGCCACGTAGGTTCTAGCGAGATTCATGCGCACATGATCATCACCCCATGCATGAAGGTAGGATCCCGCGTATGAAAAAATGAAATACCTGAGACTTGTGGATTATCCTAGACCCATTGATTATAAATCATAAAGGCAATGATATCAATCATTGAAATCCTGGATCTTAATGGGAGATACGCATATTTTGAACACGTAAGAGGAATTATCCCTCACCTATAAAATGAAGAGCCTGAGATGAGAAGAGTTGTTGCTCCCATATATTTGAGAGCTCCTATTTCAAAAAATAGAGCATCTCCATGTAAACCACTTCACAAAGAGAAACCAAGAGCACTTTAAGCCTTCAAGTCATCGTGAAGAAGAGTTCCCGCAATCCTTCGATTGGTGCTACACACCCTCAAATTTCATTGAGAAAAACTAGCACTCGAACACATGATAGGGTTTGTAAAACTCTTGTTGTGCTTTGTGAAATTCATGGCATCATGATCCAGTTCTTGAGATACACTCTCACTGTGCTTTGTGAAGAGGAAAACTATGCACCTCATGCACAAAAATGATCAGCTCATCCTTGCATAAAGAAAGTGAACTGTGGCCACCGTGGTTTTATAAAGAAAGGTGAGAACACCCTCCTATTTTCATATTTGTATTCTACTGTGTGAAAGGGTTCATTGTTGAATAATAAATAGATCGCTAGGGGTGAATGCCATGAAATAGTGTGTTTTATTTTAGGAAACCTAAGGTCTCAAATGTTTTCATGTGAAGAAGAAGAATACATGCATGTATGTATGTGATCTAGTTGAAGGAGCCTGAGGCCGTGTAAAATTGTGTGAAGAAGGATATCACACATGGAAAGGGTTTCACCCATTCTATTTTAAAGAAACATACACATATAAACCTAAAAAAACCCTAACCTAGTGCAAGAGGAATAAGGGGAAGAAAGAAGAGGAAGAGTAGAAGAGGCCGAGTGTGTGTGTGTGTGTGTGTGTGATTAAAGAATCATGCCCATTAAGGGATCTCACATAAAAAGAAGAATAGGTTAGTGCATGTTTGTAGATGCACACGTGATGTGACTTAAATAATGAATCAAAAACAAGTGTGTGCATGTGTGTAAAGAAGAGGAAGAGAGAAAGTGGAAGAAAGCTTCAACCTGAACTCCACATGCATGATCACCTGAATTCATGAACAAGAGAGAAGAACTGATTCTAATGATGCCAAGTAGTCTAATCTTTATTCTTTGAAATATCACATTGGTATATGTGATTCTAGGAATGAAGAGGGAAAAATAGTGCAGTTGGTTATTTCACGAAGAAGAAGAAAGAAGAAGTCTAGTGTCACTAGAAAAGAAGTGAAAGAAAGAAGCGATAATTTCTTGCCTACTACTTTGCAAGTAATAAAGTGAAGAGAAATTAAAAAAACCAAGATCAGAACCAACATTATCAAAAAGAAATAAGTATGTCTATATAACAAGTTTAAAGAACCATCTGGAGGATATAAGTTGGACAAGTCCATCACCAGTCTAGGGCAGAGGATTGTTTCCCACCCCCCTCTAAAGTGTAGGGACTCACACTGGGTAGAGGATTGTTTTCCTAACCACTCCACTGTAGTATCATATCACATCATAGTGGAGAATCCACGTAGTAGTCATATACATGCATTTAAAGGATATATCTATTCTTATTGAGTGGTGAACCATGTAAAAATATCATGTGCATATTTTTAAAGCTTTCTATTATTACATGTGACAGGAAATATATAATAAGATAATCAAGATCCTAACAGGTCAAAAGGTATAGGGATAAAATTTGGAATTGGTTTAAAAAGTCCCCAACACTAATTCACCCCCCTCTCAGTGTTAGTTATATCCCAAACTGGTCCTCTCAATTAGTATAAAAGGGAAAAGTTCACCTCTATTGGATTCTCTACAGTGAAGTTATTCTCTTTTGAAAACCCGAGTTTCTTTCCTGTGTTATTAATGAATTTCACATTCAGTGAAGATTCAGTTATCTCTAAACAGAAGTCTATATCTACCAAGACTATGATGAATAGGAAAAAGAAGGAGAAGCGAATTTTGAAGAAGAAGTCCCTCTTATCTAAAGAAGAGGAAACATTTGGTTCCCCATATCTAGATGAAATTGATGACACACAAAACCTAGAAATTAATGAAAATGTGGCTAAAGCCCCCACTAAGAAGATGGACATCCTTCCTACCTCAACTGACCAAGAGGTATGTGTTAGTGTATTTGGAAATTTTTCTCATGATGAAAATTCTAGCACAAGTGGTGATGACCAATCTATAACACATCAAGAAATATCAGTTGATAGATTAAGAATGATTCTGTATGGTATTGCTAAAGAGGGTATATCCCTGGTTTTTAGAGTATTTCAATGTATGCAAGAAAATATCACTCAGCTGGATGAAGAAACTGATGTTTTGGAGAAATACTTAAATGAAAAAATTGTTGAATGTGTAAATATCTCCAGATATGTAGGATTATTTAAATCAACAAAGAGAAAATTTGAAGTATGTTCTTAAATGTGGGTCAAATATGTTGAATAAAAGGAGGGAGTCAATAATACTCTATAATAGATGATCCATGCACTTGACAATGATCCTAAAAAAGAACAATGATGCCAATGAGATATATTTGGAAGAAGCCTCCAAGAAGGATAAAGAATTTGATTCTTTATTAAAAAACAATGCAAATATGCATGAAGATGAAGTTGAAAGATTAAAGAAAGATTGTGAAGAGAATATTACTTTGATTGAAGATCAGGAAGTCATCCACAATATGAGATTTCTATAATTGGAAGATGAGTTGACCAATATTGAGAAGACACATATTGAGGCTCCCCAAAGGAAGGAAACAATTGTTGTTATTACTCAATGCTCACTGGATGAATCTACTGTCAAAAGACATCCAACATGTGACAAAAAGATCATGGATTCACTCATTTATCTATCACAAGCAGTTGAGAAAGTAAAGGTACCATCAATACCAACTGGTATTAATGTTTCTAAAATTGCTTCTACAAAAAGTACAGGATTGAAGAAAAATTATAAATGAGTATGGATGATGAAAAGTTAGAATAAACCTACCACCATGACTATAGTGGATAAGGGAAAGAGTGTGGAAGATACCTCCCCACATAAAGCACAACAATTTCAGAAGAAGACTGAGCAACCTTATAAAGAAGCCATCAAGATGTCAAGGTTTTTTGGTCAATGCTGGTGCAGTAATAGATTTGTTCATTTTTCAATGGATTTTTGGTTCAATACCTTAAATATAAAAGCATAGAGAAAGACCATCCCAAGGGAGATAATTTAGTAAAGAAAAAGAAACATCCACAAATCAAAAAACATCTGTATACTACAAACAGATTTGGAATGTTAGATAACATCTGTGAGGAATGTAATAGGTGTGGTCACATGAATGGTGCATGTCACTTTCAATAAGTACCCAAAGATTATGAAAAAAGAAGATTAAAAATGCTGGATAAGAAGGAAAAATCATCATTGGGATGTAGTCAGAATAATGTTGGAAAAGAAAACACCCCCAAGAAGACTTTGAGGAGGAAAGTTGAGAAGTCCTTGGATTCTAAATCCAAGAAGGTGAAGGGTGGTTCATCCAAAAGAACTAATAAGAATGATTCTACTCAGAAGAATCCATGTATAAGATCCAATCATGATTCCTAAGTCCCTAATTATATATTGGTGCTTTGGCCAGAAGATTTGGAATGAATGAGAACGATGGAAGATGAATATACTAAGACTTGTGATAAAAGCAAGAAGAAGTTTCAACATGAAGACAATGACATTCTGTGTGTGAGGTTCAAAAAGGTGGGTCATACTTTTAGAAGATGCTTTGAATTTACACCAGCCCAACAAGAATTTCTCCAAAAGATGAATGTTTCACCTGGAGATTCTAGTGCATTAAAATCCATTGAAGAAAGAAGATTCACACACAAAGAAATCGAATAAATAGTAAGGTCCACACAATCAAATTCATCATTGAAGATCATGTGTGAATGTGTGAAGAATGGAGCATCTGGGTTGAGAAAAAGATCTCAACCTTGTTGTTCACATTGATAAAGTAAGGAGGATCCCCTTTATTCCCTTAAATCTTTATGTATTGTATTTTTTCTTATCATAAATGGAATTAAAGGTGAAGCAAGCTCTCTAGGGGAGAACCCGAGAGTGAGTGATAAGAAGTTTTCCCTTGAGGGGGAGACAAATGAAGATTCTAGAGTTATTGTTAATATAGTTAGTGTCAACTTCTATTGATATCAAAATTTAATTACTATGAATATTTTTTGGAGATCATGTCATTCGAAAAGGTATGTCATTTAAAAATCTCTCATCTTTGGTTACTCAAAATAAATATTATTTTACAAAGGGGGGGGGGGGGAACTAAATTACTCAGTGACATAAGAAGAATTAAAGTGTTTCAAGGTCACTTATACTTCCTATTACACCTGAATGTTTTTTATCCATTTTATGAAGTGAGTCAGGAGTTTTATGTTCATTATTGTGTATCAAACTTATTATCCTAAGCCTGGAATGAATGTGGAAACCCCTTGAAGTAAATTTCATGAATTATCAGCTCATGAGGGGGCATAATCAACGGATAATAGACAGATTTGTTGTGTAAATCAAATCCTCTTGTTTTCTACACCATGTATTGCTCAAGTAGACTAAGAGAGAAATTATTGACGGCACAATTCTTGAGTAAGGATTGATACACCTCTTCCCATGAAATTTGTATTTCGTGTCAATAAGGGGGAGATAAGTGAAATGATAGGTTAAGAGATAAAAAAATGAAGACTCACATTGACACATTCATTTAGTAGAAAAAACATTAGGTATTTCCAACAAATAAAAAGAGGGAGATTGTTGGGGCCACTTTAGTAGTTGGGTTGTATTTGTTGTCAATGGGGCCAATGAATTTCAATGATGGTTAAAGACATTCTCCTAACTTAAATGGATAATGGAAATTATATGATTGATGTGCTACTCCTATATTCAAATAACTTGTACCATGTGTGATACATTGTTTACAATATTTAAGTTGCATCCTCTTGAGGATTATTGAAGTGATCTTTGGAATTCAAGTTCCAAAAAAAATGGTGATGAAGGGGATGAATGAGATTTGAATTTTAGGAAGAATAGTCTTGGACATTGAGGTGGCTATACATGAGGTTGGTTTGTGTTTAAAGATGGCCTTTAATTTTTGTACATTATACCAAGTATTATTATAAGGCCTACTTAAAAACAATTGGAGAACCATAGAGTCCATCTGAGGAACTCACCTCAAGAACATGTGGGACCTGAGGGTCATCCATGCTCAAGGGAAGCCCTCGTGTCCATCCCCGCATGAGCCAGGGGCATGCGGGACATGTATAAGACTACAAGAGTGTGCGCACGATGATCAAACCATGTGCATGGGATGCATAATGGGCTCTAGGAGTGTGCTCGGAGGAGGCATGGGTGGGTACAGAAGCGTACTCGCAGTGAACTGGTGCGAGGTGGAATCGGAGGGGGGAGATGAGAATTCTGAGCCAATGCTGAGAGGAGTTGATTGATAAACCTCGAGAAAACTGCGGCGTTTTTCAATGTGTTACGCATTTTATAAACATAGTGGAAATCCTGGACGCTCATCTAATCTCGCAAAAGATCTCAACCGTACACTCCATCCCACATCCCACGTTATAATTGTGGTTTTCCGAGATCAATCAGTGCTGATCCAATGGTCGTGGAATCATCTTCAGCCTCCTATTTCATGGAGAATAACCTGAAGCCACTTCTCATCATCGCCACTTCTGATCAACCTTGATTGTGCTCTCAGTTAGCATTGATGATGAAAAATCCTACATTCGAATCATCGGATCTAATTGAGACTATGCTTGCAATCTACGTCTTTCATGAATGAAATATCTCGAGGATAAAGGTTCATCTAAGAAAAATGGAGTTGCTGATGCCACATAGTTTCGATCGAGATTCATGCACACATGATCATCACTCAATGCATGAAAATAGGATCCCGCATATGAAAAAGGGAAATACCTAAGAATTGTGGCTAATCCTGGACCCACAATTTCAAAATCTTAAAGGCAAGGATCTAGGTCATTCAAATCCCCGATCTTAATAGGAGATACACCGATTTTGAATGTATAAGAGAATGTATCCCTTGCCTATAAAAAGAGGAGCCCGAGACAAGAAATGTTTCTTCTCCCATATATTCAAGATATTCTGTTTCAAAAAACAGAGAATCTCCATATACACCTCTCCAAAAAGGGAAACTAGGAGAACCGTGAGACTTCAAGTCTTTGTGAAGAAGAGTTCCTGTAATCTATTAAAAGGTCCTACAAACCCTCTAATTGCTTTGAAAATAACTGGTAACCGAACATGCGATAAGTTTTGAAAAACCCTCGATGTGTTTCATGAAAGTCATTCTGTCAGGAGCCAGTGCTTTATATACATTCTCATTGAGCTTTTAGAAGAGGAAAAACTATGTAACTCATGCACAAAGAAGATCCGCGCATCCTTGTGTGAATAATGTGATCTGTGGCTACCCTGGTTTCATGAAGAAAGGTAAGAACACCTTCCTATTTACATGTTTGTATTCTACTGTGTGAAGTGGTTCATTTTTGAAGAAGTAGGAGATCTCAAGTGGTGAATTTCATGAAAGTGTGTGTTTGATTTGAAGAAACCTTAGGGCTCAGTTTCTTGCAAGTGAAGAAGAAGAATACAAGCATGTATGCATGTGCTCTAGTTGAAGAAGCCTGAGGTCGTGTACACTTGTGTGAAGAAGGATCTCGCACTTGTAAAGGGTTACACCCATTATAGTTTAAAGAAACATACCAATATAAACCTAAACAAACACCCTAACCTAGTGAAAGAGGAATATGGATATGAAAGAATATGAAGAGTAGAAGAGGCTCAGTGTGTGTGTGTGTGTGTTTAAATAATCATACCCATTAAGGGTTCTCACACAAGAAAAAGAATAGATAAGTGCATGCATGCATGCATGAATATGCACATGTGATGTGACTTAGGTAAAGAATTAAAAACAAGTGTGTGCACATGTGTAATGAAGAATAAGAGAAAAAGGGGAAGAAATTTTCAAACTGAATTCCACATGCACGATCACGTGCATTCATGAACAAGAGAGAGGAATTGATTCTGATGATGCCAAGTAATCCGATATTCATTTATTGAATAATCACATTGGTATATGTGATTCTATCCAAGAAGAGGGAAGGGGAATAGTGCAGTTGGTTATTTAACTAAGAAGGAGAAAGAAGAAATCTAGTTGAAGTAGAAATGAAGAGAAAGAAAGAAGGGAGATTTCCTCACCTACTGCTTTGCACGTAATCAAGTAAAGAGCATTAAAGAACACCAAGAGCAGAACCTAACTTATCAAGAAGAAAGAATACTATCTCCATAGGTATTATAAAGAACCTACTAGAGGCTACAATTTGGACTATGCCATCACCAGACCAGGGAAGAGGATTGTTTCCCACCCCCTCTAAAGTTTAAGGACTCACACTGGCTAGAGGATTGTTTTCCTAACCACTCCACTGTAATACCATATCACATCATAGTGGAGAATCCATGTACTAGTCATATCCATGCATTGAAAGGATGTAGCTACTCTTATTGAGTGGTGAACCTTATAAAAATATCATGGGAATATTTTTACCGCTTTCTATTTTTTCATGTGATAGGAAAAAAGAGAATAAGAGAATCAAGATCCATACAGGTCCAGAGGTACAGGGATGAAAGTTAGAAATGGGTTAAAAATTCCCCAACACTGATTCACCCCCCCCCCACTCAGGGTTAGGTATGTCCCAAATTGGTCATCTCACTCTCTCCAAAGATCATGATGTGTTCCACATATCATTGTTGAAATAGTAGATACCATAACCAATTCATGATCTCACCTATGATGAAATGGAACTGGAACCTGATTTTTCTTACTATGAAGAGCATATTGATATTCTTGACACTAGAGAGAAAGTATTAAGAAATAAGATGACTAGATTGGTAATGGTTCTTTTGGGAAACCATAAAATAGAAGAAGCAATGTGGGAACCTCAGGATGTTATGAAGAAGAACCGCCCTCCTCTGTTTGGAAGGAAATATTCATGAAAACATTTTAGGATGAAATTTTCGATGGAGGGAAGAATATAACACCCTAATATTTTTTGGTATGTTTATTCGTAAATAAATTCAATTTATTTTTTTTGTGTATAATTCATGCAACACTGAGCTAAAACGAACCATGATATACAATTAAATATTAACATGACTGTTTGAATAGTCATGTGATCGTTAGGAATATTATATTGGCCTTTAAAATAATAAACTCACCTATGAATGTATAAATAAAATTTAGTAATCTCATAACTAAAACTATTATATTTTTATATCATGTAATAAGTAACTAAATGTTTTAAATATAATTTTTTAAGAGTTGGTTTTTTGTGAAAAGTAAATGATTATTTACAATTTTAAAATTAATATAATTTTTTAAAATAAAATTTATTTTCATAAAATATATTCCTAAATTAATATTTTGTTTTATTATAATTAAAAGACAATTTTGTGATACCATAGTTAGTTTTTCAAAGTATCATAAAATTAGTTATAATATTAAAATTGGTATATTTTGAATAAATGATGATTTTAATTAAAAATTAAATTTATCATATTTAGAAAAGTATTTTAATAAAATGGAGTCCATTTTTGAAATCTATACATCAAAAATGGGTAGTGTTAATTTTTTGGATTTTCTGAAATAATTGATTTTTTAGTGAATAGTGAAATTCATTAATTTCTGGTATTTACCATTTTGATCCAAATACAAGAATTTTTGAGTCATGCATGATGTAAGAAACAATTCGTTTAAAATAACATACACTATTTACTATACTTAGTCACAATAATCAACACTATTTATAGTCTTGTGTCAAAATAATTAACAAATCAATAAAATAATAAAAAACACCCCTCTCCTCCCACTTTGAATACCACCCCTCACCACCCTTTTTCATCACACCTTATAAGCATTGATAATTGTCCAAATTCTTCCCAAATATCTTCGTAAGAAATTTTCCCTTGTCCATGAGTAGATGGTTTTACTAAAATACCAAATCGAAGTGTCTTAAAGAGATTCCCAAGGATATGATATTCGAGAGGTAACATCATCCTTCTTTCTCAATTAATTCCTTTCTTTTATTATTTTTTCCTCACCCCTATAAAAAGTGTCATGGTAACTATACTATGATATATATAATAGAATTTTATTATTTTAATGGAATATCTATCATCAAATTTCTTATCTTCTCATTTTATTTTTAAATATGAAAACATAATATGTGACTTTTTGATTCACTGACTTTGTGAACGACGATTATTTCTTTTCCTTTACCACCTTCAATAATGGTCATACAACCATTTTTATGGTTAAAATAGATTATAATATGTGTATTACAACTTATTTAATGATCTATAACTATTATATAAAGATAATATTAAATAAAATTATATGCGTTCATGATGGTCGTAAAAACCTCCAAAATAACTATTTGGAAAGAACATCCATAATTATACATAAGTGAACCAATAATTAAACCATGAAACGAATGATCCCAGAACAAAAAAATAAACATTTTAACCCATTAAAATAATTATAAATTAACTTAAAAAAATTATAATAAAAAAAATATATTCTGAATAAGTTATTAATTAAGTAATCAATGAATCTAATTTTATTATCCAAGAAATTAAGTACAAGTACAGAATTATTTTGGACATAAGGATGATTTTTCTTATCCCAATTTTACTTATATGAATTACATTCCATATTCAATATTATTTCTTTTTTGTGTTGTAAATATTTCAATTTTATATATCATATCATGAATCTATTTATCTTCATGGTATTCGATGTTTCATTTGATAATTATTACATTTATTGGGAATATGATTTGAATGATTATAAAGTGGAAAGGGATTTCTTAACTCAATTTTTATTCAATGTGTTAAATTTATATTTCATTGGTTATTTCATGATAAGGTTATGTGTAAAATGACTTTTTATTATATTTTGTGGTATTTAAAATCATTTTATGTTGATTTACTGTGAATATAGATAGACTATTCATTTAGTTAATAATATGATCATTATAAGGGAATTTGTCTAAAATTTCTTTCGATGAGGCATATTTTTGATGTTATTCACCTATTTTATTTTTAATGGTATATATAATGCTTTATTTATGATCATCAATAATTGAATATTTCATTAAATATAAATATTTCTTATATCATGGATATGATTATTTCTATATTCAAGCACCGTTATGTTATTTTATTAATTGGGGAAATGATGTTACATCTATATCTTTTACTCAATATAGATATTTTTTTATAAGACATACCGATTCATGAATTAAATCTATAATTTTTATATTTGATAAATGCTTTGGACATGTAGACACGAGTGGGGCCCAGTTATAAATATACCCTTCATCCATTAGTAGTCTCATAAGAGGAAATAGTTGGACAAATTAAATGGTTTTTACCCATAATTATTAAACCATCTCATCAAAGGTCTTGATAGTAAAGGTGCCATGATAACTGAGGTCAGGGCATCCAATTATTAAGCATATACTTCATTAAATTTTTAGTCGTTATTATCCATGTGATTTTCACTATGATGTTATCCATCAATTCATATTGTGATCAATTTATTGATTAAATGCAATTTGTTTCAAATATTTTACATTTCCATATTTATTACACCTTATACTCTCATGATTGAAAAGTTGTTGATTAAATAACAAGTATTTCTGTTACATATATACCTTTATATATTGATTATGTTTAATTTTTATTGATTCATGAAAACAACCATTGTATTTAACCCTTACTAATCATTTTATTCCAACATTTTATTTGTTCTCATTTCCCATGATTATGAAGACAAAGTGAATGAATGAGTTCAAGGATTCAATTACTTTCCACTGTTATGTTTATATTTGATTACCAATGTAATAAGGGTACCATGTAAGAATATAGTTATTCAAGGCTACTAAAATTATATGTACTTTGGTATTGGAATCTTATATCTATTACAATGTAATTAATTAAGGATCTGGATCCAAGATACAGGGGTCTGGGTCTTTATAAAATTATGTCCACACATAATGTCATGAACATAAAATCAATGTCACACATAACATAGTAATATCATGAGTTATTCATATTTAACCAATGAATTGGAGGGATATAATATAACCACCCTTAAAATAACCTTAAACCATAAATGTTCCACAATATCCTAAAAAACATTTATCATTTAATCATAGTATAACCTGTGAAAAAGAAATGGGTTTTAGAAGGATCTCATCTAAACATAGTTAACCCATAGGAAAGTAACGGGTTTCATAAAAACATTTATAAAACATCGTCATCATAATAAATCCACAAAAAATAAGTGTATGATATCATTTTAACATATCCCAAGTATATCTTAAGAAAAATCAAATGGTGTTATCATCGATGGAAGATTACCTAAAAGATCACTAGAATATTTCTCGAAGAAAATACACTTTTCATTTTGAAATCACTTATTTAAATTCAAACAATTTATAAAATATTAATGAAAAGATTTTATATTAAATTAACCATTGAACCCTCTAAATTAATCTATAAATAAAATAATTTTTAGGACTTTGGGAAAAGATACTCATGCAGTATACATAGAAACATATATTCTATTCACACCTTTTATAAAAAGTACCTTATTCAAAAAATGAAAAGAATGTTCTTTTAAATTTTTTTATATAAGGTAAAATATGTTTAAAAATAAATTTAATATATAAATAGAGAAAATTAAAAAATTTATTGAATTTTTTTAATAAAAATATAGACATGGAAGAAAAATATCCAAGACCAATGAGGAAATAAAGTCGATTTTTTTTAAAAAACATTTTCTCTATAATTTTAAGCCCCAAAGAGAGGAAAATGAAAAAATTATATGAAAATTACATGAATACATATAGTATAATAAAATATATGAGTTTTAAAGGATAATATCTATATATTTTCCCTCAATGTAAATATACCATATACAGTTTCAAAAAGAAATTAGATTGTAACATAAACCCCTTACATAAAGTCTTTTCATACTTCATATGTGTTTAAAACTCCTTTATAATAAATATATATTTATTATACATATATTCCATAACCATAATAATTTATATCATACCATATATTATTTACTTATAACATCTTATCACCAATTTATTAGCAATTCTTTATTAAAATCAGTGTTTTCGGTGATATCTATTTCGTTTTTCATGCATGATTCAATTATATAGTTCAATTCCATGTACTTTGATCATGGTAAAATGAACTATAGAATTTTAATTATATTATAATTATAATATTTAATCATTATATACACTTTTATAACTATCCATATAAAGTGGTGATGAAAAATTAATTACATCACTTCATAGAGACGGTAATTCATACGTACACACGAGTGATGTTTCCATTTGTAGATAGATGGAATAAAAGAAAAGTAAATAATAATTCAAATTTAATAAATCATTATTTTATCATAAATATTATATATATTCATTAAATATATCTTTATTACTATCAATGTAAAGTGGAAATGAAAAATAAATCACATTGCTTTATAGAGGTGGTACTCTACACGTATGCATTGACGACATTATAATTTCACAATAAATGAGAATGTAGATAAGATAATATAATTATATGAGAATAATTATTTCATAAATTTCATATATAAACATTAAATACATCATTTTTACCAAACATGAAATATGGTGATGAAAAATTAATCATATCACTATGTGGAGGCAGTAGTCCAAACGTACACACAAGTGATATTTTAATTTTTCATTTGGCGGAAAAAAAAGATGAACAATCTTTTCACCATCAAGATAATAAAATATTTGTATATGGGAGATACTTATATTATTATATTATCACGGTTATCAATAAGGATGGCACTAGAAAAATGATTACCTATAACATTTTAAGAAAATGTTCCCGTTTTATTTAATTAAAAAAATATTATTCAATAATTGTAAATTAATACAGTGAATCCAAAACATCATTCATTAAAAATAGAACATTTATACAAAAGACACATCACATAAAAAAAATTATAATTATTTATAATTATGATTTCAAAATAAAAAAAATTGCATTATATTGAGTTTATCCTAGTTTTTCAGGGGGATGAAAAGGTTATAGGGAACTATATTGACTTTTATCTTTCCATGTATTATGTTAGAATAGTATACAAATTATTTTTAGAGCCATGTGCTAAGACAACGTGATATTCCAAGGCCCTATGAGCCTGAAATTAAATTTTTTAATATATTAAATATGATAAATATCACACATGAATAGTTTTCATGAAAAAGTGGAATAATTATTAAATATAGGATTATACTAGAAATTTGTAGTCTCCGTTGAGTTAAAATAATGGGTTTTAGCTAGGGATCAACTTAACCTTGGAGTGCGTTGGACGTTCAGGTTGAGTGCAGTCATGGGCGAATTAATAAAATAAATAAAATAAAGTATTTATTTGATTTATGACACAACGACAAGAAATACTCTATATGTATATAGTAATGAGGAGATATAAGGGTTTTCTAGTTAACCCTAGAGACCTAGAGGGCCGTCGAAGGAGATCATTCCTAGAAGACAACATCAGATCGGATTGAGATCGAGTATCATTGTTCCATCGGAGTTCGAGGATATCACCCATGACCATGATGTGGATTTGTTCTCCATTAGTGATCAATACATGTCTAGGTAAAGCATTTTTCTGTGTATTTATCCCTATTTTCTTATCCTATGATTAATTCAGTTCAATTGAAAAAAATATTGATTCACATATTGATCATATTGCATGTGATGGTTTATTTGCATGGAATTTGGGAGAAATTATTTATTAGTTCTCAAACTTCACATGTTTTTATGATGAAAAATAATTGAGGAAAATTTTAAAATGACCTAGGTTCATTCCTCTCTTGTGTTTCTTGATTTTCTCACACTGTTATTTGTTCATTCACCGCTGATTTTCATTTTGGTCAGTGGTTTGGAAAATACAAGATAAAAAATCATTACGGTCTGTTTATTTTCACAACAGATTGGTATCCTAGATCTAGGATTATCTTGATGAAAGGATTGAACAAGGAAGGAAATGATAGTAGATTAGTTCAGGTTTGGGATCTTTGGTTGTGATTTTAACAAGTAGAGGTGGACTGACTTGACGATAGAGGTTCCTCGAACAATTTTGATGGCTAATGATCGGATCTCTAGTGGATATTGTGTATGGTTGAATTAGATCCATGTTTTGTGGAGATAATCATGTAGTAAACTAGTGTGGAAGTGTTTTAGTAGGAATATGCATGAATAATCAATGTGTTCTTTGAAATTCCTCACTACACAGCGTGTAATGCATAAACACATGTCATATATAGAACCTTCGAGTGGAAATCTTAGGATGGATTTTACAGTTGTGACCTTACCTTAAGACTACGTGTCTACAATGAGTATATTTAGATATTCTTATCATGTATACTATTGATTTTACCTATGATTTACTGACTACTATACATGATGCTTTATGATTAGTGATTTTGAGGTGTTCTATTGGGTATTTTTACACTCACCCCTACATGGTATTTTTTCTTATCTGTCATGTATTATTAAGATGAATGTCCTTTTGAAAGAGTCATAGAGGGACCATGACCAGGTAAATATTTTTGATCTAGACAGACCGAGGTGTGTTCTGGGGGTTGCATTTATAAGAGCCCTCTCTTACTTCATAGGTTGGTGTGAGAACCCAAATGTTTATTTTAGGTATGGATCATGATTCTGGGTTGTATTTGAGGAAAAAGGAAGAGAATAGGTTTTTCTAATCACATGTTGTGTACCTAGCATGCCATGTACAACCGCATACTAACCATGTAACGACCGATTACTTGGTAGTGTGCTGAATTGGAAGACTCCTTAAGTTGGGGCTGGTAAAGGCTACTACACGACCTGTAGTTTTAATGAAAACACAATGCAGTTTTCTTTTAAATTGATATATTAGAGTGGGGTCACCTCTTATGTCTGTAAAAATATTTTTATCCCTATAGTTCATACAAGATATTGTCATAATGACTGATGATCTTTGAAACCCTCCTTATTCTCTATCTGAGCTCTGATTGAGACACCGTCAGGTGTGTTTGAATCCCACTGATCTACACCGATATAGGTCAATTCAATGGATGACATTCAAGTATATTGATCATCCTACATAGAGGTAGGTGGTTTTTTCCTTTCCTTGTTCTTATTTTGATTATATATTCTAAAAGTTCCATATACCCACATTTGGGGTATTGATTGAATTGTAATTTAACTGTGTTTATTACGTACTATGGTTTGATTGATTGATAAAGGGTTGTTTTATATTCATAAGGATGGATAACTTATCACAGGACACCCAATGGGTTCATTTACCTTTATTGATTATTTATTACCATTTGTTCTAGGTTTCCTATGAGGCGTACCTTTTTTTCCATGCCTTGTTAGATTAGGATAGAGTTTGTTTGATTATATGAAATTCTTGTGATATGAATTGTGAATGTTTAACAAAGGGTGATTGGACTGTGGGAGATTTCCAAAGGTGTTATCTCATGATAGATACCTAGGTGGTCATTTATAATTTATTGGGTTAGACTATGAGATCTAACCAAGTGATCATTAGTATTTGATTAAATAAATGTTTGGCCCAAGGGTTTAGACCATGAGAGCTCTCCTAGGTGGTAATTTGTAATTGATTGATGCTATGTTAGACCAAAGGTATAGACTATAAGATAATTCCCATAGGGTTGTTAATTAATGAATGGATTCTATGATATAATAAAGAGGTGAGACTGTGAGATCTTCCAAAAGGGTTGTATATAAATAATTGAATACTTGTGATGAGTCTGCTAAGAAAAAGCACAAACTTGGACTCGGTCTTACTTATATGTTAGATGGTATTCTAAGACACCTATTTTGTTACATACATAGGGGATATAGAGATTAGGCTAGATCCTAGGGTTATATGATTCAATGATTAGAATAATTTCTAAATGGAAATGAATGTAATTGTAAACTATACTATTGTTTACATTTGAGTACTTCCTAGTTTACTACTTCATTTTTACTATTACTTTCTATATTTATTCACTGGTAGTTAGGAACAAATCTTTCAGTGGTTTCCTACTGGGATTTGTCTCACACTTTTTTTGGGTCATGCTTCTGAACCCAAATAGATTATATTATTATAGGTATAGATAAGGGTAAGTTCACTTCTTCATCGGGTACTTGATTGCTATTGTAGTTGGAGAGCATGGGACAAATCTGAGGCTTGTGATGGTGTTGTAGTTTACTTAATTTTATATACATTGGTTTCTGTAATATATTTCTAGCATTGTGACTTGTTAGGATGCTTTCCTAGAAACATGCGACATGTATTATTTATATATATATGCTCCAATTGTTTTATTACTATCATTATTCTACTTTTTACTTCTATTGCATGGTATTATTGCTTTTACTATTGTGTATATTTAGGTTCTACTGTGTATACTCTACCAAGGGGGGTATTGTTTCCCCATTTTCTTACCATAGACCTTCCTGCTAGTCAGCAACCTCTACAATTTGGGGAAATACGCTTGTGGTTATGTGACCAACCTGGTTCGGGGAACTTTTGGGTGAAACCCAAATTCAAGACGTTACAATGTGGTATCAGAGGAGTTTTATTTTCTAATTTGACTTAATATTTGGAGCCAATAGACTGTGATAGGAAGAAATAGGTAGCTGGTAATAATTTGTTCTCTGGAGTAGCTAACCTGTGTATAGGGAAAATCCATGTTACCTCAAATATTACAATTTTCAGGTTTTGCAATTGTTATAGTTGATTTGATTTCAATATTGGATAATTCACTTGCTTTGCGATGTTATGATTGATATCATTGTGGTTTTATTTTTTTTGAAACTGGATGAGATGAGGTTATTCCATCTCATTCATCATATATGAACTTTCTAGAGATCACATGTCATGCATTCTTGTCATGCCATTCATGGTGTATTACTAATTTCATATTGTTGTGATAGATGTTTTTTTATATGCAAGCAGGTGTGATATATTTTGTGATAGAAATACCTAATATTTTGATAGGGTATTGGTATATGTAATGATTAATTAGGATAGACTCCATGTTTTGGTCCCTGAGGTGTTATGGGCCCTCTTGGATCAGAATTTGGTGGATCATGTTTGAACTTTAATTGAATTCTCTTAAGATATGACATGAACAAGGATGTAAAACATTGATTCATAGAGAGTATGGGATATCAGGGATCAGAACATGGAATGTCTTGGAAAAATATTAATATTTTCAGGGATCTGGAAATGTTTTAGAGGCTTAATGTATGGAAATCCCAGAAAACAAGACGTTTGATGTTATGAACGCACGCCATGTGTTATTCTGTTCTGGAAGAAATGACTTTTCTTAAGCACACATCATGTACCGAATTTACACTCTATATAGTTTTTGGTCATGTGACTGACTATGTGAGTAGAGACACGGGGTTGGTAAACTTTTGGTAGCACAAGACGTGTACTTTGAGTACATTCCATGCTATAATTGACCTTGTATCCGACCATGTGACTAACGAAACGGGTGGATGGAACTTTAGTTGTACACACCATGATTAGAGTGTGAACAACATGTAGTATTATAACATTAAAACTATTTAGTTCTATCCATATCGAAGTTATTGGGAAGGAGGGAATATTCAAGTACACGCCAAGTCTTAGAGGAAAACATCATGTGTATGGGATGTTACACAACCAGTTTGGCAGAGGTACATGCCCATGTGATGGCTTAAGGTAACACGTCGTGTAGTGGTTCTACACGCCGTGTAACCCACTTTTGTTAATCTTGAATGCATTTATTCTCATGTTCCATTCATGCACTTCTAATTTATAGTCCTTGATAATCTCATACTGAGGTATGCACTTGACCATGAAAAGTCATGCCACCAAGATGTCCTTCCATTTTACACCAGGTACATGGCGATGATTAGATATAGGAAATGGTATATCATGGAATACCAGAAGATCCTACCATTAAGACCTTCTTAGAACTATCAATTATACCAGATGCAAGTGATGATGCACAGTTCCATGAAGGCTTTATGAGGATGATGCAGAATTTGTAGGGAGCATCACATCTCGCCCTGACTATGGAAGAGTTTACCCTGGTGTCCCAGCAAAAACATCCTCCAACTTTTTCAAGAGATTGAGGACCACATGCTATAGATTCATCGTTGGAGGCCATGTTTTCTTTCTCCGATCATCTAGAGACACCTCTAAGAGGAGGGTGAAGCTTACGACTTACATGCTATGTGATTACACCATGATAAGGTGGGATGTTATCTCACAGGAAAGACATCATCGGGATATGGATTGGGAAGAGCATCAGAGGAACTTCTATGATTACTACTACCTAAATACATTGAGGGCCGACCGAGCCTGAGATTTCGTGCATATGGATTAGGGAACGCTTTTAGTGATGAATTATTATTCTCATTTTATAGAGCATCATCATTTCACACCTATTTTGGGAGGTGATGAGTTATCACTGGCTAGGCGATTTGAGTATGGTCTCAAGTACGAAATCTTATCACAGGAGAATGTTTTCAGGTTGACTTCAGTGACTACTATAGTAAACTAGGCCCTGATTACTGAGCACAATCTAAATGAGTTTGGAGCTATGAACTAGGGTGGTTCAGTATCTAGAGCTGGTACTCCTTCACCTGATAGCAAGAAGCACCATAGGGTTGTTTCTTCATGTAGTAAAGTGGTGTGATACCAGTGTAGAAAGAGTGGACATATGAGGCCAAATTGCCCAAGGGACCTAGTTGAGTTCTTACCTTATGACAATAAGGGTCATCTTAAATGTTTTTGTAGGATTTTCTCACTTGCATTGAGTGATAGGGGATCTATTATGACTCCACAATTAGGAGAAGGGACACCATTTTGTCATCACTCAGGGAAATGGGGTTCTTCAGGGTGTTTAGGCCAAGGAGGTGGTCGTGGACATGGTATCCAGACGATAGGTTTTTAGTGACAATAGGGTGGATCAGATCATGGTAGACAAGAAGGGCTACAGTACATGTAAAACTTTTTGTGATGGAATAGACCCAGTAGGAGTAGGATCATAAACCCTCTACAATTAGTGGTACAATTATAGTTACCCCAGTTTTAGCTTTTGCTATTTTTGATATAGGGTCTTCCCATAGTTTTATATCTATTTCCATTTTGGAGATCCTTGGGCTCGGCATTTTTACTTATGATGATGTTATGACAATAGAAACTCCTTAGGGGATTATAATGACCAGTGTATGTCAGTTCAAGGAGTTCCCTATTGTGGTTGGTGGGTGTCACTTCTTATGGGACCTCGATGACTTAGAGATGACAAGTTTATATGTCATTATTTGAATGTACTGGTTGGTCTACTTTTAGGCCTTTGTTGAGTACTATTATTGTAGGGTGAGTTTCCCATCACTAGAGGGCATATCTTTTATATATAAGGGCGAATGAGATGTCTAGGAAAGCAGAGCTGGACCTGAGCATCATGGTTTGGGAGGAATTATGGCCCAAATTACAAGTTTATATTTGGATGACTAGGGGACTTCACTGATGTACTTTCCTGTTGTGATAGATCATTATAGAGATGTCTTTCAAGAGTACTTTTTAGGTTTACCTCCAGATCAAGAGGTGGATTTCTCTATAGAGCTTATTCCAGGAGCGGTACCAGTGTCCATTCCTCCATACAAGATGGCTATATCAGTGTTAGAAGAGCTCATGAATCATTTAGAGTTATAGGAAAAGGGTTTCATTCAACCCAGTAATTCTCCTTGGGGTTCGTCTATCCTTTTTGCAAAGAAGTTGGATGATACCCTCGGACTTTGGGCAGATTATCAGAATATGAACTAGTTCATGGTCAAGAAACGATATCCCTTGTCGAGGATTGATGATCTCTTTGAACAGGTTTGAGGATCCCAGGTGTTCTTGAAAATTGACATGAGATCCGAATATAATTAGTTGTGTGTTATGACATAAGATATACCTCTTATAACATTTTAGAGTAGGTATGGTTTATATGATTATTTGGTTATGCTGTTCTGTCTCACTAATGTGCCAGAAATTTTCATGACACTGATGAACCGAGTGTTCCATACTTGTATTCATTTGTGGTAGTCTTTATGGACGGTATCTTGGTGTACTGTCACACTCAACACGACCATTCCATCCATCTTGAGATTGTATTGTGTACACTGAGAGAACATTAGTTTTTATGATAAGTTCTCAATGTTCCACTTTTGGATGGACCATATTCATATCATGGGTCATGTTATCTTAGAGAGAAGAGTATTAGTAGACCCAGAGAAAGTAAGAGAAGTAGTTTCCTAGGAGCAGCCGAAGAACGTCTTTAAGGTATGAAGTTTTATAGGGCTATCTTGTTACCATTGATGCTTTATTTAGGACATTTCATGCTTAGTATAACCACTAATAGGCCTATCTAAGAAGAGTTTGAAGTACTTGTGGATAGATTCTTGTTATTCAGCCTTTTAGAGCCTGAATGGGTGATTGACTTCAACACAAATACTGATTTTTCTAATGGTGGGCAAGAGTTACACGGTTTACTACGATTCATCATGTATCGGGTTTGGATCCGTGCTTATGCAGGGGGAGGAGTCGTTGCATACAGGTCTTAGTAGTTGAGGCCACCAGAGAGGAATTACTTGATGCAAAATCTCGAGTTAGTTGAAGTTGTGCATGATTTGCACTGTTGGATACATTATATTTTGGGAGAGAATTTTGTGGTGTACATAGACTAAAAAAGCCTTAAGTATATCTTTACTCAGTGTAATATGTATTTGAGAGAGTTAGGGTGGGTTGATTTCCTTCAATATTTTTACTTTGAGATTCCCTACATTCCTGAGAAGGCAACATAATGGCTGATGCATTGAGTAGTAGGACTCATATACATGCAGTTCAGGAGGCCAATAGTGATTGGTAGCTTATGGATATGTTCTCTTCAATGAATTTGGTGGTTCATGACAAAAATAGGTAGTGTTTTCTTTCTTCTATAGTTGTTACCTCTACTCTACTAGATTGAGTGCGAATGAGGAAACTATCAGACCCCTAAGGCCTAGTTCTATGGGAGAGTGTGTCAGGTGAGGAACCTACTCTTGGGTGGACCATAAAAACTAAAAAATGAAGCTAATGCAACTAACCTAGAGCCATAGTTTTAAAACCATGGCTATAGGCCAGTGTTTTCAAAGTTCTATAGCCACGTTTCTCCAAAACAGTGGCTATAGGGTTCCCACGCTTCCACGAGAACAAAATTTGCGACCAAAAATTTGGCGGGGAGCCCTTCCACCACAGTTTTGAGGCTATTACCATTTTTTAATAATATATATATATATATATATATATATCATAATATACATATATATACACTAATTTTTACTTGGTGTAGTGGTGAGTATGCTGGATCGCAAATGGGAGGTGTAGAGATCGAATCTTGCAGATGACAGTTTTTATTTAGGACACTACCATGGTTTACCAGGGCTATTTCCACATTTTAAACCATGTATATAGGTAAATTTCCATATTTTCCAATTTTGAGGCCTATTGCCACTATTTTCAAAACCATGGAAATAGTTTGGGACCTACTACCACAACGATAGTGACCACGGTTGGCCAAAACATTGGCTATAGCCTACCGCCAAAATTTTTGGGTATACTTCCAATGTTTTTATCATGTAAATAAGATTTTCTTCCTAGTTGTGAATAGATGAGAATGAGGTTTTGCGTTTTCATCAACGCATATGGGTGTCAGAAGACATGCATGAGGAGCTATTGCGAGGTATTCATGCCTCTATATGAGAAGTTCATCCTGGTGTCACCAAAATGTATCAAGATCTATTTTGTTAGTATTGGTGGCCAGTCCTAAAGAAGGAGGTAGCTATTTTTGTTATGAGATGATCCATTTATCAGCAGGAGAAGGTAATATAACAATGACAGACATGGATTTTGCAGTAGTTACCCATTCCTGAGTGGTATTGGAATGATGTCGTGATGGATTTCTTGATGATTTTACCTTGGTATCCTAAAGAAAATGATATTATATGGGTTATTGTTGATATAATAACAAAGGTTTCACATTTTATTCCGATCATGGAAACCTTCAGTGTTTATGACCATGAAAGGTTGTACATCCAAGAGACAATACGTTTACTTGGGTTTTTTCACTCTATCATTTCAGACAGGGACGCTTGGTTATCTTCTCATGTCTGGTAAGGTCTATAGAGATATTTGGGTACACAGGTACTTCTGAGTAAAACATACCATCTTTATAAAGATTTCAACATTGAGTGCACGATTCAGGTAATGGGGGACATGATTCAAGCATGCGTCTTGGATTTTGGGGGCTCTTTGGAGAGACACATACCCCTGGTGGTGTTTTCCAAAAATATCAAGTTTTAGGCAATGATCCAGATAACACCTTATGAGGCTTTGTACGATAGGACATTCCTATCACCCCTATATTGGTTGGAGGTAAGATATGCAGCTATGTTGGGACCGCATCATGTCCAAGAGACCACTGAGTATGTGGAGTTGATTTGGAAGAGGATGGATACTATGCAGTCTCCCCAGAAATATTATGCAGATCGACGAAGATGAAATCTGGAGTTTGAGGTTGGAGATCAGGTTTTCTTATGTTTCACACCAAGGTTGGGATACAAAAGTATTTGGAGACATGGAATATTTCACCAAGATACATCGGGCCATTTGAGGTTTTGGAGAGAGTTATTACAGTTTCCTATTGGTTGTAGTAACCTTAGAGGTATTGCGGTATGCACGATCTTTTTCATGATTCCTAGTTACGGTGTTACTTTTCACACCCAACTCATATTTTTTAACCCAAAGAGGATGAGTTGTAGGGGGATGAATCCTTCGAGGAGCACCCTATTCAGATTGGGTATCACATCACAAAAGTTCTCTGAGTCCTGTCTGTTACTATGTTATGGGTTCTATGGTAGCATGACCGAGTATAGGATGAGACATGAGAGAGGGAGGCCAACGTACGATCACAGTGGCTGAAGTTGTTTGCAGATTCTTCTTCACCACCCTTAGAAGGAAAATTCGGGGATGAATTGCTTTAAGGGGGATGTTTGTAAGATCCTAGATCATTATTTTAGGTATGGATATTGATTTTTGGTTTTATTTGAGGAAAAGGAAGATAAGTGGTTTTTCTAAGTACACATCATGTATTCTTGAGTACTTTCCATGTACCTAGAATGTTGTGTACTAACCGTGTAATGGCAAAGTACATGGTTGTGTGGTGACATGGCAGATCGCTTAAGTCGGGGGGCCGGTTAAGACTAATACACAAGATGTAGTTTTATTGAACACATAGTGTATTTTTTTATTTGATATATCATAGTGGGGTTTCATCTTATGTCCATAAACTTCTTATTCCCTCTGTAGTTTTTACAGATAGTAATATAAGGGTTGAAAAACTTCAAACCCCTCCCGATTCTCTATCCAAGATCCGATTGGGACACCATCAGGTGCATTAGAATCCCACCAATCTACGCCGATCTAGACAGATTCAGGGGCCGATGTTCAAGTATATCAATCTTCTGACATAAAGGTTAGTGTTTTGTTCCCTTTTTTGTTCATCTAAGGATTATATATTCTAAAATTTATTTATACACACATTTGGGGTATTGATAGAATTGAAATTTAACCCTATTTATTACATTATATGGATTGATTTATAGATAAAGGGCAGTTTCTTATGCATAAGTTTAGATACCATTTTACGGGACACCCTATGGGTGTGTTTCCCTTGATTGATTGTTTAAGACTGTTTGTTTTAGGTTGCCTATAAGTCGTATCTTGTTTTCCATGCCTTGTTTGATTAGGATGGATTTTGTTTGATTATATGAAATGCATGTGATATGCATTGTGAATGTTTGAAAAAGGGGAATTGGACTGTGGGAGCTTCGCAAAGGGGTTAGACCATGAGAGCCACCAAGGTGGTAATTTATAATTGATTGGGTTAGACCATGAGAGATTCCTAGGTGATCATTATTATTTGATTAAATGAATGTTTGAACCATGGGTTTAGACCATGAGAGCTTTCCTAGGTGGTAATTTGTAATTGATTTATGCTATGTTAGACCAAAGGGGTTAGATGGTGATAGCTTTCCTAGAGGGTCATTGTTTAATGAATGGATTCTATTATATACCATGGTGGTTAGACTATGATAACTTCCCAAATGGTCATCCATGAATAATTGAATAATTGTGACGAGTATTCCAAGACAAATCACAAGCTTGGAATCAGTGTTAAATATTTTATAGATGAGATTCCGAGAAACCTATTTTATTACATACACTAGTGATACAGATCCTAGGATAGATCCTAAGGTTACATGATTCAATGAGTTGAATAATTGCTAAATGTAAATGAATGTAATTTAAAAATGCAGGATTGTTTACTTTTGAGTACTTCCTAGTTTATTGATTTATTTTTACTATTTCCTTATATATATATATATATATTCACTAATAGTTAGGCACGGATCTTTTGGTGGTTTCCTACTGGGATTCATCTCACACACTCTTTGGGTCTTGCTTTTGCACACAGAAAGATTATATGATTACATGTTTAGATAAGGGAAAGTGCCATTATCTCTCAGGTTCTTGATTGATGTTGGTGATGGAGAGCATGAGACCATGTTGAGGCTTGCGATGATATTAGAGTTTACTTGATTTTCTACACTTTGGTTTCTGTATTGTATTTCCAGAATTTTGACTTGTTGGATGATTACCTAGACACATGTGACATGAATCATTTATATATATGCTACAAGTTGTTTTATTATTATCAGTTGTCTGATGTTTACTTCAGTTGAATAGTATTACTTCTTATGCTATTGTTTATATTTAGGTTACTTTATATATACTCTGCCAACAATGGTATAGTTTCCCCAATGTCTTACTTTAGCCCTCACTATTAGTTGGCAGTGTCTGGTGTTTGGGAAAATACGCTTGACGTTATGTGACCAACTGGGTTCAGGGAACTTTTGGGTGGCACCCAGATCTGGGACGTTACATTAGACTTATTCAATTTCTTTTAGAGGGATTTTATTTGGCCGTTACTTAATAATACTTGTTGTATTACTCTAATGGTGTGATTTTAGATGTATGCATGCAAGGTTATCAATTTTTTACATTTCAACATTATTTCTGCTTGGAGATGTGTGTTTGTGTACAGGTTCCTTAGAATAAGGCCTCCCATGTGTGTGATATTCCTACTTAGGGCTGGTTGTAACACCCTGAGATTTTATGAGAAATAATTTTTTTATGTCTTATGTTATACGCAACACCAAAGGAATATTTCACAGCACACAATACTGACTTGGCTTGCATTACACGCATTCGCGACCTTCCTCGATAGTGTGTGTAGTACGCAATACCGAGTTTCACTAAACAATGATATATTATTATGGAATAGCCATTATGAATAGTATTAACCTCATTTTTAATTTTATAACATTATTATTCATCTTACACATTTTCTAGAACATGGTAAGAGAACAAAATAAATTTTTCGGGTAAAATAATTATTTTTAAAAAAATGCAGTTTTTCCACCTTTTGATGGCACACCGACCTTAAATCTAGTTTTGGACATGTTTATAAGTTCAAGTTGAAAAAAAAATTCTTATTTTGAATCAGGATATAATCATTTACTTTGGATAAATTTTTGATAATTTTCTGATAACTTTCATATTTTGATGAATAGTAAAAATACGCTAATTTTTATTTAAAATCAACTTTTTTCATTGAGATAATTTATATGGTTAAATTATAATATTGAATGGTTTTAAAGTACAAATAGAATATATTTTTTCCATTTAATATAATGTATGTCATCATCATTAATTTCACATTGAATTCATAGGTAAAAACATTTCAATCTTTGGCAATGTTTTAACTTCGAAAACCTGTTTTCTTAACAACGAGATTAATTTTAAATTAATTAATGCAACTTATGTGTTTTTAATTCTGAAAAATAGATTCCATATTTGGAATCAGTGGGTCCAAATTATGTTAATAGGCTACTTTTTATTTTTCGGCATTATGAATAGTAACTACGGTAAATTTTATTTACCATAGTTAAAGGTAAATCGGGTAATTAAGGGTAAATTTAAGATTATCAAATTACCCTAACACCAGCCAAAATCTTATTTGATGACTAAAAGTCGACCCATATCACCTAAGGGTCGGATTAGATTCATTTAATGGACTTTTTTCTATGAAAATAATTTAATTATTATTAAAACCAAAGAAAGTGACAACATGTCACTTTCTTAACTCTTATAAGTATATTAATTTTAATTTAGTGATAAACTTAATGAAACATCAAAAATGAATAGTCTCCAGAAATATAATACAATTATATACATCATATGAATTTATTTATAATTTTTAGGGATTAAATAATTATCATTACTTATGACACAATAGTGATGTTGATATTATTTTATTAATTAAAATATCAAATAAATGGTTTTAAAAATATTAAAATAAATATTATATGAACTATTTAATGTGCTCCACTAATTTTATAGATACATATGACATTTTATTAATCTATTAAAGCTTGTAGTTTTAACATAAATTCTTTATATATTTTATTCAAATAAATTAATAGTGTCAAAATTGACACTATTGTTATTTTATAAAAATAACATATTAAAAAATTGTTTAAAAATCACACAAATATTTAAATATTATAAATTAAAATTTATATGGTAGAAAATGTAATAAAGTGTCAAATTATGGGAAATTCACAACACATATGTAATTATTTATAATAATTTAAAATTTAGAATATTATTACCACTAATAAAATTAAATTGATAAATAAGGATAAATCAAGTTGATAATGTTTAAAATAAATTCCTAACATGTCTAAATTGTATTTTTTGATTATATTAAAACCTTATCTCATCTAATCTTTGTATATGAGTCGTTTTGTAAGTTTTTAAGTGCGGTTGGGATTTAATATAAACTAATATTTCTTATATTTTCAAAGGTGCCCCACCCGTCCCTTATAAAAGGGCACCTCCTCCCTCTCCTCCTCACACAAATTTGAGCCTTAAATATCAGCCAATACCTACCCATTTCACTTCCCCACTTCCCTCGAAACATATTAGAGGTCTTTGTCTTCTTCAAAGACCAATTTTAGTGCCCTAAGAGGAGGTCTCAAAGTGGCGCTTCAAAGAAGAGGTAATGTCCGTTACTGATTCTTTCAACTTTATTTCTTCTTCTACTTCTTCTTCTTTATTTGTTTAATTATGAAGTAATAACATCAGTATCACTAATATAATAAAATGTAATTATAATTATGAAAAAACCCTATTTCACCATCTATCCATCCTATCGAAAACGAAATCACCGCGCGTGTGTACGTACGGAATACCGTCTCCACGCCATGGTGTAATCTATTTTCCACCACCACCTTACTTGGATGGGTATAATGGTGTAAATAATTACTATATATGAATATTTTAAAGTGATATTTATTCTTAAATAATATAAAAACACTCCAATACAATTCCACGATCATGGGAACGATATCATCGCTCGTGCGTACGTATGGAATACCGTCTCCACGACGTGATGCGAATCATTCTACATTGCATAATGATTATATAAATGAATTTAATGAATAAATATGATATATATTACACTAATACCATTCTGTAAATGAGGTATCTATAACCTATAAATAAGAATGAGAATTTATTCGACAAAACACGCATAAGTACAAAAAGTAATAAACACCCGAATAACAAGTAGCAAGGAAATATTACTAATAAGAAGCTAAGAATATGAAGATATATGATATCATAAAAATAAGTACAATTCTGGAATAATTCAATGACATTATTTAAATCATTATACAGGAGGTTTGGACACTTATGAAGCAAATCAGACCTAAGGTAAGGGAAAATCACACAATATCGTTTTTATCTGAGATTGTTTATACTTCAGAATTTACTAGGGAATATTTATCGTCCACATACATGTTTCCTCAATATGTAATATTATTTTCAACCACATACAATTTTTTAAATCAAAATTTACACTTCGGTGAGTTTTTAGTAAAAGATATGAAAGGAATATTTTGTCGTTTTTCGTACGAGGTACTTTTTGACTTTTTCTTCCAAAGTACAAGAAGATTGTTTTTTTAACTTATACGGAATGAATGGATTTTTAGAACATTATTTCAGTGAATCATCCTTTACATGTTTTCAAGTTTATTTTTAATCAACTTCTTTTATTTCAAAATTATATGACATGTTAAGAAAGGAAAAAAAATTGAAGTAGAAAGGATATTTTCCTCAAGAATGGAGTTCAAGTGTTTTATCAAAAGTATTTTTCATATAAGATATTATAGGGTTCTGTTTATATCCATATTTTTACATTTATTTGATTATGTTATGATGGAATTATTTTTACGATATACTTTTATGGATTATGATATGATGGCGTGATGTTTAAGAATCCCATTTTTATTACATGGGTTATGCTATGACGTATGGTTTATGATTTTGTGGCACACATAAGAATGGTATCATTATAGTATGGGTGGGACCTATATCTTCCTCCAATGCATTGGGTAAAGATTTATATATCACAAGATAGACATGGCTGGAACTGCAGGTTTAACCGGTTCAGTGAAACAGGACTGAAACGAGGAGTGAACTCGGTTCAGAAATAGACTTTATCCGCTAAGATAGTCTTGGAAATGAGTCTTGACTACTAAGAAATGATATTCTATGATTATGTGTGTATGCCACAAAGCATCATGTTTTAAGTTATGATTATTGGAATTACATTTCACTTCTACGATTTATCCCATGTTATGATCTCTTTTTCAAGATAAGATTTTCAAAATGTAATGTTTTTATGAATATGATATGTTTGATATTTCTTTTGTTTACCTTTACTGAGCATTTGAGCTCACCCTTTTGTATGTTTTCTTTTCCCCAGGCCAGGAAGATGGATATTAAGTTGGATATGCCAAAAAAAGGGACTCTATGTATGATGAAATAAATGGGAGACAACGTAGATGATTTATTAACCAGTTGTTTATGTTTCCCAGTTTCTAAAGACACTATACCTATACGGTCCTTTAATGGTTTTGGTTATATGTTTTAATAATTATGCTTCAATTTTGATGTAATAACCATTTATTTAATGTATGGGTCATTATAGTTGGTATCAGAGGAAAGGTATAGTCAACCTTTGGAAACTAGGATGTGAAAGCCTTAGTAAAAAACATAAGGATATGTCTAAGCATATGAAACAATCATAGTGTTTTAGAAATGGCCACAAAAAAACCTATGATAAGACCTTAATGCTGAAATTTTATTCTTGATTATGTGGTTTTCCTATTATTATTAGTGTTGCTCACACTATTCTTCTTGGTTTTAGTCAATTGCTGGAACCCGAAGGAACCGGGTTAATACGGAATGTGACGGGAAATGCAATGATTGTCCCCCTGAGCGACCAAACATTATGGGAGCTGTAATAAAAAATTGTGTAGCCATGATCACACAACTTTCTCAAGCTATGAATCATGCAAGACTTCCAAACGAGCAAAGGAAGGAGAAACATTCTGTGGAATCCTTCATGAGGCAGCGTCCACCTTTATTCAGTGGGTCTTCTGATCCATTAATGGATGAACAATGGATTAGTACCACTGAAAAGATATTTTCAGTTCTTCAATGTTCTGAACATGATAAATTCATCTTAGTAGTGTATCATTTGGAAGGTGATGCTGATCAATGGTGGAATCTTATTAATAATATGAGGCAAAGGGATGAAATTGAGTCCATGGAATGGGACAAGTTCAAGAACTTATTTTTCAATAAGTGTTTCCCTCGTATTCTTCAAAAAAAGATGGAGAAGGAGTTTCTTGAACTGAAGTAAAATGATGATGAATCTGTTGGTACCTAAGAAAAAATATTACAAGACTTGCAAGGTACGCTTCCGGAATTATTATCTAACCTGAGTGTAAGATCAATCGATTCTTTAGTGGCTTGAAACCAAGTCTTCTAAGGGCATTATCCATAAGGGACTTCTATAGCGACGAGGAAATTTTTTGATGTGCTCTCAAGGTTGAGATGGATATTGGTGTAACCCATCAGTCACATGGGTTTGATAAGAAGAGGAAAATGGAATTCAAAGGAAAATATAAAGACCAAACTGAAAAGAAGATGAGTTTTCCCTTATGCTCAAAGTGTGGAAAGAAACATGGAGGAAATTGTTTTAAGGGGAAAAGAAAATGTTATAAGTGTGTAAAATAAGTTCATCAGGCAATTGAATGTCGAAATAATGGAAAGAAGATGTCTAATGATGCAAACAAAAAAAGGGATACACAGAATGAACCTACTACACTTCGATGTTTCAAGTGCAAGGAGATGTTCCATTATGCCAATCAATGCCCAAATCCAAGGGTTGATGATGATGATCGACGTCAACAAACTCTTAAGGCCAAAGACAAAGGAAAGTCACCTGAAATTACTATCGGTGATGTGGAGTACAACAACGAAGTGGTGAGAGGTACACTTACCATCCAATCTAAAGTAGCAAATGTTTTATTTGATTCTGGATCCACCCACTCTTTTATTTTTGAAGAATTTTCTAAGGGTATCATCGTATTACCTTAACAATTAGATGTTGAATTTGCTGTGACAACTCCTAATGGCACAATGGTTGCATCAAAACTTTACAATTCTTCTCCGATTGACGTTTGGGGGAAAATACTTCTTGAAAATCTTGTGATCCTTCCTATAGTGGAATTTGATGTGATTCTTGTCATGGATTGGCTTTCATTATAAGAAGATCATATCAATTTCCAAAGAAGGGGCGTCACATTTCATATTCCAGATCAATCTATGATCATCTATCGATGCAACGATGAACATAACCTTCCAGTGGAAATTTCTTCCATCTTATGGGTCTTGATTCCACTAAATGAAGGTTATTTATCTAAAATGGTTGGAGAGAAACATGCGATTAATAATATTCCTATTGTATGGGAATTTGATGATGTCTTTTTGGAGTAATTAAAAGGTCTTCCACCAAATCGTGAAGTTGTGTTTTCAATAGAACTCGTACTGGGTGCTTTTCCTATTTCAAAGACACCTTATAGAATGGCCCCAATTGAGTTGTAGGAATTGAAGAAGCAACTCCAAGAGAATCTTGATAGTGGATTCATATTCCCTAGTGAATCACCTTGGGGAGCACCTGTTCTGTTTGTTAAGAAGAAATATGGATCAATGAGACTCTGCATTAATTATCGAGAACTTAACATGATCACTATCAAGAACAAATATCCTCTCCCACGCATTGATGACCTATTTGACCAACTATGTGGAGCTCAATTCTTTTCCAAGATTGATCTTCGTTCAGGGTATCATCAATTAAGGGTCAAAAGGGAGGATATACCAAATATGGCTTTCCGTACAAGGTATGGACACGATGAATTTATAGTGATGCCATCTGGTCTTACTAATGCCCCTGCTACCTTCATGGATCTGATGAATAGAGTCTTTAGAGACTATCTTGATCAGTTTGTGGTAGTCTTTATAGATGATATAATTGTTTATTCAAAGAGAAAGGAAGAACATGAATATCGCTTGAGAATTGTATTAAAGACCCTATGAAAGGAGAAGATTTATGCCAAATTTACCATGTGTGAATTTTGGCTTCAAAAAGTTTCATTTTTGGGTCACATAATCTCAAAAGAGGGGATATTTGTGGATCCAGCAAAAAAAGAGGTTATCGAACGATGGTCGAGACCAACAACAGTAACTGAGATCCGAAGTTTTCTTGGTTTGGCTGGATATTACCGAAGTTTTGTGAAAGATTTTTCAAGGTTATCTAACCCACTCAGCAAGTTGACTCAGAAAAGAGTTAAGTTTGTTTGGACCAAGGAATGTGAAAAGAATTTCAAAGAGCTAAAATGAATGTTATCCAGTGCACCTGTGCTCACACTACCTTGTAGTGGAGAAAGGTTTGTGATCTACAGTGATGCATCCAAGAAGGGACTGGGGTGTGTTCTCATGCAAAATGATATGGTGATAGCTTATGCCTCACGACAGTTGAAAATTCATGAGCAAAATTACCCAACTCATGATTTGGAGTTAGCTGCAGTAATCTTTGCATTAAAGATTTAGAGGCATTGCCTTTATGGTGAAATGTGTGATATTTATACTGATCATAAATGTTTAAAGTATATTTTCACACAAAAGGAGCTGATTATGCGTCAAAGAAGATTGTTGGAGTTGATTGAGGATTACGGCTGCTCAATTCATTACCACCCTGGGAAAGCAAACAAGGTGGAAAATGCATTAAGTCGACAAGAACATGCTAGCATATCCATGATGAGGATCACAAAAGATCCAATATTTATGGATTTACAAAGGATAGATCTTGGAATTATAATGGAAGGGGAAAAATTGTATCTTTCTCAAATGAATGTTCAACCATCTATACATGTGAAGATTAAAGAGGCACAAAAAGAAGATGTAGAGTTACAAAAGAAGGTGCGAAATGTTCATGAATTCAACCTTGATTGTGATGGGATAATAATGTTCTGGAATCAGGTTTTTGTTCCTCCCATACCAGAATTAAAGAAGGAGATGCTGGATGAGGCTCATTGTTCTTCATTCTCTATTTATCCTGAAAGCACACAGATGTATAGGGACCTGAAAGAGTACTTCTGGTGGGATGGCATGAAATGATATGTTGCTGAATATGTCTCTCAATGCTTGGTTTGTTAGAAAGTTAAAGCTGAGAGACAGAAGTCTAAGGGGTTGTTACAACCATTACCCATACCCGAATAGAAATGGGAAAACATCACTATAGACTTTGTCACAGGACTTCCTAAAACATCCAAAGGAAATAATGCTATCCGGGTCATAGTTGATTGTCTTACAAAGTCGGCACACTTCATTGCTATTAGAGAAGATTTCTCTCTGGATCAGCTTGCCAGGATGTATGTAAAGGAAGTGGTAAGATTGCATGGAGTACCACTTTCTATTATATCTGATCGGAATCCGAGGTTTACCTCAAAGTTCTGGCGAAGTCTTCAGCATACTCTGGATACAGAGTTGAGTTTCAGCACTGCTTATCATCCTCACACAGATGGTCAGTCTGAGAGGACAATTCAAACTCTATAAGATATGTTGAGAGCTTTCTCTAGGGATTTCAAAGGTGGTTGGGATCAACACCTACCTTTTGTGGAATTTTCTTATAATAATATCTTTCACTCTAGTATTCAGATGGCTGCTTATGAAGCTCTCTATGGAAAGAAATGCAGGACTCCAACTTGCTGGGATAAAGTTAGGGAAAGAAAGCTATTAGGACCTAATCTTGTTGATGAGATGGCAGAAAAGGTTAGATCTATTCAACAACACATAAGAGCATCTCATAGTCGACAGAAAAGTTATACCGATAACCGGAGAAAAGACCTAGAGTTTGAAGTGGGTGATAAAGTGTTCTTACGAATATCTCCTTGGAAGAGAGTAATGAGATTTGGAAAGATGGGAAAGATGAGCCCTAGGTATATCGGACCTTTTGAAATCCTGGATTATGTTGGGAAGGTAGCTTACCGATTGGAGCTTCCACCGAATCTCTCTCAAGTTCACGATGTGTTCCATGTATCTCTTCTGAGAAAGTACATACCCGATCCTTCACATGTACTCAGCTCAGAAGTTGTACTATTGGAGAAAGATCTTTCTTATGAAGAACAGCTGATAGAGATTCTAGATTTTAGTAAAAAAATCCTACGGAACAAGACCACTCGCTTGGTGAAAGTTTTATGGAGGAACCACCAATTAGAAGAAGCTACATGGGAACTTGAGGATATGATGAGGGAGAGGTATCCTCATCTGTTTGTAATAAAGTGATAAATTTCGAGGGAGAAATTCATTTTAAGGGGGGTAGAATGTTACACACTGAGATTTTATGAGAAATAATTTTTTTATGTCTTATGTTATACACAACACCAAAGGAATCTTTCACAGCACACAATACTGACTTGGCTTGCATTACACGCAATCACAACCTTCCTCGATAGCGTGTGTATTACACAATACCGGGTTTCACTAAACAACGATATATAATTATGGAATAGCTATTATGAATAGTATTAACTACATTTTGAATTTTATAACATTATTATTCATCTTACATATTTTCTTGAACATGGTAAGAGAACAAAATAAATTTTTCGGGTAAAATAAGTATTTTTCAAAAAATGCAGTTTTGCCGCCTTTTGATGGCGCACCCACATTAAATCTAGTTTTTGACATGTTAATAAGTTCAATTTTACAAAATAAAATTATTATTTTGAATCAAGATATAAAAATTTACTTTGGATAAATTTTTGATATTTTTCTGATAACTTTAATATTTTGATGAATAGTAAAAATACGATAATTTTTTATTAAAAACAACTTTTTCATTGAGATAATTTATATGGTTAAATTATAATATTAAATGGTTTTAATTTATAAATAGAATATATTTTTACCATTTAATATAATTTATGCCATTATCATTAATTTCACATTGAATCCATAGGTAAAAACATTTCAATCTTTGGCAATGTTTTTACTTCTAAAACCCGTTTTCTTAACAACGAGATTACATTTAAATTAATTAATGCAACATATGTGTTTTGAATTTGGAAAAATGGATTCCATATTTGGAATCAGTGGGTCCAAATTATGTTAATAGGCTACTTTTTATTTTTGGGCATTATAAATAGTAACTACGGTAAATTTTATTTGCCTTAGTTAAAGGTAAATCAGGTAATTAAGGGTAAATATAAGATTATAAAATTACCCTAAAACCTGACAAAATCCTATTGGATGACTAAAAGTAGACCCATATCACCTAAGGGTCGGATTAGATTCATTTATATGACTTTGTTCCATGAAAATAATTTAATTATTATTAAAACCAAAGAAACTGACAACATGTCAACTTCTTAAATCTTATAAGTATAATGATTTTAATTAAGTGATAAACCTAATGAAACATAAAACATGAATTGTCTCTAGAAATATAATACAATTATATACATCATATGAATTTATTTATAATTTTTAGGGATTAAATAAATATCATTAATTATGACACAATAGTGATGTTGAAATTATTTTATTGATTAAAATATCAAATAAATGGTTTTAAAAATATTAAAATAAATATTATATGAAATATTTGATGTGCTCCCATAATTTTCTAGATAAATATAGAATTTTATAAATATATTAAATCTTTTAGTTTGAACATATCTTCTGTATATATTTTATTCAAATAAATGAATTGTGTCAAAATTGACACTATTGTTATTTTATAAAAATAACATATTATAAAATTGTTTAAAAATCACAAAAATATTTAAAAAGTATAAATTAAAATTTATATGGTGTAAAATGTCATAAAGTTTCAAATTATGGAAAATTCACAACACATATGTAATTATTTATAATAATTTAAAATTTAGAATATTATTACCACACAAAAAATTAAAATAAGGTTAAATCATGTTGAAAATAATTAAAATAAATTCATAACATGTCTAAATTTTATTGGTTGATTATATTACAACCCTATCTCATCTAATCTTTGGATATGAGTCATTTTTGATGTTTTTATGTGGGGTTGGGATTTAATATAAACTAATATTTCTTATATTTCCAAAGGTGCCCCTCTCCTCCCTTATAAAAGGGCACCTCCTCCCTCTCCTCCTCACACCAATTTGAGCCTTCAAGCTCAGACAATACCTACCCATTTCACTTCCCCACTTCCCTAGAAACATCCTATAGGTCTTTGTATTCTTCAAATACCAATTCTAGTTCCCTAAGAGGAGGTCTCAAAGAGGCGCTTCAAAGAAGAGGTAATGTCCGTTACCGATTCTTTCAACTTTATTTCTTCTTCTACTTATTTTTCATTAGTTGTTTCATTATGAAGTAATAAAATCAGTATCACTCATATAATGATATGTTATTATAAGTATGAAACAACCCTATTTCACCATCTATCCATCCTATGGAAAACAAAATCACTGCACGTGCGTACGTACGGAATACCGTCTCCACGCCGTAGTGTAATCTATTTTCCACCACCACCTTACTTGGATGGGTATAATGGTGTAAATAATGACTATATATGATTATTTTAAATTTATATTGATTCTGAAATAATATACATACACTCCAATACAATTCCACGATCATGGGAACGATATCATTGCTCTTGCGTACGTACGGAATATCGTCTCCACGATGTGATGCGACTCGTTCTACACTGAATAATGATTATATAAATGAATTTAATGAATAAATATGATATATATTACACTAATACCATTATTTAAATGGGGTATCTATAACCTGAAAATAATAATGAGAATTTATTCGACAAAACACGCATAAGAACAAAAAGTAATAAACACACGAATAACAAGTAGCAATGAAATATTAATAATAAGAAGCTAAGAATATGACCATATATGATATCATAACAATATGTATGATTCTGTAATAAGTCAATGACATTATTTAAATCATTATACAGGTGGTTCGGACACCTACAAAGCAAATCGGGCCTAAGGTAAGGGAAAATCTCACAATCTCATTTTTGTCCGAGATTGTTTATACTTCAGAATTTATTGGGGAATATTTATCATCCACATCCATGTTTCCTCAATATTTAATATTATTTCCATCCAACTAAAATTTTTTAAATCCAATTTTACCCTTCTGTGAGTTTTTAGTTAATGATATGAAAGGAATCTTTTGTCGTTTTTCGTACGAGGTACTTTTTGACTTTTCCGCCCAAAGTACGGGAAGAATGTTTTTTTAACTTATATAGCATGAATGGATTTTTAGAACATTATTTCCCTGAAGCTTCCATTACAAGTTTTCAAGTTTATTTTTAATCAACTTCTTTTAGTCCAAAATTATATGACATGTTAATAAAGGGAAAAAAATTCATGTAGAAAGGATATTTTCCTCAAGAATGGAGCTCAAGTGTTTTATCAAAATTATTTTCCATCTAAGATAATATAGGGTTCTGTTAATATCCCTATTTTTACATTGATTTGATTATTTTATGATGGAATTATGTTTACGATATCCTTTTATGGATTATGTTATGATGACGTGATGTTTAAGAATCCCATTTTTATTACATGGGTTATGATATGATGTATGGTTTATGATTTTGTGTCACACATAAGAATGGTATCATTATGAGATGGGTGGGACCTATATCTCCCTCCAATGAATCGGGAAAATATTTATATGTCATTAGATAGACATGGATGGAACGACAGGTTTAACCGGTTCTGTGAAATAGGACTGAAACGAGGAGTGAACTCGGTTCATAAATGGACTTTGTCCGCTAAGATAGTCTTGGAAATGAGTCTTGACTACTAAGAAATTATTTTCTATGATTATGTGTGTATGACAAAGAGATTCATGTTTTAAGTTATGATTATTGGAATTACATTTCACTTCTACGATTTATCCCATGTTATGATCTCTTTTTCAGGATAAGATTTTCAAAATGTTATGTTTTTATGAATATGATATGTTTGATATTTCTTTTGTTTACCCTTACTGAGCATTTGAGCTCACCCTTTTGTATGTTTTCTTTTCACCAGGTCAGGAAGAAGGATATTAAGTAGGATATGCCAGAAAAAGGGACTCTATATATGATGAAATAAATGGGAGAAAACGTAGATGATTTATGAACCAGTTGTTTATGTTTCCCAGTTTCTAAAGACACTATACCTATATGGTCTGTTCATGGTTTTGGTTATATGTTGTAATAAGTATGATTCAATTTTGAAGTAATAATCATGTCTTTAAAGTATGGTTCATTGTATTTTTCATCATCCCCTGACCTATTGGAGGTGGGATTGTGGTAGTCCCCATTGGGCCATGTCATGACAGAGTGGTATTAGAGGGAGGTTATACTTTAGGACCAGAGTCTATGATATGGGTTTGGGTTTTATGATAACAGTGTTAAGTGTTTTGAGTACAAATATTATCCCACAGACACCAGTGTTGGTGCAGCGGCCAAACAATCTATTCACCAGGACACTGATTACATGCCTTTCAACTTGGTATATGTAAACATTGGTAGATTGAAAAAATATTGGTACATGAATCATATTGGAATGATATAGTAGACTTACTTTTTATTTCCTAACTATTAAATAATTTTATATATAAGAAACATAATTGTGTTACAAAACTCGGATCTAAAGGTTTGGTGTCTAGGATAATCAGGCACACATATAAATTTTACATAACAAAATGTAAATATATTTTTTCTTCACTATCTTCATAGTGTCCCCCATTTACTCCTTTGTATAAGTAATAATATGAGGATATACATCAAAAAAGGGGTGAGCTAAAATCCCCTTAAGAGGATGAACAAGGGACTTGAATTAATATAACAGGGGTGATAATAATAATCATCATCATATTCTAAGTGTAGGATCATAATCACAATCATGAGGGGAAACATTTTCTAAAGGCATGGAATGAGGAAATGCATAAAAATGAAACATCATGTCATAATGGTCAAATAACACACATAGTTTTGAACAGAGCTAGCATCTTGTTCACCTATAACATATATACATCATCATAACACCATAATTCGGAACAAATATAGCATCCTGTTCATTAATATTTCACATTATCTCCTGAGATATATCACATTACCTAATTCATTAGAGAACTATATAATTTCGGACCTATCCATCACATCATAACATTTACAAAATCATGAATTCCACATTGAACATATATCCATCAGTATCATGAAGTAACACATGTAAAGGAATGTGTTTCATAAGTATTTCATCAATTTTGATTTCATGAATAGAATTGGGGTTCCCAAATGAAAAAGGGAAAACATATTTAGTTTAAGAATCATCACTTTTTAGAAAAGAAGAAACAAATAAAGAGAAGCCATGTTTTGTTTTATGAAGAAGATTTCTTTTTAATTTTTTTAGTATTTGTCATAAAATATGATTAGAAATTGGATCCATGTTCTTTTTTCATGAATGAGGAATAACCCAAAGAAAGGAAGTTGGGTTTGAGAATCTCCAAACCTTATGTAGAAGGCATTATGCACAACTTAATGTCTAGAATAATAAAATTAGATTTATTAAGTACTTCATAAGGAACCTATTATAAATGTATTTTATTTATTATAATTTTATTATATCCATTTTGAGGAGCTATAGAGTTCAAATTCTCATTCTAGGAGCATTTTTTCATGGATTCATGGTTAGATTACTTGTATATAATTATGAAAGTTATTATAAAATGGGAATAATAATATAAAAGTGAAATTATATGGTATTAATTAATTTACAGATGTCTAAATGGTACCATATATCATTTGGTTTATGGTATGAAGATGATTCATTTTATAAAACATCAATGATAGATGTTTAGTTTATTTTGGAGGGTTTTCAACCATCATGAACTAGATCCATTTTAATTCAATATTATATTTAAAAATTAGTTCCAAAACATTAAAAATGTAAGAATTTATATATTAAAATCTATTTTAACCATAATAATAGGTCTACGACTTTCCTTGAATGTGGTAATGGAAAATGAAAACACTTCCTCCATTAGGATAGTGAATCGACATATCATGGATGATGTTTCCATTTTTAGAATAAAATGAGAAGAGAATATATTTGATGTTGGATATTCCATTAAAAAAAATAAAATTATAGTATATATATGATACTGGAGTTATCATTACACTTTTTATAGTGTATGTGAGGAGAGGATTATAAATGAAAATAAATTAAAAGAGATGAATTGAGGATTTTACCTCTTGAATGTTGTCTCCTTGAGAGCCTCATTAAGGCACTTAGGTTTGATCTTTTGTTCAGACCAGAAGATCATGGACATGTTGAAGATGATTTTGAAGGGAATTGGGGAGAATTTAGACAAGCTATAAGTCATATAATATGTGAGGATATGTGGTGGTATTTATAGGGGAGGAGAGTGGTGTTTTCTTATTTTATTCATTTTTTTTAATTTGGATCAAGACTATCAATATTGTTGATGCTTATCACTAAATAAATTAAAAAATTAATGATATCTCAAGCTAATAGTTCTTAAATGAGCCATACACCATCGATGACTAAAAAATTAATGTATTTATCTTATTCTGTAAATTACCAAATTTGACTATTCACAAAAAAATACAACTATTTTAGAAAAGTACCAAAAATTCACCCAAACCATTTCTTGATGTATAGATTAAAAAAATAAAATCTATTTAATAAAAATAATTTTCTAAATATGAGAAATTTAATCTTTAAATAGAATCATAATTTATTAAAAAAAATACTGATTTTAATATTTTAATCGATTTTATGACCCTTTGAAAAAATAATTAAGGTCACACACAATTATCTTATAATTTTAATATATCATAATATTAATTTATGAACCTATTTTATGAAAATTAATTTTATTTTAAATAATTATATTAATTATAAAATTTTAAATAATCATTTATTTTTTACAAAACTACCAACACATAATTTATCATTTTGAAAACATTTATTTACTTATACCTTGATATAAATATGCCATATTTTCATTTATAGGATACCTAAATTTTATTTATACTTTTATAGGTGATGTTACTATTATAACAATCATATTACTATTCTTAATGGTCAAATTACATTTCCAACATTCAGCTTACTATTCAATTATTATAAGTTCTTTAATCTCTATAAATACCACTTATTTCATCCATAATTTATGAGAATAATTCTTTTATTGGGTTATATAAGTTATGTATATATTTTTTGACCTAATTATATTAAGGTAAAAACAATTGATAAAATTTTGGGTTATTACATTTGTCCCCCCTTATGAAATTTCATCCTTGAAATTTCATTTTATATAATAAGGTGAAAACATGTGAGGATATTCATACTTCATTGCTTCCTCCTGTTCACATGTCCCCTCTTCATAATTATGGTTCCTCCATAACACTTTGACAAGGTGAGTCATATTGTGGCATAGGACATTGTCTCTACGATATATGATATTTACTAGTTTCCCCTCATATGAGAGGTTGTTATCCAGCTATACCACATAATGATTTAATACACGCAAGGGGTTAGATATGTACTTATCAAGAGAGATACAAGGAACATGTCAGGAAATTGAGCAATATTTTTTGGAAGTGGAAGTCAATAGGTCACTTCTCTTATGCGATCAAGAATCTAAATGGGGCCAATGTACCTAATTATATGCTTCCCTTTCTTTCTAAACCTTGTGACTCTCTTCCATGGTATTATCTGAAGGAAAAATGTTTTCCTAATTCAAACTCCAAATCCCTTCAACGGATGCCAACATAGCTGTTTTTCTAAATCCTGGCATATTTTATGTCATGAACCATCCCAGTGTGGCCCGTGTCGTGACTCCCCAAGCCCACCTCTAATAGGATAGGCATTGGAGACTAGCTCAGAGTACAAATATCACTTACATGGGAGGCCTTATCTTTAGTACCTATACATATGGACACATCTCTATGCCTATACATGGATGAAATGTAAAAAAATTGAACAACCATGCATGCAAACAACTAAATCCCACAACCAGATTATGATATAAAGTAAAAAAAGTAAATAGGGACAAATACAAGCCAAAAAAACTCTAAAATATAGTCCATCATAAAATTAAAGGGACCACAATCTAGGTATCATAGAAACACACCTTTGTTTGTTCGGTCTCATTAAGCACCGTTTGGTCCTAGTACGTCAAGGATTCCATCAATAGGTCGATCATCCGCACAAGACACGATACATGTGGAAAATAGCGTGAAAGGGTGAGTATAACAATAGCTAGTAGGACACCCCAAAATCATAAAGAATTAAAAAAATGGGAAAACAGTCAGCTCTACATAGGTATATGTCTACAAAACATATAAGAAGAATTTCTAAATATACTCAGTAATGACACACAATCTAAAGGTAAGTGACAACCAAAATAACCAGCCTTGGATTCTAGGTAAAATATCAAAAAAACATTCATCTAAGATAACACAATCTCAAGTCTAATAGCACTAATGATGTCCCTATGAGAGGTGATGATCATCAGGCATTTCCATTAGAAGTACACAATGAAGGTTTGAATAGATACAATACATAGATGATGGCCACTCCCAAGGCCATGGGGTGATACCAACAAATCAATATTGATTAAAAAACTAATTATTGGACAAACACCCATGTAGTTTTGGTCATGAAATCACTATGAACTCCACATAGGGAGCATATATGAATAGAGGATCTCACTTTCGTCCTCATAGAGGTATTCTAATGACTCTATCAAAGAATTTCTACTGATGGAATTGTGGTCCTAGGAGTAAGGTGATTCCATACTAACCTTTAGGTAAAAGGATATGGGGAATTCACTCTAACTAAACTTGTCTAAGATAAAGAGGAAAAAGGCTCCAATCCATCTTTTAAAAATTACATGGTGTGTAGAAGTGTTACACACCATGTCCCTTGACCCTGGGTCCTACCTGTGTAAACAAATTGTGTCTAATTATTGTGTCCATGTATAAGTACATGACAGGATAGATTACCACATACTCTACCAGTGTACCAGTACACGGATTTTCCTGTGTAATTTTCTAGGTTGTGTTTGTGTAGGGTAGTACATGGCAAGCTCCATCCCGTATACTCTAAACCGTGTTTGGGTACCCTTAGAGGCACACTCTGAGTAACTGGGGAGAGGTCACATGTTGTGTAACCCAATAACACACCATGTTATACTTAAATATCTATCAAATCCCTAGATTCTACAAAGGGGTCCCCACATAGCATGTAAATCTAACTTAAACACCATGTAACGTGGAATTTTACAGATTCCCGAATCTGGTTCTTTACATCTTATCTGATGCTCTAACCACTGATACATCCATGACTTGCCCAAAAAATCAAGGGAAAGCCCTGTCTGAGCCTCACCATTGATGAAAAAAACATCCAGACCTTCTATCCATTCCGAAAATATATTTTAATGGAAGTCTTATTTATACACCGAAGAACATTAAATACAGGTATCTACGTCACTCGTTCTGCTTCCATCTCTATTGTCGCACCACTTTTGTGTCATGTCAATCCAAGATCTACAATATATGATCATTGCATTAAGAAACAAGTGCACAAAAATTGATTCATGAAGATATGTCAAACCAGGGTCCAAAATAAGAATGCCTGTGTTGAATGAAGAATCAAATGAGAAATGAACAGCCACAAACACGAGGAATAAACCTCAAAAAATGTTTTTTTTGGCCTCGATCTTTCATCGTTAGAATAACAACAAATAATCAAAAATCACAAAGATATTTCTCTCAAAATAACCCCAATAATATACCCATCCCATGATATTATCAAACCGCTGATCAATTTGTTCATTGATTGATTCGCAATCATCCTAGAAATTAAGAATGGGGAAATAATCCAATCAAAACAAATGTCCTACCTTGATTTGGATCAATCGATGGTGAAGAAAAATTTAGTGTCATAGTTTTTGGTGAGATCCTTTAATTCCATCTCGCAATGTTCGTTGATCCTCGATCCTATCATTATACTATAATGGAATCCCATGCCGCACTCTCCAATGGATCTCCAATAATTTGAAAGGTTATACGACTAACCCTCAACTTTTTTCATAAGAATGTATTTAATGAAAGTGTTAGGTCACTGCCTCAATGAAATAAATAAACTAATTTAATTAATTTTTTTATTTATTTTGCAACTGTGATGAATTTTCCTTTAACAACAAGTTGACCTCACCTGTTTTGATAATCTTAATTATGTTTCAACATGCTTTGATAATCCCAAATAATTTTTATCCTTATATTAATTATTCTTTCAATATATGTTATCATATTATTAAGTTAATAAAATAATCAAAATGACCTTTGGAATGTGTTAATCAATGTTTATCTTTGTTTATACTTGTTTACAAATGTTACTGACTCAATATGAATATGATTTTCATAGAACAGATACGTGTTAAGATTGTGAGTCGCTGATAAAGACCTATCGGTACATAGTCTAATGATAAGTAAAGGACACTGATAAACCAAGCCTCCTATGACACAAGGTCACTGGTATATAGTTACCGGTTCAAACTACCTATACAAACAGACAGACAGACAACTACTGATACAAAGTCCACCGATACAAATACAAAGTCAAACGATAGAAACAGCTACTGATGCAAAGGTCACTGATATACACAGCTACCTATAAGACTATGTACACCGGTACAGAAGTCTATCAATATGGATAAGGTCACCGGTATACAGACAGTTACCGTTACACCTGAGCTACCGATAGAATAAGTCTACTGGTATGCATAAGTCAACTGATATAGAATAACTGTGACTATTATGATGTCCAATGTTATAATATCACTAGTATGGGTCACTGATACATACGTTCACCGATATAGAAAGGTCACTGATATGCATAATAGCTACTGATAGAAAGAGCTACTGATACATAGAGCTTTTGTTATAAATAGTAGCAGCTACTGATATGAGAAGCTACCGATTCCTTCGAGATACCGTGATAAAGGATAACAGCAACCGATACAGAAGAGCTACATATACAAGATCACTGATACTAAGAGCTACCGATACAATCTCACCGATACATTGAGCTACCGATGGAAATCAGTCACAGTTTCTCTAAATTCTATTTCTATTTTTTTATTTAGCAACGGTCATATTTTATGTTTTCGATGCACCTATTATTAATTAATGATAGTGGTTGGCTTTTCAGGAACTGTACCTCGTACCTGTAAAAAGTTAATCATTCCTATTGCCGGAGCTAAAGCTATATAAGGTAGCCTTGAACTACTAAAGACGTGTAGTGGTTGTGGTGGTGGTCAGTTAGTCTTTCCATGCACATACGAGATAATCTTTTGGAGATACTCAAGAACTTACATGCATATACAAAGAAGGAATAATACATACTAAATTTGTAGAACCTGAACTTTCAAGGAGAAAAGAGCTTCAACAATTTCACTTGCACTCAAGCTGATTAGACTGATCAACCAGGACCTGGAAGTCAAATACAAAAACAACACTCTATTTCTTGACCAAAAACTAGAGAAGGACTCAAAGCCTCATCTACATCAATCCAAGGATTCCTGAGCTTCTCTCAAAACACATAGAGAATTCTAAACACATCTTTATCTATTTAGCTCTATTATGTTTAATTTATTTACATTTTGAGCAGTGTGTGTGCTCTGTATTTTTAGACAGACATTGTCTCCTGTACTGAATTGGAGGATTTCTAAATCCTCACTTAATCTGTCTCTTATACTCTAATATCCCACTATGGATAGTGGTAGATGTCAAGTGTGACTTGGATAGCCTGTGTTCTATTGTTTTGTTTTTCCCACGAAGAACTATGGTAGAGGTCTTAGTACCTGGACAGTCTATGTACTATTGTTTACCCCGATCCAGGGTGTGAATAAAAGTTTATATAAACTATTTGATAGGACTATGTCTCAACTTGAGACAAAACCTCTTGGTTAAAACTGATGTGCTTGTTTATTTTGTTTTAAACTATATTGAATATTCTGCTGCTAAGTACATTGATATACAAATCTATTTTAAATTTAATCTGATAGTTAAACTAGAAAGTTTATATAACTTTTTTTAGCTAGTAATTTAGTTTCAAAAGTTAATTAATCTTCAGATTGAGTTAACTGAGAAATAATCAAACCCTTGAGAAACTAATTAAAAACTTACAATCTTTATAAATTCACTATAGTTAAAAAAAAATTAATTTTACGGATTTTAATCATAAATTTTTTAACACAAATTTTAATTGGAAATCAATTCACCCCCCCTCTTGAGTATCCACTCTGACCAACATTTGGAATCAGTGGTTTGTTATTAATAAAGGATTTACAAATACTCTATTTTTTAACTGTGATTTTAGTTGTATCTTAAAGATCTAAAACTTATGTTAGTTCTAAATTTTATCTCTTTAAATATATTTGCTAAAATCTAATTATGGATAAAAGACTAGAAGGTGCTGCTACTAACATGCCACATTTCTTTAATGGTGTTAATTATGCCCAATGGAAAATGAAAATGAAAATTCATTTAGAAAGTACGAGATTTGTTATCTAGACTTCTATAAAGACTCAGTATAAGATTCCAGAAACTGAAATAACTTCTTGGGGTGAACCTATGAAAACTGTTTATAATAATAATTGTAAAGCAATGAATGCGCTATATTTTTCTTTTGGAGATGAATAATTTAATTGAATATCTGCTTGTAAACTGCTTATTAAATCATGGATACTTTGGCTATTTCCCATGAGGGAACAACTAATGTGAAAGAAATGAGATTGAAAACCTACACTATTAAGTATGATAATTTTAAAATGAGACATGATGAACCTATTTCTAACATGTATCTCAGGTTCAACGAAATTGTAAATACAATGAGCTCACTTGGATAATTTGTTCCTACAAAAGAGAATATCATGCGGATACTAAGATGTCTTCCAGAAAGATGGAGATGCACATCATTATCAATAAGAGAATAGTGTGATATAAGTTCACTACCTGTTAAGGAGAAAATTGGTAAGTTAATGATGTATGAATAATAAATGAAGGTAAACAAGGAAGAAGATGATGAACCAAAGAGGAAGTCAGTGGCATTTAAGTCTACTTCCTCGAAGAGAAAGGACAAGGAGAAAGTTCACATACCTACTGAAAGCTAAAAAAGTAAAGGTTCAGATTCTGATAGTGATGAAAAGATGTCTCAAATAGCCAGAATATTCATGAAATTATACATGAAGAAGAGGATTTTCAGAAAAAGAAATTATAAGGGTAAGTATAACCAACGAGGTGATTGGAAGAAAGATTAAAAATAGACTGATGAAAGTGATGACATGGTCTGCTACGAATGCAAGAAGAAAGGACACGTGAAAGCTGACTGCCCAAAGTTAAAATATAAGAAGAAATATGATTACAAGGACAAAAAATATAAGAAAGCAATGAAAGCAACCTGGAGTGCTTTAGAAGATAGTTCAAGTGATTTTGACTCCACTCAGGATGAAAAATCTCAAAAACCTAATATGTGTTTCATGACAAACACATCCGAGGTAACATTGGATACTCCTTCTTTAAATTATTATTATTCTGGAGATGATTCTGATTCTGAAAATATATCTAAATCCAAATTAGTTGAATACTGTAATATGTTAGAAGATATTTGCAATGAGATTAAGGGTATGTAAAAATCCTTAAAGAAACAGTATACTTTAAGTAGCACTGTTAAATCTGCATTAGAAGTAGAAAAGGAAAAGAATGCTTAACTATTAAAGGAAAATACTCAACTTAAATTGTCCAATGAGAAACTTAGAAAAGATTTAGAGGAATTAACAAATGGAAAGAATACTCTAACTCAAATTCTTGGAAAACAAGTAGCACTAAATTATACTAGTGGTGTAGGCTATCAACCTGGACAAAGACAACTTGTTAAGAATAAATTTATTTCTAAATCTGGACAGTATGCTGCTAGTTCCAGTTTTGGAAATTCATATTACATAACTATATATTCACATAGTTATATATCAAACAATGTTTATCTTTCCAAATCTTTTGAATACATTGATTATATGAATCCCATTAGACAAATCTGGGTACCAAAAGTTTTTCTTGCTAACTTGCCTGGACCAAAGAAAATCTGAGTACCAAAATCATTTTTTGTTTAAACCTGTTTTGTAGGAGACTTGCTTGAAGAGTTCCAATAAGAAGATTTAGTACTTGTAAAGTGGATTTTCATGGCATATGACTGTAGATTACTCATGTTTCAAGATTTTAATCAAGGTTGATGGAGGGCATGTCACCTTTGGTGATAATTCGAAAGGAAAAATCATCGGCTTAGGCCAGATTGGTAACACTGATTCAATTTTAATTTCTAAAGTTTTATTTGTAGATGGATTAAAATACAATATGTTAAGTATTTCTCAGATGTGTGATTATGGTTTCAATGTTAAATTTGAAAATTATTCTTTTAATGTTTTTAATTCTAAAAATGTTTTGGTATTTACTACCTTACGAAATGAAAATGTTTATGCTGTAGTTTTGAATTCTTTAGCCAAACAAAAAGTTACCTATTTAAATGATTTTCATATAGAATCTTGGCTATGGAACAGGAGATTCGGACACTACAATTTTCACTCACTTAAGAAACTGACTAAGAAAATTTTAGTTAGAGTCCTACCTCAACTAAAATTTCCATCAGACAAAGTTTGTACACCCTATCAAAAGGGAAAGCAATATAAATTTTCATTCAAATCAAAGAAAGAAGTTTCAACTTCTCAACCTCTCGAGTTGGTTCACATGGATTTGTTTGGACCATCTAGAGTTTCTAGTTTAAATAAGAATCACTATGTCTATGTCTTAGTAGATGACTTTTATAGATACACTTGGGTATACTTTCTTCCTCAAAAAAGTGAAGCTTGTTCCTATTTCATTAAATACTCCAAGTCTGTAGAGAACCTTAGTGGACTTAAAATTAAGACATTGAGAAGTGACCATGGTCGTGAGTTTGAAAATCATGAGTTTGAATCTTACTGCTCACGCAATGGCTATAATCACAACTTTTTTCCCCTAGGACACCTCAACAGAATGGTGTAGTAGAAAGAAGAAATAGAACCCTTCAAAAAATTGAAAGAACTATGCTAAATGAGTATGACCTAACTGTTTACTTCTGGGATGAAGCTGTAAATACAGCTTGTTATATTATAAATAGAGTCTTGATTAGACCTGTTCTCAAAAAGACCCCTTATGAAATGTGGAATAATAGGAAGCCTAAAGTTAGTTATTTCAGAGTTTTTGGTTGAAAAGTCGTTGTTATCA